>OX439006.1:47905938-49105938 GCA_949316495.1 Amphiduros pacificus | reverse complement strand
TTCATACAATACAACAGGGTCCAACAACGATTTCATGATTTTTAAACGCCAATTTGGACCACTTTTTAAACTTTCTGATACAATCCAGTCCAAGTGGTCAGGTTTCAATGAGTAAAGGGCAGTTGTATTAAGTAGTTTTCCTGATATTGGTAAACATATTTAAAGATTCATTCAATTATTTTTCAAAATGTTTATACATATCTTGACCATCTTTAATGGTATTTGTTTGAAACCTGATTTGCATGATATTGATGACAAACTATTTGCCATTTTGTATGATATTCATCGTGACATTTTTGCGTGGTAAGCAATCGGACCATTTTGATTGATATTCATCTTCTGCCACAATCAATATCAAGATCTTCAGACATATACATTTTGTTGTTATTAATATTAACTTATAAATTACAATTTGATATGTACGTTTTGAAAGTTTATCCATGTCTTCTCTGCGATTTATAGAATGGATATGTCTGCAAAGTTTTAAAGATTTTTCCAGACAAACTAAATGAGAAATGTTGATGCCGTGTCTGGTGTCAATGCTATCTTATCTACGCTCTCTACATTAGTTTAACTTTGACATCCTATTGCTGGGATTGGGTTCAGATTTCACTATAATGCAATATATAGCAACACAATGTCTCCAACTCTCATTCCAAAGACAAACAAATTTATACATATTTACCATTTCTTGGATTATAAATTGTGGTATTTATATGTAAGTAATTAATCAAGTTTAATGAACTTCAGCCTTGTTATGATATAAAGTTTTTTCCCATGCTATATAATCAGGTAAAGTCAGTATATATTTAATTAAGGTTAACTGACTGATATATTGACCTTGAGAACTTGGGTATCAGTATGACAGAGAAAAATGAAATGTGTTCTCCTTGTTTGTAACATTTGAGGATGGTAGGTGGTACCATTGCTTTGTTTGCTTACAGGGTGGTAGGTGGTACCCTTGCTTTGTGTGCTTACAGGGTGGTAGGTGGTACCCTTGCTTTGTGTGCTTACAGGGTGGTAGGTGGCACCCTTGCTTTGTGTGCTTACAGGGTGGTAGGTGGTACCCTTGCTTTGTGTGCTTACAGGGTGGTAGGTGGTACCCTTGCTTTGTGTGCTTACAGGGTGGTAGGTGGCACCCTTGCTTTGTGTGCTTACAGGGTGGTAGGTGGTACCCTTGCTTTGTTTGCTTACAGGGTGGTAGGTGGTACCCTTGCTTTGTGTGCTTACAGGGTGGTAGGTGGTACCCTTGCTTTGTGTGCTTACAGGGTGGTAGGTGGTACCCTTGCTTTGTTTGCTTAAAGGATGGTAGGTGGTACCCTTGCTTTGTTTGCTTACAGGGTGGTAGGTGGTACCCTTGCTTTGTTTGCTTACAGGGTGGTAGGTGGTACCCTTGCTTTGTGTGCTTACAGGGTGGTAGGTGGTACCCTTGCTTTGTTTGCTTACAGGGTGGTAGGTGGTACCCTTGCTTTGTGTGCTTACAGGGTGGTAGGTGGTACCCTTGCTTTGTGTGCTTACAGGGTGGTAGGTGGTACCCTTGCTTTGTTTGCATACAGGTATTTATGGCATTTATGGTGGAGGGTTGTTTTCTGGCTTTAAATGGTGAACTTGCTTCATGAATTGTATAGATAGCATCCATTAGTTCAGGAATTATACAGTTATCTCAGTATCAGCATCAGCGGATCCTTTATCCTGAAAATATTATTTAGATAAATTCCACGTGAGTGTTATGTATTATGTTGGGGGTACCTAATTTCCCATTCATTTCCCATCATCACCCTCCATCAAAATATGACCTCTGTTTATATTTGACTTGGGGCCCATGATTAACACTTTTCTAGGGGACATTTGTTTGCATGAGCTTCCTAAGTTTACAAGAGGGCAACAATTCCTCATACACTACATGAGTACAATGCATTATGGGTCAGTTGCCATGGCAACCCAGTTTTTACCGTTGATGAGAGATTCCGAATCACTTGGTACCTCATGTCAACATAGAAATTGCAAAACGATTGATTCAGTTTATGGAAGCGTTGAGAAAAAAGTCCTTGAAGATGACCAGGTTCTCTCAAGTGAAAAAATGGTGGAAAAATCTTCCCAATGTGTGGAATAATATGGACTTTCAATGAATTTGGGAGGACATTATTTCTCAACTAATACCACTGCATGTCAGAACCAGAACGTGATGTGAATATATTCATGTATATAAATAACACCTTTCATATCCCTTTTGGGGATTTTTTTCCTCTGTATCGATCAACTTGGACGGGACAAATCTGTATAAAAACCTATTGCTTTTTTGTGTTCAGGTCACAGTAGATCATGGTAGACTTAACATCAGACTGACTTTCAGAAATATTGTTGACCGGCATGTGCAATTTGTAAGTACAGTGTCCAAAACATAAATCTGGCTTGTGCAATATCCTAAAATGGTTTGGCTGACTTTTTGCAATGGTAAGATGCACCAAAGACATGTTTGTCTTTTCTATGCCAAATTTCTCATAGTCAACCATCATGCAATCCAATCATCCATTTTGATACACGACTTCCTGAAGTGATGAATTGTGGGAAGGCCAACAGCCTTCTCAGAGGTGAAAGGGTGCAGGCAATCTGATTGGTCAACTTAAATTCTTTATCATTTCTCTGTAGATTGGAGGTAAATCCTCTGCAGAAAGCTTATTGGTAGACACAATTTAGAAGGGTCATGTCTCTCAGTCACAATTCAATCATAAATTGTTTGTCTGTCTACAATTTTAAATTAATAATTGATAACAAATTTGCTATTATTGCAGATAAATGGTTAATGGTATATTTTTTACTGTTACAGGTGAGTGATTGAAGATGTAAATTCTAATTTCTACATCAAAGGATCAAACGGTAGGGAAAACAAACTTATTTGTATGTTTAGCAGGTTTATGTACCACTCATTTTTACCCCTCTGCACATTTTGCCCGAGATGTATTGCTGGGACCTGCTCCATCCTGGCTTCAATGTATTCATGCTTAAGGTGTCTCTCCCATATTACCCCCTCACCAAAATTTGAAAAATTTGTATTTTTGGAGACGATAACTTGAGAACAAATAATGTTTAATACCTAAATCCATATGCATCATATGAAGATCTTGTAATGGTGGCCTTGTCGGTGACCTTGACTTAATCAGGAAATGATAAGTTTGAGACAATAGATACCTGTGAACTCTTGTTGACAGTCCCCAGTGGATCCAACTGCAACACGAATTCTTCACTAATTGGTTTGTATCACTTCTACCAGTTTTCCGATGCTGGACACGAAACTGTGATGGACACCAGATAAATTAACTCAATAACAAACTCTTTGCCAGTTTCATGTTGCTATTATTAGCCCTCAGGAGATTGTGTTTCTTGATCATTGAGATATCAAGGAATATAAAACAAAGAAACTGCTTTTCATACTAATATTTGTGTGAAAAACAGATCTAGATAAACTAGACGAATCAAAAGTAAATATATTTCACCCTGAGAATTAATCCATACCATATCATATCACAGTTGTCTGATAAATTTGACAAAATGCAATGAAAGCCATAAGTTCCTTTATTACAAAGTCTGTGATGTAGGAATGTAGAATTTAGATCGTATAAGTTATGTGGCATTTCCCATCGAGGACCCCATTGATATCTTATTGGACCTTTGATGATTTATGCTTTTTTGTGTGATCATGGAATTGAACTCTTAGCAGACTGAATAACTGAATAGAAACAAATATGTAGATATTTTAACTACTAAGGTTTGTGTTGCATTATAATTACTGTTATGTACATACCTAAAATGTCTGTGTGGGAAGATTTAACATGTTTATGATTAATGATTAATATGTGCACTATTCTTATATACATTTATTTGGGAGAAGGTATTTTGAGAGAAGATGACTCTTTCAGAATTACACAAAATTAGTATTAGATTGAAAGCATTTGAGTCACCTTTTAGAAGCATTTCTATAATATTAACACAAGAGGGCACTGCTGCAGCTAGCTGCTGTTAGTGTTCTTCAATCACCAATCGGCAAAGCCCAGATAGGTGATCTGGAGGGGTTTGTCGAACGTCCAAGGTCTTTACCAATTTTAACCAAAGAAAAGTTTGGTGGAGTTGTTAGAGCTCTAGTGAAGTCAAAAATCGCCAGCTGTAAAATCTGAGGTAAACCCGTTTAAACGTCCAAATTGAACCCATTTCAACTGCTGTTAAAACGGGTTTGACTCAATTTTTGCAGCTGGCGATTATTATCAAGTATTTATATTTTCCTCATTTGATGTTATCCAAAGAATAATGAAGCTTTTTTGTGAGATTTTAGATATAATTATACATAAAATATGAATTATCACTAAAACAGTTGGGTATTTAAAAAATCACATCTAAACGAGATTATGAAGGAAAAGCAAAAATCTCAGACCTCTCCAGATCACCTATCTGGGCTTTGCCGATGGGTGATTAGAGAACACTAAGCTGCTGTACACAATTATATTATACTATAATATCTTTATATACACTCAGACTGGTGGGAAATCATAATAAAATTTAAACGGCCAAGATCAACTGGAGAATTAATGAAAAAAGGAGTTCTTAAATATAAAGTCAAAATTAGTATTATCATGGAGGCATTTGAGTCGCCCTTTAGAAGCATTTCTATAATATTAACACAAGAGGGCACTGCTGTGCAATAGCTGCTGTACACAATCAGATTATAGTCTCAGACTGGTGGGAATTATGTTATTAATTTAAAGGGCCAAGGTCAACTTGAGAATTAATGGAAAAAGTAGTTTTTTGTATTATATATAAAGTCAGAGCCAGAGAATATATGGCTTGGGCTGGTAAAATGTATTCTCCGTTTGGACTCTGCTCTCCTGTCAAGCCAAAGTAAAGATATCACTTATTTAAACTGGAAGATGATAGAACAGGATTTGGATTTGAATATTAAGGCTCAGTGAACTAGATTTGCAAATTTGTAACAATCATAGTTGAGGATGTTGTCTTTCGCTGCAGCATGATGAAAATCAGAGACACTTGAAAGATGCAAGTCGCCAACAATGCGTAACCAAATATGACAAGACGCACATATTGTGGAGGCCGCGTTGGCCAACATGGGCCGACACATCCCCACAAACCTTGTCCACAAATCCATATATCTGTCACCACCACTCTCCTCTCTCTTAATGAAAAGTGACGGGCTGGTTCCCCTTGTTTCCGTCTCAGAGAAGATGTAGTTAGCGTGTTTACTCGACGCCGGCCGCTGTTTATGTGCTCTGCTTTTATCTACCACTGTCCAAGCAATATGTCACACGTTGCGTAATTGTCAGAGCAAAGTGAATCGCGACACAGAGGACGACTAAAGTCATTCAGGAAATATTAGCGCTTCAAAGTCTGAAGGAATCAGGATGGGTTTGAGGGCTTGTGAGATTGGTCTGAGGGCTTGTGAGATTGGTCTGAGGGCTTGTGAGATTGGTCTGAGGGCTTGTGAGATGGGTCTGAGGGCTTGTGAGATGGGTCTGAGGGCTTGTGAGATTGGTCTGAGGGTTTGTGAGATGGGTCTGAGGGCTTGTGAGATGGGTCTGAGGGCATGTGGGATGGGTCTGAGGGCTCATGATATTGGTGTGGGGGCTTGTGGAATGGGTCTGAGGGCTTGTGAGATTGGTCTGAGGGCTTGTGAGATGGGTCTGAGGGCTTTTGAGATTGGTCTGAGGGTTTGTGAGATGGGTCTGAGGGCTTGTGAGATGGGTCTGAGGGCTTGTGATTAAGTACAGAATGACATCATTAAAAGCTGGGCATACCACCATTTACATTGTGTGTCAGTATTTGATGCTTGTGGTCACATTTGTGTCATTTAAAATAATAACCCAATAATTTAAGCTTGAAAGTTTGCTGGCTGCTCTACAGGCCTGGCCGTGCCAGATCAAGAGGTTCATAAGTTCACACTGTGGTGCTGTGATGGACAGGATTTAATCAGGAACCTGCAATATTCCTAGCACAGAGTCAATTTGGTGGTCCAAGACCTGTGTCCACTTTGAAGTAATCTGCTAGTCTGACTACTTGTCAAACTGGCACTGTTTTGTACACCAAATAACTGGCTAATATAGTCAGGTACACCATGAAGCCAGGTACACCATGCAGCCAGGTACACCATATAGCCAGGTACACCATACAGCCAGAAACAGGTACTTGATATAGTCAGAAACATTTTTCGCCAGGCACCGAGTGTAGCCAGTCACACAATATAGCCAGGTTTAGAAAATCTGATAAGGTATACCTGCCATTGACAGGTACAAATATATATTTCATAGAATACAGTTGAAAAGCAAGAGTGGTTTGGAGAGAATTCAAGCCTTTGTATTGTTCTGAGTAATATTCAGCAGGTCACACATGGTACAAACGATCAGTCTGCGTCGGAAAAACAGATGCAAGATTTAAAAGTACGACAACATTTGATGCAAATATATACAAAGTTTTTGGCGTGTGTGGCTGCACTTTGGGCGGGAGCAATTTCCTCTGAGAGAGTGTATGTTTTAATCTTGTATGATATGATGGATAACGTTGGCCTCTCGTATATGGGAATGTGACATTTTTGCAATCTCCTGCTTAGCATATTGCATTGTCAAGGTCCTGGAGCTGGAGCTGATTTCACAGACAGAGGGCCGCATAAATATGCATGATGCTCCTTTCCTACCCAAGAAAAAAAAACAACAACAATATTTTCACTCTGTTTTTATTTCAAGAAAAATTGGATGGCGTAAATGGATTTGCATGTGAAATATACTCCAATGAAATGCTTGACCTTGTCGCATCTTATTTTCACCAAAATGTAGACCCAATTTTTTTTTTTTTTTTGGCTAGATTTTTTTTGGATGAAAAATGTTTATTCAGATATTGTTCATAATTATTACATACTCTTGCATTTAAAAAACAAATCTTAATGGAAGCAACAAATCTTATTGCGAGGAAAAATTCAGAATAAATAGCCTCACTCGCCAAACTTTTGCCTCAACCCCGCCCCCCTGGACCATTGCAGACCGGAGCAAATCTATAATTATGCAGCTCCCAGATGTGAAAACGGTAGTAAGAAAATGAACCTGACTCCCTCTCTGTAATGGACGGATATAAGAGAGAAGGGCCCTCAAGATCTATGATAAATGGTTTTATTCACAAGAATGCCCTTGTATAAAGCGAGTATATGTATTTGTGCTTTGATTGGTGCCGGCAGTACCTTTTTATCCTCACCCTCGTGGGATTTATCCCACCCACGGTCGCATCATTCACTGTCCAATCCTCCGGAGAACATTGTATCAGGGCGCCATCTACCCGCTCCGAATGGGCTGCATTTTTCACCAACTGGTACCCTACCATTGGGCGGTCCCCGATGGCGCGTCATTGTTGGCGTGGCACTCATTGTTGCTATATTGACGACTATACAATGCCCGCTTTGCTAAATCTCCTGAGTACCTCTCGCCAGTGAATCGGGTTTTTCGCATTTCTGCCGCGGTTCCAATCATATCGTGTCAGGCACTTGACAACTTACAGATATGCTGCAGTAAAAAATCAATATGGTCTCTTTCAGCTCACGTAACGCTATGACAGTCCACCGGCCTTCAATAGATCAGGGGCTTAGTATTAAATTGTGCCGTTTTTTTTCTTCTTTTTCACAAATTCCGGTAGTCCTGGCCAAAGTAGCTTGTGCAGCAAGAGAAACCGGGAGAGAAGTTTTCTTCACTTCACTTCACTGGCAGAACACATACAGGACACAATCATATTTAGATTTCACAATTTACATTTGAGTGGGTACAGAAACTCTTATCTGAACCCCAGGAGAGAGTGTACAATTTGAATATTTCTTTTCTCCAAAGTGTTATATAAAGGAATGAATGGTAAAGTAAATCTGAGAAACTGCTTTTGATATCTTTTACAGCACAAATGGAAATTGAATTTGTGCCCTTCAAATTGCAGAGTCCTTCAAATGGGTTACCCATTTCCAAATTGAATTATTCATACAAAAGTTCCACATCCTATTTTTCTATATTTAATGATAGTTACAATTTTTTAAAGATATGAATTGCACATAATCCTCAGAAGAGAAAAATATTTGAAAAGGATCAAAAGGATCAAACTCTGTGCGAGAGGTCATCTCAGATTATAGTCTTCTCCTATGTTATATGAAGGTAAAGAAATCATACTCCAAGAGAGAGTTGATAATATATATGAAAACTGATGTGAGGATTGTGAGCATTGATGCCAGGATGGTGAGCATTGATGCCGGGATGGTGAGCATTGATGCCGGGATGGTGAGCATTGATGCCGGGATGGTGAGCATTGATGCCGGGATGGTGAGCATTGATGCCAGGATGGTGAGCATTGATGCCAGGATGGTGAGCATTGATGCCAGGATGGTGAGCATTGATGCCAGGATGGTGAGCATTGATGCCAGGATGGTGAGCATTGATGCCGGGATGGTGAGCATTGATGCCGGGATGGTGAGCATTGATGCCGGGATGGTGAGCATTGATGCCAGGATGGTGAGCATTGATGCCAGGATGGTGAGCATTGATGCCAGGATGGTGAGCATTGATGCCAGGATGGTGAGCATTGATGCAAGGATGGTGAGCATTGATGCCAGGATGGTGAGCATTGATGCCAGGATGGTGAGCATTGATGCCAAGATGGTGAGCATTGATGCCAAGATGGTGAGCATTGGCATACTTAATGCAGGACCTCACATCGTGTTAGTCTATCTTCATAAAGGTCAGTGACCTGTCGCGTCTGGACACAACGTCATGATGATAGTAGCTTCCAGTTACCAACGCCTCATCTCGCCCTTCTCTCATTCACATCTTTATTTCATTATCTTATTCACTATAAACTTTGGACCAGTGATTTTAAAATTCTCTTGGCCAATATTTAAGTTAATGTTTCTTGTATTATTACTGTTTAATATCACGGACAAGCAGATTTAAAAAAAAGTCCAGTGGGTCAGGAAACATCTTAGCCCTTTGTCAGGTCCGAAAATGTGAAAAATTAAAGTGCATTAGAGCAAGCAGCTAAATCTTTACACGGAGTATATACTTGTGTGTTAAAGACAAGCACAAGATAAGGACGTGAATTTGTCTCATCAGCGATATAGGTTGACTAAGGACCTAACGGAGTCTCCTCCATCCTGGCATCTCACGCTCGGGACATTTGGAATGAAAATGGATTCCCGCTGAGGCTGCAGTGACTCCTAACGCTTTCTCTGAGACATCACCACTGATTGGACACTTCTATCAGCATGACAGCTTACACGAAAGGTCCATATCGCTAACCGAATTGTTTGACACCACACATAGATTCTGCAGCGGGACCTCGTGCTCCCAGTTTCCATTCGCAAGATTACAAATGCTAACATGGCTGACGGCGGTGTATAAATTTCCATTTATCCACACAAGTTGTGTTTTATAGCACCCTACTTCTAATTCCGCTCACACGTCTAATCTTCATCTCTTTTCTCTCTACCACCATATAACATTCAAAAAAAGACCAAAACCAAAGATTTCAGTCCAAATTTTTGTTTTGATTGCCATATTGTTAGCGGATTTAAGTCAGGATTAAGGCTTATGAAAAGCTTGTAATTTAACAAATTGTGTTTGTTAAGGAACTGCCATATAGAGTTGATGTATATATTAAGATGTTTGTGTTGCATTTAAGGGGTTAAATTAGGTAGGTCTGTAAAAGGGATGAGTGGATTGATGCGATGTTCTTAACACATACATGGAGTGGCACGATCTTATGGGTGCCAACAAAGAGTAGAGAAGACAGTAGATGTATAATTATATAAAACAAAATAAATAGCTCCATAAAAAATCACAGATTAGGGTAATATTATTGTCACGTCTAAGGCAGTGATGTAACAGATTAGGGATGATAGTCTCAGCTGATAGGCTTGTTTTGTAATGCCTTAACATATAATGAAAAAGGATGAATATTTTTATGAGATTTTTTTTACATGGAGGTCGAAAAGATGATAAATATATAAATATATAAATATATATATATATATATATATATATATATATATATATATATATATATATATATATATATATATATATAATCCTATATGTATATATATATATACATATATTATATTATATATATATATATATAATATAATATAATATAATATATGTATATATATATACATATAGGATTGACAACAATATATATATAAAGGTGTGTGGGTGGTATGTGTTAATGGGGCTGCCAGACAGAAGACAAAGCTTATGATGGCACTAATGGCTGGAGGGGAAGATTGTCAATATTAGTGGAATGGGGTCAATTAGGAGAGAAGGTGTGAAACCCACAGGAGAGTTGGCAGTGGGGCACGAAGGCACCTTGCCAGGGAGAGTGCCCGACACCCTCTGCGCAACCACCAAGCTTTAATGAAATAAATGATCCCTCAACAGGATAAAAACAACTTTGATATATACTCAGTGACCTTCACTATTACCGGCTGTGCCATCTCTTCGCATCTATCATTTATAGACAATATCCTCATTTTTTCTCCGCTTCTTGTCATTTTCATTCCAAGAATGTACGGGCTTGCGTCAGAGCTCGTTTTAACAAAGAAAAAATAAAAAGTGTGGTGCAAACAAATCAGGCAATAGACCCAGCTGATATAATATGGATGCCATATTGAATTCAGCAACTTAAACTGTAATTTGTTACTTCCCAACAGAGAGATGTTATCACTTTTGATTTCTGAGCATTCTGGTCAATGTTATTAGAGAGATTATGGTTTCTCGAATCATCTGGAGATTATCACCTAAATATTTAGATGGAGCAATTATTTAGGGGATTACCACAAATAGTTTTTTTCAAAGTATGCAATGACAAATGGTGGGATGGCAACAGGTTAGCCCCTATGTGACCTGAGATGATGAATGGATTGATGGGTCTCCAGACTCAGGGTCAGATGCCAGTGAGATGCCACTGAGATGAAAAGGATGCCATTAGACAGGGTCAGATGCCTGTGAGATGACCAGGATGCCATTAGACAGGATCAGATGCCAGTGAGATGACCAGGATGCCATTAGACAGGGTCAGATGCCTGTGAGATGACCAGGATGCCATTAGACAGGGTCAGATGCCAGTGAGATGGTTAAGATGCCATTAGACAGGGTCAGATGCCAGTGAGATGACCATGATGCCATTAGACAGGATCAGATGCCAGTGAGATGACCAGGATGCCATTAGACAGGGTCAGATGCCAGTGAGATGACCATGATGCCATTAGACAGGGTCAGATGCCTGTGAGATGACCAGGATGCCATTAGACAGGGTCAGATGCCAGTGAGATGGTTAAGATGCCATTAGACAGGGTCAGATGCCAGTGAGATGACCAGGATGCCATTAGACAGGATCAGATGCCAGTGAGATGACCAGGATGCCATTAGACAGGGTCAGATGCCAGTGAGATGACCAGGATGCCATTAGACAGGGTCAGATGCCAGTGAGATGACCAGGATGCCATTAGACAGGATCAGATGCCAGTGAGATGACCAGGATGCCATTAGACAGGGTCAGATGCCAGTGAGATGACCAGGATGCCATTAGACAGGGTCAGATAAATAGGTGGCAACATTTTGTAAAATTTAGATTGATCTCAGAGTAAATGTATCACCCATGTTGATAGATCATACTTTTTGCGGTCACAAAGGAACAGAATGCTTCCCTGATAAGGTAAAGATTGAAAAAATCTACTAAAAATGTTTCATAACTTGCTTAGAGTGATAAAGTTAGATATATCCTACAGATGTAATTAGTGAGATGCCAGTATTTTATGCAATGGATTATGGCCCTGGGATACAAAACATTTGGGGATAATTGGGTGGGATGCAGTCAGAGTCGGGGATAATATTGACACTTGTAGAGAAGGATTCTTGCGGCAGTTTTTATTCCAGAATAGTGCATCTATTCCGCGGCTTTGTGAGCTAATGATCAATCCAAAGTGAGGCAGGTCCCAATCACAAAGTGAAACGCATTACTTATTCATAAATGGCCACACTTTGCCACAGATATAATCCTTTCATTATAGGCGTGAAAAACGCCTGACAAGCCGGACTGCAAGATCTATTGTTGCGGGGTGTAAGGGGCCGGGAGAGGCTCAGTCCTCGCCCCGTCTGACAAGCCTGCCACCTACATCCCTAGAAATCATTTTGCATGGAAATTAATCATCGGCCGTGGATTGGAGCACCACACTTCGTCAGGTTCTGATGAAGATTTGATGATTCGGTCAAAATTTGACCGGCTTTATCTCTTCTTGGTCCAAAGGTAGACCGCCGGATGTTCTCAAATGGGTCAGTCAAGGTGTCTTTGAAAGATTGCCAAGGTCGTCCAGATGACCTTGACCCACTGTCCTTTTCTGTCAGAGACTTGAATGTTAAGCACAATTTATGAGCCAAAATCTATGTCAGCATTTCCATTCTCGGGATCGGCTTTAAACAATGCAGGGAATTTATTCCAAACTAACACAACACAATCGTCTGAAGGGAGTGACATTCTTTTCTGCTTTTGAGATTAAGAGGATAGGGCATCTCATGACCAAAAGTTCAAAAACTTCTGATGGTCTTTTAATTCAGAAAATAAAATCACCCCAGAATATATCACCTCAAAAACATATTAGCACCTCATGCATTTGAATAAACAGGATGAGAAGAGAACCAGTATTTATATAAACAGCACCAAACAACAATCTGTTATATAAGTAATAACAGGGATAAATGCCTTAAAAACGAGTGAGATCATAACCTATAAACCAATAGGCAGTGAGGCCTTAATAACGAGTGAGATCATAACCTATATACCAATAGGCAGTGAGGCCTTAATAACGAGTGAGATCATAACCTATATACCAATAGGCAGTGAGGCCTTAATAACGAGTGAGATCATAACCTATATACCAATAGGCAGTGAGGCCTTAATAACGAGTGAGATCATAACCTATATACTAATAGGCAGCAAGGTCTTAATAACGAGTGAGATCATAACCTATATACCAATAGGCAGTGAGGTCTTAATAACGAGTGAGATCATAACCTATATACCAATAGGCAGTGAGGCCTTAATAACGAGTGAGATCATAACCTATATACCAATAGGCAGTGAGGCCTTAATAACGAGTGAGATCATAACCTATATACCAATAGGCAGTGAGGCCTTAATAACGAGTGAGATCATAACCTATATACTAATAGGCAGCAAGGTCTTAATAACGAGTGAGATCATAACCTATATACCAATAGGCAGTGAGGTCTTAATAACAAGTGAGATCATAACCTATATACCAATAGGCAGTGAGGCCTTAATAACGAGTGAGATCATAACCTATATACCAATAGGCAGTGAGGCCTTAATAACGAGTGAGATCATAACCTATATACTAATAGGCAGCAAGGTCTTAATAACGAGTGAGATCATAACCTATATACCAATAGGCAGTGAGGTCTTAATAATGAGTGAGATCATAACCTATATACTAATAGGCAGCAAGGTCTTAATAACGAGTGAGATCATAACCTATATACCAATAGGCAGTAAGGTCTTAATAATGAGTGAGATCATAACCTATATACCAATAGGCAGTAAGGTCTTAATAATGAGTGAGATCATAACCTATATACCAATAGGCAGTGAGGTCTTAATAACGAGTGAGATCATAACCTATATACCAATAGGCAGTGAGGTCTTAATAACGAGTGAGATCATAACCTATATACTAATAGGCAGCAAGGTCTTAATAACGAGTGAGATCATAACCTATATACCAATAGGCAGTGAGGTCTTAATAACGAGTGAGATCATAACCTATATACCAATAGGCAGTAAGGCCTTAATAATGAGTGAGATCATAACCTATATACCAATAGGCAGTGAGGTCTTAATAACGAGTGAGATCATGACCTATATACTAATAGGCAGTAAGGTCTTAATAACGAGTGAGATCATGACCTATATACTAATAGGCAGCAAGGTCTTAATAACGAGTGAGATCATGACCTATATACCAATAGGCAGTGAGGTCTTAATAACGAGTGAGATCATAACCTATATACCAATAGGCAGTGAGGTCTTAATAACGAGTGAGATCATAACCTATATACCAATAGGCAGTGAGGTCTTAATAACGAGTGAGATCATAACCTATATACCAATAGGCAGTGAGGTCTTAATAACGAGTGAGATCATGACCTATATACCAATAGGCAGTAAGGTCTTAATAACGAGTGAGATCATAACCTATATACCTATAGGCAGTAAGGTCTTAATAATGAGTGAGATCATGACCTATATACCAATAGGCAGTGAGGTCTTAATAACGAGTGAGATCATGACCTATATACCAATAGGCAGTGAGGTCTTAATAACGAGTGAGATCATAACCTATATACCAATAGGCAGTGAGGTCTTAATAACGAGTGAGATCATAACCTATATACCAATAGGCAGTGAGGTCTTAATAACGAGTGAGATCATAACCTATATACCAATAGGCAGTAAGGTCTTAATAACGAGCGAGATCATGACCTATATACCAATAGGCAGTGAGGTCTTAATAACGAGTGAGATCATAACCTATATACCAATAGGCAGTAAGGTCTTAATAACGAGTGAGATCATGACCTATATACCAATAGGCAGTAAGGTCTTAATAACGAGTGAGATCATGACCTATATACCAATAGGCAGTGGGGTCTTAATAAAGACTGAGATCATGACCTATATACCAATAGGCAGTGAGGTCTTAATAACGAGTGAGATCATAACCTATATACCAATAGGCAGTGAGGTCTTAATAACGAGTGAGATCATAACCTATATACCAATAGGCAGTGAGGTCTTAATAACGAGTGAGATCATAACCTATATACCAATAGGCAGTGAGGTCTTAATAACGAGTGAGATCATAACCTATATACCAATAGGCAGTGAGGTCTTAATAACGAGTGAGATCATGACCTATATACCAATAGGCAGTAAGGTCTTAATAACGAGTGAGATCATAACCTATATACCTATAGGCAGTAAGGTCTTAATAATGAGTGAGATCATGACCTATATACCAATAGGCAGTGAGGTCTTAATAACGAGTGAGATCATGACCTATATACCAATAGGCAGTGAGGTCTTAATAACGAGTGAGATCATAACCTATATACCAATAGGCAGTGAGGTCTTAATAACGAGTGAGATCATAACCTATATACCAATAGGCAGTGAGGTCTTAATAACGAGTGAGATCATAACCTATATACCAATAGGCAGTAAGGTCTTAATAACGAGCGAGATCATGACCTATATACCAATAGGCAGTAAGGTCTTAATAACGAGTGAGATCATAACCTATATACCAATAGGCAGTGAGGTCTTAATAACGAGTGAGATCATAACCTATATACCAATAGGCAGTAAGGTCTTAATAACGAGTGAGATCATGACCTATATACCAATAGGCAGTAAGGTCTTAATAACAAGTGTGATCATAACCTATATACCAATAGGCAGTAAGGCCTTAATAATGAGTGAGATCATAACCTATATACCAATAGGCAGTAAGGTCATAATAACGAGTGAGATCATGACCTATATACCAATAGGCAGTAAGGTCTTAATAACGAGTGAGATCATAACCTATATACCAATAGGCAGTAAGGTCTTAATAACGAGTGAGATCATAACCTATATACCAATAGGCAGTAAGGTCTTTATAACGAGTGAGATCATGACCTATATACCAATAGGCAGTAAGGTCTTAATAACGAGTTAGATCATAACCTATATACCAATAGGCAGTGAGGTCTTAATAACGAGTGAGATCATGACCTATATACTAATAGGCAGTGAGGTCTTAATAACGAGTGAGATCATAACCTATATACTAATAGGCAGTAAGGTCTTAATAACGAGTGAGATCATGACCTATATACCAATAGGCAGTAAGGTCTTAATAACGAGTGAGATCATAACCTATATACCAATAGGCAGTAAGGTCTTAATAAAGACTGAGATCATAACCTATATACCAATAGGCAGTAAGGTCATAATAACGAGTGAGATCATGACCTATATACCAATAGGCAGCGAGGCCTTAATAACGAGTGAGATCATAACCTATATACCAATAGGCAGTAAGGTCTTAATAACGAGTGAGATCATAACCTATATACCAATAGGCAGTAAGGTCTTAATAACGAGTGAGATCATGACCTATATACCAATAGGCAGTAAGGTCTTAATAACGAGTTAGATCATAACCTATATACCAATAGGCAGTGAGGTCTTAATAACGAGTGAGATCATGACCTATATACTAATAGGCAGTGAGGTCTTAATAACGAGTGAGATCATAACCTATATACTAATAGGCAGTAAGGTCTTAATAACGAGTGAGATCATGACCTATATACCAATAGGCAGTAAGGTCTTAATAACGAGTGAGATCATAACCTATATACCAATAGGCAGTAAGGTCTTAATAAAGACTGAGATCATAACCTATATACCAATAGGCAGTAAGGTCTTAATAATGAGTGAGATCATAACCTATATACCAATAGGCAGTAAGGTCTTAAAAACGAGTGAGATCATGACCTATATACTAATAGGCAGTAAGGTCTTAATAACGAGTGAGATCATAACCTATATACTAATAGGCAGTAAGGTCTTAATAACGAGTGAGATCATAACCTATATACCAATAGGCAGTAAGGTCTTAATAACGAGTGAGATCATAACCTATATACCAATAGGCAGTAAGGCCTTAATAATGAGTGAGATCATAACCTATATACCAATAGGCAGTAAGGTCTTAATAACGAGTGAGATCATAACCTATATACCAATAGGCAGTGAGGTCTTAATAACGAGTGAGATCATAACCTATATACCAATAGGCAGTGAGGTCTTAATAACGAGTGAGATCATAACCTATATACCAATAGGCAGTGAGGTCTTAATGACGAATGAGATCATAACCTATATACCAATAGGCAGTAAGGTCTTAATGACGAATGAGATCATAACCTATATACCAATAGGCAGTAAGGTCTTAATAAAGACTGAGATCATAACCTATATACCAATAGGCAGTGAGGTCTTAATAACGAGTGAGATCATAACCTATATACCAATAGGCAGTGAGGTCTTAATAACGAGTGAGATCATAACCTATATACTAATAGGCAGTAAGGTCTTAATAACGAGTGAGATCATAACTTATATACTAATAGGCAGTAAGGTCTTAATAAAGACTGAGATCATAACCTATATACCAATAGGCAGTAAGGTCTTAATAACGAGTGAGATCATAACCTATATACTAATAGGCAGTAAGGTCTTAATAAAGACTGAGATCATAACCTATATACTAATAGGCAGTAAGGTCTTAATAACGAGTGAGATCATGATCTATATACCAATAGGCAGTAAGGTCTTAATAACGAGTGAGATCATAACCTATATACCTATAGGCAGTAAGGTCTTAATAACGAGTGAGATCATAACCTATATACCAATAGGCAGTAAGGTCTTAATAAAGACTGAGATCATAACCTATATACCAATAGGCAGTAAGGTCTTAATAACGAGTGAGATCATAACCTATATACTAATAGGCAGTAAGGTCTTAATAACGAGTGAGATCATAACTTATATACTAATAGGCAGTAAGGTCTTAATAAAGACTGAGATCATAACCTATATACCAATAGGCAGTAAGGTCTTAATAACGAGTGAGATCATAACCTATATACTAATAGGCAGTAAGGTCTTAATAAAGACTGAGATCATAACCTATATACCAATAGGCAGCGAGGTCTTAATAACGAGTGAGATCATAACCTATATACCAATAGGCAGTAAGGTCTTAATAACGAGTGAGATAATAACATATATACCAATAGGCAGTGAGGTCTTAATAACAAGTGAGATCATAACCTATATACCAATAGGCAGTAAGGTCTTAATAATGAGTGAGATCATAACCTATATACCAATAGGCAGTGAGGTCTTAATAACGAGTGAGATCATAACCTATATACCAATAGGCAGTGAGGTCTTAATAACGAGTTAGATCATAACCTATATACCAATAGGCAGTGAGGTCTTAATAATGAGTGAGATCATAACCTATATACCAATAGGCAGTAAGGTCTTAATAACGAGTGAGATCATAACCTATATACTAATAGGCAGTAAGGTCTTAATAAAGACTGAGATCATAACCTATATACCAATAGGCAGCGAGGTCTTAATAACGAGTGAGATCATGACCTATATACCAATAGGCAGTAAGGTCTTAATAACGAGTGAGATCATAACCTATATACCAATAGGCAGCGAGGTCTTAATAACGAGTGAGATCATAACCTATATACCAATAGGCAGTAAGGTCTTAATAACGAGTGAGATAATAACCTATATACCAATAGGCAGTGAGGTCTTAATAACAAGTGAGATCATAACCTATATACCAATAGGCAGTAAGGTCTTAATAATGAGTGAGATCATAACCTATATACCAATAGGCAGTGAGGTCTTAATAACGAGTGAGATCATAACCTATATACCAATAGGCAGTGAGGTCTTAATAACGAGTTAGATCATAACCTATATACCAATAGGCAGTGAGGTCTTAATAATGAGTGAGATCATAACCTATATACCAATAGGCAGTAAGGTCTTAATAACGAGTGAGATCATAACCTATATACTAATAGGCAGTAAGGTCTTAATAAAGACTGAGATCATAACCTATATACCAATAGGCAGCGAGGTCTTAATAACGAGTGAGATCATAACCTATATACCAATAGGCAGTAAGGTCTTAATTACGAGTGAGATCATAACCTATATACCAATAGGCAGCGAGGTCTTAATAACAAGTGAGATCATAACCTATATACCAATAGGCAGTAAGGTCTTAATAATGAGTGAGATAATAACCTATATACCAATAGGCAGTGAGGTCTTAATAACGAGTGAGATCATAACCTATATACCAATAGGCAGTAAGGTCTTAATAATGAGTGAGATCATAACCTATATACCAATAGGCAGCGAGGTCTTAATAACGAGTGAGATCATAACCTATATACCAATAGGCAGTAAGGTCTTAATTACGAGTGAGATCATAACCTATATACCAATAGGCAGCGAGGTCTTAATAACAAGTGAGATCATAACCTATATACCAATAGGCAGTAAGGTCTTAATAACGAGTTAGATCATAACCTATATACCAATAGGCAGTGAGGTCTTAATAACGAGTGAGATCATAACCTATATACCAATAGGCAGTGAGGTCTTAATAACGAGTGAGATCATAACCTATATACCAATAGGCAGCGAGGTCTTAATAACGAGTGAGATCATGACCTATATATCAATAGGCAGCAAGGTCTTAATGACGAGTGAGATCATATCCTATATACCAATAGGCAGTGAGGTCTTAATAACGAGTGAGATCATAACCTATATACCAATAGGCAGTGAGGTGTTAATAACGAGTGAGATCATAACTTATATACTAAGAGACCAAGGTGTTTACAGGGATTAACTATAATTTAACAGGGATTATCTATACATGGGGATTATCTATAATCTGACAAGGATTATCTCTATGTAGGTTTCACCTATAATTTAACTGTTATCATCTGTATACAGGAATTAGCTACTAGTATATTCTGGCAGAGAATGTACTGATTTGGCCCTGTGTTTGCCAAGCTCCACATGACAATTTTACAGTTTTATTAAAAGATGAAGGCCTTACTGTTAGAGCATGGAGTGGTGGGGAGTTTGGGAGGACCTAATGATGAACACTGGGTGTATCTTGATTATTATCGGTCTATAGATGAGGCAGAGAATAGGAATACTCAGCCATTAGTTGGCACAGATACTCGCGGGACTCATTTACTGCTCGCTTTGGTTAAATAATCTTCTCTGTGGCGAAGTTGGTGCCATGTTCGTCAGAGAAATGAGTGCAAAGTAACGCGTAGATTTGTCTCCCAAAAATGAGGCTTAGATTAGTGAGTATGGTGTGGGAGACCATATGATTAGCATCAGGAACAAGTGTCTGAGGTGATATGAATCGTATGTGTGAATCACTGAGTTGTGTGAGAGACTATGATGATGATGAAGGAGAGTGTGTCTGAAAGTGATTTATATGTAAAACAAAATCATTAATGCATGACATGATACAATTAGTGTGTCAGATGATGTGATTCTTCTGTCAGATGGTATGATTCTCCTGTCAGGTGATATGTAAATTTTGTGTCAGGAGATGTGAATTGTGTGTCTGATTATATGATCCATGTGTCTGATTATATGATCCGTGTGTCAGATTATATGATCCGTGTGTCAGATTATATGATCCATGTGTCAGATTATATGATCCATGTGTCGGATTATATGATCCGTGTGTCGGATTATATGATCCGTGTGTCAGATTATATGATCCGTGTGTCAGATTATATGATCCGTGTGTCAGATTATATGATCCATGTGTCAGATTATATGATCCGTGTGTCAGATTATATGATCCGTGTGTCAGATTATATGATCCGTGTGTCAGATTATATGATCCGTGTGTCAGATTATATGATCCATGTGTCAGATTATATGATCCATGTGTCGGATTATATGATCCGTGTGTCGGATTATATGATCCGTGTGTCAGATTATATGATCCGTGTGTCAGATTATATGATCCGTGTGTCAGATTATATGATCCGTGTGTCAGATTATATGATCAGTGTGTCAGATTATAAGATCCGGGTGTTTGGATGATATGATTAGAATTCTGAGAAGTCAGAAACAAATTATTGCTGGCATGGGAGCCACCCAGATCTCATAGTTTAACTTAACATTTGTTCTGGCCTGTATAGCAAATAAGTATGAATTATTGATGATGAGGATTGAAAAAGAATAATAAATAGATGATTAAAAAAAAATGCAAAGTAATGATTTGGTTTGATTTCCACAAATACAGTGATTAGGGATGACAAATATCATGTTAAAATAGTTTGGAAACAATCTTGTTTTGAACCGATTCATTAATGCTATTCATTAATGCTTTCAATGTTTGAAATCTTATGATTAGTGTGTGAGTAGAGATGATTAGTCATGACTACATAATTAGTGAGTAGAGATGATTAGTTCTGACACTCTAAGATTAGATTAGCATGAGGCTGTATGATTTATAAATGAGACCTGAATATTTGGTCTATGATAAATAAGGCTTATGAAGAAGCTTTATGTAAAACACTAGTACTAATTAAAACACCAAAATTCATTTGATAGTATTCTTACTTCTCTCTAAAATTGTGATCTTGTAATTACTATAAGTGAATAAAATGTTAGCAGTGACCTTAATGATGTTTCAAGTCTAAATGACTTTACCAATATACTATACCCTACAAATATATACAGAGATGTTATAAAGGATATGTTGAGATATTATTACAAATGTATTGATATGCTATTAAACACTAAATTGAGATGTCATTAAGAATATATTGATATGTTATTGAGAATATAGAAATGTTATCAAAATATATTGAGATGTTAATAAGTTCCCTTTCAGACTATGCCTGCTCATGGCACATAATATTGTTATAAAATTTATGAAATTGTCATGAGAAACTGGAAAACTGCTTTGAAGTGCAATTTGTTTCTCATAAAAGGCTATGAGTTTCCGCATGATTGCACTTGTATGACCCCCGTGGCCTTCAGCAATACAATTCAGTTGTGGTTTGAGAAGAGGTCAGGTCCACTTCCAAATATATACTAGGAATGAAATAACAAGAATTATGGTACAGGTCATTGGTCAGGTGTGTAAAAACCTTTATGCCATACCCCTATACTCATGCTCTGATTGACAAAGACTGCTATTAAGAGAACCATGGGGCAGTTGGATAGTCGAGAATAGATTTGTGACGTTCCCCGCAGCATCAATGAAAACATATGCACTGCTTTTGACTGGCATCCACACAGTGAATGAAGGGGTTAGCAGACTAATCTTGGGTAGGGGACCAGGTTGTACAGGAGGTTTACAACATCTTTCATATCAACTTTCGGCTGGTCGTAAATTATGTTGCGAGTAGTGGCATCTTTTGAGAATCATGCTGTGATTTCACTGCATAAATCGTGTTCATAAATGCCCTCAATTTTCAGTGATTTCCCCCTCGTCCCTCGCAGGAGACTCTCAATGAGACCTCATAATCAGCACGACAAAACCCCAATATGATGTACGATCCAAATTTACATTTTTCATCGAGGCCGCTGGTCGAAGGGTCATATTTTTGCACCTGTTTTTGTTTGGGGTGCCGTTGAATTATGGATGGGATTTTATGCTCTTTCTCATCAAATGAGGGACTTAATTTTGGCAACTCTATTGACCGCTGTCAGCAAGGGACTATGTAGTTATAAAGAAGGAGAGTTGTAAAATGTATTGAAATTGTTATGTTATTTTGATTTAAAGATTAATATCGGAAAATGTCAAGGTACAAAGAACTACAATGAATGAATTAAAAATTGAAGAGACTTGCTTTGTATTTTCAAAAAAAATCGGTTAAGGATTATGATTGATCGCTTTGAAATATTTTAAATGTTTTAAAAGATAATTACAAGACCAGATGTTTTCAATATAAGCATTAAAAAAGATTCTCCCTTTTTTGTTGCAAACAAAGGCGTTTGCTTCAGACCATGAAATCAATTGCAAAGAGCACTCAAGTCAATCTATGAATGGACTTTGACAAAAAAAATGTGAGATTATGTAGGGGCGATCAGTCTGTGTGACACGTGAGTTACAGATGTGTCGTACTGATGCTGCAACTGCTTGTTCCTTTGTGTTCTTGTCTGAGCACTACGCCTACTTTTCACAACTGCTTGTCACCCACAAGGCTCACAATGGATCTCCACGGAGATTTTCACTTCATCATAGGCCTATTTAAGTGTAATTTTAAGGTTATCTGACCACATTGCAAGTTTAATTAGGATTATAATATTATGCATCTGATTTGATACAAAAATGATAATTGATGACCAAATTCATCAGTGATGAAAAATGTTCATCAATATTTATCTTATCTGAATATATTCAGAAGCATAATTATACCTTAGGGGGCTTTATTCTAACTTGATTTTAGACATATTTGGGAGTTAATTCGAACAAAATATCTACAGGAAAATAATATTGCTGGATTGTTCCCAATAAAAGGAAATTTTCAAAAATATAGACAAAGAAACATCAGTTCAGTTCTTGATTTCAATGTCCTTGTTCTCGTAAGATTTGAGTTGATCATCCTTCAGATCTTTGCAAACAATGAGATCTAATAACTTGGGCGCAACTTGGGGCCAATTTTACCATTTTTAATTTGACCATTTTAGATTAGCCCCCAAACTGTATATCAGTTCACCTTTTCACACAATAGGGCAAATAAATGATAAGAAATGATTATTCAAATAACTTTTTTTGGTTATTATTGGACTTTTGTTCTCTGTGACATAAGTAATTTCCCTATTATAGAGAGTTGAACTTTTTTCTCTGAGTTGTAAATTGTTAGGCCTTAAAGTTTGTTATTTTAATAAGAAAATGTCTCACCATGGTTACAAAATGGTTAAACCAAAAGAATTTCAACCAATAGTTCATGACTCAAATCTTTGGTAAATGCCAAGCCCAGGGGCAAATTTCTAATTATTGAAATTGGGTATAAAATGAGAGAAATATGAATTTTGGAGGAGCCCAAGAACGCACTGTTGATGATGTCACATTATATGCAATGGACAGGGGGGCCACTTCAGACATTCTTAATTCTCCTGGAAAGAAATGATGAGGGATGAATCATATTTTAATTTCTTTTCATGCCTTGGTCAAAGTTTTGATTTTAATTATTGCAATTTGAACAGACCCTAACCCTTCACTTTCCAGGCATGCAGCTTGTTCCCAAATGAAGATTGATAAAAAAAATCATGAGTGATCTCAGATGAAATAATTTGGATAACGCTGCAGAATCAGTTTCCAGATTTCTTGCATTTCTGGTAAAAAAAAAACAATGTTTGCGGCCAAATTGTAGCTGAGCATATTTTCATTTATCATTACCCTGTGTTTACCATTGATAAGGAAGTAACTTCTAACACTTGCCACTTGTTTACTATTCATTTGAAAGCAATTTCATATTTCTACCACTTGTTTACCATTGATAAGGCATCAATTCTCTATCCTTACTCCTTGTTTACCATTGATAAGGCATCAATTCTATATCCTTACCACTTATTTGCCATTGATAAGGCATCAATTCTCTATCCTTACTCCTTGTTTACCATTGATAAGGCATCAATTCTATATCCTTACTCCTTGTTTACCATTGATAAGGCATCAATTCTATATCCTTACTCCTTGTTTACCATTGATAAGGCATCAATTTTATTTCCTTACTCCTTGTTTACCATTGATAAGGCATCAATTCTATATCCTTACTCCTTGTTTACCATTGATAAGGCATCAATTCTATATCCTTACTCCTTGTTTACCATTGATCAGGAAACATTTTCATATCCTTACCACTTATTTGCCATTAATAAGGAAGTAATTTCATATCCTTGCTGCGTGTTTACCATTAATAAGGAAGCAGTGATACATAAGAATATTGTGAAATTTAATTTTTTATTCAAGAGAAACAATCTGTTTAGATTTTAAATTATTAATAACTGACACATCGATTTCAAAAAGGATGATGTAAAAAAAGGTGTGAAGCACACAGTTTTATGTGCTATTTCAGTGGTTTGACATCAACTAATTCTCTGAAGCTTTGCGTGGTCATGCACTGCAGCTTGAACACAATACGATGAGAAAACAATACAGGCATTTGGTTTGGATGAATCGTGGTGAAAAGTCGCAGGAAAGTTTGCAAAGCTTGGCAGTAAAAACCAACATTGACAGGAAACTGACACTTGTGACTTCAGTGTCGATTTTGCATCATGGGCCTGATTTGACCAAGTTATTTAGATAAAGACCTGATAAATTTTTATGGATTGTTGCAACTGGATAGGAGAAAGTTTGCAAAGTTTTCTGTGTGATTCTATGGATTTTGTGGAGAGAGGGGACATGAGGGATTAATGGTCATTACTGGGAGTGTGCAAACTGTCCAAATAAAAAGCACACTCCACCCAGAAAACAGCAAAAATGATTTGCGCTCCTCGCCCAAAGTGATTAGATTGAACTTCATTGATCATTCTTTGACAACAAATAATCTGTTTGCCCCATGAGCTGAAAATATCTTTCAGATATTTTTTGTCTACAGCAATTTTTAAAGATTTATTTATTGCTTCATAAAATAACATGATAAAAAGAAAAGCTTATTTGTTAGGTTGAATACATTATTTTACTTGATCCAAAGAGAGCTTTAAAATCATTAAAATAAATAAACTGTCAGATTAAAAAATGATTTAGTGGACTCAAACTTTTGTTTAAAATTCATGATTTATATCTCAAAGACTTGAATAATAGTCTTGATCACACGTTTCATGATTGTTTGTTCTTGTGGTGATAACTTGGCAACTTTGTGACATCTTGTTTACCTAAGAACAAAAGCATAATTCTGTGGGATAAACATCACTTGGACACATCCCTAACTTTTCTCTAATTTTGTTTGCGTAAGCTGGCAGGGCAAGTGTTGATAAAGCCGTCAAAGGGACTGAGCGATGATTAATCTTCTTGCTGACGATTCCCGCACCCAAGTCAAAAGCAATAAATAATGTGACGACTGAAAACATGAAATGGACGCCTGAATAAAGAGGGGGGGTAGAAAACAATAGTCAAAAATTGGCCATTGTTTAGCTTTGTTGGAAGACAAGGTCGGCCATGTGCCTAGGGTCTGCACAAAGCTTTCACACCGGGTAGACCGGGAGAGGTCTTTACAAAGGTCCTGTGAGTTAACCATCCTGGACCTTGCCATATTTGCATATCTAATTGTGATATTCACATTTTTGTGAGCACTTTTGATGAGGCGCATTATGACCCAGAGATTCCCCTGCTGTTCACAGCTTACTCATCTTATTATAAAATATCACTTTTTGTTTTCAATGTTAAAGAGTGCATGCACTTTGGGCAGATGATTCAGTGAAAAAATTGACATTTTTGCCTCTTGGAAATGAAATGAAATGTTTCCCCCATTAAAAGTAACATAGCACGTAGTTCCCATGCCCTTTTCAAGATTTTTCACCTGTCTTTGCTGTGAGTTATTATAAGGGATTCTCAGAAGACACTTCGGAGATGAATGATCTGATTAAAAGATGTGTTTAAAAAAAGATTAATTAGTTATATCTAGGCACAGTTTATCGATGTCGCAGTTTTATTGACATTGAACTATTTTATTTAGCTCCTAATTTTATGGAATTTACACAGCAAAAGTCAGAACTTTCAACAATGAAGTTAAAACTTTCGCCATTGAAAAAGCTCGGTGGTAAAAATCTACATGACAGATGCTTTTAAAATTATTTAAAACATTTTCAGTCCACACTGTGGCTTGAGTCATTCGCAAATGATAGATTATGAAATTCATTTTGTAGATTGTCAACATTTCATTAAGATTTTGATTTAATACCAACATAACCTGAGGCACAACTTGCAATTTTGGATGACAAAAAAGAGTGAATATTGATTCATTCTAAATAGAGAATTTCACTCACAAACATTACATTTCTTAAAATGAATGTGGAAAGTGGGTAGTTTTATTGTGTAATTGGACCCATGTAGAACATTTGTAGTGTATTGAAAGTAAATAAGATAGTTCCTAGAATCGGATATAAATCTGTTTGGTATGAGTGATATTATGATGAGTCCCTTGGCAACAGTTTGTGGGGAGTGGTTAGGGTGGATTAAAACAGATTAACAGATATGGAGATTACCTCATATTTCACTAATCTTCATTGATCCAAATAATGATGTGTCAGGTAGTTCATTGGTTCACCACATGTTAGCAGTCTTTGATAAACAAAGCATGTTTACCATGTTTTTTTTCCTTTTAAATTGAAATTTGATGAAATTCTGATTAAATGTTTGAATGGGAATGCGGGAAATAAAGACGCTCAACAACTTTTGATGAAATTTTTTACTCATTATCACTCAATTTAAAGGCTGAGCCAGAAATTGTACGGCACAGAGGTGGTAAATTGATGAACAGATGAAAAGGTGGAGTGTAATGGCCGCCGCAGATCAAGCGAGATTTGTGAGAGACGGTGTTGATTATGTTAGGTGAAGGATCTGCTTTCCCTTGTGACTTGTCATACTTGTTGTTTCTTTAGCAAAATTAGAGTAGCATTCTGTCATGTTTTTTTCTAATAATTCTTTTGTTTTTCAATGTCTTTGTTTCAGTTCGCAGGTTTTAATTTGCAGCTTTTCAGCTCTTTCCAAGAAGTTATTGAGTTTGATGGATTTTTACAACATTAGCCTCATTTACAGGCAGATAATTTCAAACTTTTTAGTGATATGTTCTTCCAATTGTTAATTAATGGTTACATAATCTTTTATACGGCAATCAGAAAAATAATTAAAAGAAACCAAATTTGTGCAGAATAGAAAGTAGATATAAGGCTGAGAAATATTTGATAATAAGCATGTTTAATCAGCAGACTCGCAGAAAATGGCTATAATATTGGTTATTGGTCTATTTAACAAATTGTCTAACTTTGAGCAACTGGCAACTAATTACATGGGTTTATTCTAATGATAGAACATTCTAATGGAATATTACAACTTTTTATCTTTCTGTTTGATTAGAAAAAATTCAGTTTTCCATATTTTACATTCAACAAATATTTAAAAAAAAGAAAAGTCTCAATTTTGAACTCCACAAAAGAAAAAGCTTGTGGGCTTGAATAGGATGGTATTATATTAAAAAGATATGGTCATTCTCAAATCGGCATATCTTTAGCAGTAAATTTTATGGTTCCATATTTTATTTGCATCATATTGGCAGATATCATCATTCTCAAATCAGCATTTCTTTGGCAATAAATTTTACAGTTCCATATTTTATTTGCATACTATCGGCAGATAATTTGTGGCTGGAGATAGGTGTGGAGGTTTGCCCCGAGGAAAGTTGCTGGGAATGACGATGTTGGCAGAAAAACAATGCTGAATAATAGAAGATTGGTGGGAGGGCTTACGATGTGACAAAAAACTTGTAATTTGCCTGGCCTGAGGGCGAATTTCTACAGCACCACTGAAAAGCAACATCATCCCAGACGGCAATCACTGTGTCGAAAAGGGAACAAACCGTTTGCCGCGCCCTTCCACACAACATGTTCCCGTGCCAATCAATGAAGATACCTGCGGGGCAGATCCAAGTAGGGCGAGTTATTGTACCTGCTAAACTACCGCTGTGTTTTACCATTTGCAGCTTAACAGATGGCGTAGTTCTCTCAAGCTAGCTTTCACAGATGAAATGACACTTTAGTTAACACATGCCTATTGTTTTCTAATTTTCTCAATTTTCCCGTGCCTTTTTTTTGGGGGGGGGGGGGGGGTTATCTTGTACTGCAGTGCACATGGAATGGGGTGTTGTGTCATTTGGGGACATGCTCGCGCTGGTTTGCGTCAGATTCCCGAGAGTTTCCACGCCATCTGTCTGAGGATCGCACAGATTGGGAGGTCACAAAACTGGGAATGGGCACAGCGAACGGAAAGGACCCCCATCGAGGCAATTTGGATCCCATCTCCATTGTCTTTAGCTCCCTGAAAAATAAGTCGGCCATGACAAAATTGCTCACTTTCATAATGTAATTCTGCATACCATTTAAATGACTAAAGTTCAGAATTATTTGAAGAATCATCAGACAAATTATTGCAACTTAGTTTAACGAATGTTTCTCATCAAAAGAGTACTTTTTGCCATCTGGGACATTTTACAAATTAACCTAAATGAGCATTTATAAAATGCATTCTGACTTTGCCTCAGAAATTGATGTTCAACTGCTCTTTTCACTTAATCTTATTTTCCCATTTCATAATTGGTACTTTTTTATAGATTGATTCTTTTTTCAACATGTATGAATAAAATAATTAAGTTACAATAGAGACAATGCATGTTGCTAATTACAAGAAAAAATTTCTGTGATAAGGTGAAACTTGAGAAAATGTAATAATTTGCACCTACAACACTTGTAAAGTGGAATGAAGGAGCAGTTAGAGGGAGCCCATCAAAATTAATTTTTTCATCATGGTCCAAAAACATTGTCAAAGATAAAAAGCTTTATTTTCCAAGGAAAATGATAGATCTCTTTATGTTATTTCACTGGTCAGTGATTTAAATTAATAAATAAGTTGCATGCAAAGTTATCTAATCTAATATATAATTTAACTGTATTAGACTAAGATTTTCTATTGAAAGAATTTTGCATAATATTCTTCTGCCACTGGATCAGTTTTACAAATAACAATTATTCTGTCTTACAAGTAATAACTATTCTGTTTTACATGTTATAATTCTGTTTTACAAGTTCTGATTATTTTGTCTTACAAGTATTAACTATTCTGTTTTACAAGTATTAACTATTATGTTTTACAAGTTCTAATTCTGTTTTACAAGTTCTAATTCTGTTTTACAAGTTATAATTTTGTTTTACAAGTATTAACTATTATGTTTTACAAGTTATAATTCTGTTTTACAAGTATTAACTAGTCTGTTTTACAAGTTATAACTATTCTGTTTTACATGTTATAATTCTGTTTTACAAGTTCTGGTTATTTTGTTTTACAAGTTCTGGTTATTTTGTTTTGCAAGTTCTGGTTATTCTGTTTTACAAGTTCTAATTATTTTGTTTTACAAGTAATAACTATTCTGTTTTCTGTTTTATAGGTAATAATTATTTTGTTTTATAAGTAATATTTATAGTGTAATAACTATTCTGAGTTAAGAGATATTACATATATTATATTAGACACAGATTTTATGTTTGATTTACTCAGAGATGACAAGAATTACGCAATAACCAGGATGAGAAGGTATCCATTGACAACCCAGTGGTGGTGGCCTGAGCGTGTCAGAGGTACTTGACCATATGTTCAGTGACTGTGTCAGCCACTCCAGGCACTGTTCCATGGCACCCGAGTGTTGTTGTCAAGTGTGCAGCTTATGCCCCCGTGAACCAGACCCCTACAACAAACACAAGAGCAATATGAAGGCAACTTATATGGCTTTGATGTTATTTATAAGGAAAGGGCACAGATGCCTTCAAGCAGACCTAACTTTGCTGAGAATTGCAGCAAGAGTCTTGACGAGCATTAATCCCTTTTTGTACTATATGGTTCAGTTACATAGCATTTGATCAATTTATCCTTCCCACAAAAGCCCCAGTTCATATCCTAACCCACAGGGATGGAGAACAGGTTGTTCGAAGCCGCTTTTAAAATATATAAGGAATAACTTATATTCATTGCAAAGGCATAAGACATTCAGGAATCTGAGGAGAATTGCTTGCTTCTAGATCAGGAAATGTAAGATTTTGTATTATTTATTCCTGTTCTCAATATCACAAAATTGACATTTCATGAGGAAAATGGTGAGAAAATCGGTTTTTTTATGTTGGCATAATGCCTTTTTGTTATTGTATTTATTTATCTGTTCTTAATCGAAATCGTACATAATATAAAATCATTTAAATGATATTATACCATCTCATAGAAGAACAAGTATAAAAATATAATCTTCAATATAATTACGGACAAAGAATTAAGAGTGGGGAATTAATTTTCTTCTTGTTTTGCCGGGCAAAGGGAATGTTTCATATTGACATAAGTGATGTCACCAAGCCATAGAAACAAGTGATAATGCCCTGAATTACTCCACCCAAAATAGATAGATATAATGTTAATCACAAGCATGATTATTTAAACAGGGCAATGGCATTCATCTGTGTCTTGCATCTTTTTTTCAATGTCTGTAAATTTAAACTGACCTTGTCGCCGGTTTGTCTTAATTCAGTGGGATGTATGGAGTCGATAACCTCTTTCCATTGTTTCTCCTTCTCATCATGTTATTTGATTTGGTTTCCCATGATATAACAGAAACAATGGATTTATTAATTATTAATGCAATGTTAGGATCATATTTTGAAAAAAACAATGTCATGACATGATGAGAAAAACAGCAAAGGTTTCATCATATTACTGGGTTAATTATTGTGGCATCTTTTATAACTTGTTACCTACAGGCTACATGGTTCCTAGCATCTTTTATAACTTGTTACTTACAGGCTACATGGTTCCTAGCATCTTTTATAACTTGTTACCTACAGGCTACAGGGATCCGAGGCATCTTTTATAACTTGTTACCTACAGGCTACATGGTTCCTAGCATCTTTTATAACTTGTTACCTACAGGCTACAGGGATCCTAGGCCTCTTTTATAACTTGTTACCTACAGACTACAGGGATCCTAGGCCTCTTTTATAACTTGTTACCTATAGACTACAGGGATCCTAGGCATCTTTTATAACTTGTTACCTACAGGCTACAGGGATCCCAGAAATATGACATTCTTTGCGATGTGTGTTTCACTGGGAAATTGAAATAATGAGAATTTTGCTAAAGGATAGAATATGATCATGTCAAATTATTGCGAGCTCATTAAAACTGGGATTGAATATGGCTAATAGTAAAGACAACTTTCAAAAAAAAATATTTAAATGTAAAGAGAGTTTCAAAGCATTTGTGGCATTGAAGTTAGTTATTTTTATACTGGCTCTTTTGTTCAGGTTTTCTCAGATATTGCAAGTTTGAAATTGAAAATTAGGTAAACACTCCCCTGACATGTCAACTCGCATTATTTCATTGGTTACTATGGAGACAGGAGTGACAACACCAGTAACACATTCACTGAGTTTTTATGATTTTCTCTGATGTACGAGGTCTCTGTTGGTATCTCTCAGTTACTATGGAAACAAGAGTGTCAACACCAGTAACACATTCACTATGTACTATATTTTTTTCTGATGTGGGAGGTCTCTGTTGGTATCGCTTAGTTACCATAGAGACAAGAGTGTCAACACCAGTAACACATTCACTGAGTTTTTATGATTTTCTCTGATGTACAAGGTCTCGGATGGTACCTCTCAGTTACCATAGAGACAAGAGTGTCAACACCAGTAACATATTCACTGAGTTTTTATGATTTTCTCTGATGTATGAGGTCACGGATGGTACCTCTCAGTTACCATAGAGACAAGAGTGTCAACACCAGTAACATATTCACTGAGTTTTTATGATTTTCTCTGATGTACGAGGTTTCGGATGGTACCTCTCAGTTACCATAGAGACAAGAGTGTCAACACCAGTAACACATTCACTGAGTTTTTATGATTTTCTCTGATGTACGAGGTCTCGGATGGTACCTCTCAGTTACCATAGAGACAAGAGTGTCAACACCAGTAACACATTCACTGAGTTTTTATGATTTTCTCTGATGTACGAGGTCTCGGATGGTACCTCTCAGTTACCATAGAGACAAGAGTGTCAACACCAGTAACACATTCACTGAGTTTTTATGATTTTCTCTGATGTACGAGGTCTCGGATGGTACCTCTCAGTTACCATAGAGACAAGAGTGTCAACACCAGTAACACATTCACTGAGTTTTTATGATTTTCTCTGATGTACGAGGTCTCGGATGGTACCTCTCAGTTACCATAGAGACAAGAGTGTCAACACCAGTAACATATTCACTGAGTTTTTATGATTTTCTCTGATGTACGAGGTCTCGGATGGTACCTCTCAGTTACCATAGAGACAAGAGTGTCAACACCAGTAACATATTCACTGAGTTTTTATGATTTTCTCTGATGTACGAGGTCTCGGATGGTACCTCTCAGTTACCATAGAGACAAGAGTGTCAACACCAGTAACATATTCACTGAGTTTTTATGATTTTCTCTGATGTACAAGGTCTCGGATGGTACCTCTCTGTTACCATAGAGACAAGAGTGTCAACACCAGTAACACATTCACTATGTACTATATTTTTTTCTGATGTGGGAGGTCTCTGTTGGTATCGCTTAGTTACCATGGAGACAAGAGTGTCAACACTATATGCTATAATTTTCTCTGATGTGGGAGGTCTCTGTCGGTACCTCTCAGGTAAACTGGAGTCAGTTTCTGACTGCAGAGAAGGTCTGAGGGAGTACGTTATGACTCGGTGGGCCAGTGCACCATGGCTGCCTGTAGAGAAGGTCTGAGGGAGTATGTTATGACTCGGTGGGCCAGTGCACCATGGCTGCCTGTAGAGAAGGTCTGAGTGAGGACGTTATGACTCAGTGGGCCAGTGCACCATGGCTGCCTGCAGAGAAGGTCTGAGGGAGTACGTTATGACTCGGTGGGCCAGTGCACTGGCTGCCTGCAGAGAAGGTCTGAGGGAGAACGTTATGACTCGGTGGCCCAGTGCACTCACTGGCTGCCTGCTTGCTCTTGTAAAGGAGCTGGTAAAAATATTCTCATCACGCCATATGTATACTTTTATTAGTGATTTACATATGACAGGGAAATATACAATGATGTGATGTGGATATCTGTAACAATAATGCATGCAGCACCACAATATTGGTATAAACCTGATCTTTATGGTTCAAGATAAGTCTTAGATTGCTGTGGTCGTGTGGCAAAGATGAAATTTAGTTCTCATTATAGGAAGTCATCTGAAACTAGAATTTGTGATTCAATTATATCCACCATTTTAACATCAGTTATGGGGAGTACTATTGAAAAGGTCTTCCAAAAGTCAGTGATATTTTAAGTTAATGAAAAAGGCTGTACATTTAGCTATGCACATGAGTCGTTTTTTCTCTCTCAATCTAAAAAGTGCTTTTTGCAGTGGAAATGTGTAGATCCAATATATTAACAGCAGCATTGGAAAGAGGAAAGTGGGTGGTGGAGAAACATTCCTAGTTACATCTGTGCAATCTGATATCCACTGTGTTAATTGCTTGTACTTGACAAGAAGCTGATCTTTAAGGACCTAACATATCCTTATTGATAAAGCTTTGGCTCCCCTCTAATCTCGTGTTCAAGGGGAATCTACGTAGACGGATCGCTTTCTCATATGAGTCGTGTCGATGGCTGCAAGGTAATTAAGGACCTTGCGCAGACGTAGTTGTCTATTTTGGGAGATCCTGCATGAAGAACGATCATGTTGCCAGAGCTTGTGGTCAGCTGCAAGATCAACCTGTATGGGAACAGACACTAATAGCTCACCTGGGAGATTGACCTTAAATGCTTGGTGTGAAACTTGAGTAAAGCCAAACTACATGGTTAAGTTGGTTGAAGGTCATTTGGGTAGTTCTGCAGGTCCAAAGTCAACAAAATGGTTGTGTAAGTTAAAGGTCATTTGGGTAGTTCAGTAGATCCAAGGTCAACAAGATGGTTGTGTAAGTTTATGTAAGGTAAAGGTCATGTGAGTAGAACAGCACGTTCAAGGTCAACAAAATGGTAATGTGAGTTGAAGGTCATCTAGTTATTTCAGCAGGTCTGCGGTCAAAAAATTTATTATTAATTTACAGTTAATTTAAAAATCATACAGGAAGTTCAACATGTGAATAAGGTTGTTCTTAAATTTGCAGATCTTCTGTGGAGTTCAACAGGTCTAGGATCACCTAGATTAAGAAATATTTTGTAAATCATATTGATGATAAGTCCAATGCAACATGTCTGAGACCAACTTATTTGAGAATATTTCAATAATTGAGCACTGAAAAGTACCATCAGGTAATAATATTTCAGTAGTCTCTTCTGAAACTCAATGTTATATATAGATTTAAACGAGAGCCTAAATCTTCCTGAAATGAGCGAATAAATCTGTGAACTTCAAGTGCAAGAGAGCTATTGGTTGAAAGCCCAGCTAATTGGAAGTATAGCCCAGTCACCCAGAGCTGTGATGTTGACACAAATGATACAGTGATGGCAACACACTGACGGGTACTCCGTACATTATCATCTATCTATGTCCTGCTAACTTGTTTGTTTTTACCAGTGATGGTACCAGTCTTCTCCCCAGGGGGCACTGCATTGTATAGAAGGCGCTTGTTTGGTCGGTCATATATTTGGATAACTCATACTTTAAATGTCAAATTAGGAGCAACTATCAGGGTTCCAATCTAAATAGTCTATTTAGGCTAGTTTGCTCTTTACTTGGACTGTGCCCAAGTTATTTTCTTACAAATGTTTCTTTTTTTGTGAAAAATAAACATATTTTCCAAATGCAGGTTTTATAAAGGTATTGGTGTCCAATAACCAGTTGTTATGAAAAAAAGTGAAACATCTGCCAAGTGTGGGTCCAGCCATGATGTATGTATGATTCTCTCAGTGATTATAGGTGTCAAGAGAAGATTTTCAAGGTCAGAGAACTTTAGCTTGGAAGCAATGCATAATGTGGCAATGATGAAGGGCTGTCTCACCACACTTCACACCTCACAGCACTTGCTCTATTTCATTGTTAACACTTCAATTTCCCACTCAAAAACTGAAAAACTTATTTAAGTCAAGATAGGGGCATGTTTACCAGCCACAGACATCCAAGCTTTGTTGAAACTGCTTAAAGATTTTCATGGTTTTGATATTAATTTAGATTTGAGCTTGAAATATCAATGACAACTTTGAGCTGCATAAGTTGTCGTTCATCACCGCTTCATCACCGCATTCATCACCGCTTATGAGAAATATAAGTTACTTAAAAACCCATTTTTGACTGCAAAAAGCATTGTCAAATGCTGCAGACAATGCTGCTACCAGCGCACTTCACACCCCATCGCCTTGGTGATGTATTGTGTGTTGCCATGGCGATGTTTGGCTGATCCATTGTCTGACACAAGGACAATGGCTGAAGACAGTAGCATTCTATGTCATGACCTTGGAGGGGGAGTTGATGCCCTGGAAATCAGCACCATTTCTCTCCGGATATTTGGTAGTGGATCAAAGAAAGATGCGCATGGAATCCTCAGAATAATATATATGGAAAGTGATTAATTGCTGCGGTGATTACCTTTGATGACATACCATGTTTGACTTGCAAATATAACCAATGCCCTGCTGGGGAAAATATCGCTTTTCTTTCCCAAATAATAGATTGGACCCTGTTTGTAAAGTTAAGTTCATGTACTGTTCTATACAATACATTCAGTCACTTCTGTATGATGTATGATTTGATGGAGCTTCTGTGAGTAATGAGTGCATAGAATTGTACAGAATTTTTAACAGATTTAATTAAAACTGAAAATATATTCTGAACAATTGTGAAACTATTTTTTAAGAATGTTAGCTTTGTGATATATTCTAAAACATGGCAAAAGTATTCTCACGTATGTGTGGCTTTGAAATTTGCGTTCGCGAATTGATTTGGTAAACAAGAGGTTTATATCTTTTGAAGCCTTCAAGGAGGCACCATTAGTTTCCTGTGTAAAACCCCTGAAAACGAATATCTCAAGTGTGAATTACACTTGTGGCTCATCTTGGTGAATATCTCTTATCCTTTCTATGTTAGCAGTTCTGTCTTAGTAATAGAAATCAACATATTTTTTTTTTGGTCAAAACTATTTGATGAATGTAAAATCTGATTAAAATCTGTTAGAGAAGGTAGTGTTTTTGTGCAAATGACATTAAGTCCTTCATTGGGATTCCAATTTGGAACTCTTCTGGGAAGGAGACTGGAAGTGGGGAGTTCATAGAAGACAAGACTTAATTTAGCTGCTCTTGATTGTCAGCGAAGAAGCAGGTTTTGTTCCCTAAGGCAGAACAAGGTTCAAAGTCGGATCTTATTAAGACTGAGAATTCTGCCTACTGTCAGATGGAGGACGACAAACGAACTCGGCAACAATGGGACCGATCCACATTTAATCATGCGCGGGTGTAGCTGTCGGCGGTGTGAGTGAGATATTGGTTGCTGGTAAGGAGTCTAGTAAAAGGCCAAACATCTTCAGATGGCGCGTTGTATGGCGGAGTCTGTTGACACAATCGTAGGCAAGATGTGCCAGGCCCTCAGGGCGATGCAGCTCATGGGCTCGCGTTCAAAAGCAGAACTGCAAATGAATCGGCAAATGTGGAAATTACATATCATAATGGACCCCAGTACAAGTCGAGCAAACGCAATATTTGATTTTGTGATTGAGCTTTTGGTGCGGGATTGGGTGAGGTACGGGACAGGAAGTAGAGGTGGGATTGTGGGATAGGCCACTTCCTGCCTGCTGCATGATGGGATACTTGTCTCCAGCTTTACCAATTTCACACCAGATTGGCTGACCTTTTCCACCAGATTTAACAAAATGTCCCACAATGCAAAGCAACATTTGGACCTTACTATTTTATTGGAATCTTACTTATATGAACGGCTGATTATAGTCCAAAGATTTCTTCACATCTAATCTCGTCTTACGTGTGTCCATCTTTCTTCGATCTGCCATCTACTTTATGTGCTCAATGTCTCTGTAGTTTCTACCACTCTCCTTCAATACCAAGCTCATTGAAATCAGTTATATGAAATCCCTCTTCTTGATTTGGATGTGCAATTAGTGCAAGCATAATTGCATATCAGAATGTGAAGATTAGATATCGTGATATGTATGACTTTGATGGACAAACGGCATAAGACTCCATATATATATATTTTTATGTATTGGAAGGTAATTTGCAGCGAATGATAAATATCCCAGTTCCATTATATCAAAATATACCACAGAGATGTTAAGTGTATAAATGACATCAAAGGAAGATTTCTGTTTTACATATTTCAAATCATGTAGATAAGAGATTAGTATTAAGATAAGAGATTAGTGATCTGTATGAGATATATAGTGCTGAGTAAAAAGCTTTCATCTTGTCTGCGATATTTTGTTTCTGAAAGAGGGATGGGATGCAGGTGAGGGGGTATCGGCATCTGAAAAAGAATTATTTGAAATTTGATAAAATCCAGTTTGATTGGTTGAACTTTGTTCAGACTGTATGTTACAGGATTTCTTGTTGTTATTTCTGTATGTATTTGTATTTGCTGTAGCTAGTCCAGCTGGTATCTGGTGTCTATTTGTGTTCATGCCAGACTTGGTTTAGACATTGAAATGGTCAAAGACTGTCTTCCTATATGTGCATTAAAGTGAGATAAATAAACTATTTTCAAGATGAAGATATTTTCATGCAGACTATTGTATTATGACTCCTGTCATGCATATATGAATGTTAATGATGAGCGGGACTGGCTCTCAGACTTGGTAGATCTCTCAGTCTCCTTCTGTGAGGGAGGGGAGTCCAGCTCAGTCAGAAATTTCACGATGAAGATATTTCAACTCAATTCCCAAAGGGATGTACTTTCTTTCAAAAATCTAAAACCTAATAATCATATTTGATTTTATTTGTTAATGAGGATATTTCCCATAAAAGATATTGATGACCTTGATGTTGCAAAAAGGTGTGAGACCATTGAATTTTCAGTCTTTTACTTTTCCAGAATTGCATTGATAATTGTCAGGTGCAGATTTTTCAGGAAAGGATATGTACTGAGCTCTCTACGAATTCTGTACAAGAAAAAGAAAAACATGATACCATGTCAGAGGCTGAACAAAGACTTTTTCTATTCTTTGTCAGTAAAAGTTATTTTTAAAGAGGATCAGTATGTGATAAAGAATGTATTTATTTGCAAAAAAGTTAGAGAAAGGCGTAACTCAGTGTCACCAATGGAGGACTACATATATATATAACGCTATCTTGCCGATCTTATAGATGTTTGTATTGGCAGTGCAGTTGCCTTTCAGGCCACTATCGTAAATTTTGATTTGCAAACACCTCCAAAGATAGGGAACCCGTTAACAATGTGCCAAGCCAGACAGTCTCTTGTGATCTGACAGAGGCGAGGGTCAGTTTTTCTTCATTTCTATAGAGTAATTAAATGATTGTCACATTTAAATTAAATCCGATATCGTAGGCATTGTGCTGAGGGTTTTATAGATACACCTTCACCATAAGCTTGGGGTCATACAATCCTTTATGGGAAAATTGGATCAAGGCATGCATAAAAAACAGGTGTCTGCAATATCAAGAGAGTTTCAAGTGGAATATAAAATAGGAAACAGGCATTTATGCTTTATTTTTGTATCTGCCGATTTGACAACATATTAAAGAGAAATCTGAATTTGTATCTGAATTATACATATTAAAGACTTAGGCCAAGATGGGGCGAGTTATAATGACAGCGCCACCTGTTTATCAAGCGCGTAATTACTTTAGAAATAAGAACCACGCGGAGAAGCATCAGTTTTCATTTAAACCTGCAAAACACAGCATCTTTGTAAAGTTCATGTTTGAGTGGGTCTTAGGAATGAAAGGATGCTCCAAAATTCAATTTATGTTTTGTTAAAGCATCTTGATGGATCTGAGATATATAATTAGTGCCAGGTAGGTATACAGGTGCCCGAGTAACACAAACCCCCTTGACCCACCCAGGTGAAAAAGTCACTGAAAGACTTCATTCTAACCTTCCTCCTTGTGTGGTGGAAATTTGCTGGTAGCGACATGAAAACCTATTGACAATTTTAATGGGAATTTTCCTCGAGTTTATCATCCTGGTATGATTCACAAAAGCGGGATATATTGAGAATTGTCATTTTCATCTTTAAACTTTTACTCATAACAATTTCAGTATGAGGGATTTCGAAACCCAAACTTGTATGTCTGTGTTCAAACTTGATTGCTGTAAGTCCACAAACTGATCATTCTTGAAAGAAAGATAGGCCGTCAAATTAAAATGTCCCAACATATATATAATATGTTAACCACGTAGTAATTTTTTATATAATTTTATAAAATTATCTCAAGATGAAGCTCAACATATTAAAACAACTTTTTTAAATCAAGAATCTAACTTTTATGCTCCGAGATTCACATTGTGCCATCAGTCAATGTCTGACCCTTTTTTTCCCTTTGAAATGCCACCACCCAATAAAAAGCACACAATTTCAACAAGAAATTTAAACCTTGGTGAAATTTCAATGCAAGGTTGAGAGGGCAAATCACTATATTACGTTTGGGTCAGATCCTGGGATTCAGGTTTGACCTCCCGGGAGTCTGTCACCCCAGGGGTCTATTATCGTCGTACCATGCCACGTAATTTCTCTTAGAAGTTTAACGCCATTTTCCGTCAAGTTTGGTATGTAATAAATAGGTGTATGCCCAATATGAAGTAATATCATATGATGAGTGGAGGTTCTCGTATCAGAATAGCAGGCTTTTATTGGGGAATTACGATTTTACTACGAGACCTTAGCACCTTCATGGCATTTCAATCATGACGTCTTGCAAACAAGGCGGACCATCATATCTCTTATCTAAAGACATCCTTTGATTATAACAGAAATGCTATCATCATCTTAATTGTACTTTTAACCTCTTAACAAAGATTTGGGTTCAGGATCAGAGAATTTCTTTAAAGTGGAATTCAAAGAATTGGTCTTACTTTTGAGTATTCTATACGTTTTGATTTTAAGGTGATAAATCTCATGTGTACTTTGTGACACAGTGAAAGGGACTTGATGGCATGTTGCAGTTTTCTCTGAAAGGGACGGTATTACTTTAGATATTGAGTCACAATGCAATGAGAAAGTCGTGGAGATGCATTTCTCACTTGTGATATTAAGCTGTACCTTTTCATTCTCCTTGTTTCTTTCGCCGTGATTCATGTGTGAGAAATATTTGTGGTTTGCAACTCGACGAGATGACTTTGAAATTTGAATTGGATAAATGGTCAGAGACAAAGTGTGTGAAATTGATTATGTTAAAACTGGTCATGGCATAAAGACCTTGACTGAGCTATGTGTGTCATGGGGCCAAAATGTATTTAAAATGTCCATATAATTAAAGGATGCTGACAGTCAAAAGTAAAGTTAGAGATGGAATTTGACAAGGAATAAACCTTTTACAAGTCAACTAAACAAAATTAATGGTCAGCTATTACCTTGGAAATAGAGAACTTTGATTTGGTGGTAATCAGCAATGATTATTTATATGATATTATTCATCAGAGAGTGCCCCCTGGGGGCAGGAGTGTCAAGGGTGGGGTGTTCCCTAATCCTGCATTCCACAGGTCTCTCTGATTGCTTGATTTACATTCAGACAGTCTACTGATGACTCATATCCTCAATGGGCTGCCCAAGATGCAACAGTGCTCCTTGACCAACCCCCTCACCAGCAGGCGCTTTTAGGTACAAACAAAACCCCCTCACCAACAGGCGCCTCCAGGTACAAACAAACCCCCCTCAACAACAGGTACTGCCAGGTACAAACAAACCCCCCTAACCAACCGGCAACTCCAGGTACAAACAAACCTCCCTCACCAACAGGCGTCTCCAGGTACAAACAACCCCCCCCCCCCCCCCCCATGACAGCAGGCACCTCCAAGTACAAACACCCCCCCCCCTCTCCAGCAGGCACTTCCAGGTACAAACAAGCCCCCCACTCCAGCAGGCATCTCCAGGTTTAACAGACCCCCATCCCAGCAGGCGCTTTCAGGTACAAAAAAACACCCATTCCAACAGGCTCTCAGGTACAACCCCCACCCCCCACAACTCCCTCACAACCACCAACTCCAAAACTCACCCACCCTCTGCAGATACAACCAACTCCTAACACCTTATACCTTCAAAAACAACACCCTCCCTGAAAAAACTCCAAGTTCATATTGCTGGTCTATTTGTAACCAAATTCACCACCCACAGCAACTCCTTCTGAAAGCAACTTCAATATTCCTTGGCACCCTCAGAAGCCACCCACTCCATATACCATGTACCCTTCCTGCCGCAGATGGCTTCCCTCCTGCCCACCCCCTGGACAAGCTACTGGAGATAGCATTTAGGTCGCACATATTTGCTTCCAGCCTCTCTGAGGGCAATCATGACAACTCGTGTTTTTCTTTGAGTCAAGTAGACTGATGTGGATTAGGAAACAAACAGTATTATTTGAAACAAGCATAGATCTTTGAATGATATTAACATTCAAATATGTTCAAATAGGTCAATCAATATGTTATATGTATTAAACTATTGAATGACATCAATTTTTGTTTGTTGACCAATAATTTAAGGAATTCATAGAAGAATACTAGCAAATTATGAATTCCTAATATATATTAAATTTCTGTTTGATCGAGCTTTTAAGAAAGAATTGAAATGTTTGAGTGTATATCAGTGACATATGCTGGGCTCAGCAGAAGGAGACTGGAGCGGGTGAGTGAGTCATGGTCCAGTGTTAAGGAATGGTGGGCTGGTGAGGTCCTGCCCGCGGCATCCACTGCTTTATTGTCACCCCATTACTCACGCACCAACCAATCAAATTTGAGCCATGCTGAAAGAAACAGGGATGTGTTCTTGCGGGACTGTTCAGAGCATGGTTGTTGGCTTGCACAGATCACCCCCGCTGTCTTTTGTCATACGTAACTGTCAACATGCGATAAAGGCCGATCAATACAGCCGGGGTTAGCGGGACGCTTGGTACAGGGTGGAACTCCTTCAAGGACCATTTTATTACAGTTGTCCACAGTGCATATAGTTCATAGTGTACTCTATGATAGAATTTTAGGTTTCTCAGCTTGTACCTCCTTCCAGGGGCCCTTAAACAAGGTTGTTTTTCTTAGTAAAAACACATTCTCAGCTTTACCACCCTTCAGGGGGCCTCATTATCATTGTATTCTTCAATACAGGCCCTTTTCCAGATTGTACCTCCGTCTAAGGGGACCTTTATATCGTTGGGTCCCTCAATACAGGCCCTTTTCCAGATTGTACCTCCGTCTAAGGGGACCGTTATATCATTGGGTCCCTCAATACAGGCCCTTTTCCAGATTGTACCTCCGTCTAAGGGGACCTTTATATCGTTGGGTCCCTCAATACAGGCCCTTTTTCAGATTGTACCTCCGTCTAAGGGGACCTTTATATCGTTGGGTCCCTCAATACAGGCCCTTTTCCAGATTGTACCTCCGTCTAAGGGGACCTTTGTATCGTTGGGTCCCTCAATACAGGCCCTTTTCCAGATTGTACCTCCGTCTAAGGGGACCTTTATATCATTGGGTCCCTCAATACAGGCCCTTTTCCAGATTGTACCTCCGTCTAAGGGGACCTTTGTATCGTTGGGTCCCTCAATACAGGCCCTTTTCCAGATTGTACCTCCTTCTAAAGGGACCTTTGTATTGTTGGGTCCTTCAATACAGGCCCTTTCCCTGATTGTACCTCCTTTTAAGACCTTGAAAAATTCAATACAGACCTTTTCTCAGTTAGTGTCTTCTCCTGGGGAACCTTGCAGACAAAAGGACCTTTATAATTGAATCTCATGCTTAGAATCAGAAGTTGCATAGCATAGTTCTTTGCTGATTGGCGATTCCAGTTTTAAGATAGAATCTACCTCTCTCCTTGTAAGAAAGTTAATGGAATAAACGGGGCAGTAAGACATGCTATTGAATAATTCATATATTTATTTTATAGGACAAAGATTTCCATATCAAAAAGAAATGAGACATTTAGCCAAATGGAGACCGCATGACTAAATAAAGATCAGTGCCATCTTAAGATAAACATTATTAAGTTTTGATTTATGGTCATGAGATGAACTGGCCTAAATCAACGATTATTGATTTGTGGTTATGCAAGGCTATAAAACAGATAATGAACACGATGGGGAAGTGTCACAAACTAATGGATCAGTGACATATTAGTCATAAAACTTCCCCGATTCTACGTGGACGTGGCTCTATAATCTATTAGGATATTGGTTCTGAATTGACTTCTTACGATGGCAGCAAGAAAGTGGCTGGTGATTCAGCTTCGTAGCTTCCGAGCCAAATCTGTGTTTTACAAGTAATGGCATTCGGTCCATTTTGATGCAATTATTTCTCCCTAGATTGAATTTGTTTATACACATCTTCAGTATTTCATCTTTAATATACATGTGTAGGGTTAGTGGCCATGTAATTGAAACTTATCCCTTTTCCATTTGGCCTTTTAAGTGCATCCCAGCACCATGCTAAATAACATAGTACCTTACCCTTTCACATGGTTCCTTAAGTGCACCTCAGCACCCTCCCATAATGCTATATAATTAAGTGCACCCTCCATTATGCTATATAATTAAGTGCACCCTCCATTATGCTATATAATTAAGTGCACCCTCCCATTATGCTATATAATTAAGTGCACCCTCCATTATGCTATATGATTAAGTGCACACTCCATTATGCTATATAGTTAAGAGCACCCTCCCATTATGCTATATAGTTAAGTGCACCTTCCCATTATGCTATATAATTAAGTGCACCCTCCATTATGCTATATAATTAAGTGCACCCTCCATTATACTATAATTAAGTGCACCCTCCCATTATGCTATATAATTAAGTGCACCCTCCCATTATGCTATATAATTAAGTGCACCCTCCCATTATGCTATATAATTAAGTGCACCCTCCATTATGCTATATAATTAAGTGCACCCTCCATTATGCTATATAATTAAGTGCACCCTCCCAGTGTGGCTCTATAAGTGCATCCCTACACACTCCCATGTGGAATCTGCAATGAGAAGGGAAAGCTGCTCGATGCCAGATGGGAAGAGTGGCAATAATTTCCATTTGTATGTATCTGTGTATGAGGGAGCAGTGCTCAGACGGTCGGTGGCGTGCATGAGGACCATAGAATGCTCACAGTAAATGGAGCATTATTGCACCAGGCTATCTTCAGGTCTCAGGTCAAATTGGTCATTTCAGCGTGAGGACGCCAATGAAACGGTGCTGTAGAAAAGTGACGAGTTTGTTAGTCGACATAACTATGGCCCCATAACATGTATATCAGACGCAGCCAATCATCGTCCGTCCGTTCGTTATTCACATCACACCTTATTTGGCCATCGTCACTGAAGCGGTATCGGCAATTTTGGCATTGGCAGCTCGTTGGAGGGGAGTGGCGTTGACAGATTTAGCAGCAATTCGGTGATATAGGGTCATAATATAGCGTCAATGAGAGGGAGTGTGTCACCCTGTCTGATACCCGGCTGACTAATGTCTCAGACTTGTAGCTCCCACCTAAGTCTCCTGCCACACCAAAAGGGACTAACTGCTACACATAACACAAGCTACCAGAATGGGACGTACATACAAATCACATACCTCCGACCCTCACACCAAACCATTCCTATATTTTCTCATGAAACTAAATATGCTGGTCTAATGAAATCTTGCTGTGAGAGAATTTCAGTTGGTACATTTGAGCATACTTGTGTGTTCGCTCTAGGTGGAGGAGCTGAAGTCTTATACTGGGTTAGATATCAAACGAAAATTGCTTTTTACAAAATAATATCTTTTCATCTAGTGATGCAATTTAGCAAACACCATCACACAGATTTTTAATGGGTGATGGGATTTTTAATTCTTAAGTAAAATCTGCTTGATGATATATTTTGGCAGCAATTTGCAAGCGCTAAACCTTGCCAAATATGGTGCCAAATACATCATACTATTCCGAGGGTAATGATTTATTATAAGGACCATTGAAAAAAGGAATTTTAGGGAATTGAGTCAAACATTAGAACAGAACATATTTGAAGGATTTAGATATATACATGTATGGTATAGTAATATAAGACTTTATAAGACTTGGTTGTTGAATCTTGGCATGCTCAATTTGAGAGACATCAGTTTTAGGCAGTCTGATTTTGGTGCCATTTTCAGGTATCTGCAAGTTTACCAAAGAACAATTTTTTTAATAAATTCATTGATATCATTTTAATCATTTCCCTGTGAAGAAGAATTTGAATAAATTTTATGGCCAGATTTAAGTCCAATTTAAATTTTATACATGTACCCATCTTCGCATTCATATCATTTATGTTAGGAACCTTATTTGTGCAAAAAATGAATTACAGAAATCAAAATGCTGTAAAAAAATTAAATCTTTTTGAAAGTAAGTCATGTTCTTGATAATTTCTGGGAAGACCTGTGGCTGACTTTCTCTGCTAATTTTGACAAGCTGCCAAGACAGTCGTGTCCATGAACATATATTACAAGCAAAAAACTAGCTTTAAGTACAATGTCAAACATGACTTGGAGGGTATAGTTGGTTGATCAAAGGGTGTCCGAGCCTGTAATTAGCGAATTGATGAATGTAGCTCACAGCTAAACGCACATAAAACTTCATTAAAGTGAGCGCAGGTGAGGTGTCAAACCCGCTCACTGACAGAGACAGTATCATTATCATATTTCTATAAAACGCTTATCTGCTATCTTTTCATTATGTGATGTTTGGGAATCCTTGATAGGTCGTAAAGGTCAGTTGAGCTTTGAGGCTTTTTATGACTTTATTAGACTAAAGTGGAGGCAGTTCTTTGTGTATTTGATGTTATTCTACCAAGTCAGACGGTCTCCCAAGGTTTTGTGTTTGTTTAAAGATACACATAAATTTGTCATGTTGCTTTATAATTAAATAAACGCTATGTCTATTTTAGGTATAAACAAAATTCTTAGGATTGTGTTATTGGGTTTGATCAAATTAACAGTATGACAAAGTGACAAAACAACGAGGATAAGACCATTAGATATAAAAATGATATTAAGTGAATCAAAAGATGGCATAATGAACATGAGGAAATCTTTGGATGCAATGATGAACACTTCAAAGTGAACATCAAGGTGCTGTAATGATAATGACATTTTCCTTAAATCCCTCAGTGTCTGAGGGTCAAAACCAAGAGAACTGAATATGGGAGAATTGCAACCATGACAATGAGTGAAAATGACAATGACTGAACAATAATGATAAGGAGGAGACTGGAAATAATGACAATGACAACCAACAGATAATGGGAAACCATTAAATGCCATTATGATAAAGAGCAACCATTATTTTCAAAATGCAGGAAGTCCGATTTTCCATAATGAAAATATGATATAGCACACAGTAAAATGACAAAAGAAGAGTTGCATGCAGACTGTTTTGTTTATCAAATATGACAGAGGTGTCAAAATTATCAGGATTATGTCAGTCAGAGGGTTAATATGCCTCAGTGATGGAATAGAGCAGGGCGGGTAGCAGAGTCCCCTGGTGGCAAGCATCAGTATATGGCAGTCAGAGGGTTAGTATGCCTCAGTGATGGAATAGAGCAGGGCGGGTGGCAGAGTCCCCTGGTGGCGAGTACACAATATGATAGGTGACTTTTGTCTGATAGGAATCTATTATTTATACCGTAATCACCATAAACTCTAACACATCAGTTTGCCCATCCATCCAATGTATATGCTCAAGTTTCACAACTCGGTGGAATCAAGTGCTGCAAAAAATGGTCATTTTTACCAAATTTATCAAATACCATCCTTTCTCCATACTAAAGATAAGTCTTGTTCTTACAGAACAAGAAAAATAACAAAATAAGAATACATGAATAGGTATCTCTCTTAATTTTGTTTTTTTAGTGAAATTTAAAGAGATTTCTGCGATGAAAAGAAAATAAATCGATCTGTGTCAGTCCCCAGAAATATTAGTGGATATATTTATGGATTTGTGGAATTGTTTCAATCTGCTGATGAGGTTCAATAGTGATTTCAAAGAACCGGCCTGGAACTGATGATGAGTTTGAGAAATTGATCTGCGCCTAGTTTGACACCTTGCAATTTCCAAACAATAGGATTGCTGTGCATTCATGGAAATCAGCGCTGAAATATACATGAGAGTTGTGAATTCCATTGAGATCATTGTGATTGATTACTCGTCAGGGAAAATGTACGTACATATTGCAAAAGAGAAAATCCACAGTTTCCTAAGCTTCCATTGGTCCAGCTACAGCTATAAACATGAAAGTATAAAGGAATAATCGCAAAGATATTTTATGCTCAAAAATGTGGTTGATCTGAAAATCGCTTGTTACCCTCAGCCCCTGATGTAATCAGGCTGAGGGTATTGCAGTACTCCTGGCGTGGGTATGTATGTATGTCTGTATGTATGTATGTATGTATGTATGTATGTATGTATGTATGTCTGTAGCGAACATCCTTGTCATCGCGATAACTCAAGAACAAATGATGGCAGCTTCATGAAACTTGACACACATATGCATCTGGTGAAAACCTCGGACGAGTTCGATGGACGGCGACCTTGACCTATTTTTCAAGGTCACAGGAACAATTATGTGAAATCCCAAGAATCACAATAACTCAAGAACGAATAATGGTAGCTTTATGAGATTTGACACACATAAGTATCTGGTGTAGACCTCAGAATTTTTTCTATGAAACATGACCTTCACCCACTTTTCAAGGTCACAGGGACAATTATGTGAAATCATCTTGTCATCGCGATAACTCGAGAACAAATGATGGCAGCTTCATGAAACTTGACACACATATGCATCTGGTGAAAACCTCAGACGAGTTCGATGGACGGCGACCTTGACCTATTTTTCAAGGTCACAGGGACAATTATGTGAAATCCCAAGAATCACAATAACTCAAGAACGAATAATGGTAGCTTTATTAGATTTGACACACATAAGTATCTGGTGAAGACCTCAGAATTTTTTCTATGAAACATGACCTTCACCTACTTTTCAAGGTCACAGGGACAATTATGTGAAATCATCCTTGTCATCGTGATAACTCAAGAACAAATGATGGCAGCTTCATGAAACTTTACACGCATAAGCATCTGGTGAAAACCTCGGACTAGTTCGGTGGACGGCGACCTTGACCTATTTTTCAAGGTCACAGGGACAATTATGTGAAATCCCAAGAATCGCAATAACTCAAGAACGAATGATGGCAGCTTTATGAGATTTGACACACACAAGCATCTGGTGAAGACCTCAGAATTTTTTCTTTGAAACATGACCTTCACCTACTTTTCAAGGTCACAGGGATAATTATGTGAAATCATCCTTGTCATCGTGATAACTCAAGAACAAATGATGGCAGCTTCATGAAACTTTACACGCATAAGCATCTGGTGAAAACCTCGGACTAGTTCGGTGGACGGCGACCTTGACCTATTTTTCAAGGTCACAGGGACAATTATGTGAAATCCCAAGAATCGCAATAACTCAAGAACGAATGATGGCAGCTTTATGAGATTTGACACACACAAGCATCTGGTGAAGACCTCAGACTTCTCTTGATGGAACATGACCTTCACCTGATTTCAAGGTCACAGGGACAATTATGTGAAATCATCCTTGTCATCGTGATAACTTAAGAACAAATGATGGCAGCTTCATGAAAATTGACACACATAAGAATCTGGGAAGACTCCAGATGAGTTTGATGGACGGTGACCTTAACCTGCTTTTCAAGGTCACAGGCCCATATCAATAATTCTAGAGTAAATGATGACAGTTTCATGATACTTGACACACCTAAGCTATCAAAGGAAGTAGATTTTATGGGTTTTATACCCCTGCATCAATTTGCCTTGGTGCAGTGACGTTTTGTTCACAAATATTGTGTGGAGCGAATGTTATGCAATGAGTTACCAGGGCTGAGGGTTGATGCATCTCTGATGCCTATGTTTGAAATTAATATGGGTTATTGAAATGTCATATCCATTCATTTTGAAATGCATAATTAATATGTGTTGAAATAAGCTTAAAAATTGGCTTGGAAATTTTTGAACAATCAGATCAAGTGAAAAGCGATGTCATTATGAATTGTAACAGGAAATGACATGGGAAGTGGTTTCAACCATATCATAGTTTTGGCCTTGCAAAGAAGGGAACATGCTGGATGTAGTGTATATTCTTTTCAAACTGATCAATGATAAATGCTTGAAAGGCAGTCATAAGAGATCTAATGTTTAAGTCTGTGACTTTGTCATGTTTGCCAATTACATACTGAGCAAGTTTAAAATACACCTGTGTACTGTTTTTTCCATAACTCCATTGCAGAAAATTATGAAATGATATTTTTTCTGTACACATCTTTACCTAACATGACCCAGACACAAGATAAAAGATCATATTTAAAAAAAGACACTGTATAAATATAAAATGATCCTTTCTAAATCCAGGTTTCAAAACTGGATTCATATTTTATCAGAAACCATGCAGAACACTAGACATTACACACATGCAGACTTTCCATATTTCTACATGTTTGTATATATATATATATTATATGTATTGTGGTCTATTTGGTCTCATCTGTCATTCTGTTTTCTGTCTATACAGAACAGTGGCTGATTAAAGTTTCATGCGATGTCAGCACTCGGGGCTGTCGACATTCCCATTTCCCTCTCCACTAAGCAGTGTGTCTCCACCACCTTACACATACGACCAGTCATATATACATACATATACCGCAGGTGATCAAGTATTTAACACTCGCAGAGCCATTCCCGTTGACAGAATATTCATGTCGGCTGGTTTTGATGAACACACGCAGGATTAGATGGTCGCTCTCTTTGCCTTATCCGACATATTAGCGACTGCACAGAATAGAAGAAGTGGATTTCTCTTCAGCTTATGTCAATGGAGGGACAGCCTTCAACCCACTCTTTCCTTTAATTTGGTAAAAAGATTTTTGTTATCTTTTGTGAGTAAAGCTTTCAGCACAGATGAGCAGCAAAACATTTTAAAGGTCAAAGATATATGCAGCAATTCCGACCACATTCATGATCAGCCTCGTCCTCGTCAGAAACAAAGGAGTTTGCAGTTTAGAAATAAATAATATTTATATATTATATATTCACTTTCTTGAACAGTGGCATTTTTGAGATTTGAGATTTTTGTTTCGACACAAAAGAAATCAACAAGTCAGGTCAGATATGCAATTGATTAGACAGATAGCCCGAGAGGTCAAACTTGTCAAACATCATGTACGATCTGGAGACAGAAGTCAAGACTGACCTCCCGGCTAAACTTTTAATTGATAAAACAAACACCTTGTCACACCGCAGTCTTAGTTATTTCTCCAGCTCGTCTGTCTCTGAGATGATTTCATGGCAAGACCCACCATGCAACGTGATATGATATTTCATCTGAGCGGGAGTTGAAAGAAGAAGACAGGCAGAAGAAATTGTGGTAATCGCCAAAGAAGCAAGGACAAATGGAAGATAGGGAGAGGAGAAAGTTAGCATGTGGTGAACGTGGTATGTCTGATGTAGCGAGCTGCCAGAGGCAAAGTGTCAATACGGGGATGTGACATTTGTCTTTATCATCGTCACGACTTCCGACTCCTGCTCCCAGCATGATTTTTGCAACATCGGCCCTCGGCTGTGATCGGTGGAAATGTCAGCGAGGCGGGGATGGACTGGGTTAAAGTGGTGCAGTTCCTTTTATGTGTTTTTTTTATGTGAATAGTACTCTAGGTCAGAGCAGTGCAGTTAGTGTGTAATTGATCAAATTTGGTTTTTGGATTTTTTATTAAAAAAAAGAAAAACTGATAATTAAGCATTCCAAGCATTGAGCATCATTAGCAAGAAGTCTGTTGATATTGTTACTAATGTTAGTTAAGTATTAGCAGCAAGAAGTCTGTTGATATTGTTACTAATGTTAGTTAAGTTTTAGCAGCAAGAAGTCTGTTGATATTGTTACTAATGTTAAGTATCAGCAGCAAGAAGTCTGTTGATATTGCTATGGATGTTGAGTATCAGCAGCAAGAAGTCTGTTGATATTGCTATGAATGTTAAGTATCAGCAGCAAGAAGTCTGTTGATATTGTGACTAATGTTAAGTATCAGCAGCAAGAAGTCTGTTGATATTGCTATGAATGTTAAGTATCAGCAGCAAGAAGTCTGTTGATATTGTGACTAATGTTAAGTATCAGCAGCAAGAAGTCTGTTGATATTGCTATGAATGTTAGTATCAGCAGCAAGAAGTCTGTTGATATTGTTACTAATGTTAAGTATCAGCAGCAAGAAGTCTGTTGATATTGTTACTAATGTTAAGTATCAGCAGCAAGAAGTCTGTTGATATTGTGACTAATGTTAAGTATCAGCAGCAAGAAGTCTGTTGATATTGTTACTAATGTTGAGTATCATCAGCAAGAAGTCTGTTGATATTGCTATGAATGTTGAGTATCAGCAGCAAGAAGTCTGTTGATATTGCTATGAATGTTAGTATCAGCAGCAAGAAGTCTGTTGATATTGCTATGAATGTTGAGTATCAGCAGCAAGAAGTCTGTTGATATTGCTATGAATGTTGAGTATCAGCAGCAAGAAGTCTGTTGATATTGCTATGAATGTTAGTATCAGCAGCAAGAAGTCTGTTGATATTGCTATGAATGTTAGTATCAGCAGCAAGAAGTCTGTTGATATTGTGACTAATGTTAAGTATCAGCAGCAAGAAGTCTGTTGATATTGTTACTAATGTTGAGTATCATCAGCAAGAAGTCTGTTGATATTGCTATGAATGTTGAGTATCAGCAGCAAGAAGTCTGTTGATATTGCTATGAATGTTAGTATCAGCAGCAAGAAGTCTGTTGATATTGCTATGAATGTTAGTATCAGCAGCAAGAAGTCTGTTGATATTGCTATGAATGTTAAGTATCAGCAGCAAGAAGTCTGTTGATATTGCTATGAATGTTGAGTATCAGCAGCAAGAAGTCTGTTGATATTGCTATGAATGTTGAGTATCAGCAGCAAGAAGTCTGTTGATATTGCTATGAATGTTAGTATCAGCAGCAAGAAGTCTGTTGATATTGCTATGAATGTTAAGTATCAGCAGCAAGAAGTCTGTTGATATTGCTATGAATGTTGAGTATCAGCAGCAAGAAGTCTGTTGATATTGCTATGAATGTTAGTATCAGCAGCAAGAAGTCTGTTGATATTGCTATGAATGTTAGTATCAGCAGCAAGAAGTCTGTTGATATTGCTATGAATGTTAGTATCAGCAGCAAGAAGTCTGTTGATATTGCTATGAATGTTGAGTATCAGCAGCAAGAAGTCTGTTGATATTGCTATGAATGTTAGTATCAGCAGCAAGAAGTCTGTTGATATTGCTATGAATGTTAGTATCAGCAATAAGAGGTCTGTTGATATTGCTATGAATGTTAGTATCAGCAATAAGAGGTCTGTTGATATTGCTATGAATGTTGAGTATCAGCAGCAAGAGGTCTGTTGATATTGCTATGAATGTTAGTATCAGCAGCAAGAAGTCTGTTGATATTGTTACCAATGTTAAGTATCAGCAGCAAGAAGTCTGTTGATATTGTTACTAATGTTAAGTATCAGCAGCAAGAAGTCTGTTGATATTGTTACTAATGTTAAGTATCAGCAGCAAGAAGTCTGTTGATATTGTTACTAATGTTAAGTATCAGCAGCAAGAAGTCTGTTGATATTGTTACTAATGTTAATTATCAGCAGCAAGAAGTCTGTTGATATTGTTACTAATGTTAAGTATCTGCAGCAAGAAGTCTGTTGATATTGTTACTAATGTTAAGTATTTGCAGCAAGAAGTCTGTTGATGTTACTAATGTTAAGTATCAGCAGCAAGAAGTCTGTTGATATTGTTACTAATGTTAAGTATCAGCAGCAAGAAGTCTGTTGATATTGTTACTAATGTTAAGTATCTGCAGCAAGAAGTCTGTTGATGTTACTAATGTTAAGCATCATTAGCAAGAAGTCTGTTGATATTGCTACAAAGATTGAGTATCAACAGCAAGAAGTTGAAACTCAAAGTTTAAACACACTGGAAGTGACACCGTTTTCATGTAATTCATGGTGTATAGTTTTACTAAGACAAAAGATGTTTAAATATTTATGAAAGCAATGCTGCTACTTTGAGAAAGTGCAAATTTTAAAGTGTAAATTTTAAAGTCTGTATAGCCACTGTCAATGCCCTAGAAGACCATTATATGAGATTAGGTGAAATTGTAAATGTGTAGATTTGAGAATAAAAACAGCTTGTTATTTGTAGGTTTTATTTGCATCCAGAAACTGAGCACATTATATATCAGCGAGAAATATATTTTTTAAAAAGTTGTTATTAAAACAATCACTTATAAGCTTTGAGAAATATGATTTAGAGTTTGTTTTTAAAATAAATTTCTTCAGGCTGTGCACACATCATTGAAAAATTAGGTTCCCTTTCAGAGAGACATGATGTTCAAATTTAGATTTATATTTGATCTACATGTTAAACAAGCTCATCCCTGTTGTAAACGTAGGTAAAATCAGGAGGTGGAGCTGCAGGACAGAACCCAGCAGGACCGGCCACCAACAAGCTCACAACAATGTAAATGAGGCCTTTTGTTATTGTTAATGGGACTTTGGAGACGGTTTTATTCATCATTTAGCCTGTAGTTCTTGTCTGGTCATGGCAGCATGGCTCCAGGTGAAGATCTCAGCCATTCATTCATCCCTCACCAGGGGGCCCTCCCTTTGAAGGTCACATGATCAGGACTGACCAATGACAGTTGTTACTCTCTAAGCTGATCAGGTACTTTTGTTGATTTCACTTTTCAGTGATAGGAGTTGGCAGCTGAAATCTTGTTCTGTATCTTTTTTTTCTTCTCTTCTTCATTGTATTAGTGATCGTTAGGATTGAAACATTAAACAATTTGCTTCAAGTTAACAAATTTTCTAGATGCTTCAGTTTATAATTATCATAATTAATCATGAAATATTTCAATACCAAGTCTTGCTTGCTCATAGGTTAGCAATTCTTCCTTGCAGAACCTAAATATATCTCTCTTTTTATCTCTTTAAAACTGACACAAGAGAATTTTAATATAATATGGATAATGTTATTAGTTTCATGTCACATTTAACCATTCTGATAAATTTGAAACCTGAAAACTTAGAGGTTAGAAGAACTTCTTATATACAAAGTTCTCATATGTTGATACTATTAATAGAATGTTGAAATGTTTCTCGTCATTATGGTTTGCAGATAGCTAGTGAGTGGATGTTCCAGCGAGTGTGAATCCATGCAGACCATTGGCTAATGGAAGCAGGCTGACTCTACCACCCCTTCCAGGTACTCTCTAATTGTTCTCTCACACTGTGCCTATTTTACTGGTAAACAACTGCCACATCATTATGAAACCTGTGGAAAAGCTGGGAAGTGTCAAGTTGGAGGCAATCATAAGCTCAACGTGGTTAGGAAATTTCACTCAAACAACTGTGCTAACTTCACAGATTTAGCTGATATTTTCTGGAGGATCTGATATTTTCTAGAGGACATTTTTACAATGATAAAGCAAGGGGAAAGATATTGGATTTATTGTGCAGTTAGTGAAATGTTTATTATAAGATTTTACATTGAAACACTCAAAGATCTGACTGTTTTGGTGGTAAAGATTTGAGGCCATTTTCAACCTACTTTCAGCCATTTTGGTGTATGTGCATTTACAGCTTGGCTACCACAATCACAAATGATTTTTGCCTCCAACACAATACCTGTTAATGTACTTTTGACTCAATACTCCAATTTTTAACCCCCCAATCCCTCTAGCCCCTCTTAAAGGAATAATCATCACAAAAAGTCATGAACTTTACATGTTAGGTTTCATCTCACGAAAGAAATTTATGTGTCGATAAAACCTGCAAGTTAATTCCATTAGTAGAGTTGTATTGGTGTAATATTGGCATGGAAAATATACAGTCATGCGTACACATATGTGCAAGCAGACAACTTTAAAAGAAAGGTTAAAATTTCAGCTACTTTTTGCTTGCTCGTCATTGTAGAACATTCTCAGATAACGTTAAATGGCCATGAAAAGATATAGAATATATCAGAAATATAATACACCTGCAAAAAGTATTAATTTACAAAGAAAGATAAATTTTGGATGCAAAGATTGACATGGCAAAGAAAGTTGTTTAATAAAATATAACATCAAGAGAAAAGACAGGAAACGCAATGTATAATTCAGTGAATAAATATCATATCAAAAGATCTGTATTATAGAAATAGCACATAAAAGGTTCAGATACAACTTCATGAAGGAGGTTTCACGCTTGTATAAATCACAAATTACAAGAAATTGTTTTGAGAAAAGCCACGGAGGTGACCTGTCTGACATGGTGGCAGACTTGCTATTGATGCGGCTGAGGCCTCGTGGCAGGGAAGGTGTGCAAAGGATGGGGGATATTGCCTTTGCTGAGAGCTCCCTGCCATATTGGTGTCATTTAAACCAAATATGATTTTTCACTATACTGTATATATATGAAATGGATGAAAGAAATGGAAAAAATGTATATTTTCAAATATAAAACAAATTTTACAACATTGATTGAGAGTGAAAAGTGAATGAAGACGAATTATCATAAAATTGACAAAGAAGTATATTTATGTGAAAAAGATTCAGCAAAGAAAATTGAAAATTGAATGAAAGTTCAATTTTACCTGTCAAATACTTGATGTACACATATTAGATTAGGTCGCATCATTAGGAAATTCTGCCAAAAACTTTTTAATAAAAAGTTTAAGTGAGGTGCTAACATTTAACATATAGGTGTTGGAATGACAATACCTGGGGGCAAAATATGACTGGTGAAATGTACATGGCAGTCTTGGCGGAGACGGGGAGTCTGGATGGTTGCCATGGTATCAAGGTACACAAGTGCATTGTGGGACAATGTTATTGTCATTATTATGGGATTTGTTTGAGTTCTGGCTCCTGTCCGACCATGGAAATGATTTGTTTGGAGTTTTTGAAATAGTTGCAGGATGTTTTGTGATTGGGCTGCCAGTCTAGCAGTGAACGTTCCAGCAGGATAAAAATAAACAGGATAAATAGACTTGGCAACTATTTCCTCATCAATGAGTTTATGACATGGTTTAAAATGTGCTTTAAACTTTTAAAAACATAATTGAATTAAGTTACAAGAGACTAAAGTGAACATTATGAATAGTCTTGCGACTCTTTCCTCATCAGGGTAAACTTATGGCATAGTGTGAAATTTGCTAAAAACTTTTAAAAGCATAATCACATCAAGCTAAAAGAGACAAAGGTGAGCATTACAAATAGTCTTGCAACAAATTTCCTCATCAGAGAGTTTAAGGTGAGGTTCACTAATAAAAATACTTTTAAAAGAGATAAAATCAGAATCAGTGTACATGATCTTTCTCATTTATTGGTGTGGTGATCTGTTTTCGGATGCAATATGGAGTATAATGCTCTCTCAAAGATTTCTCTCAGTTAAAGTTTGCTGGGCTTTCAGTCACCTCAGATGATCTAATCCTATTATCACTAGAGCATGGCGAGTTCCAGTGCAATAAGCGACACATGACTATACATTGTGCCTGTTGTCGTGACTCAGGTATATACATTGTGCCTGTTGTCATGACTCAGGTATATACATTGTGCCTGTTGTCGTGACTCAGGTATATACATTGTGCCTGTTGTCGTGACTCAGGTATATACATTGTGCCTGTTGTCGTGACTCAGGTATATACATTGTGCCTGTTGTCGTGACTCAGGTATATACATTGTGCCTGTTGTCGTGACTCAGGTATATACATTGTGCCTGTTGTCATGACTCAGGTATATACATTGTGCCTGTTGTCGTGACTCAGGTATATACATTGTGCCTGTTGTCGTGACTCATGTATACACATTGTGCCTGTTGTCGTGACTCAGGTATATACATTGTGCCTGTTGTCGTGACTCATGTATAGACATTGTGCCTGTTGTAGTGACTCAGGTATATACATTGTGCCTGTTGTCGTGACTCATGTATATACATTGTGCCTGTTGTCGTGACTCAGGTATATACATTGTGCCTGTTGTCGTGACTCAGGTATATACATTGTGCCTGTTGTCGTGACTCAGGTATATACATTGTGCCTGTTGTCGTGACTCAGGTATATACATTGTGCCTGTTGTCGTGACTCAGGTATATACATTGTGCCTGTTGTCGTGACTCAGGTATATACATTGTGCCTGTTGTAGTGACTCATGTATATACATTGTGCCTGTTGTCGTGACTCAGGTATATACATTGTGCCTGTTGTCGTGACTCAGGTATATACATTGTGCCTGTTGTCGTGACTCATGTATATACATTGTGCCTGTTGTCGAGATCGCCGGTTATATTCTTTCTTTTATGATGTTAGTCTGAGCACAGCCAGTAACTGGAAGCTGCAATCTATTCCTGCAAGCCCTGACCTTATGTATTTGAAAACCAGAGAAGTTGTTGAAACACCCCGAGACCTATGTTGTAATAATTATATAGGGTGGTGCCAGCAATAGATCAGGTGGGAAGGTTTTTTCCCCCCTGCAGGGGCTACCTGCCAGGTAGGATGATATGATAGTCTGGTCCTGCGGTGAACCTCATAAACCCCTTACCCCCGAGGCTCCCATTGTGATATCTCATGCAACGATTACTGGTGGAAAGGTACACAATGTGGGCTTTTAATGATATATTTAATCAGAATAGATAAAAAGAGATAAAGTCAATAAATGGTAAAAACTTCTCATGCATCTTCATTAAGCTTACTTTTATTCAGTTATATTTGATTTATATGATTATTCTCATTTGTTTGTCTTAAAAGCTAGTTTTTTAAATCTTGAAAATCTTGTTGCATTATATTAGCGTTTCGTCAGGTATCATAACTTCCTGTCTGCCGCCTTTCCCAGCATGCTTCAGCAATGTTTCCTCCTTCAAAGAATGATCCCTTAGACCCAGGAGCATGCATTATGTGGTATGTGCTGGTTTATGATTGATGACTACAAGTTAGTAACTGCTTGTTGGGTTAGAATGGATCCCAGAAAACCAGATGCAGCCTTTTTTTAAAAGACTTTTTCTTCTGCTTTCATCATATATCAACATATCTTCCACTCATCGTGGAAGGTTGAGTTCATTAAATGAAAATGAAAACAAATATATATGTGATTCTCAATACATCTTTTTTAAATTCATATAAAAAAGAAAAAACATTTATTAAAGTATAAAAGAATCTGTTAGTTAATTCAATAAATTCTGCAAGTTGTTGGTCAGTGAACTTGTAAAAGAATCTGACTCAAAGCAGCTCATCAAATTTGACTTCGCCATGCTGTCTGGGCTATTTGCCGAGTCCTGACCACAGGTCGGCATCTAGTAATGGGTGACAGACATGCATTAACATTGTGGAACAAGGTGTCTCATCTCAGACATGTTCATTTATTGAATATGAATCAAGGTCAGAGGCAGCCAAATAAATGTTAAAACATGCATCATAGGACTCAGGTTATAACAGGAACTATACGCACAGGTACAGCTGTAGTATCTACTAGTATAGGTATCTACTAGTATAGGTATCTACTAGTATAGGTATCTACTAGTATAGGTATCTACTAGTATAGGTATCTACTAGTATAGGTATCTAATAGTATAGGTATCTACTAGTATAGGTATCTACTAGTATAGGTATCTACTAGTATAGGTATCTACTAGTATAGGTATCTACTAGTATAGGTATCTACTAGTATAGGTATCTACTAGTATAGGTATCTACTAGTATAGGTATCTACTAGTATAGGTATCTACTAGTATAGGTATCTACTAGTATAGGTATCTACTAGTATAGGTATCTACTAGTATAGGTATCTACTAGTATAGGTATCTACTAGTATAGGTATCTACTAGTATAGGTATCTACTAGTGCCAGCATAGGTCAATGTCATAGGATAGACTCGGCTTGGCATAGGATAGACTCAGCTTGGCATGGGATAGACTCGGCTTGGCATGGGATAGACTCGGCTTGGCATAGGATAGACTCGGCTTGGCATAGGATAGACTCGGCTTGGCATAGGATAGACTCAGCTTGGCATAGGATAGACTCGGCTTGCCACAGAATATACTCGGCTTGGCATAGGATAGACTCAGCTTGGCATAGGATAGACTCGGCTTGGCATAGGATAGACTCGGCTTGGCATAGAATAGACTCGGCTTGGCATAGGATAGACTCGGCTTGGCAGACTCAGCTTGGCATAGGATAGACTCGGAGCATGATTTGGGTAGGTCCATCTCCTGGTATGGAGGTTCACAGTGGAGGCAGTTGCTGATAGGTGGTGCATGTATTTGCGATGTACGTACACCTTCTCCCTGGGCAACTTACAGGTGATATATATCTAATGACACATTGACATGAATGGCAGATTTTCATTAACTTGCTATTGTTCTGCTAGTGTAAACAATGGAGAAATCAGACAGCATTAAAACAATGATACACCACCACCATCAATATTGGCATGGCGCTAATGAGGCAAACATTAAAACTAATCAGGACATGGAATCGAATTATTTCTATTCTTAGCAATTATCTGTCAGTTTGAAAAATAAATTTGTCCCATTTTATGTTTTACTGTACTAGATATTAATATGATACTTTTTTATTTGGATGAAAGTAAATACTGAAATGACTTTTTGTTTATTGGGTAGTAGTGAATACAGAAATAATTCTTTTTGTTTATTTGGGTGGTAGTAAATATTGGAATAATTCTTTTTGTTTATTTGGGTAGTAGTAAATACTGAAATGATTCTTTTTGTTTATTTGGGTGGTAGTAAATATTGGAATAATTCTTTTTGTTTATTTGGGTAGTAGTAAATACTGAAATGATTCTTTTTGTTTATTTGGGTAGTAGTAAATACTGAAATGATTCTTTTTGTTTATTTGGGTAGTAGTAAATACTGAAATGATTCTTTTTGTTTATTTGGGTAGTAGTAAATACTGAAATGATTCTTTTTGTTTATTTGGGTAGTAGTAAATACTGAAATGATTCTTTTTGTTTATTTGGGTGGTAGTAAATACTGAAATGATTCTTTTTGTTTATTTGGGTAGTAGTAAATACTGAAATGATTCTTTTTGTTTATTTGGGTAGTAGTAAATATTGGAATGATTCTCTTTGTTTATTTGGGTAGTAGTAAATACTGAAATGATTCTCTTTGTTTATTTGGGTAGTAGTAAATACTGAAATGATTCTTTTTGTTTATTTGGGTAGTAGTAAATACTGAAATGATTCTTTTTGTTTATTTGGGTAGTAGTAAATATTGGAATGATTCTCTTTGTTTATTTGGGTGGTAGTAAATACTGGAATAATTCTCTTTGTTTATTGGGTAGTAGTAAATATTGGAATGAGTGTATGGTTGATTGCGTGTCAGAGCTGGAGGGGGGGAGGGGGTCGGATGCTCGGTCAGTTTCAGTCAGTTTCGGCTCCTATCAGAGTCGATGTACTAGACCATAGCCCCAGGCAGGGGTCATGTCTTCATAGGTATGATATCATAATAGGGATTATGAATTTATGTAACAAACACAATGAAATGTGACCACGTTAATAAACAGTGAAAAAAAATAACTCTCCCTTATCCAAGGTTTATTCTCATGCAAAAGAAAACAAAAAGAGATATAATTTGGGAGAATGATACTATATTACACAGTATGGAGTCACTCAGCTTATTACCGTCCAATCAGAAGTGCGTCTGATGGTTCCTGTCAGTCTGGGCGCCTGGAGTGTCACTACGACCTCTGACCTTGACATGACCTTCGGCGTCCACCAAGTGGTCATATGGGGGTTTCCTTGGTGACATTTCTCTGCTTTATTTAGAGTGTGCATGAAATATTACTGCAGTGTTTGACTGCTTATCTTAGTCATAACAGTAAGCCGGGTATATCAGGAAAATTAGATCGTATGAAATATTCAAAACATGCAACTGCCACGCCCTGATCCTGACTCATATAACATGATATATAAAATTATCACCACACAATATCTCTGTAAGATAGTTGGAAATTTACTACCATGTTGACAACTGTCAAGAATAAATTAGATAGATTTTGTATTGCTTGTTTTATGAAATCAGAAAATATATGCCATTTTAGTGTATATATTTCTTTTTTTGTTGTTGCAACTAAGTTTGTGTCAACTGATATTATTTAAAGGTACGTTCATTTTATTTAATGATGCACTTGTAATGTTGAGGATTTGACTTTGGTGTGTCAATGAGACACAGGAACTCGCATTTGCCTGTGCATCCACAATTGGAAGGGAGTTAGATTAAATAAGTTATATTAATCATTTTACAGGTCATCCTGTTTATGGATGAGACTTGATCCAGCTTCCCTAGTAACGAGACTACTTATTCTCACCGACTCCCATCTGTGATTATATGTAGCAATTATCATATGAATAATGTGAGATTTTGTTTTATGCACCCAAGTTGTTGAAATTTTCGGATTTATCCAAGAAAACAATAATGATAAAAGTGTGACCTTACTTCAGTGAGTGCATCATGACCTGTGCGCACTCCATGTCCGTGCATGTGTTTACAAACACTGTAGTATTCTGCTCACTCCCTGTACCTGTGTATTAAGATGATATAAGCATGGCAATACAGATACCACATTCTCCTCAATAATCATCTTTGCTTCTTTGTATATGCCTGAATTGTAGCACAATTTGCGTCAAAATCTATTGGTAACTTTTGGAACTCAGATAAGACGTGAGGAGGGTAATTTAGATGTGATGCAGGTGAAGTCAGATGAGATGTAGGGAGGGTAATTTAGATGTGATGCAGGTGAACTCAGATAAGATGTAGGGAGGGTAATTTAGATCTGATGCAGGTGAAGTCAGATGAGATGTAAGGAGGGTAATTTAGATCTGATGCAGGTGAACTCAGATGAGATGTAGGGAGGGTAATTTAGATCTGATGTAGGTGAACTCAGATAAGATGTAGGGAGGGTAATTTAGATCTGATGCAGGTGAACTCAGATGAGATGTAGGGAGGGTAATTTAGATCTGATGCAGGTGAACTCAGATAAGATGTAGGGAGGGTAATTTAGATCTGATGCAGGTGAACTCAGATGAGATGTAGGGAGGGTAATTTAGATCTGATGCAGGTGAACACATGTTGAAATCAAATCACAGGTAGAAATCAAAATTTGATGAATTCATACATGATGAGGGCAAATTGACATGATGAAAGTGAATATGGACTCAAAGCATGAGGTGCAACTCAAACCATGATGTTGCTGGAAGTTTTCAGCAGTGGCAAAATGGCCCTAGTACCCACAGCTCAGGCGATGGCCGGGGTTCTACGAGGACACACATTACTCCCTACCTGGAATAGAATAAAACAACAAATACATCTACTGCTTAAATAATTAACTTCATTTCTAAAAATCCGGACTTCTTTTGTTTGAATGCTGTGGGGATAGGATCATGTAAGCTTGGGCTCGGATACAGTCAGGGCCGCAGTAGAAGATGATAATGATGGATGTAGCATCTCACGTCATATTATAGTCTGCCACATTGTGCCTCTACGTATACAAACATATGCATAGAGCTTGCTCATATTTATTGTGCCTCATCACGCCAAAATGAGGTCCATATACTAATGTGTGTATCCTCTATGTTTGTAACTTGTCACATCAAAGTGACACCCTCTGCCAGATTGAAATGTTGACCTTGTTTTTATAACATATTGGTCACAAATGAAGGTTGTTTTTATGTTCAAGGCGTGTTTTTATGTTATATAAACTTGTTGTTTTGTGTTTATGTTGATAGGTCAGCGACAAGCTGAGCCAGATTCGTATGCGTTTATATAGACAAGACTAATTGGTCTGAGAGATACTAGGGACACACCTGTCAGGGACACACCTGTCAGGGACACACTTGTCAGGGACACACCTGTCAGGGACACACCTGTCAGGGACACACCTCTCAAGGATACACCTGTCAGGGACACACCTGTCAGGGACACACCTGTCAGGGACACACCTGTCAGGGACACACCTGTCAGGGACACACCTGCCAGGGATACACCTGTCAGGGACACACCTGTCAGGGACACACCTGTCAGGGATACACCTGTCAGGGACACACCTGTCAGGGATACACCTGTCAGGGACATACTGGTTAGGTCAGGGATACACTAGTCAGGGACACACCTGTCAGGGATACACCTGTCAGGGACACACCTGTCAGGGATACACCTGTCAGGGACATACTGGTTAGGTCAGGGATACACTAGTCAGGGACACACCTGTCAGGGATACACTAGTCAGGGACACACCTGTCAGGGATACACCTGTCAGGGACACACCTGTCAGGGATACACCTGTCAGGGATACACCTGTCAGGGACACACCTGTCAGGGACACACCTGTCAGGGACACACCTGTCAGGGACACACCTGTCAGGGATACACCTGTCAGGGATACACCTGTCAGGGACACACCTGTCAGGGATACACCTGTCAGGGATACACCTGTCAGGGATACACCTGTCAAGGATACACCTGTCAAGGATACACCTGTCAGGGATACACCTGTCAGGGATACACCTGTCAGTGATACACCTGTCAGTGATACACCTGTCAAGGATACACCTGTCAAGGATACACCTGTCAAGGATACACCTGTCAAGGATACACCTGTCAGGGACACACCAGTCAGGGACACACCAGTCAGGGACACACTGGTTAGGTTCGGGACACACCTGTCAGGGATACACCAGTCAGGGACACACCTGTCAGGGATACACCAGTCAGGGACACACAAGTTAGAGATACACTTTTAAGGGCATATATCGGGCAAGAAAATACCGTACCTCAATGCTGACATTCCACAAGAGGGAAGGTGAGATGATTTCTTTTTCTGTTCTCTGTTAGTAAGTTCATTACTGTAGTTTGTAAGTTCACCCATGAAATCTCGTTGGTGAAGTTTGACTTCAGTCAACAATTGTCAGGCTGAACAAAATTTGACACACATATTTACAACAGGCATTCAGGTATCAAATCAGTATTAGTTGACGTTTTGTGTAATTCAAATGGACGGCTGAAGAGAAGTGATTTTGGCCTCAACACCTTCAATAGGGGGGGAGGGTTGTGGGTACTCTCATAGTCAGCATTACCGAGGAAGCTGGGCTAAATAGGGTATAAGATATTTTATCATTTTCCCTAAAACAGGGTACTGTTTTTCAAATTTCTCCCTAAAACAGGGGTCACAATCCCCTTTTCCTAATCTCCTCCTTCTGCATCATCCCGAAATGAGGGTATCAAAAATTCAGCTAGTCCTAAATCAGGGTACCAAATTTCGGCTAGTCCTAAATCAGGGTACCAATAATGATAGAATATTTCCCTAATTCAGGCTCTGGGGTTTTCAGTTCCATCCCAGCCTCCACGAGTTAAAATCATGAGAGTACCCCCATGAGAGTGAAATAAAATATTCTTGATTACAGAATATTTCAATAGATCCTTTGAAATTTGATCTTGAATGGTCACATCCATGCGTTCATGCCAGCGTGCCTGACAGATCCTATATGTAAATGTCATAGAGATAAAAACTGATCCATCAGAAATGGAAAATACACATACACACACACACACACATAAACACACACACACAAGATTATCCCATTCAAATGTGCATATTGTAGATTTCTCTATTAAAAACATAGAAATATTTTTTACGTAAGAAAAAACATGTTCATTTCATTCAATACATATCGTGGTTCTTTAAGCTTTCACAATTGCAAAAAGAAACTTAGACAAACTAGATCTGCCATATGCAAGTCACGATTCATTGAAATTTGTTATAACATGAGATTTCAGAGTTTGTAATACATATCTATATATAAAGAGAAATAATCAGGAATCTTGTTCAGATAGATTCTTATTGTAGTTTCATTTATCAGAAATATGAGAAAATATTTAAGTGTGAGTAGATTGTAGTCCAAGACTGAGATATCCACTGTACAGAGGGTCCCTGGAGATTACACGGTCAAAATATTGCTCCACTCTCCACATTGGCTATCACGGAATTGCCACATAATATAATCATTATGTACGCTTTGCTTTGTGAAGTCCATGCATAATGCATAGTCATGATTTTTTCTGGTGCTGGAATGTTTTTACTTAGAGAAATTCTCAGTGTTGTGTTAATTTCATCAGATGATGGGGTCTATTTCTATCACAGTAGCGTTCTCCAATCTGGACCGCTAATCTTGCTGCATTACAGTTTAATTTTCATCAGGGCGTTTAGGAGACTAGGCATCTAGGGATGTGCTTTTACAAAAAAACATTTTCCGAGTGGTTGGTCTGAGACAAAGAAGGTCCAAATGAGGAGACCCAAGAAGCCAAAAGAAACCACAATCCCAAAACATGTTTCATTTATTCAAGATGATACATTTGGGAGGAAGGGAAAGCTTTGAATTCCAAGCACGCCATTGTTAATCTTTCACGATCGTAGATTTGTGAAAATTTCTTACTCCATTTACAGGTATTTGTCTGATCATTTCCCTGGTGAGAATATTTATAAGGAAATAAATAAATAAACTAATAAAAAAAAACTGGTACAGTAGTACCATTTGATGGGATGAAAACGATAGCAGCGTTGATTCAAGGTAGGAGCATAAATCTGAGGTGCAGTGTTTAACTTGTTGAATATGATGGGACCGTTGGAGATCACCATACCCGCGTGCATAGCAGTGATAAGCGTGTGCGGTTCATTTTCATCTTGACACCTTCACCGATGTAAGAACCCCCCCTCACACTCTTTGCAATGAATAATTTAAGCTGTGGTAATCAATGGTGCAGGGAGTGTGAGGGTGAGGGGGGGTGGCGGAGGTGTGAGGGGGGCACCACCAGATCATATACCCTGTGCTGTCTCATAGCACAAAGCAAACAGACCTTGTGAAAGACGCTATGTTATAATTAATAACTAAGCCTGTCGATGCATGCTTTGTCAGAGAACCGATATGCGATACCACGTTCATGCAACACATCGCTGTTTGAGTTTACCTGTGGTTTATAGGTGGTATACATGTTCGTACATTTCTTATATTCTGCTTCTTTCGATTATAAAATGTCAAGGAGTGAACTCTGTAAACTCATAATCTGTTAAGAAATTATATCACAATTTTATACTTCAAAATGTTAAGATTTATATATTTAGCTATTTTCTGTCATATATCCGGAAATGAAGTAAAAATATTTATGAATTAGGTTCAAGCTTTCATGAAATCAGATTTTTAAACATGTTTTTCATTGTTTTAGATGCATTGAAATATAAAGATTGTTAGAATAGTTTAAAGCAGGCCAGGACAAGAAACAGTGCTGTGCCATTGCAGTGCCTATGTTGAAGTTCTGATGATAATTGGGAAGCCTGAGATCATACATAGGCCTTATATAGGCTGAGGCTGGCCGTGGCCATTATGCAGCCTTTACTAATGGCTTTCCCCCAACTCGTTTGCCTCGGAAGTCTCCAAGTAAAGCAGCACAGACTATTGACGGAGAGGAAACTGAAACATAACTCGTCATGTTTTTTGCCTTTCAAAAAAATAAAAATCAGTGTGCGTAAGGGTGACATTATCCCAGCCTTAATGCAACCAGATTCTGTCTCTCCTCTTCAAAAGTTGGCAATGCCTTGAGGCAGATAGAAGCTATCCTCTAACATTTAATATGACCTTGTCAGATATCTATGTGAGCAGTGAGCTATAAGATAGTGTTTAATATGGAATTAAACAGATGGCTGAAGCTGTTGAATCATATTATTCACATTCTTGCTGCTTTTCGCTTACCTTTAGTCTTTTGTTACAAGAAGGATGCAGTGACACAAAAGGTCGTAAGAACAATGGAAGGTCAGCTGACCCGTATCAATGACAACCATTGTGGCAGGTTTGAGGGTTTATGTTCTGACAAGAAGACAGGCATGACAAGAACATGGTTAAATCTGCACCAGCGTTATAAGGGTTAAAGTTACAAGCTGAATGAGGGACCTTGACATACACAAAGATAATAAGGACCTAATCTGTGAGACATCTTTCAAGACCTGCAGAATATTCCTGACCACAGATGTGAGCTACAGATCAGCTCCAGCCCAAATATTCATCCCTTAAAGCTCATAGAAATATGCATTTTGTTGTAAATGAAATGATGTAAAAAGAAAAAAAGACAGTGTTTTTCGTTAACAAAATCCGATATTTGAATGACAGAAATCCTAAATGTATTAAAAGGGGATTTCTTTTGATAGAGATTTCATAATTCATTCCATCAGGTTATATTTATATAAATCATTGTCCAAGATAAAATATTTCCTCAGTGTATACAATCTCTCCAGATTGCTGTGTGATATCTTGGACAAACATCCACAGCCCGGAAGACAAAGTCGGGACAAATAATAACTGAACACTGCAATCCAGAAGTTGGAGCAACAAATGTCCAAATGATTTTAGCTTCCATTCTCTCTTGAGACTAACTAAATATAAATCATGATATTCATCAAAACTACACACACATTGTGTGGCCAAAAACACACTTTGCGTCAATTTAAACTAACTAAATGGACAAAAAAATGAGAGGATTGGCAAATATAATAATTACTTGTGTCAGTTGTTTTCCAGTTGGTAATGTTATCTTTGTGATTAGTATTTGTTAATCACTGAATTACCTCTCGAGAGAGATCGAGAGAAAGAGATAGAAAAGTTTGGAAACAAAATGATTCTAGCGCAATAACTCACAATAATTAAAATAACTAGATTTGGAGGCATATTGAGTGGTGGCAACGAACTTGAAAGGGTTAAGTTGTGGTCATTTTAGGATGTCCGGAGGGCAAGATTTGAAAATTAACTAATTAGATACAATGAAATAGGCATTTTGTCTCATTTTATAATCAGACATGATTACAATGTACCGTTTTTCCCCATATAGAATGCATAGTGATTTATGATTGGTATATCCCATTGTGTAAAGTGAGAATGATTTATGGCGGGATATTAGCAATACAAGCAGAAGTCTTCTGACGGCAGAAAGTAGATGTCCTTACAGATGGGCAGATGTTCAGCGCCCCCTGGGGGTGCAACTGGGGCTGCACAATTGTGCGGTCTGTTTCAATTATGTGAGGCCACTTAGAACTGGACAGTTCCCCATGAGCCATGTCCACCTCGGTAATGATCGTGTTCATGGCTTGTTAGATGACAATCTACTTTTTTTAGCTGAATTTTATCCTCAGGGTTTTTTTTAATGTAACTCGGCAAGAAATTCAATCAGACTTGAATTTTTATGGAATTTTGCATTTTTATGGAATTTTATGGAATTCCACAATCCAGAATCTTTATTGATCTTTACAACATTTTCAAACCAAAAAATAAGACAGATGTTAGGAGAAAATAAACACAGCCTATAGTTATAGAAATCATATTTTGGAATTTTCATTGTGAAAATGTTTGATATTTTGGCATGGATTAGTGCAATAGTATGGCCTGGTGAGGAAATTAGATTTAATTAAAAACATGTTCTCAAATATGAAATTCCGTTCTCTGACTTTGATAAGCTTGAAGATGGAGGCATGATTGGTGAGATCAGTCGACTCAATGATGTTGACAGGCTCAGAGAGATCACCAAGCTTTGTAAGATTAGTAGGTCATGTCAAATTAAATGGCTAGGTCAGATAAGTAGGTCAGGTCATATAAGTAACCTAAGTTATATAAATAGGCCAGATAAGTAACCCAAGTTAGATAAGTAGGCCAGGTCAGATAAATAGGTCAGGTCTGATAGGTAAGTTAGGTCAGATAACAGTGGTAAGATTGCTAGACAAGGGAGATAGATATTTTAAAGCTAAAGCACAAGGAATCTTCAATGGGTAAGACTTACCCAGTCAGTGAGATAGCTTGTTTTACTTATTAGTTTGTCACAGTAGTGCATGAAGATGAGATAGAAATCATTTATTCTGAACTCACATATGAGACAAAAGGAGGCATCAGAAAGGTTTTTCCAAATCATATTTGACTTGCTGGTGATATGAATAGAATCAAATACCCCCTTCAAGAAGCAACTCTTGTTTGCCCCCCTCCCCCATATTACTGGGCCTATGATAATGAGTGTCTCAGTGCAAGTTGGTTGAGAATGTTGGTCACAGTCCAGACAGGGCAGCACAAGGATCAGTGGTCACGGCATATGGTCAAACAGAGACTGACCAGAGGTCATCTAGGGAACTGACCACTGCCCTGCGGAGGCTGACCGCAGGCTGTAGCCATGTCCGCCCACATGGACACTCTTGGGGCATCAGAGTGGACAAACAATCTTACAGAAAACACCTGGTTAACATTTGATGCACTAACTGTTACCTTATCTATTTATCATGTCTGATATTTTGCAATATTTATGGAAATATTTCTACAGATTCCATAAAGTTTTGAACAAATATACTTCAGAATAGTCTCTCAGATATAATTTAATCAAATAATAATTTACAAGAACAATTTAACAGAAAAATTTGGACATTTAAAGCTTTAAATGTCCATGAAAGTGGAACAAGGATGTTACAATGATTAATAAGGATCACCCCAGGCCATAGACAGGTCAAAGGTCATACTTATCAGCATCAATTGATTTAAACTCCTTTTTCGTCATCATAAGTCATCTCCAATTTACTTATTTATGATTTTGAATATTTCTGAAAATAGGATCTTTTTCAGAATATTGAGCAAATTGTTCCTAATTTCTAATTTTGTGTTCAAGTTTTAGATGTTTGTAAGCTGCCTAGATTCCTTTCTATGAGTCAGGATGTAATCTGCATCTATCAGGTGCCACAGGTGCAGGGCCAGGTGCAGGATTTGATAGATGATCCAAGCCCACAATGGGACACACGTGACATGGTTACCGTGGCAACTATCACCTCACCATGGTGACACCACAATGTTTGTATCCCCATAGCAACCCATGGAGGTGGTGATCTTTATATGCCTGCACCCTCATGGCAGAGGAGACAAATGTTTGAAGAATACTCATGGTCCCTGACATTTACATTTCGGTCCCAGAGTATAATACGGGACAAAATACATGGTATTTAAGAATTCGAAAAAAAACCAACATTTGAAATATTGTGTTGAAAATGAATATTATGGGTTGTGTTTAAAAAGTGCATATGTTACAGGATAATGAGTGGAGAAGCACATTGGTGGTTTGATTATTGGTAGTGTGAGCGAGGTCATTGGCTGTGATAATTATGGGATTTGTGGAGCAGGATATTTCTGATATGATTGGTAGCTGTGAAGGTCACATTTTCTCCCAACATTTGTCAATGGACACATTTTGTTACCAATATAAGATTTGAGCAAAACACATATAACAAAGGGTGGGTGGATCAGAACAATATACAGTAACGCTGACAAAGTCAGCAATTTGTTATGTAAAATTCAATTATAGTAGTGATTCCTTTGAGGCTGAGTTTCTGAGGCCATTTAAGCCCGCCTTACCGATAGTTCTGTAGGAGAGTATTACTATCTCCCACAATTCCTTTTCCCAAGTTTTCTGCAGATACATTTTGAGTGTTAAAAGGAAGAATAATTTTTCCAGACTTTGATCATTTTTCATGCAAGTTGGTTAATAAAAATACCCAAACTTTTGTTTGCACTAATATGCACCTGCCATGTCAATAGAAACAACATTTTGTCTTCTCCTGGCCTAAGTTATTGGCAAAGTGGTCCACAGCACCTCAAAGTTGGACAAACCCCACAGTCCACATTGCTCGGCAATGGTCCATGATGGACAGGGAAATGACCTTGATGCTAACATTTAGGGGATAAGAGTCAAGCAATGAAGGGCAAGGGCATTCTGGGATCTATACCCTCTCTGACAGCTTAAACCTTGTCATGGCACCTATATAATGCAACAATGTACAATTTCTCCACTTAAATGGCTGCCATTCTGTTTGTGCAGAGGCACACTAGCCAGCAGTTAATCAAACGATTTGGCACGTCCAATCATGAGACAGCATTTGATTGTGTGCTGGACTGCTTGAACGTCTTGTAAGATGAAAGCAGGAAGGTCTGTCAATGGGTAGAGGGCCTCGCCTTTACATATCAAGCTTTTAATGGATGACGTTCAATTTCTGGTTCGGGGCCCCGCTATTGTGGCTGGTTCCTCTGCTGTTTCCTGGAGAGACAGAAAGGAGGAATGGATAGAAGGAGAAGAATGGAACAGACTTAGGCTGAGCATAATGGTTAACAGGATAAGCCCGCACAGGACCACCAAGGTCGTGGGGCGAATATATCTCCAGACTTTGCCGCCAAGGTCGGGGCAAAGGTGGCACCACCTTAGTTTTCTGACTTTAATAATGTGCCACAAAAATCTGAAAGAATGCCACTCAAAGAAGAAGATCTGTGGAAGATCGAGACTGTAGATTATGCAGACGTACTCAGTAGAAACATTCATCAGATTCTACCCTCTACTTTCGGCCATATTAGAGCCTTGGCCAATCATGTCAAATAATTCTATATTGCAAAACAACCTATTTATAACTTTTAAAACTTTCTGCCATAAATAATGTTACATTCTGGGAATGTGGCATTTTTACTTTAACAATACCACAAAGAATTCCAACCTGTCACTCTTAAGTGAAAAATTTGTATTTAAAATACAGATAATGTGGATGTGAAAAACCTACAATATTTTCATATTCACTTTCATCATATTTTATATCCTAATTTTTTTCATTTTTTGGTTTGTGATATATTTGTAATCTCTTTACTGCCAATGTAAAGGTGCACTAAATCTTTGTTATTGTCTTCACCTTAATTTGTTTTTATGATAATAATTACCAGAAAAAATATGTTTATTTACCTTTTTCATGTATTCGTTCCACATTTGTTTCAACATATTAAATTGTCTAAATTTTATATAAGTTTCAACACATCAAATTGTCTTGGCAAACATTTAAAAAAAGGTTTGAAGAAAATTTACAGAAATTAAATTTATCACAGTGGAAAAATGGCAAAGCTCCTAGAGATGATCTTGACAACGAGCGCAGTCCCATAAATTTATCACAGATTATCTCAAAATAGTTGTTTTAAAAAATCCTGAATGAAAATTTGGGAAAAAACCTCCTATACTTTACAATTTCATTGGAATAACCTATAAGATTAAATATGAAATGTGATTCTTGTTTATTGGTTGTTTGGCTGTTGGGTGAGGCTCTCAGGTTTCCCGCAAACGAATTGGGCAGCGTTTAGAATTGTTCAAATACAGCCTCTTGCATCCATATAAAGTACGGTAGAAAAGTGCCAGAAAAGGCAGGTGTGAAACAAAATAGTGTCCCCTCAAAAAAACTGACCAGGTTCATTACATATGCGGGCACGTGCCATGGCACAACGCCAAGCCACAGCGGTGCAGAAAATCGCCGCCATGACCTTTGATCTCTCAAAGCGGGAGCAAAGGTCATATGGAATCCGAGCTTGGCCCCAAGAAGGTTGCAGGGAAGTAATAGGCAAATACAGCACGAGGTTTCCTGTCAAATAGACCCCCATTCGCTCACAAACCCTTTGTCACATTTTAAGTGCCACAATTTTGGGCCAATTTAGGTGCAAATAAGGAAAACATGTCTGATATATGAGAGGAGACAGTTTATGAAATGAACTCCATGAAATAGGCACTTTTCTGCCGGGTCTGTGTCCGTACAATAGGGAGTCGGAACACAGCAATCTCATATTTGTATATTTATCTCATGCAGTCTGAAAATTACCGTCATTTTAACATTTAATTAATTTTATGGTATATCCAAGACTGTATTAATCTGAAAAGGTCATCCTGGCATGTCACAACCAGTATATCATGCATAACCTTCAGACATCTTGGAGAAACGCAGTGTTTCTCTGCTGTCCATCCCTCACAAAAGGTCCAGAAATGAGGGGGGTCACTTATTTGTGATTATGGTCTCATGTGTGTTTAGTCATTGTCGTCCTGACCAACATGACTTTCACATACCGGTATGTGCTGGTGTGTCATGGTTACCAATTTAACTGCTTCTTGCATATATCTAGCTGGGTAACAAAATGTAGGAAAATAAGACGAAAAAAAATTGAAGAAAAGATTTTTAGAAAAAAACCAACTATCACCAAAATATATGTATTACCATTAATGACCCACTTTATATTTAAATAAATGCATTTATCTTTATATTTACATTACTTGTAAGAAATAAAAAGACAATTTTTAACTTTCTTCAATCTCTCTTGGTTTCACAGCTTTCACAGCTTGACAACCAGTCACAGTTGCCTTGCCCCCAACTCTTACTTCCCCCAACCTGGTTGTTTTTTCCCGTCAGGAATATTCTGTTAAAAGAAAAACATGCAAATTAAATTCCAAAGGGCATCTTACTGAGGATGTTTATGTGCAAGTGTTTTAAGACCAGATAGCAATATGTCAGTGAAGCAGAAGATATCTATGTCATGGGACAGGCACAACACATAATATATGCTGCATTATGAATGTGTAAAAAGCCAGTGGAAATAGAGAGGATTAGAGAACGAGTAGAGGCCGGGGGTGGTTCATTATGGGTGTGCACTTACTGGCTCAGAAGCAGATGAGTTTTTAAGCAGTGGAGCTGATACAATGGGTTGGGAGAAAAGACAGACAGTCACACTATCAACATGGAAAGGTCCCCTCGGAGAATTACTCAAATATCACCCGCAACCAGTACAAACACACACAGAGGGATGGACGATAATGAGTAGACCCAGCTATAATGAGTAGACCGAGCTATAATGAGTAGACCTAGCTATAATGATTGGAACTAGCTATAATGAGTGGAGCTAGCTATAATGAGTAGACCCAGCTATAATGAGTAGACCCAGCTATGAGTAGACCCAGCTATGAGTAGACAGGGCAGATATAATGAGTAGACCTAGCTATAATGAGTAGACCCAGCTATAGTGAGTAGACCCAGCTATAATGAGTAGACCCAGCTATAATCAGTGGACCCAGCTATGAGTAGACCCAGCTATGAATAGACTTGGCTGCAATGATTAGACCCAGCTATAGTGAGTAGACCCAGCTATAGTGAGTAGGCCCAGCTATAGTGAGTAGACCCAGCGATAGTAAGTAGACCCAGCTTTAGTGAGATAGGGCTGCTATAAAGAATGGGCCTGGCTATATTTAGAGGATGTAGCTAATGAGAGCTCAGCTATAATGAGAGCTCAGCTATAATGAGAGCTCAGCTACAATGAGAGCTCCGCTACAATGAGAGCTCAGCTATAATGAGAGCTCAGCTATAATGAGAGCTCAGCTACAATGAGAGCTCCGCTACAATGAGAGCTCAGCTATAATGAGAGCTCAGCTATAATGAGAGCTCAGCTATAATGAGAGCTCAGCTACAATGAGAGCTCAGCTACAATGAGAGCTCAGCTATAATGAGAGCTCAGCTATAATGAGAGCTCAGCTATAATGAGAGCTCAGCTACAATGAGAGCTCAGCTACAATGAGAGCTCAGCTACAATGAGAGCTCAGCTATAATGAGAGCTCAGCTATAATGAGAGCCCAGCTATAATGAGAGCCCAGCTATAATGAGAGCTCAGCTATAATGAGAGCTCAGCTATAATGAGAGGAGTTCATCTATGTGATGAGTGTTAATCTATCTATAAATCATCCCAGCCTCAGCGTAAGGCTCCTTACATGTGTAAGGTTACAATGAACTTAGATAAAAAAGTGACCTTCTCAGTTGTCCCTAAATTGCATTTTTGGCAGGATGTTAGAGGTTAAACTGATTTCAGGCCAAAAGTACTTACAGAATTCTTATATACCACACCTATTCCTATCATAGCACCCACATTTACCACATATTGTCCATTTTACTCCGGCCAGACGGCGGCTTGTCCATCCACTTCTAATATGTCATATTAAAATTAAAACATGTTATAATTTTCTACAAACTATGTCCCGTCAATTGAAAATGACAAATTGGCCATAAGCCATATATTTTCTGTTGACTGTCCTTTCAAACATGATGGCAAATTCAATAAGCTCCCAGATAACTTGGATAAAGGCAATTTCATTAAATATATTATGTGATTATTTGAATATGAGAAGTTAAAATCAACTGCATTCTATTTCTATAGGCTTATTTAATTAATCTTTGTCCGATCAGGTAACCTTTTTCCTCCCATTAGCGCATCTTGATTACCCATCTTCATATTGCCTTAAATCATTATTCTCTACATTTCAAAATATTTCTAATTTATATTTCTGTCATCATTATATCTGCAGATTGTCTTTCTATCATCATATAATGTGCAGTTCATCTTACTTATATCATTAAATCAGTTTATCATACGACCATTATATTTGCAGTTTAACATTTGAACATCATTATATCTGCAGTATATCTTTCTATCTCTATATCTGCAGTTTATCTTACTTTTATCATCATTATATCTGCAGTTTATCTTTCTATCATTATATCTGCAGTATATCTTTCTATCTCTATATCTGCAGTTTATCTTACTTTTATCATCATTATATCTGCAGTTTATCTTTCTATCATTATATCTGCAGTATATCTTTCTATTTCTATATCTGCAGTTTATCTTACTTTTATCATCATTATATCTGCAGTTTATCTTATTTTTATCTTCATTATATCTGCAGTTTATCTTACTTTTATCATCATTATATCTGCAGTTTATCTTACTTTTATCACCATTATATCTGCAGTTTATCTTATTTTTATCTTCATTATATCTGCAGTTTATCTTACTTTTATCACCATTATATCTGCAGTTCATCTTACTTTTATCATCATTATATCTGCAGTTTATCTTACTTTTATCATCATTATATCTGCAGTTTATCTTACTTTATCTGAGTAAGCTGTGCATTTTCCTTCTTTTATTTTCATCAAAATATCTGCTGCATTGCACTCAAGTTACCCAGATTTTATCTGCAATTCTTTTATCTAGAGCATTATTTTCTTTGTATCTGTTTTTCTGTTACGATATAATAAAACATTAACATTTTGAACAATTTTTTTTAGTTTAAATGTGTGTAAATTATTTTTCATTTCCACAATATAACTTTATCAATTTGCTTTATTATTTCTGTCAGAGAAAGAAACAATCACAGCGAGTCCAATATCTGATGAGCAGCTTTATGTTCCGACACAAGATATCTAACATCGTAAGATTTACTTTGAATCCATTACAATGTTTCAATTTTCATCAGATTATAATAGCCTTGAACAATTAATGATTTCAGATGGCTGATTAAATAAAGTCTATTATTTAAAATAAACTTCAAGTAACCATGTTGCTTTTACAGGACAAAAACATTCTTTGTGGATTTTTGTTTTCAAATCACCAACATTAACATTAAAGAAAATGTTTATTGGAGTGTCATGGATCAAATAAATGACTCACATTTAATTTTAAACATTTGAAGCATGTTAAATACAGAAAATAAGAACATTTTTATTATCACTTTGCTTGCTATATCAGCTGACTTTCATGACGTCACAAAGAAAGTCTTCATTTGAGAAAAAAATACTATTATATGGTTTCAGAACTTATCTGTGAAATATCCAAACTCCTATAAAAACAATAAATAGACTGAGGTATCACCATTAACATTTTAACAATAAGAAATTTTGTGTCATAAAAATGTTATCCTTTCCTGTTGAGATGTGTCGTTGATGTGAACCATTATAACGTTGTATAATTACAGGGTGTTGCCTCGGGTTAGAAGCAAGAGGAGGTTGTTGCAATTAAGGGTTTCATTTGCACAATGATGTAATGGGTACTTGCCAATACAACCCTGATAGTTAAACTGTCAATGGATGCAGCCATTAATGCATCTAAAACATAATTAGTGTTTTGTAAAGTTAAAGTGTTTTTGTGCAGTGATGATTTTTTTCAAGATTTATGGACTAAGAGTTCGACAGGCTGTAATGACCACATGGTAATAACACGCACAACCTGAATATTAAAATAATCATGCAGTTAAATATTCAAAGAGGATAGATTCGATTCAGCAACAAATTTTAAATCATGTATTTATGGAGAAAAAATTAGAAAATTGGAATTCTTGTACAGAAAATCAAGTTATTATGAGTGAAACAATATATAGTGAACAGATATGAAGGAACTAAGAAACTCAACATGAGATATTGGGTATTTTTTTCATCAGTTAAGATGAGAATCAAGTAGAGTTGAAATTACTGATACAATATGAAGCATCTTCTTACAGTCCTCTAGAGGGCTCTGATAGAATTATAGCCTTTCTAACTATTATGGGATGACCAGGACAGCAGAGGGGACAGGAAAGACTCCTGATTGGCTGAGGGCTGAGGAAACCTTTGAAATTTTATTAGGTTCTTCCAGTGTCCAGGCACTATTCAGGGGTATAGTCCCTGCACATTGTGTGTGTGTGTGTGTGTGTGTGAGAGTGTGTGTGTGTGTGTGTGTATGTGTGTGTGTGTGTGTGTGTGGAGGGGGTGGTGGTAAGGAGAGGGGACCCGTTTGGAGGGAGCCATTGGATTTGTGTGCCTGCCAATCAGTGACAAACTGTGGTACAAAGCTAGTCGTGTGTGCCGCTGATAATGCCACAATAATTAGTGTGGACTGAGGGGGGTCGGAGAAGGGGGGCAGGACCAGTTGATCTGAGCCGATGTGAGCGTGCTGATTTAGGTGGTTGGTACCACGCATCACATGCTGAGAGAGTTCGAATCAGGTAACCACGGAAACCATGCTAGGGTCGGCAGCAACGCTGTATAGCTTCACAACCAGCCCATCACCTGTCCCTAAACATGGAACCCACAAAAAATCAGGTTGTGGCCAAACTAATTTGTTTCACTGCAGGATCCTGCCACCCCGCGAATGAGAAGAATAAATATATGACTAAGCTATATGGCAAACTATGGTGCGTCTCCCCACGTGTGAACCTGGCGAGGGGATATACTGCCCCGGCCTCAAACATCAACCACTGCTCAAACTAATTTGGAATTGATTATCACAAATTTGATTAAGAGTAGCTAGGGGTTTGCATGCTGTGAAAGGATTAGCAATTTTTTAGTTGTTTTTTTTTGTGTTTGTGTGTATGCTAAAAGGTTTGTCTGTATGCAACAGCATATGTTTCAATTGTTTTTCTTTCTGATAACTGATGTTTGAATAATCATATTTAGTGTGTTTTTTCACCAAGCAGTACAATATTTATTCACATAAATCTTTTGATAAATAATTACAAATCATCAAGAAAGGTGGAAACAGTTGAAAACAGGTGTTGGCAAGTTTAAAGTGAAAAAAACAATTCAAATTCAGATTTTTTTTATATCCTGCAACCGGGATCTGCCGAACATGCGTTGCCGTACCTCCAAGCTACTGTTTGATCAAATGACTCAGATATGTGCAGAAAAGCATAAAAAATATAATTGGATGGGACATGATGAGAATGATGTAATAATGTGACACTAATTGACCTTGCGTGTTGCCAACAGGTGCTGCGAACTGTTAACTCTTCAAATGTAAAGGGAAACCACATTGAATATCAATAAATAAGTATACCCCTCCCGATGGGATAATTGGTTCTCAAATAATTTGTTTATAAAATATTGATCAAATTTTATTTTTCGCTTGTTGATAATATCTGTGGTGTATGACAGTATGGACTGTCAGATGGAAAGTTTCAAGAATTAACCTGATGATTGAGAAACGCAGTTGAAGGAAGATAATTGATTGATTTCTTTGAGGCTTCCTCACTATAATTTTGAAAAGACCTTAATTTTTGCAGTATAAATCCGTTAATCATTTCAAATAAACCATATCAATCAGTTAATCATCGCAGTATATAAACTATGAGAATCAGGTAATTATTACAGTTTAAACCATGAGAGTCAGGTAATCGTTACAGTATAAACCATGAGAATCAGGTAATTGTTACAGTATAAAGCATGAGAATCAGGTAATCGTTACAGTATAAACCATGAGAATCAGGTAATTGTTACAGTATAAACCATGAGAATCAGGTAATTGTTACAGTATAAACCATAAGAATCAGGTAATTGTTACAGTATAAACCATGAGAATCAGGTAATTGCTACAGTATAAACCATGAGAATCAGGTAATTGTTACAGTATAAACCATGAGAATCGGGTTATTATTACAGTATAAACCATGAGAATCAGGTAATCGTTACAGTATAAACCATGAGAATCAGGTAATTGTTACAGTATAAACCATGAGAATCAGGTAATTGTTACTGTATAAACCATGAGAATCAGGTAATTGTTACAGTATAAACATGAGAATCAGGTAATCGTTACAGTATAAACTACGAGAATCAGGTAATTGTTACAGTATAAACCATGAGAATCAGGTAATTATTACAGTATAAACCATGAGAATCAGGTAATTATTACAGTATAAACCATGAGAATCAGGTAATCGTTACAGTATAAACCATAAGAATCAGGTAATTGTTACAGTACGAACCATAACGCTGAGTTATTTAAAGGATTGACCTCCTCTGAATAGCAGATCAATAATAACATGGTCAATTTAGTTGAAGGTTTTTCTTTTGAACATGTTTTCATGTCAAAGTGAGGAATATTTATTTTTGTTATGCATTTTATACTTTGTTTTTGATCTTCTAAAATCAAGATATGAAGAGTTTGCAAGGTATTGAGCAATCTCAGATACCGTAATACAATCAAACTTTTATCAAATTGCAAATTTTGGAAATTATTTTACCCATAAAAAAATCTGCATGATTGAATTTAAGCTGGCATCACTATTACTAGTGAAATGTTCCATTGGTTTTAAGGATTGATAGATTTTAAATTTTCTCTCATATTGAAAGGGAAAATCTGGAAATCTTGTAAATTTGCTACTCTTCAAAATGTGGGGTTTTCCAGCAGCACAGCATGTGCTTGATGCAATGACAGCATTGCATGCTGGCAAACATTAGAGGCAAAATCAGTCCCGTGGGCTGCGACAGCTTTTATCGGACAAGAAAATGATATAAAGGCCGAGACGGGCATGTGGGTCTGCGTCCACATGAAACCCTGACCTCCTCCACCTCCTTATATCTCATCAAACGATCGGAGGAAAAACGGCAAGGCTCGCCAATGATAAAGTCTTATATTGAACTATATTTAGGGAATTCCTAGTATAGAAAACCAAGAGTTTAAGAATAATAATAACTGGCATAATGGCACAGATCATGTTTCATGTTTAAATTGCTATTCTTGAAAATATATGCTTTTGTCTTGATATTTTGCCTGAGCTTCAGCCCCCTCCCTCAAGGATGGGTGTATGGATTCTCACAACCTAGAAAAGCTTCATAAGAGATATATCAACTCGATATTTGGTGCAAATCGAAAATTGTAATTTGAGTTTATGGTATAATGAAAACACAAAATTGCTTATATTCAAAATGGGCCCATAAACCTATCATTATAATTACTTTTCAGGTTGTTAATAACTTTACTTATTTGACAGCTGAATGGAATAAATATTATTATTTTTTTATGACTCAGTTAAATGTGTTAAGATAACATAGTGGAATTTGACAGTGTTTAATGTTTAAGTTGAATATGGTAGTTTGATAACTGAAGGGAATACGGTAACATGAGGCCAGGTCTATTGCGGAAGGTACGAGGCAATGTTGACATCATTATGGGATGCAATTTCCTCATTCCATGTGGCTCTAATGTGCGGCACTGGTTTTATGGAAGAAACGCACAATAAAGTGGCATGATACAAGATACATCATAGCTCTGTGGTTTGCTTTGAATCAACTCAGATTGCTAACAAATCAGAAAACATTATGCAAAGTGAACTCTCCACTGGGCAAGGCAGCATGGGTATTTCTGTGGTGAATTTAAAATCTTCTCATTTAGTTTAGAATTATGAGCCAGCTTCTTAATTACATGCATTAATGACATGGGATCGCAAGAAAAGGTATGTTATTTCATTAAGCATTAGATTTCAGTAAGTGAGACATCGATAACATATATTGTGACCCAGACATGGATATAAGTTACATTAGGGGCCAGACATATATGAACTATTCTGTGAAACCGACATCAGTTATGCACTGTGAACCAGACATAGATAAAATATACTGCGAACCAGACAAAGATAAAATATACTGTGAACCAGACATATATAAGATGCACTGTGAACCAGAGATAGATAAGATGCACTGTGAACCAGAGATAGATAAGATGCACTGTGAACCAGAGATAGATAAGATGCACTGTGAACCAGAGATAGATATACTTTACACCAGACATAGATAAGATATACTGTGAACCAGACATAGATAAGATATACTTTACACCAGACATAGATAAGATATACTTTACACCAGACATAGATAAGATATACTTTATACCAGATATAGATAAGATATACTGTGAACCAGACATAGATAAGATATACTTTATACCAGATATAGATAAGATATACTTTACACCAAACATAGATAAGATATACTTTACACCAGATATAGATAAGATATACTGTGAACCAGACATAGATAAGATGCACTGTGAACCAGATATAGATAAGATACACTTTACACCAGATATAGATAAGATATACTTTATACCAGATATAGATAAGATATACTTTATACCAGATATAGATAAGATATATATACTTTATACCAGATATAGATAAGATATATATACTTTACACCAGACATAGATAAGATACACTGTGAACCAGACATAGATAAGATACACTGTGAACCAGACATAGATAAGATATACTTTATACCAGACATAGATAAGAGGAGCATTATTTCTTGCATTGACATCTTTAGTGTGTATTCTCCAAGATGACATGTTATTCCCTGACCTGCCATCACACCAGTGATTAGATGATTATTTTGATTAGGATTGGTAAAGGGTGCTGCAAGACAGAATGTTTTTCTTTTTCTGCCCTAATGTTGTTTAAAGGTGAAGTATAAATTATGACTGTACCAAAAAAAGGTTGAGTGCTCTTCTGTGCCAGATCAATACTTCATCGTGTATTAAAGTGTACAAGCATACTTTACGGTGATATTTATCTAATCCAGATACCCAACAGCTCCTGAACACCAAGTGTGAAATGTGACCTTGACCCCTGACCTTGGTGGTATGGCAGAGTCACATGACTCTTTGTTATGGAAGCACTTTGTGGTGTGTCAGAAGACCATCAGGTCAAAGTAGGTCATCACCAAGGAACGACGTATCCATGACAACCCTCTCCATGGAGACATTTATGTGGCATGTTTATTGTGACCACAAATGGATTGCATCGAACATGTTACGTTTCATGTGAATATGTCCCTCTTAAACAAGACGGGATTCAGCAGAGAGAGTGAATTGATTCAAATGAGCCCAGGAAATGTATCTAGAAATAGATGAATCAAGACCTAAATCATGTTGTGAGTTTCAGAGGGCACTTTATTGAATTTGTCAAATATATATACATATCAATGCTCCATTTATGTGTGTGTATATATATATATATATATATATATATATATATATATATATATATATATATATATATATCCTCAGATAAGTAAGTTCAGACTTGGTTTGAGAAAGCTTGCCCACTCAAGTAACTATGATCTTTCCTGTTCCTGTTTGGAGAAAGCATGCCTACGCATAATACAGTTTACAGATGTGCAAAAGTTATGGAAACTTTTAAAAGTGTCTGATGTAGTTTGAAATGGCCATCTTATTCAATCAATTTATGTGATACGACCTTGTAGCTGAGAATTTAGGTTTCAGTACACATCTAAGTTGAGGTTGATGAAATTTGAAAGATCTATAATATCACAAAGGACCATGTGATGAGATTTTTAATGGTGGAATGGCATTGTGACATAAGATCGGTGACCGACCCTATTTGGCGTGCCAGATCCAGATTGACTGGTAATTAAGCAATCCACTGTGATAACTCGCATCAGGAACGGTCTCATGCAAGCGAACAAAGACATCCTTCCCGTCAAATTACTGCAATGCATCATGGACTTGACAGGAAACCCTACAGTTATATTCAATTTTAAACATAAACAAAACAAACACTGTTTTATTTATTTATTTAATGATTTTTTTCTTTGAAATATTTCCAGAAAAGGTGGGAAAATGTTTTTCTGTTTAAAAGGACCTTTTTCTTGATTGTTTTGGATAGATTTAAATTTTAATATCTAATTTTCAATGTTTCCTGATGTCATACTGTGGAATTATATATGTATTTTAAGCCCTTGAAGTATGGGGTTTCAAATCCTTGCTGGTTAAAGGGATCTACTGAGTAATTGCAAGCATTTAGAATATAATTTCATGCTTTCAACACAAAAATAGACTTGGTCAATCCTTGCTCCACCTACACCAAAAGTTGTGTAAAATTTATATGTGTCAAACCACATAAAATGCATACAGACAAATTGATGTTGAGATATGTGATATAGAAACATTTTACTTATCCAGCACGGTAATGTGCTTATAAAACATAGAGTGTTTAATATGGCTAATGTGCGAGAACACTCTCCGGGGAATGAGAGCCAAATGTGCTGTCATCGCCAGATCCTGAGCAGACGGCCAAGTGCAAGAGTCTGGAGCATTGATGTGTGCTCTGTCACCCTACCCTACCATTAAGATCCAATGTGTAAATTAAACAATCTAATTAACTAATGTTCATAAAGTGCTCCACCAAGAAGGACACAAGTCTAGAAGGGAGAGCTAGGGACAATGGTTGCTATGATACCTGGGTTGCCATGGCATGGTGTTATTGCCAGACACTACTTTTAGTCAGTGTGTGGAAACAGTTCTCTCATTGCTGTTCAGTCGGATGTTAGTAAGTTTGCCTGGAATGTCATAATTGAGCAATGTTCTTTGTCTACTTCTCATTCTTGGGCTTAAGTCAAATGTCTGTGAAGAATATGAAATGTGTTTTTCTGAGACAAAGTACTATTTTAACGATGATAAGACTACATTTCTTTATATCTTCCTCATCTGGAATGTATTTTGGTCATAATTCCTAAGAACGCCTGAATACTGATGAGATAATACAGTGGTCAGTGCAAGTCATGCATATCATGGGGTCTTACTGCAGCATCTCTCACTAGGTGGCACTATATCTTTGACTACAACTGCCCCAGCAGTGACCATGGCAACCAATCGAAAAGATTAAGGAGCGGTAATGGGGGTCAATTGATCAAGGCATTTCAACACCAGGGCGGCATCGATTTGTGCAACTCATATCTGTATGAAGTAAGAACGTCTTGTGACCAGGGCAGAGGGACGTCCCGGGGCCCAGCTTGAGCTCCTTGAATACTTCTACTTCATCTTATCATATCCACTTTTACTTTATCTCAACCACTACTGGACCTCTCGGTGGATTTGATTCCAACCCAAATATGTGTGATTTGACGAGTACTTAGTAAGCGGGTCAGCTGGCGATTCAGTGTGGTTTAGACTGGTCACCTGTCTCGTGGGACACCCTGCTGTTCCGCCGTCTTTCATCGTTTCTCTCCTCCATGCTTTCCGAGGAATCTGGGCACTGATTACTCGGCGAGTACGAGCTGCCAAATTGTCCACTGTCGCGGTGCTGGTGGAAAGCGCATCAGACTCGCTTGACAAGTCTGAGCCATGCCACTCGGTGGTAATAGCGGCACAGGAACGTGATCAGCATCTGTCAGGAGGTCAGTGCTAAAAGTCGCGTGTAGCAGAGGTCACTCTGGCTATCTTAGCTGCTAAGAAATACCAGAAGCCTCACCACACAAAATTAATGTTGGGCACCCGCAGATAGCCCTCCTTGACAGAGGCTGATGAAACACGGTCATCTGTAAAGAGGACCACAATGCATCCCACTTACAACTGCTTCCCTATCTATCTGCCATTCCTCTTTTTTTCTTTTTTCTTTTTTTCTTTTTTCTTTTTTCCACACATGAACAAGTTTTATTGGAGAGATGTAGAAAATAAGTGGCTTCATATTTGAAATATTTGTGATTCACTTAACTTATATTTCTGTACCATCATATTTGTGGGAAAATAAGAAGGATGATTAAAATGTAGATCTGGAGGGAACATTTAATTTTTTTTTACACAAAAGTACACAATTTTCTTTGACAAAACATAAAATATAAGTGACGAATCCATTGGGCAGAATGTTAAAGTTGTCAAACAAATCATGGAATGTGTTATGTTTATGTAGAAACAGAATTGCGTTGTTTGATTGTATGGTGGGCAGTGCTGGTAAACACTGACACTGTGACAGTCTCTCCGGAAACCATCCACAACCCCCAGACCATCGCGGTGGGCCTCGCCATCTTCTCCTGGTGCCCACTCATGTATGACCCCAACAGGAAATTAACAAAGTCAGGCTGACCTGTAAACTCTTGCTTAGTCGGAGACCAGCCTATAATTTCCGGTTCCGCAATCCGCGTGGAAGCGCCACCTGGCGAGTAGGCTTTGGTTGGAATTAAGAGTGCTCATTACTGTCTTGCAAGGGATAGCAGACCCAGCTCATATTGCAATTCCACCACAAATTCAACATTTTTCCTCTTGATTTGCCAAATTCTATTGCATTTTTTTGGCTGGTCACACAGAGGACATAGGCTACATTTCATCTGTGCCTCATTGTCTGTGTTCAAGTCTTTTTTGTTACCAACTTTTATTCTGTATCAGGTCAGATAGAATATAAGTTGTGAATTGTATGTATGCAGTTATATATATTTCCCCCATTTTAATGTGACAAATGATATATGTGATGGTGACAAGTGATATATGTGATAAGGTGACCAATGATATGTGTGGATGTGACAGATGATGAGTGTGGATGTGACAGATGATACGTGTGGATGTGACAGATCATAAGTGTGGATGTGACAGATGATACGTGTGGATGTGACAGATCATAAGTGTGGATGTGACAGATGATACATGTGGATGTGACAGATAATGTGTGTGGATGTGTTATATTTAGCTGACAAGGCCCAGGTCTCCAGTGACGACAGCCACTACCAATACATTCATGTTCCATCTACAATGAACAGCCTTCATAAGTCACTGCATTGCATTGCCTCAAACCGTCCTCATTAAAAGATGTAAATGTGACAAAAAAGAAGTTTAAAAATGAGTGAATTTCTTGTTATAAAAGATAAAGATGTTTCTTTGCTAAATATTTTCCACAGAATACTCATCAGCATGAGTAGTTAATTTAAGTGGCATAAAGTTTACCAATAGTTGCCTCCGTCAGATGCTTGACATGGTTTGCCTCCACCGACAGATGCATTATTGGTAAGGAATGCTGGCCTCTTTATTAATTATGGGTAAATTAAGAGTGATTGTGAGGGCATTATCGCTCAGCAGACACGAGCACCACCACTCATTATAAGATATTATGGGGATACATGCTTCATAATCAAACTCTCCAGAAATCTCCCCAATGCACTCACTGGACTAGCTGAACAAATAACTCAGAGAAGCTTGGCAGGAAATATGAAGACGTGGTTTCATATTGTGATAGAATGAAATGTTAGTGTGGGTGGAGAAGGGAATCAGGAGATGATGTTGAATCAAACAAGGGTTCGTCAGCAGTGACAGGCTGTTGACATCGCTTATTACATAGAAATAGTAGATTTATTCTCTGTGTTAATCACCATGACAACTAAATACCATGTTTTGATTGGCTGATTTAGTGGATTGTCTACAGGAAATGTCAGACATAAAAGATTTGTGATCTGTGGGGTTCTCTACTTCAAAAGCAGGAAGTGGATGCTGGTGGCCTGCTGTGAATTAACAAAGATCAAAGATAACCACTCACTCTTCATACAGGAAACAGACTTTTAAGAGGTTTATGATTATTGTAAAGATAACAATAAGTCAAAAAGAAAGCAATAAGTCCAACATTCAGAATGATCTCATTGCATGAGCTTACAAAGTTCTCAATTACTGTAACATGTCTTAATTGGAAATTGGTGAATATAACCAAATATAACCATAAAACATTTAGTTTTCCTCTGTGCAATAATGAACACATAGTGGTTAATGTTGTCAAGCAGGTTAAAGTTTGTGTATTATATAGGTTATGCATTGTTGGCATTTGACACACGGCTCATCCAACTCCACCCAACACTGGGGCTATTCACACCTACCCTGGCTAACCGAGGGTGGAACACCTCTGATCTACGAGGCTATATATATTGACCTTTATGGCTGCTTACTCACCTCCAGGGGGCAGTGCAAGCGGGTCGGAGCAGGACAGGGCTTTTGGGGGTATGAGGGATTACATTGGGCTCTGCTGTATGATGGTACGTCTCCCATATTGGAAGTTTTTGGTTGATCTCCTTGCCCTGATCAGCTTCAAATGCCTTGTGATGAAAATATACCCACCAGAGGTCTCTGCTCACCTTACAAACAGGTCAACCCTATCTTTGAGGATATATAGTCTCCAATAGCATTATGCAAGGTATAATTAAAATACTCAACAGATATAATTATACATTTAGTCAGAGCTTTTTCGTTCAATATATGAGGGACTGTCTACCTCAGTATAGATGTTGAGTGCTGTAACTAAAGCATCATTTGACCTTTATTATAGGTCAGGTCATTAATTCCAACTTATGGTTATGATATATATAGTATGCTAAATATATAACAACATATAAGGCAAACCTGAAGTATAGCATTTTCAACTCATACATCACTGACATCACAAATAGGTATCACCGTACATTTTCTGATATTTGTATGTTTAAAAGCTTATGAATGGACAATACAGAACAACATAGTGTCAGCCATGTTGGATGGCAGAGCACCTGACAAAAATGACATTCAGAGGCAAACGAAGATGTAGCGATGTTTTTGCAACTCTGTGAATATGAGATCTTTTGTTATTCCGCACATACGTTTATTGTTCCCGGTGCGTTCATTGCGGGCCTTTCTCATCTCCTTTACTGTTTCAGCTTACATAGAGAGTGTATGTGCAGTGCATAAGAACCGCGAGGAATGGCCCTCCACGCCTGCCACACTCCACGCCTGCCACACTCCCGCCACAAGGAGATGGCCACAAGTAGCTGTGTCTGCTCATAAAATAAAGCAGAAATTGTTTTTATTTCTTTCACATTTTCCCCTGAGTATTATCATTGGCTTCCTTTTAGGAACCATGCTAATAATAAAAGCAAATCCACTATGTATAAACAGGTAAATTTCAGTATATTTGTTACAATTTAAAAGGTTGTCTTGTATTATATAGGATAAGTTATTGATTATACCACAGGGTGTACCGCAGGGTGTACCACAGGGTGTACCACAGGGTGTACCACAGGGTGTACCGCAAGGTGTACTGCAGGGTGTACCGTAGGGTGTACTGCAGGGTGTACCACAGAGTGTACCGCAGGGTGTTCCACATACTATACCACAGGGTGTACCACAAGGTGTATCACAGGGTGTACCATAGGGTGTACCACAGGGTGTGCCACAGGGTGACCACAGGGTGTACCACAGGGTGTACCACAGGGTGTGCCACAGGGTGTGCCACAGGGTGTACCACAGGGTGACCACAGGGTGTACCACAGGGTGTACCACAGGGTGTGCCACAGGGTGTGCCACAGGGTGTACCACAGGGTGTGCCACAGGGTGTACCATAGGGTGACCACAGGGTGTACCAATGGGTGTACCACAGGGTGACCACAGGGTGTACCACAGGGTGTACCACAGGGTGTACCACAGGGTGTACCACAGGGTGTACCACAGGGTGTACCACAGGGTGTACCACAGGGTGTACCACAGGGTGTACCAATGGGTGTACCACATGCTGTACCACAGGGTGACCACAGGGTGACCACAGGGTGACCACAGGGTGACCACAGGGTGTACCACAGGGTGACCACAGGGTGTGTCACAGGGTGTGCCACAGGGTGACCACAGGGTGACCACAGGGTGTGTCACAGGGTGTACCACAGGGTGACCACAGGGTGTGTCACAGGGTGTGTCACAGGGTGTGCCACAGGGTGTACCACTGGGTGTACCACTGGGGGTGTTCCACAAGGTATACCACAGGGCAGTGCTGCTGTGATAGATTCATGTGATGTCACAATGTGTGAGTTGGTGCTGATGTCACAATAATCAGGCTTGTGCTCTGGACTGCACTGATGTCACAGATTGTCGGGTTGTGCAGTTGTCACAGCGTGTTAGGCTGTGCTGATATCACAATGTCCAGTACTGATGCTGATGTTGCAGTTTTTGGGATCGAGCTGATGTCACAGTTTGCAGTGCTTTTCTGTTGTCTATTAATTGTCACATCCTTAATAAAAACACTTTTGATAAGTATATTCCTGTCATGGTTTTACATAGATATCTCAGTACAACATTCGCAAACTGAAGGAACTTGCAAGAAAGCTGCCCCAGTGACATGATATATATATATATAGTTGATAATGCAGAGTGTCTTACAAAGACATATAAGGTCTAACTAATTGAATGGGGACAATGGACAAGAAAATCGATGCTTTTATTCCTGGGTGGCAAGCTGCTGTCAATTACAATGGGTCGATAGCAATTAATTACACATACAAAGGAACTGCCCAAAGTGTCTGTCAGTGGTAGTGGATTTGGCCTGGTATTTTGGTGTATCCTTGCATTTGTATTGATTTCAACCTGTGCTTGAGGTCACATGACATTGATTAATCCTTGTTGTAGTGAGCAGCCCTGGTGTGTGTAGTCATGGTTACCATTTCTGGCATATAGGTAGGCATGGTAACCATTTCTGGTATATAGGTAGTCATAGTTACCATTTCTGGCATACATGTGGTCATGGTAACCATTTTTGGCATATAGGTAGTCATGGTAACCATTTATATATATAAAGTCATGGGAACAGCTATGGGATGTTGGTCATCATAGAAACCATTCTTGTGGTATTGGTAATCATGGATACCAATTAAAAAACATAAATTGTTGTGGCAACCACTCTTGAGTAGACAGTACTATAGGATTTGTCAAATAAATTAAACTCGAGTCTCAGGAAAAAACTCTTTAAGGAAATTTGTGGGTTTTTGTGAGACAAGGAGTTCCTTATTAGACAAAAGCAGAGTTGACTCTTAAAGTGTCTTTGCTTTTATTCATTAAGTTTAGAGATTTTGGCTGAGATAGATTCTAGAATATTCAGCCTCTTGTGGACAAAAAATGTCTTGGGACCTCATTAGTGTCGTAGAAAATAACTCTTTCCCTCTAAGAAATTTAAAGTTTAGTGTATCACCACAGCTAGACTTATATGGAATAACATCAGAATATATTTTGGGGCCATTTCGTTAAATACTATGGAGTTCAGAAAAAGGATTCTTTTTTAAGGAAGTAGAGCAGCCATTTTGATTTTTTAAAGATTATTTCTTAGGCTTCTCAGTCTAATGATAAGATTTTAAAAAAGATATGGGATGGAGCATGAAGTGTAGTTGCTGTAGGAATATAGGACTGTAGTCTATATCTAATTCTGCCTCTGATACATTGCATGCAAGTCGTAGGCTTCAGGATATGTCTGCTTCTATTATAGGTCAATTATATGACACTGAGACTGTAGCATAAAGAATACTGCCATTGATTTTGTAAAGGAAAATATTCTTTTGGACCAAAAAAGATTTGATAATGTACAAAGAATGATTTTATTATGTTAAATTTGCCAAAGGAGTGAGATGTGTAAAATAGTGAACGTGTGAAAGCAGTCAAGAAGGGGACGTGGACAGCTTTCATCGAATTAGTTATTCAGATTTGACGTGTTTGTGAGCATGATTGGAGGATTGTTGGGTGTGTTGGTTTGCTGTGTTGGAGTGGGGGGATGGGATAGTATTGTAGAGAGGGTCCTCTAAGTAGAAGCCCATACATAACACATAATGACTTAAGATGGTCGCTCGGCCATTTGTCGGGGAGGCTGTCAGCGGAAAGAGTACCTCATGATTGGGCGGAATGGATGCCGATGACATTGCCAAATACGGGGGTAATTCTGCCGAGGGGATGCTCTCTGTTGTCACCCTGAATCATGAAGTATGTTGCTATTAAAGAGATATGACTGACTAATGAAGCTAAGTCATGGCCGCCCTGCTTAGTGCTGAGGGTGGGTGTCTGTCGACCACGGGGGGTCCACCCTCAAATACGTTGCCCAGTAACCGCTGATTTGCTATTGGTCGATTAGCTGGACGTAAGGCTTAACTGTCACTTTGCTCGTCTCCTTGGCCAATTTAGAGAAATTTGCCCTGAAAATGCCCCAAATTGGTGGCGAGCTGGAGAGAGAACCGGGATGTTGCAGCCAACCTACCGGATGCTATTCTCAATGGTGACCGCCGCCAAATTAGATATCTATCGATGACCTATCCCAGGAGGCCAGGGAAATTAGACAGGTTATACCACACTGGACATGCAAGAACACAGAGGTCATGTCTTCATTGAAGTAATATTATTGAGGACAAAGTGACTGTTCTTGACAACAAATATATTATTCTTTAATATTCAGTACTAGAGATTTGCCAGAATAGTAGTGAATGTAAAATGTAAAGTGTAGAATAAAACTACCTCGGAACATCTCTGTCTTGTAGTTTGCAATGAAAAAGTATTAGAGAAAAGTGATTATTGAGATCCTGTCTCCTGACAGGTGGCGCTGTGTTCCTTGATTGTTCAGACTCTTAATACTCCCACTCCACATTGACTTGTGATCCGGACAAGGACTGAAGGAATATTAGTATTTTGGGTGACATGTTAGTTGCCTTTTTCCTATAATATTCAATATGCCCATATAGGATGAGTTTTTGCTTGTCCTTTTCCTATAATATTCAATATGTCCATTTTGGGTGATGTTTTGCTTGTCCTTTTCCTGTGATATTCAGTATGCCCATTTTGGGTGATGTTAAACTTGACCTTTTTCTATAATATTCAATTTTGGGTGAGGTTTTGCTTGTCTTTTTCCTGTGACATTCAATATGCTGATTTTAAGTGACCTTTCCCTGTGATATTCACTTTACGTATTTTGGATGTTTTCTACATGTCGTTTCCTAATAATATTCAAGATTCCAATTTTCACATCTTTTATATGTGATATTTAACATGCTCATTTTGTCTGAGGTATCTTATTCACAGACTCCCTTGTTACATGTTTTTTCACTATCCATATCAAAGTAAAGCTGATTTTGCCTTCAGGTTCTTAATTTAGAGAAGAATCCTTATCAAACACCTTTATTAAATCCGAGGAAATTTTAAGATGGAGCTTTCTGGAATTTCCTGCATTCACATAAGATATAAACAAATAAGATATATGAAATTGTGACATTAATATTATCGTGGGCAAAAGTATTTTATTTACAGATTAATGCCATTCTCCTATTGGGAATTCCCAAATATAAATGCTGCATGGATTTACAGGTGTTCGGAAAAAAAATTAAAAGTACATTCAAAATGGATTACATGAAAAATGAACAGCTGAGTTGTACAGACAAATAGGTCCTTCATGAGGCAGTTGTAAATGAGCAACAGACGAGGTGAAATGCACACAGTCTTCTGGGAATGGACAAGGTGCTGGTTCTCGCAAATTGGAATAAACATGAAATGTATTCTCATAAGCCAGACATTGGTGTAGTGAGTATTTTAGCCAGGAAATGTTGGTTTCTGTGGAAATGTAAGTCTGTGACGATATCTCACAATATGATTATTCACTGCATTCTGTGCAAACATGGCTATACATGGTGATACCTCACAGATACTTGGTTAAACTTGCCATCTATAGCTACTTTGCCAGATATACATAGATATATATCACACAAACTTTATTATTAAATACAAATCTCAGAATCTGTTGCCTCATACTTATAATAATTTATCTATTCAAAACTTTTGTGGACACAAATACCATGACTATATACGGTATACATAGATGGTTCTTGTCTCGTTATTTGATCAGGATGAAATTTAACAGGAGACAGGATACATATCAAATGGCCAAGCTGTCTGCAACTATTGCTGTAATTAAAGTCAGTATTCGTAAAGATGTTATCTTTGAAGGAATTGTGAATTTGCATATGAAATTTGCTGGTATCTGTTATGCAATTATTTTAACAGGTGCACTTGCTTTGTCTGGTTTTCATGTCTGCACTCTTGCAGACCAGACCGGGCCCTCTTTGCATGTTGCATGTTATGGCAGTGTCCAGGATGAAAATAATTCCAGAGAAAACAAGTTTTTATTTTAAAATAATTAAGGATGTGAAAGATTTGACAGGTAAAGTGACATAAAATCAAAAATAAAACTAAATGTTTTATAATTTATGTTTAATCCCAATTCCAAGTATTTTGGTATTTTGTCCATTTTCCAATTTTTACCACGATTGGGACAATAAGACCCAGAGACTCCATTGACTTGAAGTTTCTTCAGCTGAAGTATCAAATATCCAGATATCCAGCCCCAAAGGCAAAACAAAAGGTGATGGTCAGTATTTGTGAGAATTAACATAAAATGTGAGGGACGTCTGCAATAAAATTGTAGATGTGGAGTGGGGGACGAGTTCAAAGCAAGAGTCAGGCTGGAATCACTTGTGTTTCCTGCCGTGGTTTATAAACATTCACCACAGGAACACAAGAACTCCTCAGTGTGGGAGGTAGAAAGGTGAGCCAGGCAGGTAGGAAGTGGTCTCAAACATCAAGAGTCTCTTGTGATGAGTTGCAGTTTGTGTTGGATGTGACTATTTGGTGGAAAGGGAAGGATTGCCTTGTAAGACATATTTGGATATGCGACCAGTATGTGGTGTCCACATGTCTAGGCCAATGTTGTACAATTAATTTGGTCAACCTGCATGTGGGTGGCTGTACAAAACAGCTGCAATCTGATCTAGAACTAGGCACACACGTAGTGCATTGCTAGCAAATATCTCTCAACTCTTTAACACATATTGAGTTTTTCATTTACGCTATTCACATATGAGATGTCTTAGAGTAAACTATATGGTAAAGGAAGTGGTCATTAAATCTTTCTGTATCATTTTCTGTATATTCATCTGTTCTGAAATCTGTACTGAAGACAAATTATTATGCTTTCAATTCAGTATTCAAATTGCTTGTTCAAATGTTACCACCTAATGGTCACAAGAGTACAGCCAGCACTTACCACAATAACCATGGTTGGTGTATTATGGTTGATTTTAGTGAGATAGCTTGTATCACAGTTTCGTGGCCACAAAATTAGCATCACATGAATATTCATAATATGGAGTCAAGTGATGGTTTGAGATCAAGAATATTCATAATATGGAGTCAAGTGATGGTTTGAGATCAAGAATATTCATAATATGGAGTCAAGTGATGGTTTGAGATCAAGAATATTCATAATATGGAGTCAAGTGATGGTTTGAGATCAAGAATATTCATAATATGGAGTCAAGTGATGGTTTGAGATCAAGAATATTCATAATATGGAGTCAAGTGATGGTTTGAGATCAAGAATATTCATAATATGGAGTCAAGTGATGGTTTGAGATCAAGAATATTCATAATATGGAGTCAAGTGATGGTTTGAGATCAAGAATATTCATAATATGGAGTTAAGTGATGGTTTGAGATCAAGAATCCATTATCTCGGAAAAATCTATATTTTACTGAAGAAGTAAGTTGGTTTGCAATATCGCTCTTTCTTTTAAACTACATGTAGAATATATCATTGCTGGCTGGCAGGTGCTGATAAACAACGAGATATTTTGTTTTTCTTTTTAAAATGAATATAACCAGAAAACTGCATAGGAAGGTATTTGTATAGAGTACCAAGCCACTTTTTAACATTCTATTCTGAAAAATTGTCTGCCTGTATTGTAAGACACCTGATTGAGACAAAGAGAAGATTTTGAAAATATCCATTTTTATCCAATTAAGCCAATTGATATTTTAATTCTCATATTTTTTGTTATGACTCTCCTTCAGTGAATGCCACAGTTTATGTTTTAAATGCATATAGTCAGCAGAATGGACGTTTTATATATCTTAGCAGAATCATTCTACAAACTAGTCAATATTGAATATATCTGCAGGTAAGAGATTAGATTAATATGTGTCAGATGTTGAAAATATTAAGTACAGATGACTGGGGAGAGGATGTTCTGAGAGAGACTGAAAGGATCTGTATATGTCTACAAGCAACAATGAAAGGCTTGCAGATTAACATGAGCTCAGAATAAATAGTGAAAGCAAGTACAAATGAAAAGATCGGTTCATGACAGGCAAGAAAAGCAGGAGAAAATGTCAGTTTGATCGAAAACCAGTGGACAGGAGCTGTGGTTGATTTCAGCAAAGCATGCAAAGTGATCGTATTTCACAAAGATGGAGTGCAGTAAATGAGTGATTAATTAATAGAGGGCGCACAACGAGGATCTGACATATTCCTTCACATGTATTAGAGAAAGCTTTCATGTCTGCTCCGGCTCATACAAGCAGTGAGACTTGTCATCGTTACATGCACGTGTTTGCTAGCAATGTACGTGAGTTCTAATCTGTGGATAATATGACCTACATATGACCTAGCTGAGCACTTGATCTCTGGAGAGTCTTGTATTAGCCAGGAAGAGGTGAACTTATAATATCGTCATCTTAAAACATATATGCGAATAGAACAATAGACAAATTGTAGATTTGTTTGTTTGTTTGGGGTTTTACATCACTTTCAACATTATTTCAGTCATTTTGTGATGAGACCTACTTGTAGCAGATATAGTGCTGCCTCACTGAACTGTCATGTCGCAGGTCCTTGACATGACAACCCACCTGGTCACAGATTTACAAGGACAACGGATTAACCCTTTAGGCACGGGCCTCAGCTATATGGGAAATTGTATCACGAGTTGATTCTCGGCACGGCCGGGGATCAAACCCACAACCTTTAGATCACCACAGAGGAACTAGTGCTATTAAGCTGGCACTCTAACTAATGGCCTGACAAATTGTAGATCTGTATATTAATGTAGAATCTCTTTTCAAAGATCAATATTATATTTTTACATGTGCTGCCACCTATAACATGAACACATTAAACATCAGCCAATAACAGGAAAGCCATAAATGGTGTTGGTGGTAACCTGGCGATAAAAGCAAATTTGAAGCTAACATTATGTGTTGATGTGATTTCGTAAGCAATTTGCCGATATGCGATATCCTGCCTTGTCTTTCAGCCACAATCAGGGCTCATATTCTCACTTAGTAAATAAAATAAACTTCACAAATCCCACTTCTAAGAGAGACACCATAAATTATATTAATCCATAAAATAAGCTAAAATATGAACTGCTGTTTGACAGTCATCGTTAACTCATCAGATGTCACTTAATCTGGAAGTCTGTGCCATACAGATGAACAGGTAAATATATATTACAGGATTAAAATAGGGAACGATATCTGAAACCTTACAACATATACCTATTAGAGATGTCATAAATGGAAAAGTCTGAATAAAATTATTTTCTGCGTTTCAAGTTCTCCATATGAAAAGTAGATTTTTGTTAAAAACATGTCATTTACCACAAAAATATGGTAAACCTACAGAATCTGAATTTCTGAGAAAGTATTGAATGCAAGCAGTAGACTGATTTCTACCTCCTCAATACAGCATAAATGCAGACTCCTCTCTCCAACTTATAATGATTTTCAAAGTTGTGGAAAATGTTATATTATAAAAAGATTTGTAGGTGCCTACCCATTTATACTGTGAAACACAAGCCAACTGTCTGTAAAGTTCATATGTTGAATTATATGGGAAAGTGATGTCAAACAATGAACTGTGGTTTCATATATTATGTTAACAAAGTCATCACACATTGAGTTCTGTTATTCCCTCTGTTATGCTTGAAACACCAGATTCTGACTGTTTTGACTGATACTAAAATGCTCTATCCCTTCCTTAATGTTATTTCTTTCACATAATGACTTAGTTGGTTTTGTATTTTCAGTTGGTGTCGTCCTTGTGCCTCTTGGATTACCATATAACTGTGATGCCTACCGACATGCTAATGGTAAGCTGATTTAATTGCCAATTAGAACAATAATACCAACAACATTACTGCCAGAAACTTCTACAAAGTCACAAACATACAGCAACAAGTTTTCAATATAATTCCAAACTTGTCTTATTAGATTTTAGTTATTTGTTCATAAGCTTGTTGGGTTATTTGATTAGTATATGTTAGTGGGTTCTGACATTTTGACTTATTCTATGCAAAATTTCCTTTTTTATGCAAAAAAGTGAACGTAATCATGTCTATGGTAAATTAATGTTCAATAGTATTACCAAAGGATTAGCTGAGTGGTAAATTCAGAAGGATTAAAGAATTGCCCAGGGACACAACGTCCTATATTCTATATATGACATGAAAGTGAAAGGTTGCACCCATATAAGGATATTACATTATTAGGCATATCCAAACATGGGAATTGACATTTACAAGCTGCATGCTGATTGGCTAATGGATCGATACATTAATGGAGGAAGAGTTCCTGTGTAGTTTAGTCGGGCGATTCCTGTGAGACGTGCATGAAGTAGACAAGGTCTTGCGCTATATGTCATATGACCAGATGCCCCGGGAAGAATGATCTCCCTTTGAAAGTCTTTGATCTGCTCACATATTCCCCGCACAATAAATTATACACACACAGTGAGAGGCAATTCAGCTACAAGAAAGTTCCCTGAAGGGGTTAGTGGCCATGCACAAATTTCATGCAGCTTTGAAGCCACCTCTTCCTGCAGATTACTTGAGAACAAGCCTTTCTCGCAGAGAGGAGAGGGGGGGCTGGATGTCGCAAAAACAGAATCCTCAATCCAACAAATTTAATGGTTTGATGTTATAAAGAAGAGTGATTTATTCTTAATTAATAATATTGTATTTGATGTATAAAATGGCGTTGTGTTGTTCACTCCCACTTCAGATTGAGAGAGATTTTTTTAATTTAAGTAAGATACGTGACCTTTAACATGGAAACATATTGTAATTATATCAAATGCAATATACAATGGTATTTATGAATCTCAGGAAAAAAGATAATTCCTAACAAATCTGATACTTCATGCTCAGTGCGTATGGATTTTTTTATCAGAAATCAGAGAATCAGAAATAAAACTGTAGAGAAACTCAACATGGGACCAGCTTATTTTTTACCTGGCATTTTTTACATTTTAATATCTAGTAACCATGGAACCACACACAATCATTGCATGACCATATTGTGTGACCAAATGATGTCACACAATAACCATGCATGGCCAGATGATGTCACACAATAACCACGCATAGCCAAATGATGTCTCCACGGCCAGTTACTATTGTCAGAATATCAATCATAATCAAGAATGTGAAAGATGAAAATGTGAATCCAGTTAGGAGACACAGACTGAATGTGAATCCAGTTAGGAGACACAGACTGAATGTGAATCCAGGTAGGAGACACAGACTGAATGTGAATCCAGGTACGAGACACAGACTGAATGTGAATCCAGGTAGGAGACGCAGACTGAATGTGAATCCAGGTAGGAGACACAGACTGAATGTGAATCCAGGTAGGAGACGCAGACTGAATGTGAATCCAGGGAGGAGACACAGACTGAATGTGAATCCAGGTAGGAGACACAGACTGAATGTGAATCCAGGGAGGAGACACAGACTGAATGTGAATCCAGGTAGGAGACACAGACTGAATGTGAATCCAGGGAGGAGACACAGACTGAATTTGAATCCAGGTAGGAGACACAGACTGAATGTGAATCCAGGTAGGAGACACAGACTGAATGTGAATCCAGGGAGGAGACACAGACTGAATGTGAATCCAGGTAGGAGACACAGACTGAATGTGAATCCAGGTGGGAGACACAGACTGAATGTGAATCCAGGTAGGAGACACAGACTGAATGTGAATCCAGGTAGGAGACACAGACTGAATGTGAATCCAGGTAGGAGACACAGACTGAATGTGAATCCAGGTAGGAGACACAGACTGAATGTGAATCCAGGTAGGAGACACAGACTGAATGTGAATCCAGGTAGGAGACACAGACTGAATGTGAATCCAGGTAGGAGACACAGACTGAATGTGAATCCAGGGAGGAGACACAGACTGAATGTGAATCCAGGTAGGAGACACAGACTGAATGTGAATCCAGGTGGGAGACACAGACTGAATGTGAATCCAGGTAGGAGACACAGACTGAATGTGAATCCAGGTAGGAGACACAGACTGAATGTGAATCCAGGTAGGAGACACAGACTGAATGTTAATCCAGGTACAAGACACAGACTGAATGTGAATCCAGGTAGGAGACACAGACTGAATGTGAATCCAGTTAGGAGACACAGACTGAATGTGAATCCAGGTAGGAGACACAGACTGAATGTGAATCCAGGTAGGAGACACAGACTGAATGTGAATCCAGGTACGAGACACAGACTGAATGTGAATCCAGGTACGAGACACAGACTGAATGTGAATCCAGGTACGAGACACAGACTGAATGTGAATCCAGGTAGGAGACACAGACTGAATGTGAATCCAGGTGGGAGACACAGACTGAATGTGAATCCAGGTGGGAGACTGAATGTGAATCAGGGCAGGAGACACAGACTTAATGTAAATCCAGGTAGGAGACACAGACTGAATGTGAATCCAGGCAGGAGACACAGACTGAATGTGAATCCAGGTAGGAGACAGACTGAATGTGAATCCAGGCAGGAGACACAGACTGAATGTGAATCCAGGCAGGAGACACAGACTGAATGTGAATCCAGGTAGGAGACAGACTGAATGTGAATCCAGGCAGGAGACACAGACTGAATGTGAATCCAGGTAGGAGACAGACTGAATGTGAATCCAGGTAGAGACACAGACTGAATGTGAATCCAGGCAGGAGACACAGACTGAATGTGAATCCAGGTGGGAGACTGAATGTGAATCCAGGTAGGAGACACAGACTGAATGTGAATCCAGGTACGAGACACAGACTGAATGTGAATCCAGGTACGAGACACAGACTGAATGTGAATCCAGGTAGGAGACACAGACTGAGTATACATCCAGATCCAAGACAAGTGGGCAGAGTGTTAGAGCGTGTTTCTATATCATGGAGGGCAGAGTTTTATGTTTCATGGAGGGCAGAGTGTTAGAGTGTGTTTCTATTTCATGGAGAGCAGAGTGTTAGAGTGTGTTTCTGTTTCATGTAGGGCAGAGTGTTAGAGTGTGTTTCTGTTTCATGGAGGGCAGAGTGTTAGAGTGTGTTTCTATTTCATGGAGGGCAGAGTGTTAAGAGTGTGTTTCTGTTCATGGAAGGCAGAGTGTTAGAGTGTTTCTATTTCATGGAGGGCAGAGTGTTAGAGTGTGTTTCTATTTCATGGAGGGCAGAGTGTGTTTCTGTTTCATGGAGGGCAGAGTGTTAGAGTGTGTTTCTGTTTCATAGAGGGCAGAGTGTGTTTCTATTTCGTGGAGGGCAGAGTGTTAGAATGTGTTTCTGTTTCATGGAGGGCGGAGTGTGAGAGTGTGTTTCTATTTCGTGGAGGGCAGAGTGTTAGAATGTGTTTCTATTTCATAGAGGGCAGAGTGTGTTTCTGTTTCATGGAGGGCGGATTGTGAGAGTGTGTTTCTATTTCATGGAGGGCGGAGTGTTAGAGTGTGTTTCTGTTTCATAGAGGGCAGAGTGTGTTTCTGTTTCATGGAGGGCGGAGTGTGAGAGTGTGTTTCTATTTCATGGAGGGCGGAGTGTTAGAGTGTGTTTCTATTTCATAGAGGGCAGAGTGTTAGAGTGTGTTTCTATTTCATGGAGGGCGGAGTGTTAGAATGTGTTTCTATTTCATGGAGGGCGGAGTGTTAAGAGTGTGTTTCTGTTTCATGGAGGGCAGAGTGTTAGAGTGTGTTTCTGTTTCATGGAGGGCAGAGTGTTAGAGTGTGTTTCTATTTCATGGAGGGCAGAATGTTAGAGTGTGTTTCTGTTTCATGGAGGGCAGAGTGTTAGAGTGTGTTTCTATTTCTTGGAGGGCGGAGTGTTAAGAGTGTGTTTTGGTGGCTTGGTGATATGGGAAAATGAAGCTCTCTCGCCTGATCTGTAAGCCCTGCCCAAGGCTGTCTCCCTGCAAACTACTCAACTCAATATCATAACTGTTTACTTTAAGCTGATTTGTAACCATGGCAATACCAAATCCTCTCAGAAAGGCAAGCTGAGGGGCAGCATCACAAAAACTGTCGCCTTTCGAGTCCATCTAGCCAGAATAACGGACAGATTTAGAGTTAAGTCGACGCATGGAATTGAAGAAGCAATTTGGTTGTGTGAGGGAGGCTGATGTGTCTTGCCTCTGCGGCACATGCTGTTTTCTATTTCCTAGTGAGGCGAGTCTGACAACAGGAAGTTGCCTCCCACTGACACATGCCCATTTGCCTCTGATCAGACCCCATTTGGTGCTGCAAATACCATTTCATGCGACAGCTGGAGATTGGAGAGAAATCGTTTGGAAATTTTCAAATATGGATCGCTCGGTATTAAATTTTCAACATGGATTGGCTTGTTGTCCTGTAGAATAATTGGTAATAGTATACGCAGCAGGAAATAGTGGAAGACGGCAGTGAGATCAGAACCTGAGCGACTGGCTGTTTATAACATCCGCACACAGTCTGTATCATCAAAAAGGTCACTGGGTAGTAGACGCTGAAAATTACAGTTTACCATTCATTATCACACACGACAATTCTTTTATTGATCTCACAAATAGCATTCATCAAGAGAATTTTATCAAATATATTGATCTATAAAATAGATTGGGCGGGGGGGGGGGGGGGGGGGGGGGGGGGGGGAATGTGCATGTTGTTGAATTTCTACATTTCCAAGCTGCTAACTGGATTTCCCCTGTCACCCACAATAATTATAATCCCATTCCGCAAAAGGTTTATTGTCCAAATTGGATGACAGTGACAAAATGTCAGTAGTTCTTAAACGATACGAGGCTGGAGATTCTACGACAACAATCTGCCTTGTTGCACCCCTTGTCTCTTAGTGGGTATTGAGTTAACTGTTTTAAAATCCGTCTGAAACCATAGGGAGCTGGAGACCTATTTGGCTTTTTTTTTTATGAAAGATTGAGGCACAGGCCACGGAGGAGTGACAATAAAAGCTGCTAGCAAATGCAAGGCTGGTGGAAACACGAGAGGTCGTCCTTTACTGTGAGCTCTGAGGGGTGGGCTCACAAATGCCGGGGGATCATGGTTATATAAAGAAGTACTTCATGTTTGATGAGATAAAAACCATGTTGAAATGCTGCAATACAGTAGAGAAATAGACAAAATTGAGGTAAAAAAAACATCTCAAAGCAAAGCATTAGCGATTTCACACTGATGTTGCATTATGGGAGTAGACTTTATAAAGTATAACTTGTGTTTTGTCTCGAGATATATATGTCTTCCGAATGAAAAGGAATACCAGGTGATTCAAGACTCTGTATTTGTTGCGTGATTAACTTATGTCAATAACGCAGCATAAAATGGAGAAATGAGTTGATTTCCACAATACATCAATGGTTTTATGTAAATGTTGAAAATACTGATCAATAAGATTCATGATTGGTTGACATGATAGAAATCATCGTCGTGTGGTTCTACGTTCAGGTTGCATTTATGATGCACCCTGGTTCTGCTCTCTCATGGACTGAGTCAGGAGGTTGGATCGGGTAAATGGTTTGATAAAGACAGGTGCATCACCATCAAGGGATGTGACTGCTGAAACTAAAAACAACAATACTGACATATAAATCAAGCCATTCACTTAGATTTTTATTGACATTGGTGTGTGTGCCCAAAAGATTTTTGCATATGAATCATTTTATACATTTCTACTCAGAGTGTATAGCAGTGATAAGTGTAGGCAATGACCTTCATAAATGACACAGCCTGACCTTGCACTACTCAGAGTGTATGATAGTGATAGGTGCAGACAAACCACATGACCTACATATGTGACACGGGCTGACTTTTTACCTCTCATTGTATATCAGTGATAGGTGCAGACAGACCACATGACCTACATATGTGACACAGGCCGACTTTTCACCTCTCATTGTATATCAGTGATAGGTGCAGACAGACCACATGACCTACATATGTGACACAGGCTGACTTTTTACCTCTCATTGTATATCAGTGATAGGTGCAGACAGACCACATGACCTACATATGTGACACAGGCCGACTTTTTACCTCTCATTGTATATCAGTGATAGGTGCAGACAGACCACATGACCTACATATGTGACACAGGCTGACTTTTTACCTCTCATTGTATATCAGTGATAGGTGCAGACAAACCACATGACCTACATATGTGACACAGGCTGACTTTTTACCTCTCATTGTATATCAGTGATAGGTGCAGACAGACCACATGACCTACATATGTGACACAGGCTGACTTTTTACCTCTCATTGTATATCAGTGATAGGTGCAGACAGACCACATGACCTACATATGTGACACAGGCTGACTTTTTACCTCTCATTGTATATCAGTGATAGGTGCAGACAGACCACATGACCTACATATGTGACACAGGCTGACTTTTTACCTCTCATTGTATATCAGTGATAGGTGCAGACAGACCACATGACCTACATATGTGACACAGGCCGACTTTTTACCTCTCATTGTATATCAGTGATAGGTGCAGACAGACTACATAAGTGACACGGGGCCCACCTTGCACTACTCCTGAGGCTGGTACATTATTGATGCTTTCTTAAGGACACAAGATCAAGAAAGAAGCCAAGTCCGCATTTAGTAATGGTCCCGCTGGGGATGGGGATTTGGTCATAAAAACAAGGGGCTTTGCGACTCGGGTGCATTATGTTGGAGGCCAGATGAAGGACTGCTTGTCATTGTGACATGGCTGGAGATTACTGGAAAAATGAAATGGAAACTGTCACATGCTGGAGACCGTGTATGCCCTGCCATACACTTTGTCCACAGATTCTACTATACGCTCATATGCTTACTTCTATGCTAATAGTTTCTTATGCCATCCCATTAAGATGTTTGTGGCATGTCATGTCATGGACTAATATTGTACCAAACTTACTGCTATTTAGTAAATAAGTAATGGTGTAATATTTCATGCTTTGTTATGGAATCCATCATGACTGTGAATAAAGATATGAATGTGTCTGTGGAGCAACTTTCAAAACATCAGAAAAAGAATAACTAACATCTTTATCGTGCATGTGGTATTCTCGACATTATCTGTTTGCACACAGATGATCATTTGTAAGTTTGATCCTTTGTTGATATCTGTTATGGGCCAAGGGTCCTTTATGAATGATATTTCATCCTTGAAAAAAATGCAGACCAAAGTTTTAAAAGAATAGAATAATAGGGTTAATATCATGTATGTGTCTGACTTGTGTCTGAGAAGTTATATCTCACAAAGAGAGCTTTAAAAAATAGATTGATCTCACAGAGACAGCTGATATATATGTGCAACTTCTTTGTGATATTTGTGACACTTTGTTTTGTACATTGTGGATTATTTGTGGTGGTCTCCCAGAGAGAGGGTTGATACAAGTTTCTTCTGTGTGTCTGAGCGGCCGAGTCCCTCTTCCATCACAGACCGGGCCAGAGGGCAGCACTGCAGACAGCCTCCCCAGTAATTAATTGAGAGCCTGATAGAGGATTTGGTGGCAATTAAGAGCTGCATTTGCTCATGCCATATATGGTGCTTACAGACAAGGAGTATATATATATATATATATATCAGAGATCTGCCTGCAGTGGCTGTACGGTTTACAAGAAGCACAAATAATCTGGCCAGTCAAAGCATTAGGACACTCAATGTTTATGCAAATATTGCAGAATCGTGTTGGTTATCAGGGCTGGTTACAGACAGTTATCTTTCATTGCTCATTTTAACCAGTATCTGCTGGGTCATTGCTTACTTTTTACGAGCTGTTTAGCAATAGAAGTACAATGCTACGCTTTGTTATAAAAGCTGACTATTAAAGTGTTAAAACCATCAGGCATGGTACAGACAAGATAATGTTTACCACATTGGTTTCTATGGAAGTGGTAGCTTGAGATAAAAGTGGTGATGATTGCGCCGTGATTACTCAAGTAGGTGTAAATGCGGGCACTTGTGAGCACTGTTACAATGCAGGGCTTGTGAAGCAGCAGCCGGGGCCTCCGGAGGAGTGGCTCGGTAGATTCGGCTATATTTATCAGCACTTTGCCATTCACACCAGTGTGAGGGCGGTGAAAAATTTTCACTTCTGCCCGAGCAGTTTACAAAAAGCCACAGCCCGCCAAAGCACATTTGAAATGAGAACTTTGAGCCTCATCAGACTCGCACAATGCCGTTACTTGGTGCCACAAAGTGGGAAAAACTGAGGCGCAAAGTGATTGAAAGGCCTGTCAATAACCCAGTTTGAATATCTGTTAGATTTCACGGGGCCCACAGGGAAGTCGGCCGCCTTGGGGTGGAAGATGCTTTGAAGGAGCGATGTGATTTGGGACGGAAGAAACCATAAAGAAACATGGCAAGGAGGCAGGGGAGGTGGGAACGGGGTGAGATGACAGAAGAAACTGTAAAGAAACATGGCGGGAAGGCAGGGGAGGTGGGAACGGGGTGAGATGACAGAAGAAACCATAAAGAAACATGGCGGGAAGGCAGGGGAGGTGGGAACGGGGTGAGAGGACAGAAGAAACTGTAAAGAAACATGGCGGGGAAGCAGGGGAGGTGGGAACGGGGTGAGATGACAGAAGAAACCATAAAGAAACATGGCGGGGAAGCAGGGGAGGTGGGAACGGGGTGAGATGACAGAAGAAACCGTAAAGAAACATGGCGGGAAGGCAGGGGAGGTGGGAACAGGGTGAGATGACAGAAGAAACCGTAAAGAAACATGGCGGGAAGGCAGGGGAGGTGGGAACGGGGTGAGATGACAGAAGAAACCGTAAAGAAACATGGCGGGAAGGCAGGGGAGGTGGGAACGGGGTGAGATGACAGAAGAAACCATAAAGAAACATGGCGGGGAGGCAGGGGAGGTGGGAACGGGGTGAGATGACAGAAGAAACTGTAAAGAAACATGGCGGGAAGGCAGGGGAGGTGGGAACGGGGTGAGATGACAGAAGAAACCATAAAGAAACATGGCGGGGAAGCAGGGGAGGTGGGAACTGGGTGAGATGACAGAAGAAACCGTAAAGAAACATGGCGGGGAAGCAGGGGAGGTGGGAACGGGGTGAGATGACAGAAGAAACCATAAAGAAACATGGCGGGGAAGCAGGGGAGGTGGGAACGGGGTGAGATGACAGAAGAAACCATAAAGAAACATGGCAAGGAGGCAGGGGAGGTGGGAACGGGGTGAGATGACAGAAGAAACTGTAAAGAAACATGGCGGGAAGGCAGGGGAGGTGGGAACGGGGTGAGATGACAGAAGAAACCATAAAGAAACATGGCGGGAAGGCAGGGGAGGTGGGAACGGGGTGAGAGGACAGAAGAAACTGTAAAGAAACATGGCGGGGAAGCAGGGGAGGTGGGAACGGGGTGAGATGACAGAAGAAACCATAAAGAAACATGGCGGGGAAGCAGGGGAGGTGGGAACGGGGTGAGATGACAGAAGAAACCGTAAAGAAACATGGCGGGAAGGCAGGGGAGGTGGGAACAGGGTGAGATGACAGAAGAAACCGTAAAGAAACATGGCGGGAAGGCAGGGGAGGTGGGAACGGGGTGAGATGACAGAAGAAACCGTAAAGAAACATGGCGGGAAGGCAGGGGAGGTGGGAACGGGGTGAGATGACAGAAGAAACCATAAAGAAACATGGCGGGGAGGCAGGGGAGGTGGGAACGGGGTGAGATGACAGAAGAAACTGTAAAGAAACATGGCGGGAAGGCAGGGGAGGTGGGAACGGGGTGAGATGACAGAAGAAACCATAAAGAAACATGGCGGGGAAGCAGGGGAGGTGGGAACTGGGTGAGATGACAGAAGAAACCGTAAAGAAACATGGCGGGGAAGCAGGGGAGGTGGGAACGGGGTGAGATGACAGAAGAAACCATAAAGAAACATGGCGGGGAAGCAGGGGAGGTGGGAACGGGGTGAGATGACAGAAGAAACCATAAAGAAACATGGCGGGAAGGCAGGGGAGGTGGGAACGGGGTGAGATGACAGAAGAAACTGTAAAGAAACATGGCGGGAAGGCAGGGGAGGTGGGAACGGGGTGAGATGTGAGAAGAAACCATAAAGAAACATGGCGGGGAGGCAGGGGAGGTGGGAACGGGGTGAGATGACAGAAGAAACCATAAAGACACATGGCGGGGAGGCAGGGGAGGTGGGAACGGGGTGAGATGACAGAAGAAACAGTAAAAAAACATGGCGGGGAGGCAGGGGAGGTGGGAACGGGGTGAGATGACAGAAGATACCATAAAGAAACATGACGGGAGGCCGGGGAGGTGGGAACGGGGTGAGATGACAGAAGAAACCATAAAGAAACATGACGGGAGGACGGGGAGGTTGGAACGGGGTGAGATGACAGAAGAAACCGTAAAGAAACATTGCGGGGAGGCAGGGGAGGTGGGAACCGGGTGAGATGACAGAAGAAACCATAAAGAAACATGGCGGGGAGGCGGGGGAGGTGGGAACGGGGTGAGATGACAGAAGAAACCATAAAGAAACATGGCGGGGAGGCAGGGGAGGTGGGAACGGGGCGAGATGACAGAAGAAACCATAAAGAAACATGGCGGGGAGGCAGGGGAGGTGGGAACGGGGTGAGATGACACAATCTGGGTGTGTTCTGTATCTCATAGCAGACAGTAGGAAGTGGTAGGAGATGACAAGAAGTCTCACACTTAATACTCCACATCTTTCGTGCACCACTATCTTAAGGTGATGTATAAAATCATCCTGTCATCCTGTACAAATACATCACAAAGTGTTCAAATATGCTAAAACCTTGAAAAACAATTTGAGTCTCGAAAATTTTAGTCTTGAAAACACTTTAACAAAGTGTTCAACTATGCCAAATACTATGAATTATTGATTTTTTTTATAATTTGAGTCTTGAAAGTACCCTGCTGTTTTGATTAGCAAAGATTTTACATGACAAGAAATAAATGAATTCAATGAATACTGTAAATTAGATTTATGAACAGATCTCTGGTCTGTAGGTCAGGATACCAATTAGTTATGTATATTTATATAATATTTGACTCATCATTATGATGATAATTTTCTGTGTCGTAGTTTTCACAAATGGATAATTAATGGATTGGTGGCAAACAAATAGATATATGATATGTAAACAATGTCCCATCACCCAGTGGCCAATATTTGCTTGTATACATACATACATTTAATGTACAGGATGTTGCCAACATGTCCAGGGGGAACATTGTCTTGTGACACCACCAGCTGTGAACCGTTCATAATGTATCATATCTGCTGTGGAAGATTAACTGTCAACGTTGTCCTGTACTCGCACGCTATACAATCTCTCTGCTGCTCTCTGGTACCGTTAAACATGTACACACGAACCCTAAACATCTCGAGACCCGATACTGTCATTCGTATGACAATATTGACGTTTGAAGGGTAATGAAATGACATTTAAGTACATGTGATGTACTCAGATTTCAACAAGAACGGGGATGTTGACATGTGACAAAAACGACGCCAAAGACTCTGTTATATTAAAATACACCAACTCATGTTCTGTACGAAATGAGACATTTTATACGAAATGAGACGTTTTCTACGAAATGAGACGTATCTTACTCTCAACTGTTGAATTCAATAACAAAAACAAACATATCTCTAAAACATTTTAAAATATTTACATTTAAGAAGTATTTAGTATTAATTTCAAATTACTTATCATATTACAGTAAAGTTAAAGTCTGCATAAGGCTAAATTATATTAAATTCAGCAAAAGAGATCCTGAGAAATTGAAAACTTCACATTGAGACCCAGGGGTTCCTGGTTCGAATCCTGGCCAGCTACTATTAGGCTCTTTGAACAGACTATATTATGCCTGACCTTAAAAAAAGCATGACCTAAATTCAACATTTCTTAATTGTGGCACCAGGATTTAAAAAGTAGATGTCACATCTGAAAATTATACATGTAAAATTATATATTATTATACATGTCAAAAGGTAAGGTGTAGAGTTGCATATTTTGTATGTTGTGTGAGGATGTAGACAACTATACACAGGAAGTAGACGCCTCATAATATGAAGGGAATCCTGGGTAGAAATATACTAATGGTTGCTTTTATTATTCTGTACACAACTCTGGGCATGGCAACCCAGTCTGACTGCCTTTGATATGCAGTACTGAGGCGCATACGACCGGTACAAGGATGCAAATCATTATAAAATCAGATTCTGCGTGAGTAGCTCTGATCCCACTCCAGAGGATGCAGGTAGTCTGTAACCACGGCAACACACACATCCAATTTGCTGACCAATCAGGTGGAAGGTGCACTGCCAGGTGCGGAGCTCTCGTCTGCATGCAATGCATCATGGGATATACTCATCCTAATGAAAAGTGAATGCATCAATGCAGGTTTTATATTTTGTCACACACTAAAAGATAGTAGATCTATGTAATGTATCTGAAATATTGAGACAAAGAAGTGGGTTTTTTGTGTGTGTGTATGTTGAAGTAGAGCTGTTTGAAGTGCGGTATGTTCTAAAACATACTAATCTCCATTTTGTAAAATGTCTGCTTTCCTTCGTGACACTCTAATGCATTGTCAATTGAACCAAGAAATTGATCTCCATGTGAAAAGATGGAAAAAAATGTTGTCATGCAGTGCATAAAATTCCCTTTCACCTCAATTTGAAACAGAACACTTTTTTTGAGTTGACATTTTGTTTTTAAGTGAATTGTCAGTGTGATGACTTTTATCCCAAAACACCATGCTGAATTTTATTTTTTTGTAATACAGCACTTTGCCTTTTATGCTATTTTGAAAAGCTCAAGTGCCCGGAAATTCATATGAAATTTGCAGCTTTTATAACAGATCTGTAACTTAAGAGGAGAAACGTTTTTGGAGTAATTTTTATACTTCTATACTTAAAAAAGCTTTTGATGCAGTGGCCCACTGTTTCTTCTTCTTGTGCACTGTAATATAAACTTTGAAGGACCACACAGGTATTGTTGAAGGTTGATAAAAGCAAGCAATTAAATACAGAATATTGTGTAACATACAAGAGTGGCAAGAAACAAAGAGCAAAGACCACAGGGCGTGGACACTGAGAGGTAATGGGGTGAACAATGCCCTCCAGCCAACCCGCCCCCCAGCCAACCCGCCCCCCCAGCCAACCCGCCCCCCAGCCAACCCGCCCCCCAGCCAACCCGCCAAGTGTGGCAAATATAGTTATCTTATTTGAGACATCAAAACACCACTGTCAAAACCCCTGAAATGCAATGATATTCTCACCAAACAATGCACATTGTCAGCCCCACACCTCAGAGAGAATCCATTCTTTGACACATGATTCATCTTGTATTAAAAGAGGAAGATTTAAAAGCGTGAACGAGAGAATGTTTTGTTTCTGATATTAATTTCCAGCTGGTTGCTGTGGATGATGGGCGATCTCATTAGGAGATGAGTACATAATTGCCCCTGTGACTGGTCCCCTCCCTCCCCCCAGGACAAAGTGCACTTGTGCCCGCTGGCCGCCCACGGGTACCCTACCCTCAGTCAGCTTTGTCTGGTCCTCCGCACTTCCTGCGTGTCATTGTCCTTCTGAAAATGGTCGCCCAGCAGGCAGCAGGAGAACGCCACCTTTGTGGTCATGTATTTATATATATATGTACACATATAGTGGGGAGAGTGCACAGATGTGGACTGAAGCAACTTGCATAATGGTTGTGACCACCAGAGGTCGCTGGTTGACTGCCTCACACATGGACCTTCCCAGCATGTATGCCTCCTCCCTGCCAATCCTTTGAGCTGTGCACTCTTTTGTTAGACCTATACTAGAATTACCAACAGATTCAGTTTCAAACAGACACCATCCTCTCTTTCATCAATTGTATATCAAATTTATCATATCTTTTTTCTTTGAGATATGAAAAAAGAACTGCAGTATTATTTTTATCAAATTAACTGAGAATACTTTGGAAAAGGGGTTTATAATTCAAAGTGTTTTTTTTTTCATCTCCATTGCACATGGAAATGCCAGGTGACAGAAATGACCTTTTTGTCAAATTGACCTCTCCAGTGACCTGAGGATCTTTAGAACACTAATCCAGCCCTTGAGGGACTTCAAGGTCATTCACTTATCATGCTGCTTCTCCACATTTGCTTTTATGTTGCTAATTAATGCCAGCAAAATAACAGATGATAGTCTCTGCCTCAAGAACAAGTACAGCTTCCATTCAAATAATACAGTAATCATGATTTTGCCTTGTGTGGTGTTACTATGGATAAGTGTGGGTTTTCTGTAATAGACCTAATCCTTGGTTAATTTCCTCTGTCAGATAGGAATAATACCATGTATTTATGAACTAATATTCTATCAGATTGACACACTGTCAAGAAAATATAATAAACCTACCTGCTTTCAGTACTGCCTTTCACCACCCTCTTTCAAAGAATTTACCACCCTCTCCCAAATAAGTCACACCCTCCCCTAAAGCATTCACCCCCTCTCCTCTTCCAAAATATTCACCCCCTCTCATCTCCCAAAGGTCATTCCTGCTAGATAAATTATAGCCTAGGTTTAGGACTGAGGTCATTCCTGCTAATAAAGTATAACCTAGGTTTAGGACTGAGGTCATTCCTGCTAATAAAGTATAACCTAGGTTTAGGACTGAGGTCATTCCTGCTAGATAAAGTATAACCTAGGTTTAGGACAGAGGTCATTCCTGCTAGATAAAGTATAGCCAAGGTTTATGACTGAGGTCGTTCCTGCTAGATAAAGTATAGCCAAGGTTTAGGGCAGAGGTCATTCCTGCTAGATAAAGTATAACCTAAGTTTAGGACTGAGGTCATTCCTGCTAGATAAAGTATAACCTAAGTTTAGGACTGAGGTTTTTCCTGCTCAGGTGAAGTACAAGTCAAATTAGCTCCATTGTACTCTTCAAATAGAGGAATTGTTGACAGGCATCTCAGCTAAATGGCTGCCTTTAACGTTCATGTCTGTGTTGTCAAAATGCAAGATGTCAATGACTGATCAAAGTGACCAGAGTGTTTGCATAAAGGACTAGCATTAAGGTCTGGGCCCAGGGGCGACATAATTAGAGGTGTCAAAGACAAGGGTGGATACCACGAAGATGGGTGTCACATGATTGACAGGTGAGATACGAGACATGATGTATCCATGAAATTGAGAGCACCGAGAAGCAGTACATCCTGAAATAACACATCACACATTAGTCGCTTGACTGAGAGTGGAGCTGATAACTGAATGATAACATGCTCTCAATGTGCACAGAATGATAACATGCTCTCAATGTGTACAAAATGATAACATGCTCTCAATGTGCACAGAATGATAACATGCTCTCAATGTGTACAGAATGATGACATGCTCTCAATGTGCAGAGAATGATAACATGCTCTCAATGTGCAGAGAATGACAACATGCTCTCAATGTGCACAGAATGATAACATGCTCTCAATGTGCACAGAATGATAACATGCTCTCAATGTGCACAAAATGATAACATGCTCTCAATGTGCACAGAATGATAACATGCTCTCAATGTGCACAGAATGATAACATGCTCTCAATGTGCACAGAAAGATAACATGCTCTCAATGCGCACAGAATGATAACATGCTCTCAATGTGCAGAGAATGACAACATGCTCTCAATGTGCACAGAATGATAACATGCTCCCAATGTGCAGAGAATGATAACATGCTCTCAATGTGCACAGAATGATAACATGCTCTCAATGTGCACAGAATGATAACATGCTCTCAATGTGCACAGAATGATAACATGCTCTCAATGTGCACAGAATGATAACATGCTCTCAATGTGCACAGAATGATAACATGCTCTCAATGCGCAGAGAATGATAACATGCTCTCAATGTGCAGAGAATGATAACATGCTCTCAATATGCAGAGAATGACAACATGCTCTCAATGTGCAGAGAATGACAACATGCTCTCAATGTGCACAGAATGATAACATGCTCTCAATGTGCACAGAATGATAACATGCTCTCAATGTGCACAAAATGATAACATGCTCTCAATGTGCACAGAATGATAACATGCTCTCGATGTGCACAGAATGATAACATGCTCTCAATGTGCACAGAATGATAACATGCTCTCAATGTGCACAGAATGATAACATGCTCTCAATGTGCAGAGAATAACATGCTCTCAATGTGCACAGAATGATAACATGCTCTCAATGTGCACAGAATGATAACATGCTCTCAATGTGCACAGAATGATAACATGCTCTCAATGTGCACAGAATGATAACATGCTCTCAATGTGCACAGAATGATAACATGCTCTCAATGTGCAGAGAATGACAACATGCTCTCAATGTGCAGAGAATAACATGCTCTCAATGTGCAGAGAATAACATGCTCTCAATGTGCACAGAATGATAACATGCTCTCAATATGCACAGAATGATAACATGCTCTCAATGTGCAGAGAATGACAACATGCTCTCAATGTGCACAGAATGATAACATGCTCTCAATGTGCACAGAATGATAACATGCTCTCAATGCGCACAGAATGATAACATGCTCTCAATGTGCAGAGAATGATAACATGCTCTCAATATGCAGAGAATGACAACATGCTCTCAATGTGCAGAGAATGACAACATGCTCTCAATGTGCAGAGAATGATAACATGCTCTCAATGTGCACAGAATGATAACATGCTCTCAATGTGCACAGAATGATAACATGCTCTCAATGTGCACAGAATGATAACATGCTCTCAATGTGCACAGAATGATAACATGCTCTCAATGTGCACAGAATAACATGCTCTCAATGTGCACAGAATGATAACATGCTCTCAATGTGCACAGAATGATAACATGCTCTCAATGTGCAGAGAATGATAACTTGCTCTCAATGTGCACAGAATGACAACATGCTCTCAATGTGCACAGAATGATAACATGCTCTCAATGTGCACAGAATGACAACATGCTCTCAATGTGCACAGAATGATAACATGCTCTCAATGTGCACAGAATGATAACATGCTCTCAATGTGCAGAGAATAACATGCTCTCAATGTGCACAGAATGATAACATGCTCTCAATGTGCACAGAATGATAACATGCTCTCAATGTGCACAGAATGATAACATGCTCTCAATGTGCACAGAATGATAACATGCTCTCAATTTGCACAGAATGACAACATGCTCTCAATGTGCACAGAATGATAACATGCTCTCAATGTGCACAGAATGATAACATGCTCTCAATGTGCACAGAATGATAACATGCTCTCAATTTGCACAGAATGACAACATGCTCTCAATGTGCACAGAATGACAACATGCTCTCAATGTGCACAGAATGACAACATGCTCTCAATGTGCACAGAATGATAACATGCTCTCAATGTGCAGAGAATGATAACATGCTCTCAATGTGCAGAGAATGATAACATGCTCTCAATGTGCACAGAATGATAACATGCTCTCAATGTGCAGAGAATGATAACATGCTCTCAATGTGCACAGAATGATAACATGCTCTCAATGCGCACAGAATGATAACATGCTCTCAATGTGCACAGAATGATAACATGCTCTCAATGTGCACAGAATGATAACATGCTCTCAATGTGCACAGAATGATAACATGCTCTCAATGTGCACAGAATGATGACATGCTCTCAATGTGCACAGAATGATAACATGCTCTCAATGTGCACAGAATGATAACATGCTCTCAATGTGCAGAGAATGATTACATGCTCTCAATGTGTAGAGAATAACATGCTCTCAATGTGCACAGAATGATAACATGCTCTCAATGTGCACATATTATTGCATGGATGTGACCAATTAAATCAGTATAGCTTGTTAGTTTAACCCACAGATCTGGTTGGTTTAGACAAAAAAATCTTGTCAGTTTTGGTCAAAAGATCTGATCAATTTAGTCAAAAGATCTGGCTAGTTTCGCCAAAAGATCTGGTCGATTTTGGTAAAAATTTAATTTGTTTTTGTGGTTTGATCATTTTAACTTGCATATCTTGTCTGTTAAGCATTTTTAACCGATGAAGGTTACTGGTCAGTTTAGCAAACCATTTTTTCCCCTATTTATCCCTGTGTGTTTAGCATGTGGAGTTTGGTCAGTTTAACCCGCACATCTGTTCAGCATCGCCATCAGTCTAGCCCACAGTTCTCAGCCTCTGTTGTGATGGAGATGTATTTGAGTAGCAAGTGTTAGATATGTTTAGATTGTGATGCTACAAGACAGAAAGTGGATTGCAAGGTGACGTACACCATTTGGCATGTTGTTGGACACGGCCTAGATGGATGCGCTACACTTGTCTGAGGAGGGTTGACCATCGTGTCTGTTACCGGACGTCAGGCCGTACCATCAGACAAACTGCATTAGCCACCTCCCGTGGGTACGTTATAGCCTAGACACATTGATTCCACAAAGCTTTCCTTTCCCCCAGCCTCTCACATCAACGCCGCTCACTAGCAGGTCATTTTCGCCTGAGCGTTAACCGTTCTTGCATCCTCGCACCGTTTGCTGCGGCTCTCTCTCTCTCCTGCAGTTTTAAACCTCATATAGTAACACTGTGTGGAGAGGCGTGATTTGGGCAAGGTGGTTACGATAGGGAGGTCGTGGCGAGAGGCAAGGTTCTAACACCAGCAGCTACAGTAAGAGGCAATACAACTTGCCGGTACAAGTGGCGGTCGGGGGGGACACTCCACTCAGGGAACGGCCAAAGCTTTATGCTGCCAGCGAGGCGGAAATCACTCTGTCTCCTCTCGTCTGAATTTACACGTCGGTGAATATAAACATATCTTGTGTCCAGCAGGCATCAGGTGCAGGGAGCTTTACCGTCGTCGCCACCTGATGCTCCATACGTGGATCAGGCAGAGGGGCAACATAAGTAGCAAGTGTCCAGTGCTCGGCGGTGGCAGATCGCGCGCACCTGACACTGACAGGTGCTTGAGGTGTAAGATCAGTTTGCAGCTCAGCTGTGTCCGAGCCATCGCTCTCTGCAAGCCAATTGCATATGATACCAGCCAGCCAACCCTTATCTGGTTAGAGGCTTTCAGGCGGGTTTTTTTTTTTCAACTTGCCCACCTCAGATTTTTAAAAAAAACTGACCTCATCAAATTTTGACTGATAAAAAAATAACAAGGAAAAAACTTTGTTTGGATTACTTTGATGGAGCCACTTCAATAAGCCAAGATCTGTCGTGAATTCAAGGTTCAAGGGACATGCAGGAAAAGATTACATTTATATAAAGGATATACATAAATACAGACAATTAGAGAAATAATAAAAAGGTGAGATTTAAATCTTATTATATATTATTATATATTATTGTTTTGTTTTTTTAATTCTTTTTCAAGACTTTTTCATCCTTTAAGAAATTTAACATGAGTGTGTTATTTGGAGGTTCATATAACATTAGGTGTAAGTTCCTATGGAGTGGAATCAGATGGCATGGCACGTAATATTGTGGGGTGGATTCTCTGAGAGCTTAATGAGATCTGGATAACTAATGAGGAGACAGGTTGGGCAGATAGACTGAGCCGTGCCGGGCAGCGTGTTGTGAGTTGCTTACTGAGCAGTGCCAGGCAGCTTGTTGTGAGTTGCCTGATGTGCCTACTGAGCAGTGCCGGGCAGCGCGTTGTGAGTTGCTTACTGAGCAGTGCCAGGCAGCTTGTTGTGAGTTGCCTGATGTGACTACTGAGCAGTGCCGGGCAGCATGTTGTGAGTTGCCTACTGAGCAGTGCCGGGCAGCGTGTTGTGAGTTGCCGGGCAGCGTGTTGTGAGTTGCCTACTGAGCAGTGCCGGGCAGCGTGTTGTGAGTTGCCTACTGAGCAGTGCCGGGCAGCGTGTTGTGAGTTGCCTACTGAGCAGTGCCGGGCAGCATGTTGTGAGTTGCCTACTGAGCAGTGCCGGGCAGCATGTTGTGAGTTGCCTGATGTGACTACTGAGCAGTGCCGGGCAGCATGTTGTGAGTTGCTTACTGAGCAGTGCCGGGCAGCTTGTTGTGAGTTGCCTGATGCACCTACTAAGCAGTGCCGGGCAGCGTGTTGTGAGTTGCCTACTGAGCAGTGCCGGGCAGCGCGTTGTGAGTTGCCTGATGCACCTACTGGGCAGTGCCGGGCAGCGTGTTGTGAGTTGCCTACTGAGCAGTGCCGGGCAGCGTGTTGTGAGTTGCCTACTGAGCAGTGCCGGGCAGCATGTTGTGAGTTGCCTGATGTGACTACTGAGCAGTGCCGGGCAGCGTGTTGTGAGTTGCCTACTGAGCAGTGCCGGGCAGCGCGTTGTGAGTTGCCTGATGCACCTACTGGGCAGTGCCGGGCAGCGTGTTGTGAGTTGCCGGGCAGCGTGTTGTGAGTTGCCTACTGAGCAGTGCCGGGCAGCGTGTTGTGAGTTACCTACTGAGCAGTGCCGGGCAGCGTGTTGTGAGTTGCCTACTGAGCAGTGCCGGGCAGCATGTTGTGAGTTGCCTACTGAGCAGTGCCGGGCAGCATGTTGTGAGTTGCCTGATGTGACTACTGAGCAGTGCCGGGCAGCGTGTTGTGAGTTGCCTACTGAGCAGTGCCGGGCAGCGTGTTGTGAGTTGCCTACTGAGCAGTGCCGGGCAGCATGTTGTGAGTTGCCTACTGAGCAGTGCCGGGCAGCATGTTGTGAGTTGCCTGATGTGACTACTGAGCAGTGCCGGGCAGCGTGTTGTGAGTTACCTACTGAGCAGTGCCGGGCAGCGTGTTGTGAGTTGCCTACTGAGCAGTGCCGGGCAGCATGTTGTGAGTTGCCTACTGAGCAGTGCCGGGCAGCATGTTGTGAGTTGCCTGATGTGACTACTGGGCAGTGCCGGGCAGCATGTTGTGAGTTGCTTACTGAGCAGTGCCGGGCAGCGTGTTGTGAGTTGCCTGATGCACCTACTAAGCAGTGCCGGGCAGCGTGTTGTGAGTTGCCTACTGAGCAGTGCCGGGCAGCGCGTTGTGAGTTGCCTGATGCACCTACTGGGCAGTGCCGGGCAGCGTGTTGTGAGTTGCTTACTGAGCAGTGCCGGGCAGCGTGTTGTGAGTTGCCTGATGCACCTACTAAGCAGTGCCGGGCAGCGTGTTGTGAGTTGCCTACTGAGCAGTGTCGGGCAGAGCGTTGTGAGTTGCCTGATGCACCTACTGAGCAGTGCCGGGCAGCGTGTTGTGAGTTGCTTACTGAGCAGTGCCAGGCAGCGTGTTGTGAGTTGCCTGATGTGCCTACTGAGCAGTGCCGGGCAGCATGTTGTGAGTTGCCTACTGAGCAGTGCCGGGCAGCGCGTTGTGAGTTGCCTACTGAGCAGTGCCGGGCAGCGCGTTGTGAGTTGCCAAGTGAGCAGTGCCGGGCAGCGCGTTGTGAGTTGCTTACTGAGCAGTGCCGGGCAGCGCGTTGTGAATTGCTTACTTAGCAGTGCCGGGCAGCGCGTTGTGAGTTGCTTACTGAGCAGTGCCGGGCAGCGTGTTGTGAGTTGCTTACTGAGCAGTGCCGGGCAGCGTGTTGTGAGTTGCTTACTGAGCAGTGCCGGGCAGCGTGTTGTGAGTTGCTTACTGAGCAGTGCCGGGCAGCGTGTTGTGAGTTGCCTGATGTGCCTACTGAGCAGTGCTGGGCAGCGTGTTGTGAGTTGCTTACTGAGCAGTGCCGGGCAGCGCGTTGTGAGTTGCCTGTTGCACTTGCCCTGATGTCTTGGGATTTACTCAGACAAATGGTGTCAAATATTTCTAGTTGAAATTATGTCATTTTGCTAATTAATTAAAACATATAAAGAGTTGTGCTATTTTTGTGCCCTATATGCTTTTAGGGGCTCCTGGTCTAGAGCCCAGCAAACATTATATTTAACAGGAGGTTACCGTGGCGATGTTAGGCATGGATATTCAGTTAGGGGTATGGGCATAGGCCTGTGTTCCTATCACACCTGTAATATTTCACACCTGTAATATTTCACACCTGTAATATTTCACACCTGTAATATTTCACACCTGTAATATTTCACACCTGTAATATTTCACACCTGTAATATTTCACACCTGTAATATTTCACACCTGTAATATTTCACACCTGTAATATTTCACACCTGTCTCAAAGGTGTCTGCTGATTACTGGAGCATGTATGGGGGACAGGGGTACTACACCTGGACAAGCCTTACTTTATTCATTCATTTATTTAATTATTTATTTAGTTAGTTTTTATTTAGTTATTTTATTTTATTTTATTTTATTTTTACCCAGGGGTCCCCAACACTTGTAACTTGCTACCAACAATTTTGTATCAACTACCAACAATTTTGTATATTGTTTTGAGTAGAGAAAAAATAAACACTCAAATTAATTTAATTTAAAATAAATATACCAAAATAATGTTCATCAGAAAAGGATCTCCTGTATATATTTTCTTTGAACATGAAGCTTATTGCAATATTTTCATATCCCAGACTACACAGTAAACACAAGTTTAAGAAGTTTGGCTTAGATTTCAAGAGGTCAGACATTTCAAGAATTGTATTACAGAACATTTATCGTTTACAAAGGTCTGCGAAGAAGATATTTATTTTAAAAAAGCAAATTTAAAGACAAATATTATATTCAGACGTAGAGCTCTCATCGCTATTTGGTCATGAAACTGGTGAATATTAAAGCTGGGGTCACATTACCAGCTTCAGGTTTGAATATGTAAGATCATCATTCAGATCTTTTTTCAGAAATTGTTTTAATAGACATCAGAGAGGCTTCCCCTGGTTATATTACATTGATAACTAAAGCTTGAATTCGTGATTTGGGATTTTGTTCTATTGAATCCACAGATGTCTTTAACAGACAAAAGTTAATGAATAGAGAAAGAAATAATTGGATTTAGCATAATTATATTCAACAGTGTCTTTGTAAATGTCTCAACTTGCATATCATGAGTTCCTAACTATTAAATCTTTAAGCAGGGTGTGTGAGTGAAGGTGATTTGAGAATTTGATGGACCTAGTGCAAGCTCAGACAGGCTTCACTGATGTGAATTACTTCTGTAATAAGATGTGCGGGCAAATTTAGTGATGAAACTGTCATAGGTTCTAGAAGGTCACCAGATCTTACCTGCAGACCTCTACAGTAGGACAAGGTCACAGGTCAGCCATCTTTGTTTCCAATCACCTGTGTCTCAATGTGGCAAATGACCCTTTATTTGCCTTCATCATTTAAGATACATTAGACATGTAAAGAAAAATCACTTAGTCTTTTATTCAATCTATCTTTACCTTTCCTCTATTTCTTGTTGAATTTTTAATGAAGGAACATCATCACTTGAAAGTTAGAAGTGAAAATGTCAGAGAATGTTTGATATTGCAAAGGGTTAGGATGTCTTGAGGTCATCAATCTTGGTTGGTGTTGATGGCCCTGATGATGCATGTTGTCACATTGTATCTCCCGGAGGCTTTGATGCCATCTAGTCATTGTGAGTCACCACGGCAACAAGTCAACTTACACACAGATGCTGAAATATTGCTCCTGCTCAGGAGGCAATGTGCTATATTTAGAATTAAAGAGGAAAGGAATACGTTAATGTACATTAAAAAAGGATGGCTTTTAACAAAATATACAGCAAATATATAGGAGATGGATAGAGCAAAGTAATAAATATAGTCATTTGATATACTTATATACTTCGCTAGAAATTAGAAACCATAATATGATTTTCCTAGTCTGCATTAACAATTAATTTCGTGGCATTCATAAAATGATTGCCTTAAAACATAGATATCATGGTGAAGTGTTAAAAAATCGACCAGAAACATTCCATTCTGTGCCCCTTCTGAGCAATAATGCTGACGGGTCCCTCAATATCAAATATGGAACATAAATATAATCCTATAATATTTAGTCTGGTCCCATATCATCTAACATTGTATATGTATATCATATCATTGGGCAATGTCTCATAACATATAATATAACATAAGATTAAATAAGCTGACTGGTCCCCTGTCTTTTGATGTGCAATATATTGCTACCTGGTCCAATATAGCATCACTGACTGGTCCCATAACCTGTCAAATGTCTCCGCTGTCTTCTCGGGTCATCTTCTCTGTTGCACTAATCTGTCTCGTGTCATCATCTTATGACAGGCAACCAATCCTTGACAATGCAATTTGTAAAATGTAAAAATATCTCCCAAAAGAAACCACACAAGTCAACCTAGAAGACAAGCTTGTCTCTAGCGTGACACAGGAGATGGATTGGGTGAAGTAAGTTCTTTTTTTCTTTTTGTGAATTCATTATAAGGTTAGAGCAGTTAATGAGTATCAGATTGATGCACCCTTCCTTGAGCTCCCAGACCTTCCTTGAGCTCCCAGACCATTCCTCTTTTTGTGTAATTTCCACGTAGCCATATTATCACACATTTAACACAATTTTTCTCATCATTATATTGTAACTAGTAGCTGTATTTTGATACTTTGGCATCTTATCTTATTTGAATGTTTTAATGGCTCTGATGTGAAGAGAATGAACTGGGCCAAAACCAAATGTTCCCATATGAGAAGGAGGTAAACGGTGGTCAGGTGATGGATGAAAAACTATGTATTTTGAGTAGAGAAAAAATTTAAATTTATTTTATTTTCAAAACATTTGTTTTAGCATGGAATGATTTATGATTGAGTCATTTCAAATTTTGTTTATCAAAGAATATTTCAGTTTACTACAGATTTAAACTATGGGGGTATGATATGAAATTGGATTGCAATATGTAAAGTTTTTTTATGATTTACACGGTACATAGATACCCAGGGTCTTGTAAGATGGACATGTGTCAAAACCCTGTCATACTCGACATACATCATTGGTTGGCCAGAATCTAGTGCATTGTGGGATGTGAATCATTGGTTGGCCAGAATCTAGTGTATTGTGGGATGTAAATCATTGGTTGGCCAGAATCTAGTGCATTGTGGGATGTGAATCATTGGTTGGCCAGAATCTAGTGCATTGTGGGATGTAAATCATTGGTTGGCCAGAATCTAGTGTATTGTGGGATGTAAATCATTGGTTGGCCAGAATCTAGTGCATTGTGGGATGTAAATCATTGGTTGGCCAGAATCTAGTGCATTGTGGGATGTAAATCATTGGTTGGCCAGAATCTAGTGCATTGTGGGATGTAAATCATTGGTTGGCCAGAATCTAGTGCATTGTGGGACAAGCAATGGACTTGTGGTGGCAGCAGACACCCGGGGGGGGGTACTCTCATAGTCAGCGTTACCGGGGAAGCTGGGCTAAATAGGGTCCTTTTCGCTGATATTTTCCCTAAAACAGGGTACTATTTTTCAAATTTCTCCCTAAAACAGGGATCACAATCCCCCTTTCCAAATCCCCTCCTTCTGCATCATCCCTAAATGAGGGTATAAAAAATTCAGCTAGTCCTAAATCAGGGTACCAATAATGATAGAATATTTCCCTAATTCAGGCTCTGGGGTTTTCAGTTCCATCCCAGCCTCCGCGGGTTAAAATCATGAGAGTACCCCCCCCGGGAGCAGACAGCAGTGCAGTGTTTATTTGATATTCAAAGTTTTGCTACCTGGCCTGACTTGTGGACCTGTCAAGAAGGAAGCCAGAATGTTATAAAAAGGAAACCGTATAAAAGAGTCTTGGAATTAGGTGTGGTAGATTGCGTGGCCCAGAAGGTACAAGCTCAAATTGACATAGATGTTTAGACCTCTTAACTTGATTTACAGCAGAATGTAAATGTGGCCTCATTCTGGCCTCGCTCTTCGCACCTTTGGGCAGACCTTTAATTATAGCCCTACTGGTAAGGGTTTTAAAGAAATTACATTATATGTGATAGTCATTTTGGGCAAGCTCAGAATTTTCATAATTTTCATAAAAAAAACTGTGCTCAGACCCAAGAATATAGAAACTTTCGGCAGACTCAAGATTTTGACCCTGGTCATTGCAGACTCTAGATAATGACCTTGGACATTGCAGACATTAGATGATGACCTTGGTCATTGCAGAATCTAGATAATGACCTTGGACATTGCAGACATTAGATGATGACCTTGATCACAGATGATAAAATAGGTGGTGGCAGACTATTTATACTGTAGATGATTATGACCTTGATTAGACAGATTATAACCTTGACTAACAGATTATGACCTTGATTAACAGATTATGACCTTGATTGAACAGATTATGACCTTGTTCATAGCACCTGCACTCAGTTACTTATGTATAACACAAGCAAGCTTTTGTTTTCTTCCCTCAGCAGGTAAGGTTGTATACAATGCAGTATATATTGGTGTATAAACTGGAATAAAGTGGTTTTCGTGATATGACCATTGATTTTACATCAGCACAGGAGATGTGAGTGAAATGAAGTGTGCACAACCGAGCCATGCCCTGTGCTTAGTCCCACCTGAAACCTCGGTCTCACCGACATGCAGGTAGTGCCAGCGTTGAGCATGATCATGTCACAAAGAGAAACACTTGCTGGTGTGACTGCCTTAATACACATCTATATCTGGCTTAGATATGTGGTAGTTACTCTGATTTCACTGACAGGGTTGTCAGTGTATAAAAGAGCCTACCCTTGTTGTCTGACAGTTATGTGACGGTTATTTTCACAGTGTGCGTATTTTGTGAAACCTGAATTGTAGGGTATTATAGTACCTGCGTCATGTGGTGAAACCTGAATTGTGGGGTATTATGGTACCTGCGTCATGTGGTGAAACCTGAATTGTGGGGTATTATGGTACCTGTGTCATGTGGTGAAACCTGAATTGTGGGGTATTATGGTACCTGCGTCATGTGGTGAAACCTGAATTGTGGGGTATTATGGTACCTGTGTCATGTGGTGAAACCTGAATTGTGGGGTATTATGGTACCTGTGTCATGTGGTGAAACCTGAATTGTGGGGTATTATGGTACCTGTGTCATGTGGTGAAACCTGAATTGTGGGGTATTATGGTACCTGTGTCATGTGGTGAAACCTGAATTGTGGGGTATTATGGTACCCGTGTCATGTGGTGAAACCTGAATTGTGGGGTATTATGGTACCCGTGTCATGTGGTGAAACCTGAATTGTGGGGTATTATGGTACCTGTGTCATGTGGTGAAACCTGAATTGTGGGGTATTATGGTACCTGTGTCACGTGGTGAAACTTGAATTGTGGGGTATAATGGTACCCGTGTCATGTGGTGAAACCTGAATTGTGGGGTATTATGGTACCTGTGTCATGTGGTGAAACCTGAATTGTGGGGTATTATGGTACCTGTGTCATGTGGTGAAACCTGAATTGTGGGGTATTATGGTACCTGTGTCATGTGGTGAAACCTGAATTGTGGGGTATTATGGTACCCGTGTCATGTGGTGAAACCTGAATTGTGGGGTATTATGGTACCTGTGTCATGTGGTGAAACTTGAATCGTGGGGTATTATGGTACCTGTGTCATTTGGTGAAACCTGAATCGTGGGGTATTATGGTACCTGTGTCATGTGGTGAAACTTGAATCGTGGGGGTATTATGGTACCTGTGTCATTTGGTGAAACCTGAATTGTGGGGTATTATGGTACCTGTGTCATGTGGTGAAACTTGAATTGTGGGGTATTATGGTACCTGTGTCATTTGGTGAAACTTGAATTGTGGGGTATTATGGTACCTGTGTCATGTGGTGAAACCTGAATTGTGGGGTATTATGGTACCTGTGTCATTTGGTGAAACCTGAATTGTGGGGTATTATGGTACCAGCGTCACGTGGTATTTGGAGAGGGACTCATGTATTGTACTTGGGGGTCTTTTATTGTGTGGTATTATTGGAGTCCATATTGTGGTATTTATTGAGAGTATATTGTTTGGTATTTAGGATGCCATTTTGTGTGGTATTGAGGTAGCCCTATTGTGGGTTACTAAGGGGTGCCAAAGTTGTCAGGTGTTTTCAGGGTGCCCTTATTGTGTGATATTTGGGAGGCCCCTATTGTGTAGCAGTGGGAGTTATTTATTGTGTGATAAACATGAGCCACTTTAATTCCTGTTTTTTATAATGACTATATGACTAACTTGTTCCAAATGAAATTATATGCAGATTGTTATAATCTTTATTGACAGTGAATTGGCCAAAACATTTGTATGGTTGCAGTCATATCCTATGAAAGATATTTCAAGATATTGTATTTGCCATAATGTCTCAGGGAAGTAATCAACCTTAAGAAATGACAGTTTGGGTATATTTTGGATTAAATTTTTAAAATTTGACACGATAGAATATCTTCCTGTAGGTGTACACTTGCTAAACCCAATGAGCATATATTAATAGTTAGATATGACATGCTGTTATTGATATTTAACATGCAAATGTGACGGAGATTCAGTAATCATCACGAATAATGTAGTAGCCGTAGGTGAATAGCTTCATGTCCCATATTTCATAGTGTGAGTGAGCATGTAGTTCACACCTCCAGGGCTCCTATACAAGTCTCTCATTATGCTTTATAGCGTTTAGTGGGATTTTTAGTGTATTTTGATTAATAGCAGTGGCGAAGGTCACGATTGTTCGACCTTTGGCTCTGGACTGCGGTTGGATGTTGCTAAATCTGGGTCAAGCACTACATGCAAGTTACTGATTTTATGACTTGTCAATTTTGCAATTTACATACATATTGTGTAAATATTTACAGAAAAGAGCATACGGACATGTTTGGTACATAACACATAGGTCAAGGTCAAATAACTTTCATGTTCTGGTCATAAAAAAGCCATTTTGAATTTGATTAAACCTTTGGCTCATCCGTAGAATTTTTATTTGATGTCACGAAAATAGTGATTCAGGTTTTGTGAATATAACCCAAACATTGAGCAGATTCCATTTTAATTGATAGAAATGGGGAATAAATATTATTGCAAGTGCAATATTTGATAGATACTGGGTAAGATAATGGGAATGTGTGAAGAAATGATTAGCGGAAAATCCATTTGAGGGGTGGAGGTTGATTGGTAAATACGCCTGTTTTCACTGAAAATATAACAAAAACTGTCCGACGTAATGAAAACACGGGAAACCAATTTTGCATATTGTCTAAAGTCAAAAACTTTGGCCTAATGCTTCCTTGGTGCGTTTCCGTTTTGGTGGCTTTCACGAAGGTGGGCCCCGCGGGAGCTCGGCCCGGGATAATGGGGACTCGACACAATGCAGAGAGGTTTTCGTGATATTGCAGGAATCCATACCGACGTTACAGATCTGTAAAGAGGCCGAGGCGATTATCACAACACTCCGCTCTCATGATGACGAAAATCATCACTGTTCTTTCATTAACTGCAGCCACAACCATAGAAAAGTAGCGACATTTGAGATATTTACATGATGAAATGTGACACAGAAAGTTGACAGGTTCTGTAATTTTGACGAAAGAAGATCACATAATTGAGTGGAACAAGGGTGACAATTAACCTCAGGGGCACTACAGGGTGTGACTTTGATATCCTGGGCAATGTTTTCCCATTTTTGGTTCCTTTTGTTTTAATTTGTTTAGGAAGAATTTTACTTGAAAGTTCCTTGATATCAATGACCCTAATTTGATACGTCTCTAATTTGAAACTAAATATGGCAGATGGGAAATGCTGTTTTGAGGTTTATGAAAGTTTAGAACATGTCATTTCTACATTAATTATTTGTAATAAGAATGCTTTGAAATACGGGAGGAGACCTATTGAATTGTTGGTAATTAGACAGGATAGGAGCTCACTTCAGACATGGAACAAGACACAACATTTAAATCAAGTTTTAATTATCAATTTTTTAACAGAAATATCAGACAATGAATTTCTGGAATAATTTGCAGAGTTTCTACCGATTTTGATGGGTTTACTTGATGTGAGTTTGACGGGATTTAGTTGGTGCATCCTCGTTATGCTTTGATTTGTTCATCTGAGGGCCACTATTAGACCCCTCCGAGGTATGTTGGTTTTCCACATCTGTCCGTCCAGCACATAGCGTCACCAGAGGGCACTCTCTATTGTTGCGAGCTAATCGTGGGAAGAATAATGAAAATTACGCATTAAAACTGGTGAAAGCAGACAAAGTGGGCATCTCACATGGGTCTGTGAAAGCAACGCCGAAACTGATGATGCATCAATTTACTCCCGAGTGTGAAATAGCAGCGTTGTACATGAAATGTAAGTTGCTGATGATGTCATATCCTGGCTGTGAGACCTCGAGTAATTCAATGTACCTGGCATGAGAGGGCCTCCGTTTACATAGTCATATTTCATAGTTATTTTATTGAAAACATTCACAATCGATGGCTCGGGCAAATCCGATGAAAAGGGAGACAGAATACCTTGGGAAAGGTGAGCCGCAACATTTTCAAAGTGAAATTTGCGATGAGATTAATTGGGATCTATTGAGTTTCAAAAGCACTTCATCATCTTCGTCTCGCGAGGAATGAACTTCACAAGCCCGAACTTAGTCTGATCTATCACTGCGTATGTTGGGCAAGGCATGTACAAATAATCACACTAAAAGCAATGCATTGTTTTATGCTAATACGACCCCAAAAATGAATTGTGAACGTCAGTTTCATTGGCAGAGGTGGTATGTGTTCTCAACCCTAAGATGTCACACTATCTAAGTCAACTTTGCCAGATGTTGGATTATCATGAGTTAATCTATTATTGGGGATTAGTGAAGGGATGATCCAGTGTGCACATATTGAGGAGCGTTCACCTTAATCGTGACTGTCAATATAACATAGATAAGCTGGCAATGCCACATAAGTGTGTTGGGTGTGTATATATATATATATATATATATATATATATATATATATATATATATATATATATATATATATATTTGTATACAAGAACTTATTTTGCACAATTATCCATAATTTATTTTATTCGAGAAAGAGCCATGTCATTTCTAAACTTACATACTCCCAGTTGCTTTCTTCTATAAATAATGTGAGCTCAGCGAGATTTCCAGTAAACTTTACTTTGAAAATCAAAATCACTCAAGAAACAATAGAGAAGTACAATTTAAATTCTGAATTGCTTGACTCTATATGTGAGGATGGATATGATTAAGTCTGGTATGTGGGAGGCAGAGGGTTTTCTGAGTATTTGATTGGCCTATAATTGTTGCTCAGATCTGTGTTTTAGTCCTCATTATCAGGTCTAGTGTTTGCAAACTGTGGCCATAAGTTGGACTAATCCGCCAGTAGAGGGCGCTGACATACAACAATCTATTCTCAGCTGATTAGTGCTGACTCACTCAGATGTAGGTCAGTTTCATATTCGTGAAATCTATATTGCCATTATTGTTCAGTACTGACCTTTGACTCATCAGTTTTAGCTGCATCAGGTCAGATAGATGCCGCATGCCACATGAACTCAATGCCCTACTCTTTTGATAGATCTTTTCACAAGACATTGAATCTCTTTCATCTGATATTTATTATAGTGTTCTGATAAAAGTTTTACAAGTTTTCGATAGTTTGTTTTTAGAAATAGATAGAATTTGTTTCTCTCTTTGATGTGATTTTTGTCTGAATCTTTGTATACGATTCCTCATAATCGTGAGACACCAGACAACCTCTGAAGCAGATGCCAAATAGAAAAGATATGTAGAAATGTGTATATCGCGTGCAGCAGCTTTGATCTGTGGCTTGTCGTACCAGGGATGATAAAGAGTTTGTTGAGTGCCATACCTCTAAAACAATGCCCTATGCATGTTATGAAAAACTGTACTGTTTGAAGCAGACTTACTCTGAATATAAAAAAATAGTGAATGAAACTGCTGAAAAATTATGCTGTTCTGTCAAGTACACCACTTCTCCATTTAGAATTTTACTTTTACAGCCAGATTGATGTTATAAAGGAACAAAAATGATGAAATAGATACGTGTGTATACATATCTGTTTATGTATTTCAATGTATAAAGACTGAGTCAATTTGGCCTGCCTCAAACATGGCACATGCACTGAATTGGCTGACCCTCCAAGCAGTGCTCGCATCATAGGTAAAGGAGTGTGTTCATAAATATTCATGTTTAAGAATGGCACACATATGTGTGTGATTGTGAACACACCTGATACTTTCAGTTGGCCAGATGAGAGAAACAATGGTGATCATGTGACTTGCCAGGGGTCATGTGATCTCCCAGTATTCCTCATTTTGACCTCTGGGCTTCCCAAGTCACTATGAGTTAAGTTTCCATAGCAACCTGCAGTATTTCACACTAGAATGTCAACAGATATAATCTTGTATCCATTGCATTCTTTCAAACTGCATTTGTCACGTAATATTTACCATTTTTGCTTTTCTCTGCCAATAAATCATATTGTTACTTTATGATATGATTTTGTATGATTCATATAGGAATGAAATATCATTTGACATGCAAAAAAACTGATATTCATAAATGAAGCTAATTTGTAGGGTAAGTGAAATAATGAAAGCAAAGCTAAAATGCATGAAAATAAATAACTGTCATGTCAATCATTGATAAAGAGCTAATTTTGATCAAATCAGTCCTGTTCATTTTTATTCACAGACTTCAGGGTGTCTTTTTTTCTGATGAGGAAAACAAATTATTTTTATACAGATCTGTTAAGAAACAACTAGAAATAGAAATTAAAATGGTTCATGTGTTGTGAGAAAATGTAACTCATGTGAAATGTGTAATGAAATATAACATTGAATTTAATGATAAATACTCAAATAAATGTTAAGTGTAAAAGCTAATTTAGATGATAAAATGTCAAAACGCTTCACAAAGTGGGAAGTAAAGGTTAACTGATAGACTTGATTAGGTTGTGGAAGGCTCCACAATAAAGATTCATCTCCAATACTGGTGTCCCTTGATTGGCAGACAGATTCTTCACATATAACCATTGACCATAGAAGATAGACAGCTTTTCTTTGCCAAAAGTCCTCTCAGTACTTAACCTCTTCACACATTTGGGTTTCAAGTTGAATGCAGTTTACTTGACCCTTTGAAGCTGTCATAAGACATATTCAATAAAGTTTACCAACTTGATACTCAGAATAAACTTTGCGGCTCTTGACGTGGTTCTTCTGTGGCGAGATTCCTTTGTGGCCATTGTGTGCCCGTCATGGACGTTTGTGTTTGACAATTTTGCCTGACATGGCAGCCAGATTCTGTGTGCCAATCTGACCCATTCTCGACGTGTTTAGGCTGGCCAAGTCATCATTGCCTGCCCTCACATGCTCCAAACTGCAACGGGCTTCCTGTGTCTGACAGGCCTCGCACCACTATTACAATGTCCCATTGAAACCCATAGTAAATGCCTCACCTTCAAAAATTCATAAAAAATATTCGTATCGACCTAGGGTATTTTGAAAAATACTTATCAGATGGCAAAAATATTCATCTTTCTAAAAGCAGAGTATGAAGTGAGGTTGACCATTGAATTTTTTTGCTAGGATCTGTTAAAGCGCCACCTACCTTGAAAACAAAGAACACAACATGGAAATATAGGAATGAGCCCCTGACAGCAAAGATCAATACATAGTCCCTTCAATTATTCTCATTATTATTCTAATAACTTCGACAAAACAAGCCATCATTGTACTATTAAATAGCACTTTTCATTTTATGTCTAATGTGATCTGCATCTCGTTATTATCATGTATAATAAGGGGGAGTAGGAAATTATCAAGCACTACTTTCGTATGCCCTGGTCCCACATATCAAATAGTAGACTCAGGTCTAATAGAGATCAAATATAGCCCTAAATGCAACTTTATGCCAATTATAGTCATCTATGATATTACCCTAATTAAGTGCAGGTGTTAAAACAAGCATGCATGCTTACCTATATACCATAGTGCCACCTATTGGCTCCCCTGGTCTTGCCAGATTAGAGTACCATTCAGCGCATTTTGGTGCCACACAATAAGGGATGATTAAAACTGGTATTTCATTTTATATTGACTCCAAACTTTCAGAATTAATTTGTAAAGTAGGGATGCACATGTCTAAATTTTACATAAGTACGTAAAAGAATTTTTAACACCAAAAAAAATCAAAAAGTTTTTAAGAAATCATGAAAAAAATGCTATTTTGTGCTGTAAAATGTTGTTTTGTGCCAATATCATAGGATAAAGATTACCAAATGGTACTTTATTATGCAAATTATCTAAATTTGAATGTTACCTTCTGATTTTATGCATAATTTATGAAATATAAAGAATAGAGATCCCTCTTAGAGCAATATATTAGGATGTTATACAGAAAACAGAGAGTCTGAGAGCATGAATTTTGCCTATTTGATGAGCATGAAGTTCACAATAGACATTTTATACAGTTTTTCCTTATACATCTACACATTGTAAACTCTCTCTGCTGTGCATATTTATTATATAAAATACACCTATTGACTTGTGCAGCATGTGGTTCAGGTGCCAGTAGAGCATGCACTTCAATATAGAGGTTTATAGGGGTTGTTGGCATTGTCATACATTATATCAGGCAAAAAGGGACCTGTTATGGATTAAACTACACTGGATCTATTTCCTATTTATATAAATTTACTAAATTAATTGATAAATCACTGCTCAAAAGAGTCACAGTTGAAAGTGAAACTCCATGCTGTTTGCCTATTAGGCCTCGCACCACTATTACAATGTCCCATTGAAACCCATAGTAAATGCCTCACCTTCAAAAATTCATAAAAAATATTCGTATCGACCTAGGGTATTTTGAAAAATACTTATCAGATGGCAAAAATATTCATCTTTCTAAAAGCAGAGTATGAAGTGAGGTTGACCATTGAATTTTTTTGCTAGGATCTGTTAAAGCGCCACCTACCTTGAAAACAAAGAACACAACATGGAAATATAGGAATGAGCCCCTGACAGCAAAGATCAATACATAGTCCCTTCAATTATTCTCATTATTATTCTAATAACTTCGACAAAACAAGCCATCATTGTACTATTAAATAGCACTTTTCATTTTATGTCTAATGTGATCTGCATCTCGTTATTATCATGTATAATAAGGGGGAGTAGGAAATTATCAAGCACTACTTTCGTATGCCCTGGTCCCACATATCAAATAGTAGACTCAGGTCACAATTTTGATTTTACCTCACACATATTTTAACTTAGGGAAAAAAAATTGACAGAGAAATGTTCATCTTCTTCATTCAAACAACTTTTAATGAAAGATAATAATGCAACAATATGTAAAAGTGATGATTTTGATAGAATTGTGATTGTTGACAATTATTTTATCTATTGCTGCCACAGTTTGGTTCCCCCACTTGTGTCATCCCCATATCACTCCCACATGGTTAAACAATCTCCCAAAGTAATTCAATTCTTACTACTTCATATCACTTAATCCTGATTTGTAATTTATAAAAGCATAAAAAACCACAAAGATATTAATTGTAAAAACTCTCCTTTATTCATTTTAGCCCTGGGTCAAAATCACCATTAGGAGTAGGGTTGAGTTTCCTGTGTACTAAATGTAGTTTGAATGAAAGCGTATTCAAAAATCTCCCTGAATCGTGGTGGCCAATGCCAACCCATTATTATGGTGAAATGAAGAGTTTTATTTTGGTGGTGAGATTATGATTTGAACCTCCCACTGCAGGGAACTTTCCATCCGGGACCAAGCAGCTCCTGCGGGTATCAACTTGTATCGCAGTGAGAGCCTGACAGGTGTCACCACCGTCACCTCCCAGGTCATCGTCATGGTGAGAGGTCATCTCAGGGTTTTGTTCCATTACAATAGAGGTGTGACCAGTTCTTCACCACTGATGCATGCTTTGAAAACTGTTGTGACCACCGGTCACTCAATTGCCATCTAGGTTTTTAAGTATGGAGCAAATGACAAACATTATAAAAACTTTTTAATCATTTTTTTCATTGATCTGTTCAGTGTTGATTTCTCTCAGTTATGACATCTTTGAATATCACAAATTTCTATATATTCAATCATCTATGCCAAAAAAACCAGTAATCTATTATGATGTGGGAAATGTTAGTGTTAAAAAATGGTGATACACTTTAGAGATTACATACTCCGTAAATCAGCCTCACTTTGAATCTTTATGATTCACGATCAATGAACCTATCTGAATATATCAACGTCTGAGTCAAATCTTTGAACTTAATCGAGAGCTGATTGGGCGTAATTATATATGATTATTTCCCAGTAATGGAGGCAATGATATGTAAAGGTGACCCGGAAAACTGAACTTAATATGCACGTTGTTATAAAACACAATTTGAGCATCTTGTAAATGAGTGCTACGAATGGTTATTATTTTGAACTTTTTTTCCTCACTAAAAGAAGATATGTATAATTTGCAAGGAGGAAGTGTCTGCCTGTCTGCCTGTTCCATATATGACATATCTTAAAATAGATATAAATACCGGTCTTCTTTTTCAACCTTGGCACAGAAAACCTTTCAATACAGTTTAGCAGGTAAACAATTTGTTCAGTGGAAATTCAATTTCCTCAAAATCATTAGTAAATTTGAGACAATGTCCGATTTATTGTATTTCTGACACCCTATCCTCTAGTAAAGTTTAGATTAGGCTCCTTTCAGTCTCTTACAAAAGGGGTTTAACTTTCTTTCCAGCGAGTCAACCTGTTTCTATTTTCACTCAAAGTGGAATTGAACCACATTTGGCTGTTAGACATGAACATTATACCTTGACCAATCAGATTAATGTATATCAATATTTGCTCTCCAATCACAGCCAGGTTGGACATTTTGTGCGTTTCTGCTTGGCTATAGAATACTGTGTTTTGAAACTTAATTGAATGTAGTTGATATCCTAACAGCAAATATTTGTAATAGAGAAGGGGAAAAGTGAATGAAGCGGCCGACTTTGTTTTCACACTGCCACATGTGTGTAGCTTACACATTCAAGTTCCTCTTTAGCTTAATACTCACACATCATTCAAGTATTAAAATATTTCAGTTAATAGATACAAACCTAAGTCATTACCCTACTTCTCACATATTACATCTTTCTTAGTTTTTTCTTCTTTTTTTATTGCATTTGAGATGAGGCAATTACATATAAAGTCTTAAATCTGATTGATACAGGAGATATATCTCGGGTTCAGAAATTATACTCTCCCCCTATACCTTTTTATGGCAGATAGTATTTATAAACATAAATCTGATGCGAGCTTTATTTCACATAAGCTGTGGGAAAAAAAGGTATTGAGTTTCTTCTACAGATATCAGCAGGTTGGTGTCGATGGGATTTTTTCACAAAGCAAAAGGATGAGCCAGGCTGGTCGGAGGGGAACTCGGGTTCATTGAGAAATTTTTCGGCTGTCAAATTCAGACAATACTAAGTAATAGGCTCGATTTATCTCCCTGTCTGAATAAAGGTCACATTTCAAACACACGACACAAGCTGTGTTGAGAATATTTCATTGACCATGGAATAGATTTTCAATCTTGTCACATATGATTATTTCATTTATATCATGATTTGTTTTATTAAAGATTTTTGAATGGAATTTAATGTTTTATTTGTTTTCTCAAAGAAACAAGTGTTAAAGATTGTGATGATCAAGAGATATTTTGAATGATCAAGTTCTCTCACTCACATCTAAGTGTAGAAATTGAAAGTAAAAAAAGCAATTTTGTGCAAGAAGCAAATAGAAAAGGCTTCACTGATTGTAGTCAGATGGATTTTTAATGGTATTTTATGTCTGGCAGTGATAGGACTGGTGCTTTGTGAAGCATCACTGAAGCACAACCAGTAGAAAGGAAGTCAGAGGTTTGATGAGGGGAGAGCAAGTGTGAACAATAAGCAGGCTGAAATCTGTAGTGTGCATCTTATCAACAAATCTTAAATCATCAGCTACCTCTGATCTGTACAACCTGACTTCATCATGAAGAGTCTGCCTGCCTTCATGACCTTGGCCAATCATGAAGAGTCTACTAGTATAATATGATCTTAGCGGATTGAAGAGTCTGCCTGCCTTCATGACCTTGGCCAATCATGAAGAGTCTACTAGTATAATATGATCTTAGCGGATTGAAGAGTCTGCCTGCCTTCATGACCTTGGCTGATCATGAAGAGTCTACTAGTATAATATGACCTTAGCAGATTGTATATGAAGAGTCTGCCTGCCTACATGACCTTGGCCAATCATGAAGAGTCTACTAGTATAATATGACCTTAACGGATTGAAGATTCTGTTTGCCTACATGACCTTGGCTGATCATGAAGTCTTCGTGTCTATCATGACCTTTATGGATTGTGTATGGAGATTTTGCCTCTTTTCATATGACCTTGGCTAGTCATGAAGAGTCTTACTGCATATCCATACCTGGCTCTGGGTCTGTGCGTGACCTGCTTGGCCTGAGAGGGTCATAGGGGGTTTAAGCCTTACTAACAGGACCCCAGTGGAACAGAAAAATCCTGACTCTCAGGCTCACATGACCTTAATGGATCATATGACTGTTATGAGCTTTATGACAGCTATTAGCCATGGGACTGTCTGCCCATGAACCATGTGACTGTCTGCCATGAGTCATGTAACTGCCCATGAGCCATGTGACTTGAGTATATCATAAAGTATTTGACACTGATTTATGTGACATTCATTTATCATGAGAGGCTTTTTACAACATTTGTTGCATAGACTATCAAGATTTAAACAACAATCTGTTTCTTTTGTCTCATGCTTGTTGACTTTTAATGAAAAGATGAACAAAAAGGAAAGAATTTAGTAGAGAATTTATGAGCAATGATCTTATTTAACAATGTTATATCTCTGTGTCCTCATCGCATTCTCTAACAAACACCCTGAGAAGATGATATTAAGTATCATCTCTTATCATCCCAGAGTTGTCACCCGAGAGGACTCAAATTGAGATCGCAGTTTTGCCAACGATGGCCTCCACAATATCGTGCGATCTAATCTCACCCGTTATAGTATTACAGCATCTTATATATCAAGATTGGATGCAGACGGCAGCGTCTCAAGTGGATAAAGAATTATTAACACCGGCTCCTGGACAGGGCAGGGCACAGACAGAGCTTCAATAGGCAGATGTCAATACGCAGCAACTTGAGCACACAGCTTTGTCAACTCAATAAGATAAAATTGTTAACAAGACAGTTGAGCGGCTTATGTTTCTGCCAGGTATGCAGTGCTTTGATGTCCTCATGTGAATCCTAGATCACGGCTTGGCTTTCTTATATATGTATTTTTTTTCTTTTGATTTCTGTTTTCTGTTTTTTGTTTTCTTCCGGTCTCATATACTTCTTATATATGTATATATTTTTTCTATGAGTTAGCATGAGATATAGGCTATTTGGGGTCTAATTTACTTTATCACCTTTTTTGCCTTTGACTATTCTCAACTGATATTGGCTCTTTAGAATTTTTTTATATTTTTGTTATTATTTTTTTTTATTGAGCCTCAACCATCAAATCTCTGAGACACGTTATGCAAAATCGTTATTATGGGCCAAAAACCACATGTCACTAAAACAGAAAAAGGTTCATATATCTTCTATTGCAAATCCCACATTGGGTTCCTTTATGAGAAATGATACATGCAGAATCTGAATTAAACAATAGGTTAAAATAATCAATGAGGCATTCCATGAGAAGGTCCCTACCTAACTGCAGCCAGGCCTCGTATTTACTATTCAACTTTGCTGGCATAAATGAATTCTTTGTTTCTACCACCAAGAAAAGTCATTTACCCCAGGAGATAGCAAAACAAACTATAGATTTCCCCATTCAACTGCCTAATCTTTCCCTATATCGTGAAATCTTTTAAAAGCTAGAGCCTTCAGGAGGGTAGAGATTATAAGAGCATTGCTCCCTCTGGCATTGAGCGGGACATAATGGGTTTAGATCTATCATGAAAACACTTCATCAGACCACCACTGAAACAGCCATTGAATGGCCGTGCTAATCTCTGGGATCAAGATGTACCCAGGTGTGAAAAGTACAGGGTGACTAAAGGCACAGGGGTGACACGGGAGGGTGATATAGGGGCTGAGGTGACATAGGGGGTGATATGGAGGCTGGGGTGACACAGGGGGTGATATGGGGGCTGGGATGAGACAGGGGGGTGATATAGGGGCTGGGGTGACACAGGGGGTGATATGGGGGCTGGGATGAGACAGAGGGTGATATGGGGGCTGGGGTGACACAGGGAGTGAGATAGGGGGCTGGGGTGACACAGGGGGGTGATATAGGTGGCTGGGAATATATGGGGGCTGGGGTGACACAAGATGTGATATAGGGGGCTGGGGTGATATAGGTGGCTGGGGTGATATGGGGGCTGGGGTGACACAAGATGTGATATAGGGGGCTGGGGTGATATGGGGGCTGGGGTGACACAGGAGGTGAATGAATAAGTACAAACATTTATCTACCAGACTGGCTTACACTGGATAAGATGAGAATTATGTATAAAGCCATTATTTATTCAATTGTTCTATCAATTTCTTATTTTCTCTTTTTTGTTTTAATTTTTTGCACCATTAATACTGGTAATCTGAGTTTTCATTCTGTCAAGTGTTATGTAAATAATCATACCATAAATAAACATTGTTTACATGTTTGGTTGAATCTAAATTAAAACAATGGACAGGTAGTGATAAGTGATAAGATGTTATCAGTTCACCTCTGTGGATAATTCCTATATCTCTCAGCATTATGATAAGTGAAATGGTGAAAACAAGTAAATATTCACATTCTAATGCAGATGTAACCCCATTGAAACTAAACTGTGAAAATAAGCAAAGATCGTCTGGCCGAAATAGCTCAATTGGTTGAGTATTCGCCTTGAGATCCAGGGGTTCTAGGTTCGTATCCTGGCCAGTTACTATCAACCGCTATGAGCAGACATTGTCTGGTATCAGCGGTATATAAATGTCAGCTTTAGTTTTTTTATGGCAAGCAAGGTGGTCTAACATGTGAATACAAGAGAATCTCTTTGATAAACTAGACCATCTTCATGTAATAATTAAAAAGAATCTGTGAGACGAAAATATGTATCTAACATTCAAACTGCTTAATCTAATTTCTTTGGATAACTGAATTGTTTGGGTACCTGATAAACATCCCTGTTTAAAAGAAATTTGTTAGGGCTTAATTGGTCAAACATAGAACTTAACCAATATGTGGTCTTGTATGTTAAACAAATCTCCTGTTTGGTCATTTTAAGTCAACTGTAATATCCCCCTTGGAATCAGAGTGTTTGGTTCCGAAAAGCCAAAAACAAGGCTGATTTTGAGGTGAGAGGTGAGTGTTGCATTGTGGGATTGTTTTCACCTGTCTGTGTGCCTTGCATCCAGGAACGCTCCACAAGTAGCTACTAGGCAGATATATCGGTGCTGATGTTTGGGAGCATACCTCCCTCTGTCCACTCCAGGTGAGGTCAGCCCAGTTCAACAATTTAACTCTTAACTGGGAGATACCATTTGACTTAAAGGGGGCACAGCAAACAAAAAAATATTTATGAGATGAGACCTCTAAAGATCACTTTTATTTCAAAGATTTAAGGATAAACCCATGCAAAATCACGAAAGCATGAAGAATTCAAATATGCAAGAAAAATTGTTATATGACATCACTACAAAATCTTCTGACCTCGTGTGCAATAAAGCATGATGGGATATTCTTGGCCATGTTGATAATATATGATAACAGTGAGTGTTGTCTCAAGGCTTGTGATAACACAGAGACGATACACACTGGACATTGCGGTGTGGCATTGTTAACATTGTTATGTCTCACATGGTTCCTAGCTCTCCCATATATAATATTGTCATAGTGTTCCCCCCATGTCATTGCGGTTATAGATTCCTGTGAGCGGTGGATCTCATCTTGTGCTTAATGGATATTGCTGTCTCCAGGATATATATAATAATAATGATGATAATGATGTAAGTAGATTCTCAAAATTGTTTTTGTATTTTGTATTGTTCATATGATTAATAGTTTTTTGGATTATCTAATGTGTGACTTGAAGTTTTTGTGAATTAATGATAATGACAGGGAAATATATCCTTACACTTGTGTTACAAATCCCCTGGATTTTAAGGGTTTATCAAAATATTTTCAAGAACATAGGACAGCCTATGACAGGTTGACATCTCGTCCATTATTGGTTGACGGGAATCATGCATAGACAATACATATAAGGTTATTATGTGAGAATCATGCATATGACAATACATATAAGGTTATTATGTGAGAATCATGCATATGACAATACATATAAGGTTATTATGTGAGAATCATGCATATGACAATACATATAAGGTCATTATGTGAGAATCATGCATATGACAATACATATAAGGTCATTATGTGAGAATCATGCATATGCCAATACATATAAGGTCATTATGTGATAATCATGCATATGCCAATACATATAAGGTCATTATGTGAGAATCATGCATATGACAATACATATAAGGTCATTATGTGAGAATCATGCATATGCCAAAACATATAAGGTCATTATGTGAGAATCATGCATATGACAATACGTATAAGGTTATTATGTGAGAATCATGCATATGCCAATACATATAAGGTCATTATGTGAGAATCATGCATATGACAATACATATAAGGTCATTATGTGATAATCATGCATATGCCAAAACATATAAGGTCATTATGTGAGAATCATGCATATGACAATACGTATAAGGTTATTATGTGAGAATCATGCATATGCCAATACATATAAGGTCATTATGTGAGAATCATGCATATGACAATACATATAAGGTCATTATGTGAGAATCATGTATGTGACAATACATATAAGGTCATTATGTGAGAATCATGCATATGACAATACGTATAAGGTCATTATGTGAGAATCATGCATATGCCAATACATATAAGGTCATTATGTGAGAATCATGCATATGCCAATACATATAAGGTCATTATGTGAGAATCATGCATATGACAATACGTATAAGGTTATTATGTGAGAATCATGCATATGACAATACATATAAGGTCATTTTGTGAGATCATGCATATGACAATACATATAAGGTCATTATGTGAGAATCATGCATATGACAATACATATAAGGTCATTATGTGAGAATCATGCATATGACAATACATATAAGGTCATTATGTGAGAATCATGTATGTGACTACACTTAAGGCTATATCTTGGATATTCATGCATTAAACTACACTTTGTGGTCAGTCTGTGAGAATCATGCATGTTACGTACAGAATGAAGCATATCACCGCACAGTAATGTGTTAACCCATGGGAACCATGCATATCACTGTGTTAACCTACAGGAATCATGCATATCATTGTGTTAACCTAGAGGAATCATGCATATCACTGCACAGTTATGTGTTAACCCATGGCAATCATGCATATCACTGTGTTAACCAAGAGGAATCATGCATATCACTGTGTTAACCAAGAGGAATCATGCATATCACTGTGTTAACCTACAGGAATGAATCATGCATATCACTGTGTTAACCAAGAGGAATCATGCATATCACTGTGTTAACCTACAGGAATGAATCATGCATATCACTGTACACTGATGTGTTGACCTACAGGAATGAATCATGCATATCACTGTACACTGATGTGTTGACCTACAGGAATGAATCATGCATATCACTGTACACTGATGTGTTGACCTACAGGAATGGATCATGCATATCACTGTACACTGATGTGTTGACCTACAGGAATGAATCATGCATATCACTGTAAACTGATGTGTTAACCTACGGGAATGAATCATGCATATCACTGTAAACTGATGTGTTAACCTACGGGAATGAATCATGCATATCACTGTACACTGATGTGTTGACCTACGGGAATGAATCATGCATATCACTGTACACTGATGTGTTGACCTACGGGAATGAATCCTGCATATCACTGTACACTGTTGTGTTAACCTACAGGAATGGATCATGCATATCACTGTACACTGATGCATTAACCTACAGGAATGAATCCTGCATATCACTGTGTTAACCAAGAGGAATCATGCATATCACTGTGTTAACCAAGAGGAATCATGCATATCACTGCACAGTTATGTGTTAACCCATGGCAATCATGCATATCACTCTGTTAATCAAGAGGAATCATGCATATCACTGTGTTAACCAAGAGGAATCATGCATATCACTGTGTTAACCAAGAGGAATCATGCATATCACTGTGTTAACCTACAGGAATGAATCATGCATATCACTGTACACTGATGTGTTGACCTACGGGAATGAATCATGCATATCACTGTGTTAACCAAGAGGAATCATGCATATCACTGTGTTAACCAAGAGGAATCATGCATATCACTGCACAGTTATGTGTTAACCCATGGCAATCATGCATATCACTGTGTTAATCAAGAGGAATCATGCATATCACTGTGTTAACCAAGAGGAATCATGCATATCACTGTGTTAACCAAGAGGAATCATGCATATCACTGTGTTAACCTACAGGAATGAATCATGCATATCACTGTACACTGATGTGTTGACCTACGGGAATGAATCATGCATATCACTGTGTTAACCAAGAGGAATCATGCATATCACTGTGTTAACCAAGAGGAATCATGCATATCACTGTGTTAACCTCCAGGAATGAATCATGCATATCACTGTACACTGATGTGTTGACCTACAGGAATGAATCATGCATATCACTGTACACTGATGTGTTGACCTACGGGAATGAATCATGCATATCACTGTGTTAACCTACAGGAATGAATCATGCATATCACTGTACACTTCTGTGTTGACCTACAGGAATGAATCATGCATATCACTGTACACTGATGTGTTGACCTACGGGAATGAATCATGCATATCACTGTGTTAACCTACAGGAATGAATCATGCATATCACTGTACACTTCTGTGTTGACCTACAGGAATGAATCATGCATATCACTGTACACTGATGTGTTAACCTACAGGAATGAATCATGCATATCACTGTACACTGATGTGTTGACATACGGGAATCAATCATGCATATCACTGTACACTGATGTGTTAACCTACAGGAATGAATCATGCATATCACTGTACACTGATTTGTTGACATACGGGAATGAATCATGCATATCACTGTACACTGATGTGTTGACCTACGGGAATGAATCATGCATATCACTGTACACTGATGTGTTAACCTACAGGAATGAATCATGCATATCACTGTACACTGATGTGTTGACCTACAGGAATGAATCATGCATATCACTGTACACTGATGTGTTGACATACGGGAATCAATCATGCATATCACTGTACACTGATGTGTTGACCAACAGGAATGGATCATGCATATCACTGCAGACTTCAGGTCTGACCTGTTATCATGATATCACCTACATATGACCCTTCGCTGCAAAGTTTAACCCATTAAGAATCATATTGAGAACATCTCTTGAAATGTCAGCTTTATGTGTGTTTGGAAAGCACTTCATTAGGGATATTATTTGTTTGATAGAGACAAGATTCATCAGAGTGACAGTTCTGTGTTTCTACTGTCAATACAAATCACCAGCAAACAGCTTAGACTCAGCCAAGTGGCAAGACACAGTGTTGTTAACAACATCTCAACAACACATACTTTGACGGCATCGTCTCGTGCCTTGACTACAGACAGATATGGTCAAAATGCTCAAGTGTTTGTGCACCTATTTCTTTTGAATCATCAGTTCTAGTTTCCAATTTCCAAAAAATAAGCACAATTTTCATTTTTTTAAAAAATATTTCACTGGTTTGTTTTTAATTAATCAATCTGAATTTGATATAGAGTTCCTATGTTATATCGATCCCTGGTGAGATAGTGTATGTCTCGGTCAGGTGGGCCATATTTTAGATTTGTCATTTTTGTATCTCTTGGGTCAATCATGGTGAATGGTTGAGAAATCTACAAGGGTCCCTCTTGCCATAACTATGACTTGTATCTCAGTCAATTATTGAGTCTAATAATTTATTTCCTTTCAATAAAAATAAATGGTCTTAATTAACAAATTTGATTTCTTGTCAAACATTACAGAATATACAAATATTTACTACATGTGCAGAGTCAAATAGTGAAGATGGTTTACTTTTTCTTCAACTAAACATTAAATAATTACAAGTTTAGCCTGTCAAGAAAGCGAGAAAGTCAACTGTGCATAATTTACTTGCGCAGGGTATTATCACCCGGTGTGATGAGGGATAAATGGAGAATTCGGTCATATTAGATTGTTGGTTTAGCCTTGAAATCATATATAACTAGGGCGATGAGGATATACAACATCTTTAAGATCAGTGGATTAAGGATTAAGGACAAGTGTTGATCCCCCCAAATCAATCAGGGTTAGATAAGATGTGATAATTCTGTGTCATGATCTATTATGTTTGGAACTTAAACTCGTAAGGTGGAGCTTAAGATCAGCAAACACAAGTGTCATTGAAATCACCATCCAGTGGATGTGTGCTGTTAATTCTGAACCCCAAGAGCACTTGAAAAGAAATTGCCTTTTCAAATTTGTTCTGCGTTTACTAAATATTAGGATGTATATGGCAATATTGCATGCCACGAGAGGTGCTGTAAACGAGTCTTTGTATCAGTATAATGTATCAGGTTATATAGTCACACTGAGCACGCTGTAAATGAAGCTTGCAGCAGGAGTGGTCCTCCCTGTTATGCTGGTTGTGAGGTCTAGAAGCGTTATATATATTTTTGTATCAGCATAATGAATCAGGTTATATAGTAGCACTGAGCACACTGTAACTGAAGCTTGCAGGAGGAGTGGTCCTCCCTGTTATGCTTGTTGTGAGGTCTAGAAGCGTTATATATCCTTTCCCATTATGTTAATATACTGATCTATCATCTCCAGATAGGAGGTCCTGAAATAGATACATAATATTCTGCCCAATAATCTTTAATGGAAGTCAGATAATGGAAGTTCATTTATGACAATGGAGATCACCTTCATTTTTGTTACATATTCTCACATGTGAGTGTGCATTGGGCATGAAACACTGTTGGGTAAATATATTTTATTACAATTCCACAATAGTATTGATACACTATTTTGTCACTTTGCATCAAATAGATTTGACAGAGAAGCAGGTTGTGGTCAATGTGAATTTATTGAGTTAAGTGGGATGTGGTCAGTCTGCTGTGGTCAGCCTGCTGTGGTCAGCCTGCTGTGGTCAGCCTGCTGTGGTCAGCCTGCTGTGGTCAGCCTGCTGTGGTCAGTCTGCTGTGGTCAGTCTGCTGTGGTCAGCCTGCTGTGGTCAGCCTGCTGTGGTCAGCCTGCTGTGGTCAGTCTGCTGTGGTCAGTCTGCTGTGGTCAGCCTGCTGTGGTCAGGTTGCTGTGGTCAGCCTGCTGTGGTCAGCCTGCTGTGGTCAGCCTGCTGTGGTCAGCCTGCTGTGGTCAGCCTGCTGTGGTCAGCCTGCTGTGGTGCAGCAGGTAAGTATACTGTGGTAAGTATACTGTGGTAAAAAAGTATAGAATTGGTCACGGTCAGTATACTTTGGTGCAGCTAGGCATAGTCAGTATACTGTGGTGCAGCTAGGCATAGTCAGTATACTTTGGGCCAGCTAGGCATAGTCAGTATACTTTGGGGCAGCTAGGCATAGTCAGTATACTTTGGTGCAGCTAGGCATAGCCAGTATACTTTGGTGCAGCTAGACATAGCCAGTATACTTTGGTGCAGCTAGGCATAGCCAGTATACTTTGGTGCAGCTAGGCATATCCAGTATACTGGTCAGTATACTGTGGTGCAGCATGTCATGGATATTGAGCTATGAAGCAGTTTGACCAGTACATTTGAAGTGCATTTACTAGCTGGCACAGCAGATTGCAGGCAGCGTGTTGTGCCATAAGGTCCCCCATACTGGGTCTGAAGTACGTCTTACACAATGTTATGACAGTGTGTGATATCTGTAGTGCAGGCACAGTGATCCAACTTATCAATTTAGCTACTAAGTTTGGTCTGGCGTTGACTTATTGGTTAGTTTTCCTTGCATATCATCATACTTTTAGAGGTATGTATACAATATATACATATAACAGTATGTGTATATTTACATAATTTTGTTAGATAGCATGATATATTTTAATGGAAAAAAAATGATTGAAATATATTTAAGATTTCTTAAAGGTTTACGTGGCAGGTGTGAGAGAAGATGTGATTATATGGCAAATCTGATGTAAATTGTCTTTTATCCAATTGGATTTGTCAGAACTGATTAACTTTGTCGACAGGTCAAGTACAAAGAGTTTGGCAAGTGTACGTTCACATCACTGGGGAGAAAAACCAACATCTTGACATTTGCAAGGGAAGCCATGAAATGTTTAGAAGAAATGTTTCGACACAAGCACATCAGATAAAAGCAAGTTCAATGTTGAGGGAAATGAAAATGGCTACATGCCAGTAAAATAGCGTGAAGAGTTTGCTTGTGTTGAAATGTGAGGGGTCGGCCCTATAACATGACACAAGCAGTTGTTGAAGTAGGTACACCTGCGAGACAAGGATCTGCCAGGTAGGTCATTGTGGCAGTCTGTTGTATGCGAGGTCATTTCAGAAATGAGTTTGTCGAGGAGGTCACAATTGAGTGTATGCACCTGTGAGAGACATCAAGTTTTTTTATGAGAAAATGTATTCTCCCTGTTGAATCAACAATTTCTGGTGCTTTCTTAGAATCACCGCCCTACCAAATACAGTATAAGAAAAATAAAAAGCAACATTTCAACTGAATCTCACTTAAATTTCATCTGTAATATTTCTTTGATATTTTTTTTTCAAAATTGATTATTCAGTCTTAGTTTGGTTTGAGAAAGTTAACTTTCTTGTGGAAAAGTATTTATAGACACTGCTAAAAATGATGGCAGTCATCTTAAGGTTTCAAGTATGGCCTCTCTGTTATCAATTCTGTTAAAGCACAACTTTGAAGATGTCAGTCTGTCTGAGAAAAATCCCGCAAATAGCAATCATAATGAAATATATTGACATGTTGTCAATAATCAAGAAGCCACAAGAGTGGCTGATGTGACATAAGGATGATATGAGGAGAGAAGTGCTGGGCTGGAGTGACACAGTCCTTGCTCGGCAGGTCACATCAACAACCAGGCTTTTTTGCCCATGAGAGTGTGGTGACAAGAGGAACGTGTGTGACAATTGGCAGATAGGAGACCCGTTCTCACCTGAATGTTTGCATATCGTGCTGAACATTGACAGTTGACTGGTTTCCCGGTGTTTGTACATTGAATACATATAAATTATGGATGTGGATATACAGCGCGCTTGAATTTATTTACCTTACAACTGCATATCTGCTATGATAATATGTGATGCTTTTGAATTTGGATTATTCCTCTGATATATGATATGTCAAAGAAGTTTATTTGTTCTTCTAAGGCAAAAGCAAAGCTGATGTGAACATATTGGAAGATGCCATATGTCATAAGTCAGTGGTTTTTCAGTTCATAACATTAATATTCAGACAAGTATCAGCTGCTGAGGCAGAATCTTACAATATTAGTATATGTTATTGCACATACCTCACAAAGAACCCAGTATGTGTGATAGAAATCTGCTACTGGCTGACTTCAAGTTTCATATTCATATTCATCAAGACGCTGTCTTTATGTATACCTTGGTGACATCAAGGTTCTGTCTTGGTGACATCAAGATTCTGTCTTGGTGACATCAGGATTCTGCCTTGGTGACATCAGGATACTGTCTTGGTGACATCAAGATTCTGTATTGGTGACATCAGGATACTGTCTTGGTGTCATCAGGATTCTGTCTTGGTGACATCCAAGATTCTGTCTTGGTGACATCAAGATCCCATGATAACTCAAGCCATGGTGACATCAAGATCCCATGATAACTCAAGCCATGGTGACATCAAGATCCCATGATAACTCAAGCCATGGTGACATCAAGATCCCATGATAACTCAAGCCATGGTGACATCAAGATCCCATGATAACTCAAGCCATCATGACATCAAAATTCTGTCTTTACCCAAAACTTGGTGACAACATAATTTTGTGTTTTACGTCAGCCTTGGTGACATCAAAGTTTTGACCAGAGTTACTTTAATGATTGTCTTTGATAAAACAGACATTGACTATCTTTGATGATAATGTTAAATGATTCAAGAATTATTCATTTGAAGAATGATTCATCACCCTTCCGTAGATATATACAGTGCAGTACATTAGGACCATTCACACATTAAAGTTGCTTTGTGGAATCTTATATGTTTATGTGATGTAAACTTACACATAGAAACATAGCAATGCTAACCTAATTACAAAAGATAAAAGCCATTCTTCACTATACATATATGCAATATAGATAATACATTCGCTTTGTATTGATCCATGTGTTGCACATTGATGTCGGTGTGCACTGATATAAGTAAGAAATGAGTGAAGTTTGTATGTTTGAGCGTTGTACGTCGTATCACGCAAGTCTTGAATAGATCAGAGGAAGGGTCGCATAAACTTTACACAGGAAGTCATAGAGGAAAGGTCTTTGTCGGCGCTTCTGTGTGCAGTTGTACAACGCAATCAAAGGTCAGCGTACTAAGGATATTGCAGCAGAAATCCTTGTGTGTCTACCTTTCTTATTATGTGTGTACAAGGTAAATGGCTGTGGTTCTTGTGCATTCTTATTATTAAAGTTGCGTGTATTCATATATGGAACATAATATATTTCATGCACAAAAACAAAACAACTTACGAATGTTTCGGCTTTCAGCCATAGCAGCATTTAATGCCAGTAACCTTTAAAAAGAACAGAATTTTTCTCTTTATCCTACAAAAAGGTTGATTTGATTGTCATGTTAAAAGGTAGAGAAACGTACTTAGTATGGAAAATATGAACCACATACTTTTTTAGGAGGGGATTATTCATAATTTGCATTTCTGAAAACACTGACTGACCTCTAGTGAGAGAACTCCACCGCTACGCTGAATGTCTAATAGATGATTTGACCTTGTTGACCTCATAAGAGCGTTCTCATCAGAGGCGTTTTTGCATTTGGTATTTGTTGAGTTTGGGAAGGAATTAATATTCAAATTTAGAGGCAGTATTTGTCCATGTCCCTGAATAAGAAGCACCCCACGTAGCCTGCTCATGTTGCCCGCCTTATCATACTTAATGCCAAATTTTGCATACACAAATATGCAACGTTAGTTTGGAATCCCATAAATTTGAAGGGCAAATAGAAATACCAATTCCCACACACGCATCCCCAGAGATTGAGCAAGAGCATGGACTCTTATGGAATTTTGATTTGCTCAGTTTAGGCTCTTGGAATTCCACAGTAATTAACCTTTTTCATTTAAGACAAGTTATTTGAATAAGGTCCAATCCTTGAGTTGACATTTCAATTCATTAAGATTTATTGCAGTGTAAATGTATTGACAGAGTCTGGAGGGTGAGATTTTAAGTATTAATCTTTCAACATTTGTGGGTATGGATTCAAAGGGAGTTTTTTTTTTAATTTTCGTAACCTTTTTGATACTGTTATCAAAAATTATTTAGCATTTTGCTTTTGATGATCATTTAAATCATTGTAGCACTCATTTTGTATTCATCATAATAACAATATTTTCAATCAAATTTTCTTTTATATGAAAATGAGCAGACAATTAGACCATATCAAAATGAGCAGACAATTAGACCATATCAAAATCAACAGAATATTAGACCATATCAAAATCAACAGAATATTAGACTAAAGGAAAATCTATCATACTGATTTCATTAAGCGGCATTCACCTCATTGAATTATATCTGTCCTACTTTTTTATAGAATACATCCCACCATTAATACATATCATCTATCATTTTACTTGGTACCATCTCTTGGGAAAATAACCCCGCTACAATCTGTGGAAAGCAAGATTTGCAGCATTAGAAGACATTTGAGGTAATATTGCAAAGCAGTGCTTGTTTCAGCATCTGTGTCCTTCTTGGCAGTCATATATATTTGCGGGGCAGATGGGGCTAGCCATTTACGTCTAAGTTATGGTTGTTTAGATTGAGAATGAAGACAAGGCAATGCTAGCATGACTCAGCATGTTTGTGGACAGTTCGCTTGCCTCCTGATACCAATGCTTGTCTGCATATTGATTACTACACCTATGTACAGCATCTACCCACCTCAGATGGTGTCTGTGTGGAGGAGGCAAGTGTTGAAAGCAGCAAGATCACAAATTGTGGTTAGCTTTGAAGTGTCTTAAGGCAAAGCATGCATGCCACCGTGGTAGTAGCCATATGGCAAGCTAGCCTTCCTGACAGAGCGTCTGATAGGCATGTCTTGGCGTCTGTCCAGGAGGATAGCTGCTCTAACTAGCGTATGTCAATGAGGCTACATATTCGCTCTGGCAGACAACTCCTCCTACAGTAAACGCTTCCTAAAGACAGCAATAAAACATGAAGTAATGGCTGCGCAAAATTGCACGTAATTAGTGGTTCTCTTAGAGAAACGCTGATTTGCATTGCCAGACAGGAAGGGAGCAAGAATTGTGGGATAGTATTTTGAGAGAGATACCACAATGCAACTGGTAATGAGGGAGCAGTCATTACTGCAGTTGGAGCTGTTATTGGCCTGAGTTATCTTCATTACCACACCTCAAGTTGCAGAAGGGGAGCAGTCATTATAAGTAATGATGTTCTTAATAACAGATCTGCATTATCAGATAGCCAGGAGTGTTCATTACTTGACATTAGGCAACCGAGCTGATACGGTAGTTGTCTCTGCAAAGAATGGCCATTTCTTGGAAGCTTCATTTGGTTTGTTATATTCATATGAACAAGAAAAAGTTTTGTTATGGAACAGGAAAGTATAGAATTCATTATGTGAAAAGGAAAATATATATAATTATTATATATCATATCAAAAACATGTCTCTCAGTACATATTCTCAGTTTCATACATGTTTTAAGTTGTTTAACTTCTAACTATATACACCAAGCATATATCTTTCAGACTGAGAATGCAAACTTTTGTTCCACCATTTGTGAAAGGCAAAGTTGTTGCTGCAGAAATGTAATGAATAATACAGCAAAGTGGATTACGACGACATGTTTTGTTTCTCGATGGAGTATTGTCTGTCTGTGTGTCCAGGTGAGCAGAGGAGCAAGACAACGACTGAGCAATTCTGCTAATTACCGTGAGTCTGCTCACCTAGATTCAGCGAGACATATGATAATTCTGGCAATTGTCGTGGGGGTTTACTCGGTCAGTCCTTGATAACGTGGTTTGTGTTAGCGTTGTGTGCTCAAATGCGACACATGCAAGTTGCCATTCTCTTAGTGGTTTCCCTCATGTCAGAAACAGACGCCAAGAGACAGAGATTCATTAGAAATGTTCATCTTGAATTCTTGAATTTAAGTTGTATGACAGGAAGTCTACATCAAACACAAAGAAATAACATTCTTTTGTGTAAACTCAGATAAATCAAAATAGGTCTATTAAAAAACCAAAAAAAACTTGTTCCAGACAAAAAGGGTGTAATTATCAAGGCTGAGACAATCTGAGAGATTGTCTGTGGTAATGGATCCCGATGCACTTAGCCTGGTGGAAGCTTGGTCACGCAGTAAAACAAAAGGTGGCTCACCGCGCTGGAGCACCCGTCAATTAGAGTCGCGTCTGATTGGCTAATGGCATGAAGCATGGATGGTGATCATTGTTGGATGGGAACAAAGTCTTTTTTTCTCGAGAAAGTATTCTCTCAAACTGTCAGACATACATTTTTCTTTTATGCATAAAGTTTTGCATGAAGTGTTTATTTGTATTTATTTTGTGTGTGCTATAATTAGATGAGCAGCTTAGAAGTTGACCTACATATACCAAGGTGAGGTGGTGTGAGTGATGTCTGTCGTGGTGAGTGATGTCTGTCGGGGTGACTGCTTGCATGGCTAAGACCAGAGGCACTGAGTCATAGCCGTGTTCATGAGGCAAGTATTGGATGTCAGTCATGACAACATCGGGTCTTGTGGTTCCGTGGTCTCGTCACACCACGGTGAGCTTTTTGTCTATCCACAGCAAACACAAACGCGTATTGTTTGTGTCGACAAATCACCAGAAAATGGCAGTTAAGAATTGTGGAAGTGGTCGTCATTGTGTGATGGGTTGGAGTTAATGGAGAGATCGGGAAAATGTTAACATTGACAAGTGCAATGAAAAGTGGTATAAAAATATCAATATCATCTCCTATACTCTACACAGTATCTTTAGTCAGTAAATTATCAATACTGATAATATTATCAAACTTTGTATTATTATCAATACTCTGTACATCATCAGAACTTATACATTACTATATTCCTTACTTTATCAGTACTTTTACATTACTATACTCTGTATGTTATCAGTACTTTCACATTACTATACTCTGTATGTTATCAGTACTTTCACATTACTATACTCTGTATGTTATCAGTACTTTTACATTACTATACTCTGTATGTTATCAGTACTTTCACATTACTATACTCTGTATGTTATCAGTACTTTTACATTACTATACTCTGTATGTTATCAGTACTTTTACATTACTATACTCTGTATGTTATCAGTACTTTCACATTACTATACTCTGTATGTTATCAGTACTTTTACATTACTATACTCTGTATGTTATCAGTACTTTTACATTACTATACTCTGTATGTTATCAGTACTTTTACATTACTATACTCTGTATGTTATCAGTACTTTCACATTACTATACTCTGTATGTTATCAGTACTTTTACATTACTATACTCTGTATATTATCAGTACTTTTACATTACTATACTCTGTATATTATCAGTACGTTTACATTACTATACTCTGTATATTATCAGTACGTTTACATTACTATACTCTGTATGTTATCAGTACTTTCACATTACTATACTCTGTATGTTATCAGTACTTTCACATTACTATACTCTGTATGTTATCAGTACTTTTACATTACTATACTCTGTATGTTATCAGTACTTTCACATTACTATACTCTGTATGTTATCAGTACTTTCACATTGTCAGTACTCTTTCCTTCATCAACACTACTCCATTATCAATACTCTCTACATTTTAAATACTCTGTGTATTATTATTATTATTATATATTATTAATCTGTACATTATCAACATCCTTTAAATTATATATGAATACTATTGGAGCTAATTATTACGCCCGTCTTATTAACATTTCTTGTGTTTTTTAAATATAATCAAGATTCAGCTGTAAAACTTTGAATGAATTCAAATCATGTGAATTCCAGACAATTTTCTACCAAAAATATCACTATTTATTCACAAAGTGTCATTTCCCATATTTGGTAATGTATGACTTCTGACATAGAATCATACCATATATGTAGAATGATTAGCGCGACCTTTCACCATAAACAATGCCATGCTTATTCAAGATATGCTCAGACATTCGTTAAAAGAATAGTATAACAAATAGTGCATTGAAATTATGACGAATATATTTCATGGAAATGTTTCTTGTTATGTAATCTTCAAAAGCTAAGAAAAGTGAAGGGTGTGAGAAAAAAGTAAAATTAGAATGGTGCTGATCAATACATTAAGGAAACACAAGAAGCTGTTAAAACTGTCAATGAAACATGTTCTCTTGGCAAAGTATAGATTCTCTCCTCAGGCGCAGGAGTTGGTGTTTTAAAGTAATGGAGTTTTAAATGTTATGTTTATGAGTCAGTCAGCTAGTATACCGGCCCTGATACCCCATGCCAGACCAGCATTAGTTTGGCCAATTGGTCTCAAATTATCGTCTCGGTCGACTAGTGGCTGCCAAAAATAAGAATAAAAAATTACAGAAAAAAAATAATCAGCAAAAATCAGGTGTTTAATGCGAAAAATCACGAGCGTTTAGTCTTTGTTTGGTATCTTGAAGGCTGGATGATGAGAGTTGATGGGGAAATTTCATGACAAAAATAGCAGATCTGGGCCCAAAAAAAAGGATTATGTAAGACGGAAAAAAAAAATCAAAATGAGTATGACACTGAAATGGCTTAATTCCAAAATGACGTCGGCTAGTGATTTTGTTGTTTGTGAGATATATGGGAAAGATAGACAAAGGGAATATATGACACACATCATCCACTCATTAATTCTCCGCCTCTCTCTGGGTAGCACGAGCAATCAGCTGGGGGTGGTTTCTGTTGGTTCTCATAATCTTGATGTGAATGTCAATAGAAAATGTTAATCAGCCACAGTTTTGATAATATTGTCAATATTTGAAATATCAAGGGATTTTATATAAGAGATAACTGAATTAAAGAGAGTACTTAATATCACGCAACATAATCACTGTATATGTATTTTGAGGTAAACATATTATAAACAAATAGGAAATACTATCATGATTTGGGTTTAAAGGAGTGTGATTAGCATGAAATATTTCAAATGTATCTTGCCCCAGATAGAATTTGTGCCAAGATCCTAATATTTCACCACAATCTTGTTGATATTATGATGTTTACTAATGTTTGGACCCCAGATGTTTAGATGTCTTGTTTATTTGGAGCTGAGAGCTATCTGGGTTCCATCCAAGTAAATGTCCAGAAACTTAACTGACTCGAGTTCTAATTACTTGCTTTCTTGGGCTTTTGTCAGGTCATGACATTTATTTAAATATGGTTTGACATTTGGTTTTGTCAAAATGTGATAAATGGACAAAGCCTTGACATTTTTCACTTCAGGCAAGCCTGGCAAGGCTTATATTGTAATGATTGAAATGAGAAATTTGATGGGTTACCTTTGATGAACTTGGACCAATATCAACAATTTGCATTTGAAAAAAGGTACATTGCTATATATGGCTGCATGAGGCATGGTACGTGGATAATGAGTAATGCAAAATAAATACAGATAGACATGCAAGTAATCAGGAGTGAGGCATGATGGGTACAGGAAGACTTGGAAAGAGGGTGGGAGTGAGGCATGATGGGTACAGGAAGACTTGGAAAGTGGGTGTGAGGCATGATGGGTACAGGAAGACTTGGAAAGTGGGTCAGTGAGAAGCATGATGGATACAAGAAAACATGGAATGTGGGTCATAGTGAGGCATCATGGGTACAGGAAGACTTGGAAAGTGGGTCAGTGAGAAGCATGATGGATACAAGAAAACATGGCAAGTGGGTCATAGTGAGGCATGATGGGTACAGGAAGACTTGGAAAGTGGGTCAGTGAGAAGCATGATGGGTACAGGAAGACTTGGAAAGTGGATGGGAGTGAGGCATGATGGGAACAGGAAGACTTGGAAAGTGGGTGGGAGTGAGGCATGATGGGTACAGGAAGACTTGGAAAGTGGGTGGGAGTGAGGCATGATGGGTACAGGAAGACTTGGAAAGTGGGTGGGAGTGAGGCATGAAGGGTACAGGAAGACTTGGAAAGTAGGTCAGTGAGAAGCATGATGGAAACAAGAAAATATGGAAAGTGGGTCATAGTGAGGCATCATGGGTACAGGAAGACATGGCAAGTGGGTCATAGTGAGGCATCATGGGTACAGGAAGACTTGGAAAGTGGGTCATAGTGAGGCATCATGGGTACAGGAAGACTTGGAAAGTGGGTCATAGTGAGGCATCATGGGTACAGGAAGACTTGGAAAGTGGGTCATAGTGAGGCATCATGGGTACAGGAAGACTTGGAAAGTGGGTCATAGTGAGGCATCATGGGTACAGGAAGACTTGGAAAGTGTAGTGTTCTCCAATCACCCATCGGCAAAGCCCAGATAGGTGATCTGGAGGGGTATGTCGAACGTCCATGGTCTCTACCAACTCCAACCAAAGAAAAGTTTGGTGGAGTTGATTGAGCTCTAGTGAAGTAAAAACTCGCCAGCTGCAAAAACTTTGGTAAACCCGTTTAAACGTCAAAATTGAACCCGTTTCAACTGCCGTTAAAACGGGTTTGATTCAATTTTTGCAGCTGGCGATTATTATCAAGTATTTATATTTTCTTTATTTAATGTTATCCAAAAAATAATCAAGCTTTTTTGTGAGATTTTAGACATAATCATACATAAAATATGAATTATCACTTAAACAGTTGGGTATTTAAAAAATCACATCTGAACGAGATTATGACCAAAAAGCAAAAATCTCAGACCTCTCCAGATCACCTATCTGGGCTTTGCCGATGGGTGATTGGAGAACACTATGGAAAGTGGGTCATAGTGAGGCATCATGGGTACAGGAAGACATGGCAAGTGTAGACTGGTCCCCCGCCGAGTGTCAAGAGTCTATGGCAAGTGGGGCCTGATGTGTTTAAGGGGGACAATGGTGTCACTTTCAGCTGTCACCAGGGGGGGGAGACACTTACATCTGTTATTTATGGCAATATCGGCAATCCATCACAGCCAGTGACATGCTGCAGCCACTGCTGGGGCATTTGGTAATTCCACTATCTTTCTCTGGGCCCTAATCTTAGCACAGTCTCAAATTAATTAGAGACCACCAACTTGAACAAAAAGCAACCTGATTGTGTGATTATCGGAAAATGGCCGAAGATGCATTCATTTTGAGAGAGAAATTGGTGTGATTATAAATGATATGTGAGATAATTGATAGACATGATGGGGCAATGAAGCAACCGATGACCACACGCACATTTGACTCCATTATGTCGCGGAGAAGGAGTTTGTGAAGAAAGGTAAGGAGAAGCTTAACAGAGATTGTGTGTCAGCGATCTGCCATCTGGCCACGCCGATTGATACGCCATATAATTAGATTGGTGGGTCCACGGCAAATATGAGCACACAATTGTCATGTCAGACTCCGTCACCCAGTCCATTGTGTCCGTCAGTGCGCTCAGCACATCAGATGATGACCAGGTTTTGATACGTTACCAAATCGGCATTGTTGGTGGGATAAGCTTGCCCAAATATGTCACCGTGAATGTGATCCCTCGTAAAATATTAGCATCGGTGCCTTTATGGCAGTCACGGCACCAAGGCTGACACGCCTGACTCATTGTCTATCTGCGGGTAGATCCCACATCCTGCTTCCACGCCATTCATATCTCTACCCTAAGTGCCAATATGCCCATAATCGCCACCAGAACATTTAAGTCATCACCCGCTTGAGTACCTGTTATGATAGTAATGTGATGGAGTGTATCTATATTTTTATGTTTTTCTGAGTCATATGCAGAACATTGGCCACATTTTCATAGATTTTTTTAAAAAGATTAATATAGTTAGTTAGATCTGACAGCATGGTTATAATGCTTGGATGGTGCAAGTAAAATTGACCTCAAGGCAAGTTTATATATATATATATATTTTCTTTGACAATCACCGCAGTATTTGGTTATTAAATCTATATACTATGGCGGAAATGAAGAAGGTCATTTTTATAATGGGGCTTGTGGTAATTAATAATTCCAAGGAAACGGAGAAATATATGGTAATAGAATGTTAAATAGATTAGCCTTTCAAGCAAAGCAGCTGTAGTAAAAATGTAATGGGATTCTCACAATAGGTGAGATAATATGAATTGAAAAGTAGAAATATTTAGCAAAGTCACTTCTTACATTTTTGCTGTCTGAATTCTCATATATGCTATATAAAATATATTGTAACAAATTACAAAATATGAGTGCCACCAAAGCAAGACGCCACATTAAAAATGGAATAAAAATCACACGGTAGGTGAGATAATATTGATCGAAAAATAGAAATATAGAACAAAGGTCTTAGGTGTGCCATGAGAGTGTAGAGAGCGGTGTTTGTCCAATAAAACCTGATGGGAAGTGTGAACAAGAAGGGCAGCAGTCGATAGTGGAAGCGCGGTGGCTGGTGGCAGGTTTCAGGGAAGAACGGTGGCATATATCTACCTACATACTATGCATTAAGAACTGGCCAGCAAGCATGACTCATATTATTGGATCAGAGAATGACTAAACTGTCAAACAATAAGATGTATGAAAGGCACAAACATGTCCGCACTCGTGCAGCCTCTGAGGGTATGTTGACTGTGCTCAGAGCACATTTCATCTCATAGAAATCACCAGAGGTAATTATATTTCAAAGTAAATAATGAACAATGTATTTCCTAAGCTTCTTTTCCTCCCAGAGATAATAATGTTGAGTCACTTTTAGATTATGCTTTAAGAAGATATATAGTGACCTTGATCTAAACACAGTTTGCTACACATAGTATCAATGACCTTCACCCCAGTGGATGTAATTCAGTCTGAGTAGTGACTGCTTGGAGGCTATGTGGGGGGGACTGGTTTGAGATTATCACCTCATTCTGAGTTAGGCAGGCAGAAAGGCTGATAAGCCTGCAGGATTAAAGGATAAAGGACTTGATATTAATGTGGGGTGTGATAGAAGGGGTCTAATCAGGCAGGAGATAGTGTATAAGATGAGACTGGTGATGAATACCTGCCTCGTATTGATGCTTATAGGCTGTCTATCTGATAAGATACGCCAAGCCGGCAAAAACCTCCTCTGCCCAAGTGCAGTTATATGCAGTGATGTGTCCTCAAGCACGCGCTTGCTTCTACAGATGTGATTTAACAAAAATCGATCATTGTAGAAACGGCATGTTGAAATTATATTCACCAAGAGGCAGGTATGGCATTGTAAAATATAAAGACATCCCCAAGCAATAGATGGCCGAGAGCGTATTCAAAGTCCACGATTATACAGGCAAAATCTCTTCTATGTTGGCTGAGATTTAATTAATTTTGATATGAACAGCTTTAATATGATAGAAGATCCACTGCGATTATCTTGTCATGTTCTCCATGCAGACATGAAGAATTTCCTAAGAATGTCTCTTTTCTTTTGTCCGTTTATGCATCATTCCAATAGATGCCTTAATTTTTGCTCAGATTACGATTTGGATGTGTGCTAAGACTGGTTTTTTTATAAAATAAAAAACTGTGAGTTTTGTTGTTTTCACCATCCAACTGGTGATAATATTGACAAGACAACGCGTTGCCTTAATTGGGGAGTGAGGAGATGTAAAATGATGCTTCTCACATGTTTTCTGCCATCTTAGGCTTGCATAATGGCTCCCGAGGAGAATGAGAAATGTTTCTTAATGTTGCCAGGGACCAGGACCAGAGCTTCGTGGCATTTTTACATATACATGGTATGATATTTACATGATTTAAAGTTAAGGCAGTATTTATAATATGGCTTATTATATCTGTGTGTTATATACAGTGAGTTTTTAAGGATTGATGTAAAATGTAAAGCAGTTTTATGACAGTAATACAATATACTAGATCAGTATTCTATATGTTTTGTAATCGAGAATCAAAGCAGAATTCACACATATTAGGACTATTTCTTGGGTTTTGCAAGGTTGAAATAGTGATAGCAAATCAGATGATGTGTGCAACAGTCGTGGTATTCGGAAAATAATGAATAGTAAGGGGCTGGAAGATGATGTCAGACTGAAGACATGAACTACCGGTAACCTATACACTTCACACTATGCCGTACACTCACAAGAAAGTCATCAAGTTGCCAAAATAACAGGGGTATACCATCAGGTTCCTTTGATAACATTGGTATACCATCAAGTTGCCTTGATAACATTGGTATACCATCAGGTTGCCTTTATAACATTGGTATACCATCAGGTTGCCTTGATAACATTGGTATACCATCAAGTTGCCTTGATAACATTGGTATACCATCAGGTTGCCTTGATAACATTGGTATACCATCAGGTTGCCTTGATAACATTGGTATACCATCAAGTTGCCTTGATAACATTGGTATACCATCAGGTTGCCTTGATAACATTGGTATACCATCAAGTTGCCTTGATAACATTGGTATACCATCAAGTTGCTTTGATAACATTGGTATACCATCAGGTTGCCTTGATAACATTGGTATACCATCAAGTTGCCTTGATAACATTGGTATACCATCAAGTTGCCTTGATAACATTGGTATACCATCAAGTTGCCTTGATAACATTGGTATACCATCAAGTTGCTTTGATAACATTGGTATACCATCAGGTTGCTTTGATAACATTGGTATACCATCAAGGTGCCTTGATAACATTGGTATACCATCAAGTTGCCTTGATAACATTGGTATACCATCAGGTTGCCTTGATAACATTGGTATACCATCAAGTTGCCTTGATAACATTGGTATATCATCAGGTTGCCAAATAACATTGGTATACCATCAAGTTGCCTTGATAACATTGGTATATCATCAGGTTGCCTTGATAACATTGGTATACCATCAAGTTGCCTTGATAACATTGGTATATCATCAGGTTCCTTTGATAACATTGGTATACCATCAAGTTGCCTTGATAACATTGGTATATCATCAGGTTGCCTTGATAACATTGGTATACCATCAAGTTGCTTTGATAACATTGGTATACCATCAGGTTGCTTTGATAACATTGGTATACCATCAAGTTGCCTTGATAACATTGGTATACCATCAAGTTGCCTTGATAACATTGGTATACCATCAGGTTGCCTTGATAACATTGGTATACCATCAGGTTGCCTTGATAACATTGGTATACCATCAGGTTGCCTTGATAACATTGGTATACCATCAGGTTGCCTTGATAACATTGGTATACCATCAGGTTGCCAAATATAACATTGGTATACCATCAAGTTGCCTTGATAACATTGGTATACCATCAGGTGGCCAAAAATAACATTGGTATACCATCAGGTTGCCTTGATAACATTGGTATACCATCAAGTTGCCTTGATAACATTGGTATACCATCAGGTTGCCTTTATAACATTGGTATACCATCAGGTTGCCTTGATAACATTGGTATACCATCAGGTTGCTTTGATAACATTGGTATACCATCAGGTTGCCTTGATAACATTGGTATACCATCAAGTTGCCTTGATAACATTGGTATACCATCAGGTTGCCTTGATAACATTGGTATACCATCAGGTTGCTTTGATAACATTGGTATACCATCAGGTTGCCAAATATAACATTGGTATACCATCAAGTTGCCTTGATAACATTGGTATACCATCAGGTTGCCTTGATAACATTGGTATACCATCAAGTTGCCTTGATAACATTGGTATACCATCAAGTTGCCTTGATAACATTGGTATACCATCAGGTTGCTTTGATAACATTGGTATACCATCAGGTTGCCAAATATAACATTGGTATACCATCAAGTTGCCTTGATAACATTGGTATACCATCAGGTTGCCTTGATAACATTGGTATACCATCAAGTTGCCTTGATAACATTGGTATACCATCAAGTTGCCAAAAATAACATTGGTATACCATCAAGTTGCCAAAATAACATTGGTATACCATCAAGTTGCCAAAAATAACATTGGTATACCATCAGGTTGCCTTGATAACATTGGTATACCATCAAGTTGCCTTGATAACATTGGTATACCATCAGGTTGCCTTGATAACATTGGTATACCATCAGGTTGCCTTGATAACATTGGTATACCATCAGGTTGCCAGTTGATATACCATCAAGTTACCATAGCAATACTTTATTTCAGCTGAAAAATATGTGGTTAAGGGTGTATGATATGACTTAAAGACATAATTGTTTAATCATAAAAATATACTAATTTGGAGTAAGAAGAAACATGTCAAGAAACTAATAAAGGAACTTAGTGGATTGGGTTGGAGTTGGTGGTGAATGAAGGAAAGTTTAATAACCTGGAGGGCAGAGAGGAGACAATAATCCTGGCAGGTCTGAACAATGCATGGCACACAATAACATGAAAGCAATAAAAACCAATGTAATTAGTAATAATATGAGTAAAATCGGATACTTTAATGTGCCATTATAACATTACGGCAAAGGAAAGCTTAATGGGTTTGCGTTCCCAGTTTATTAAGCTTAGCGAGGTCACAACAAAGAGGTGGCAGATATATTTCACTGTTATAAAATGGCCTATTTTGGGAGACATGAAAGAAGAGAAATATGCTGTACAAACATGTAATTATCCCTAATTGTCTGTGTGGACTCAAGCAATCACTAAATTCTCATATCTTCTGAATATACTTGTATGCTGGGTCGCCCTATCTGCGATCCACTTTTCTGCGAGTTATGACAGAAGCAAATATGTATCTAAGGGCTGAAGAGCAGAGTCTGTTTGCGACATATCTTGGGATTACGGGCGCCATTCATAAGCTATTCTATCTTAAATCATATTTAGGCGGATGTATGATATTTCTAGTCAGTAGCATAATGGTCTTAGTGCCTTCCATGACAGACTAATTCTGTTTTATGAGAATTTTTTTCGAGCAAGTAAATGGGGAAGCTAAATGCTTGTAGCATTAAATAAGTGTTTTGTATTCTGCTGTAGTATAAAACTTGAATGAGATCAGGAATGAAGGAACACGCTCCAAGCAGTGGCAATGGGCTTGGTGTAGTAGGGCTTTGCAGTGTTCTGCTTCTGGACCGGGAATCTCGGGATATGGGGCAAGAGAGAACGAGGTCATAGGAAAATAGGGATTCACTTAAGTTAGATGGAAACGTACGGGAACGATGTAACAACCAAGATATTGACCACTTTGTTTATCGTTTGTTTCGGGTTTTTACGCTACTTTCAACATTATTTCATTTATACATCATGACAAGACCTATTTGTAGCAGATATAGTGCTGCTTCACTGAATTGTTATGTAGCAGGTCCTGAACATAACAATCCACCCGGTAACAAATTGACAAGGACAAGAGTGCAAGCCTTCAGGTAAAGGCCTGAGCTCATAAGAGCAATTGTACTAGGAGGGCAGTCTCGGCATGGCTGGGAACCAAACCCATGACCTTTAGATCCACCCAGAATAACTGGTGCTTATAAGTTTGTATTCTAACCAACTTTACCACGGACCAGTATGATAGGGTTAAAGATACCGGAACAAAAACTAAATTATGGTATTTCCATGTGAATTGTATGATTCATGCAGGGGTGATTAAATATCAGTGTGTATTGCGCAATGCGTGTGTTATAAGATGTCAAGGTGACAATATTGTGATTCATGCAAGTGTGATAAGGTGAATTTATGCAAGTATTGTAAGATATTGTGAATTGTATGATTCATGCAAGTGTGATAAGGTGAATTTATGCAAGTATTGTAAGATATTGTGAATTGTATGATTCATGCAAGTGTGATAAGATGTGAATTGTGGTGATTCATGCAAGTACAGACAGTTGCAAACATCAAGAAAAAAATCTGATTTAATGAAGAAAAAAAACTTTTGTTACAATTTTATCATTTCCATTAAAATATTGAAACAATAATTGGCGAGAAAGATCGGTGCTTAAAATTCACATGACAAACATGCTTGATAGCATGTCAAACATGCAAGCCATGTTCAAATATGACAGTATTCAAACAACTCTATGTGAAGAGCACATATGTAAATTTGCATGGCAAAATTGTCCTGGCCCAATTTGTGGTATTAAGTTTGCAAAAACATAATTAGACAATAAAAGAAGTATGAGCTTGCTTGCCTCCTTATGCAGAACCTGAATCTTAGGCAGAATATCAAGGAGGCGACCACTTTTTGCTCCTGATGTGAATATTAAATCAAAGGAGCATGTCAAAATAGGATTTGCTAATTTAAATCCTGTTTTCTGAGATGAGATTACGTATTTGTATCATAGTATGCTTTCCTCTCTACATGATATTTAACATTCACAAATATTCATGAATGCCAAAATTTTAATTCTAAAGATTTATTTATGAGGATCTGATCTTCTATCTGGCCGTGGCACTGAGTGATAAAGTACCGCTCCATCCTCTACAGATGATTACTTTTAACATAATCTCAGCCCAAATTATGCTCTTGAAAAATGGAGATTTTGCGAAATAGGCAAATTTTATTGTATTCATATTAAAATTGCAAGTTTGGCAACTGATAGCTGCACAGTATAAATCTGTCCTGAATTAAGCTTTGATGTTAAATTATGGACAATTTATGTGCTGCAGGATAATATTCAATTAATTTGGTGCGGGTGTCTTGGGTGGCAACTTTATGATGAATGAGGAGGTTGCCCCACAGTTGTGAATGTTTAATTAAGATTGCAGTATTAAGTAAGGAATAGTAAGAAAATTATTATTTATTTGGTGCATTGTGAAATGAGATTAGAATGATGTCACTTATCAGAAGAGCACTTGTCCTAGTAGTTTGTAATTACTTGGAGTGCTAATACTTTAGAATAGCATAAAAATGGATAGTGACACAATTTGTTTTTCTAAGAACATAGATGTTGTTAGATTGAAAAAAGCAGACATCAGTGTTTTAAAACCCACTGCCCTCCCATAAAGAAGTCTGCCTAGTTGACACTTCTATTCTGATTGTCATCACAAGAAGCCCTGAAAACCCTAACTTCACACGGAGAAGTCCTCCTAACTCAGCCTTAAATGCCCACTGTCCTCACAGAGAGAAGTCCTCCTAACTCAGCCTTAAATGCCCACTGTCCTCACATAGAGAAGTCCTCCTAACTCAGCCTTAAATGCCCACTGTCCTCACATAGAGAAGTCCTCCTAACTCAGCCTTAAATGCCCACTGTCCTCACAGAGAGAAGTCCTCCTAACTCAGCCTTAAATGCCCACTGTCCTCACAGAGAGAAGTCCTCCTAACTCAGCCTTAAATGCCCACTGTCCTCACAGAGAGAAGTCCTCCTAACTCAGCCTTAAATGCCCACTGTCCTCACAGAGAGAAGTCCTCCTAACTCTCCCTTAAATGCCCACTGTCCTCACAGAGAGAAGCCCTCCTAACTCAGCCTTAAATGCCCACTGTCCTCACAGAGAGAAGCCCTCCTAACTCAGCCTTAAATGCCCACTGTCCTCACAGAGAGAAGTCCTCCTAACTCAGCCTTAAATGCCCACTGTCCTCACAGAGAGAAGTCCTCCTACCTCAGCCTTAAATGCCCACTGTCCTCACAGAGAGAAGCCCTCCTAACTCAGCCTTAAATGCCCACTGTCCTCACAGAGAGAAGCCCTCCTAACTCAGCCTTAAATGCCCACTGTCCTCACAGGGAGAAGTCCTCCTAACTCAGCCTTAAATGCCCACTGTCCTCACAGAGAGAAGTCCTCCTAACTCAGCCTTAAATGCCCACTGTCCTCACAGAGAGAAGCCCTCCTAACTCAGCCTTAAATGCCCACTGTCCTCACAGAGAGAAGTCCTCCTAACTCAGCCTTAAATGCCCACTGTCCTCACAGAGAGAAGTCCTCCTAACTCAGCCTTAAATGCCCACTGTCCTCACATAGAGAAGTCCTCCTACCTCAGCCTTAAATGCCCACTGTCCTCACAGAGAGAAGTCCTCCTAACTCAGCCTTAAATGCCCACTGTCCTCACAGAGAGAAGTCCTCCTACCTCAGCCTTAAATGCCCACTGTCCTCACAGAGAGAAGCCCTCCTAACTCAGCCTTAAATGCCCACTGTCCTCACAGAGAGAAGTCCTCCTAACTCAGCCTTAAATGCCCACTGTCCTCACAGAAAGAAGTCCTCCTACCTCAGCCTTAAATGCCCACTGTCCTCACAGAGAGAAGCCCTCCTAACTCAGCCTTAAATGCCCACTGTCCTCACAGAGAGAAGTCCTCCTAACTCAGCCTTAAATGCCCACTGTCCTCACAGAGAGAAGTCCTCCTAACTCAGCCTTAAATGCCCACTGTCCTCACAGAGAGAAGTCCTCCTACCTCAGCCTTAAATGCCCACTGTCCTCACATAGAGAAGTCCTCCTAACTCAGCCTTAAATGCCCACTGTCCTCACAGAGAGAAGTCCTCCTAACTCAGCCTTAAATGCCCACTGTCCTCACATAGAGAAGTCCTCCTAACTCAGCCTTAAATGCCCACTGTCCTCACAGAGAGAAGTCCTCCTAACTCAGCCTTAAATGCCCACTGTCCTCACAGAGAGAAGTCCTCCTAACTCAGCCTTAAATGCCCACTGTCCTCACAGAGAGAAGTCCTCCTAACTCAGCCTTAAATGCCCACTGTCCTCACAGAGAGAAGTCCTCCTAACTCAGCCTTAAATGCCCACTGTCCTCACAGAGAGAAGTCCTCCTAACTCAGCCTTAAATGCCCACTGTCCTCACAGAGAGAAGTCCTCCTAACTCAGCCTTAAATGCCCACTGTCCTCACAGAGAGAAGCCCTCCTAACTCAGCCTTAAATGCCCACTGTCCTCACAGAGAGAAGCTCTCCTAACTCAGCCTTAAATGCCCACTGTCCTTACAGAGAAATATTCAGGAAATATTCCAAAAATGTTTTTAAAAAATTATCCTTATTTAAGTGGAGAATATTTGAGGAGAGTGCAGCATTGGTTTGAATATTGTGGTATTATAAAATGCTGGCATATTTATTCAAGTAGATGGTATACGGCTGCTGTCAGAATGAGGCTATCATTTATTTCTGCTGTGAAATATTCATGGCGATTACATTAAAAATGGAGAGGTCTAATTCCCAGTGGGAGCGGCATAGAATGCAACAGTTTCTTCCTGCGGGGCTTTTTGTCAAATAAAAAGGGCATAAAGAGAAGGGTACTAAGATAGAACATCGGCACGAGAGCCGAGCAGAAAGGGGAGGTGTTACGTTTCAAAGTGATGACAGATTTAAGTGCACTTGTCTTATGGGCTGTAAATTAAAACTAAAAGGTGAAAACAACATTTTTAAATTCCTCATCGTAATTTGGAATGACGTCTTAATTTGTTGGGACTGCACATTTGTGAGAATCTCCTGGATAAAAACAAAGTGATGCTGAAAGAACGAGGATAGATTTCATGTTCGCGCTATCTGCATCTCATTTGCATAAGGTATGAGAAAAAAAGAAATGTTGCAAAATAAATATTATATATATATGTATGTAAATATTTATGGCATTGCGTCATGCCAGGAATTTACACTTAGTTTCTAACTGAACACTAACATGAATAAGGGTTTCAAAATATCTGTTAAAAAATACTTTGTAAAATAAGACAATATCATATGTGATTCAAAGTGGCATTTTGGTTCTTTTTTAAAAGCTTGAGAGAAACATTAAACTTGTAAATCTAAAGCTTGAGAAATATGTTTACTAATCTTGGCTTTTTTGTTAGTTTGTACTCCATGTGCACCTGTACTTGGAAAGAAAAATATGCTTTATCATATTTTCCAAAAGACTGAAAAAAATCTTTTGTTGAAGGATTTAGTTGAGTAATGAATTTGCTCAAGAACATCCTCCCAATTAGATAGAAATAAAAGATATGGAGAAGAAAGTCATTAATCAGTGCCGAGAGTGAAATAGATGCCCACATTTGACAAGAACATATGAGTGGAAATAGAACTGCACATTGTGGATGGGATATCACAGTGAGTTTTACAATCATTGGTTGTCATAAGCATTTAAGATTAGTAAATTAGAAATTGTTCCTGCAAAAGAGGTCAGTACCCAGGTAGATAACCTGATTTTGAAATTCACACGATATATACCGGTATCCATGAAATGGATGAGGTGAAATTTGATCAGAATTTCTTTTTGAACCACGAGATGTGATTTCAGTAATTTTATAATAAAAAAGACATGTCGTGAATGTAACTCAAAAAAATCAGCTCAGTTTCTGCCAATTAAAATTAAAGTTTCAAAAGCTGACCTTATGACTTAAAAACGTAAAAATTGTGTCTTGTTTTCTGGAAGCAAGAAAGGAAAGCTCTTAATTAATTATTTTTAAGTAATGTCAGCAGGACAGAAGGAAATGAGGTAACAATGAGAGATGTTTGGAGTTTTCCATCATATTTCAGACTTTGTGAAATTTGTGCACTTTATAAAGTCAGTTGGCAATATATTGAGCCTTATATGATGACAAATATCCGCCAGGATGAGTGAATAGCGTAAACATGGAAGTTGCAAATGCCATTCTTTAAGAATTATTTCAAAAGGATAATGTCATGCATGGATATAAGATCGGATATTAAAGGATCGGATTACTGCAGGGTACCAGGATGCAGGATTTATGTAACATACTTAAGACCATCGCATTATCTCCTCACGCAAATGCCACCTAAGTTCCTTAAATGAAAAAAAAAACAATTTACTGGTGAATATTTAGAATTTAACAAGATCAGGATTTAAGGCTTCCCTTAAAATTTTGAAGAAAAATATAGTTTGCATTTATACGCCAGTGAAGAGGTAATGGCAGAATTTGATGATATCTCATACATTAATTATATCAAATTTGTTTAAATTGATATCATTGATGTGTGAGTTACTGTCAAATTTGCTACCTGTTTTGAAAGTTGTGTTTAGGCTGAGCACATAATCTCTCTGCCTTTGAGGATATGAAAGCGACCATTTTGTTTGGGTGCATAGTAACATTAATAACAAATTGCATGATTCTTGTTGAGATCTTGTCAACTCTCCGTTTTGATCCATAATTCTCTCTCAAGAAGATGAGATGAGATCAGGTTAGGTCTGTCGTAAAATCTTGTGATGATGGCTTCAGTTGTGCAGGCTGGTAGTGAGTGACTTGTCATGCTCAATCAGATCACACTCAGCACACGATTAACTCCTTCAATCTGATTGGTTGCAATTTGTTCTAAATTTTAATCAGGTTGGAAACAAGATTACAGAATTGATGTACTGTTTTATAATCTATGAATAATTTTATTTGAATAAAGATGGTCCTGAGCATTTACATATTTCTCTTTTCAAATCAACGATTTGTAAGAATTCATCAGAATTGTCAGACAAGAAAGATGTAGATTTGTGATTGGCGGTTTAGGAGGGGTGAATGTGGGACAGACAGATCGGAGCCAGATCACCGCAGAGATCATAGACCACAGTGACAAATAGCTTCCGACCATCCCACCAGGGGGAGCAATAAAGAATGTAGGCAAAGCAGTTGCCAGAGTACGAAGCAGAATGAACTGTCGAAAAACAAATCATATGGAAAGTCAAAGGAATAAAATCTTAAAATAATCTTAATTATTTAATTATTCATATACATTTTACTTGTTAAATGGCATTGGTTGATTCAGAAATATCACTGTCAATTAAAAAATGTTTGCTGGCCAAGTGTGGCACTTGGCCAGTAGGTGTCTCTGATGGTCATGTTGTACTTTGTATGTTTACAGACCTGCTGATCCCCCAATGTGATCTTGGCTTCATTAAGCGGGACTTAACTGGTTACAGTTCCACTTCCACCCAGTGCACCTTACCAGATGATACCACATCTTACCTGAGACTTAACCTGCGATCCGTTCTGACCACATTCCTATTGGATATATTTACGATTTGGGCTGCAATTTCTGTGCATAAGGTAAGCTAAGATGTTTTTTGTGATCTCTGGTTATTTGAGTGTGGTTAAACATTTATGTTATGTGATATACGTTTAAAATACTTTATGGACGTATGTGTATGTGTGGGCTTTTTTTATAGGGGAGTAACTTGGGCCGTTGCCCTTTTTTTATGCCAGAGGATCCTAAAATATGCCCTGAGGCACTTCAGCATTGATATGTGAACCCAACCTAATGCAAAGACAAAAATGTGACAGATATGTGGATAATTTAAGGTAGATCCAGATTTAGTGAAATTGGATAGATTTTGTTTTATCTTTAGCATATTTTATGCAGTCAAGACTCAATCTATGATATAATAGAATTAAGGTGTCCGCTGATGGAGAAAATATTATAAACTGTATGGCAAAATATATATATAATAATGAAATGGACATATTTATGGATATTTAATCATAAGAGTTGACCGAGAAGGATACAAGAAATACTGTGCGTCCATTACAGTTATTTTTGTTTGGAGCTTGCACGTCGTGACATACATTATTAATGACCACGAGTCATCCATCATATGGGCGGAATTATTGTTTCTGGGGGTATTGCTAATTTCCCCAATCCCAGCAAAGGACGCCCCGGGGAACGGACGGTTGAAATATGCATTATGAGTGCAGTCCATTTCGATGCATATTTGTTTACTATGAAGGAATGTGCACCCATATTTGTCCATTCCATGTCATGCTTATGTTTTTATTTGACACATTTTTTGGTGGTCTATACATTTATATTGTTGTATCTACCATTCTTGTTACCATTTCTGCTCTAAATTCTTGAAAGAAAATTTATATTTGTGAAAAAAACTAACATAATAGTGAAATGAGAATTCTAACGAGAGTGCTAACATGGTTCTTATGGAGAATGTGTGGCAAAGGAAAGGAGGCAATCCGTACCGTGCTAATATACACGTGTTGACATAACCAATGTTTACCAACTCTTATAAATCGGCTTGAGAGTCAATATGATTTAAGATAACTTGTTCAATTAGATGTGGACAGAGTACCGCTCTCACTTCAGAGAGTTCCGGATGTTTAATTGTCACCTGGTTGATGAAAAGCAAACTAGAAACTCTTCAGAAAAATCTTGACTTCCACAAGGCATTTGACATGAGTTGAATCTCTTCGGTCCACATTAAGATTAAGTTATGACCAGGTTTATTGACAATATGGAATGTGGATGTTTTTTGTTCAGTGAGGGACAAAGGGTAGGCGTGTGTGTTATCAGTGAAGAGCATTTAACACTTTGTCGTCCAGGAGGATTATATCCCATACCAGGGATAGATAAAGAAGTATTAAAGGATTATCCTTAATCTGAAGACAGATAACTGAATTAGCAGCCAATCGTAACATGCTTAATTGTTCTATATCATAATTCTATTGTCAAACCTTTGCAGATCTGGTATTTGTTATGAAACAATAAAGAACCTTTTTTAACTCTTTCATATTAAATTATAAATAATATGTATTTGCAATTGAGTTTTCAAACTCTTATTTTGATCCAAAGAGTGAAAACCTTAAAACAATATATTTAATTTGCAGTTGAGCCAAAATGTTGTAATTGCTTCTGCAGTTGGGTTTATGATAACATAATAGCTCATAAGATAGATATAATCTAACCATGAAGTTGCATGATCAGATACCACTAAAGCCATTAATACCCCCCTCAGGGGCCACTAGAAGGGGGATTTGCTTTGCTTTTCAATTATACTCTCTGGGGATATCAATGAATTTTTTAGTACAATCTGTGGAGAGGAGTTGCGTAATCCTCTACACCTTTCAACATATGGCTGCCCTTGACAAAGCCTAATCTCCAACCATTCTCTTTCTAAATAATATTTCTAAGAAATTATTGAATTTACTGTGATTGGGTCAATTTATCAAATCTTTATTAAGTGATCAGTTCAGGAATCGTTATTAAGTGATCAGTTCAGGAATTTTTATTAAGTGATCAGTTCAGGAATCTTTATTAAGTGATCAGTTCAGGAATCTTTATTAAGTGATCAGTTCAGGAATCGTTATTAAGTGATCAGTTCAGGAATCTTTATTAAGTGATCAGTTCAGGAATCGTTATTAAGTGATCAGTTCAGGAATCTTTATTAAGTGATCAGTTCAGGAATCTTTATTAAGTGATCAGTTCAGGAATCGTTATTAAGTGATCAGTTCAGGAATTTTTATTAAGTGATCAGTTCAGGAATCTTTATTAAGTGATCAGTTCAGGAATCTTTATTAAGTGATCAGTTCAGGAATCGTTATTAAGTGATCAGTTCAGGAATCTTTATTAAGTGATCAGTTCAGGAATCGTTATTAAGTGATCAGTTCAGGAATCTTTATTAAGTGATCAGTTCAGGAATCTTTATTAAGTGATCAGTTCAGGAATCTTTATTAAGTGATCAGTTCAGGAATCTTTATTAAGTGATCAGTTCAGGAATCGTTATTAAGTGATCAGTTCAGGAATCTTTATTAAGTGATCAGTTCAGGAATCGTTATTAAGTGATCAGTTCAGGAATCTTTATTAAGTGATCAGTTCAGGAATCTTTATTAAGTGATCAGTTCAGGAATCTTTATTAAGTGATCAGTTCAGGAATCTTTATTAAGTGATCAGTTCAGGAATCGTTATTAAGTGATCAGTTCAGGAATCTTTATTAATTGATCAGTTCAGGAATCATTAATTGATCAGTTCAGGAATCAATATTAATTGATCAGTTCAGGAATTTGCCATGTTAACATTGTTTTGTGATATTTTCAATAAAAATTCACTGTTTTACATTGCCATGACAACCGCACATCAATCACAACTAGGTAAAAGGGATGTACAAAAAGTAAGGCAATTTGTTGTATATTAGTACTGAGAAAGGCAAGGTAAAAAGTGGTCAAAGTGATTAATCTTACAGTGTAAATGCAGTAACTTTATATGAAAATTCAACTAACTTATAAGTCAAATTAACGGTTATATTGCGAAATGCAGGTCATAGTAAAATAGATTATTATTATCTTGTAATTAGTTTCCTTCCATATACAATATCTTTTTTTCATGTGTGAACTCACAATCCAATTAAAAGATCATTGCTACCATATATGGTAACAGGACAGGGAATATATTTTAAAGTGACAAATTACTTGAGTAAAAAAAATGTGAAAAGGTAGAAGTGGCAGGGTAATATATTGGGTTTGTATGTTGAATGGATGGGTAGCGTAGCATCCCCTGACGGTCACAAAAATATGGCAGTACGGGTGGCCCACGGCCAAGTTTCACCACCAAAGTGTGCTCTGGATATGCTACATGGCGGTCGTGGTAAAACATCCGCAGGCGATCCGCGGCTTTTTTGGAAGAGCTCATAGCACCAAGGCTGTAATGCCCGGATTAGTTATATAACTTCAACACAAACAATCCAAAGCATAAAGTCATTGATGTGAATTATCTTAATAGTTTTCTGCCACTTAGTGATTTGTGTCTTTGAACTGCACTTTTAAGTAGGTATATTCGGAAATTGAAGGAGGGCTCTGGGGCCTAGGATAACGCTGAAAGGAGAAGTATTTGAGTTTTTTAAGTCGCTTTTAAGATATAAACCTTTGTGTACATGCTTGGATTAAACACAAACCAATATTATTACTAAGTTTCACATTTTACCGACACAAGACTATTACTTCCTTCTTTGTCAAGGTGATCATTTTGCTAAAAGTACCGATATCTTTAATGGTGGCCGCTTTATCCAAAATTAATGTGATAAAAATTGCCTCCAAAGAAAACACAAATATGGTGTTGTTACCTGTCAGTTAAATATGCATCCCCTTTGGAATTGTAAGTTGTCATCTTTTTTTTAAGGCTAAGAGCTTTGCAAACTTGCATCAATGGCTTGAAGATGATGAAAAAAATAAAAGACAACCTTTTAGTAACCAACTTGTAAAGTTGTCAAACTGTAACAAGTATAATAAAAAAATGTGGGTATTTTAGTCATCTCAATAACCAAGATGTCTCTGGGGCATTGAAATGTGGTGAATCTTTGTTATCAAGATTATGCGAGCTAACTTCATATGGAAGAGTAATTTCTGCTCTGTATGTGAACCTAAATGAGGCGTTTAAGGACCATAGGAAATATAGGCAAAACAAGTGTTTCATTCCTATAAATTTGTCCAAACTTCCAAGCTGTTTTCTCTATTATTTCACTTCAGATATTGTTAAATCAGGTTGTGTATTGTTGACATGTTCATTTCTTTTATTGCCTTTTATTGTACATTTCATATTTTGATATTTCATATTGAGTCATTTATTTATAAAAGAAGTTATAATATAACATTCACTAAGAGATAGGTTTAACAATGAATGATAGTAAATAGAACAAATTGTGAAGTTACCATGGAAACTAATTGATTGCTTTATTCAGAACCATCAGCATATTCATAGATGATTTTATTTGAAGAATGTGGGTGTTGTTTATATCTAAATCTTTCTTCGAAATTGAACAGAAGTGGGCATTTGGATTTCTAGATATATACGATGAGGAGATATTCCCCACAGATAATAATTACACCTCTAGAATCAATCACTTTTTCAATGACGTCTCCAATAATAAGGATGTCCTCCTTTGGAACATAACCCCACGGAGGGTGACAGGAATTAACCGTGAAGAGTTAATAAAGTTCTCGTTGATCTGGGCTTGCCTTTCAGGTTTTGAGATCAAGAGTTGTTCTAACTTCTCAGGGCTAAAACTCTGGGGCAGCATTTTTGTTGTATACGTCCTAATCCATGTAAGATGGGAGAGCCCGAGAGCTCTTGAGATGACCTTGAGGTGACCTTGACGAGTTCTAAGGACGGCAGCCAGTAGAGATCAGTCAATGACGGACAAACTAATCCTGACTTCAAACGTTTCCCAAATGCCCAAGCTCTCGTCACATTCAGCCCATCTCTTACGTGGCGATATTTTGAACCCTTCAAGTGCTTTCAGGGATTGTTCTACGACTGGGAGAAGTTGCGGGGGCTTTGGTTTCAAGTTGTTCATCTCCTCAACTCAGCTATTCATGCAATAGATCGCCATACTCACCGAGGATTCTCACACGATTCTATGATACAAACTTACGTAATCCCAACGTAACATCACTCGTTAAACTTTAAGCAAGAGAAGTTTGAAAAAACTTAGAGCCCTTGAGTATGGTGATTACCACCAGGGGTCTCTGTGGGTAAGATATTACATTTGCTTTATGAGGTGATCTTTGATGGTTTCTTTATTTATTGCTAGAACATTTGAAGTTTTTCCCTACATTTGTTTTCCGCAAATGTTAATTTCATATACACAATGATTAATTTATAGAAAATATGTTTGGGCATACTGTTTTCCAGGAAAATGCAAAGAATGTTTGGGGCAGGAATATATTTTTAAAAAAAACAACCTATGACTGTGGGAATAAACTAGTCAATGAATTATCTTTTGGACAATTACAGGTCGCCATACTGAAAACAACACACTGGAACTGCACAATTAAAATCAGAAGTGCACAAAAACTCTCTAAAATCCAATCATGAAAAAACAAGATAGAAACCTGCAATCTCACTTTTCTCAACCATTAAGATAAATTCATAGGACAGGAGAAGGGGAAAAGAAAAAAGGTAAATTCAGATATTTTGGCAAGATTGATACATTAGCTAACCCCTTCTTCCCTTCGTTGTTTCCACGATGACCTGTCTGTGAAGAATGAAGTTGAATTTTACACATTTGAGAGTAGGAAGGTGATGGATGTGGAGCAGGTGGGTGGGATTAGATCTCAGCAGACACAATATTGTGAGGGAGAATCAGAATGAGACAGCCACTTCCTGTCAGAGGAGAGGACATTTGTCACGAGACACCACCACACCTTAGTGCAGTCTCAGGTCCACAAAGCTAAACAGCTCATGCACAATGTATACGCTTCTGTCTCTACTTCTGATCGTGCACACCAAATGTTTTACCTCTAGCCTCACTGAAGTTGAAAGATAAAACAAAAAAAGCAATTGTCATTTTGATATAAAGAAGAAAATTGCAAAGAAATGGATATATACTTTCCACCATGAGATTGCACTCCATATAGCAGACAGAACAAAAATATCTCTAATGATTTTGAAATTTGATTTATTGACAACTGGAATGATGATTTGAGAGACAATATTTTCATCATATATCAAGCAAGTGCATTTTGGAATAGATGGGGGTCACCTTTCTTATAAGGCTTGGAAGGTTTCTTCCAAGAATTGCCTCACACATAAAACATGAGATGACACACCACGCATATAATAATCAAACATTCATGTCTGCTGCTGGCTAGTTTACTACAAAATGAGACCTGTTTTTACCTGCGGCTCACGATGATTTTCATATATTACGTGGGACTTAGTAGCGTGACCATATAATAATCACTTCCTGATCGTGTCCCTTATATTTTTTTAATTAAAAATTGCACATCTAAATTGCACATTGATTAAAAATGGTTTGGGATTATTGCCAACATGTGGCAAGCATTACTTATTAAAACAACCAGGTGACTCCAAGGAATCGGCAATAAATTTATCTTTTTAACCATTTTGTTTTTAATAAATGGTTTATTTTACAAAATAATGATATGATCTATATTTGTGAAAAAACAATTCAGAGATAAGTGTTATCCATTTACTTGCTATCTTTTATTCTTTTATTTGAATTCAAGCAATTTGTTGTGATCAGGATTGGAGAATCCAAATAAATACAGTTTCATGTTTTCATAAAATGATTGTTTCCAATCAGTGAAAGAAAAAAAAAGTTTTCCAGTTAATTTCCTTGATTGCTTCATGTTGTTAATTGTAATTTGTTTAGCTGCATTGTCAGTGCTAAGATTGGATGTGGTAAGTTGGACTCTGGATTGTGTTCGTCTAAGTGCCCTCTGCTGGCCGAGTGAGAAAAGACAAAGAAATACTGATGTCTCTCAGTCCAGGAGAAAATTGGAGGAAAGTGGTTTTTGAGCGAGGGACAATGTTTTACTGTGTATGTTGGGGATTTGACACATCTGCTTGACTTCTGAAGTGGGAGTGCCTATTTAAACCATGAATCTATTAACCTAGGACTTATTGTTTCCAGTCAATGGACCCTCTTATCTTGAAATCCAAGGTGACTAAATACAAGAACAATGTTAGCATTGAATTATCCAGTCACCTTCAGTCAGTCAGAAAGTACTTTAATTAAGTGTTAAGAGCTCAAAACAAAATATAAATTAACAAGTTTAACTAATTTTCTATTCGCAGTCACTACTTGACCTTTTGAGAAGGAGATAAATGTATATATTTGTTTTCCGTGTAGGATCTCTTTTGACAATTGACCCCAACATGGGTCAATTCACATAACCAGGTCTATGATAAGGAAAAGATTAAAATTTCTTCTTCAGTCCTATTAGTGTTGACAAGATTATCTGGAACCAGTCATTAACTTAATTCGACCAATCAGATTTCACTGCTCTTTGGCTGCATCAAGAGGAGCTTCTATCTTTTTCTCTAGCTGACCTCTGACCAGTCAAAGGTTGATAAGAAGGATAAAAAAGGGCTTGAGGGAGATATTTGCAGCTTTTCTGCTAAATTGAAAATGACATGGTGAGGTTGCCACAAAATAACTGGATATTAGTCTGCAGACAGTTTGGTGGTAAGCTTTTTCCCGCCAGATGATGGATTTGATTGCAAAGGACAGGGTCAGTTCCAGCTGCTTGGGTGGTTTCTTAAAACTCAGTCGTTAAGAAAAAAACTCAGTCATTAAGAAAAAAAATTGCCCAAAACATTATCATGTAAACCTTTCTAGTCAAAGATTTCAGTCAATATCTAATTGCATCCAATTGTGATATTTATCTTGAATATTTATGGATTTATTATTGATGACTGCATGATGTCTGACTTGAGGCCAGACAAGGACAAATTTTATACCAGCAAAGAATGTGATATGTAGTGATACATACACTAAAAGTTTTGTGAGTGTGGCTGAGTTGAAGTGGAAGGCACTTCTGGCAAGGAAATGATGAGGAAGTCATAGTGATCAGAGAAGAAAGCCTGTGTCTGGCAGTGGTGGCCGTGAGAGCCACTCAGGTCTACCCTCCTCAAGACAGATGGACTGCTCTCCCCATCTCCTTCTCTGCAGCAGCAGCAGCAGCCATACTCCCGTCTTAATTGACTGCCTTCCCCGTCACCACAAGATAACAAAAAAACAAGTGGCCGCTGTTGATGTTGGCGGACAGACAACACAGGGTGGGATAATGAACTTATAATAGAGCTCGTCATGGTAACAAGGAATGGCCGAGAATGAGGGAGGTCTCTCTATTGTTGTAGGGGGCTACAACATGTTAATCACAAACATACCTCAACATTTCTCTATGTTGCTCAATCCAGTCTGTTTGCTTTATATTTCAATTCACAAGCCTCAGTTTAGATAGCTTTTGGATAGTTCAGACTTTTGAGTGATTCATAAAATCTCAACTAACCTCTCATAATATTAACAAAACATTAAATTGATTATTCTTTTTTACTTATGCACAATTAAAAAAAAAGTAAAATGGGGCCCACACCGTATGTATGAAAAATAATATTATTAATATTGTTTGCATTATGGAAATATTTGCCAGACCACATCCTGGTATGGTAGTCAGGGAAAAATAAAGACTTCCATTGTTAGGTATGCACAACATGAAGATTTACCCAGATGACATATCAAAAATACACCCAGAAAATAGTTTAATGTTTTCTGTAAAAGCAAATGAAAGTAATGGGATATTTACACAAGGGTCGGGAAGAATGGACGAGAGACGAGAGACGGAGGATTTACGAGGAAATATGCTGCCAAGTGCATGCACATTTCATGTCTTGTTTTTGTAAACCAGAGCCACTGCAAAGTTAATTCCCACCATGTTATTTTGTCCATCATTGATGTTACAGACATATTTATATATTTATATATATGCATTTTATACAAAGTCGAAACAAGGTTTCATTCACTGGGGAGATAAAAGTTTTGTTTACTGAGTTGACTCAAGTTTTAATTCATCAAATGGACACAAGGTTTCATTCATTGAATTGATACAAGGTTTAACAGAATCTGAATGTCATTGTCCTTCACAGTCCTGTGACAGAATGTCTGATTCCTGAACCAATATTACAGCAATGCCACAGACCTTTACAGTAGATACAGAGTACATTCTATCAGCTACAGGTCTGGCTGGCAGGCAATAAAGTGAATGAGAGTACACCTCTCACTGAAAAAATAACCCCTAAATACACAAAAAGCTTGGAGCATAAAAAACTGAGAAGAGTTTGGGTAATTGGTGTTAGGAGGTGATGTAGTGGGGTTGGATGGAGGGGGGATGGAGGGGGATGAGAGTTGTTTATTGGGCAGAGTGTATGCATTCCGGAGGTTGAACCCTGGAGAAGGAGTCTATATGGTAAAGTTTCTCTCCTCTCATACCTGCCATGTGCTACCTGATGACAGAATGTAAGTGCATGGTATAACATTACTGCCTGGCTACCGAGCCCTCCTCAAGACCAGGGAGAAGGTACACTCAAGGGCCCCACCAGGGGGAGAGGGACCAGGGGGAGAGGGACCAGGGGGAGAGCGACCAGGGGAGAGTGACCAGGGGGAGCCCCAACAGGGGCAACACAACCAGGGGGAGACTCACCCGAAGGGGTCCGTCAGAGGAGCCCCACCAGGTAGAGCCTTAACAGTTGGAGAGAAGTTGGTCAAGTTCTATTGAGGAATGAGGCTTTTATGAACAGGAATTGATATGATAAGAAAATATTTAAAGAACTGCCTCTATATATATAACTCTGTCTATATCCTGAGCCCATTAACGCTTATAATCTAGGAGAGAGGAAAAGATGAACGCCTTGTGCCGTCAGACATCTAGATCAAGACAAGCTATGTCCCCCTAAAAAGTGGTTCACACATATGATATAAGAGATATTATGATTGCTCCCATGTTTGTTTTGGAAAAAACCGACAAATTAGGGTTCCCGCTGTGAGCAGGATGAGCAGGCCTCAGTGTGTGAGTTCCTCGTGGTGTGTGAGTTCCTGGCGGTGTGTGAGTTCCTCGGAGCAGGCAGACGTCAGCTTGTATGTGTTATATGTGTGCAGTGCGGTGGTAATTAGCCAAGGGCCGCACCGTCCACACCTGCAGCCACCCACCCATGCCTCATGCCCTCCATACCACATACCCGCCAACTGTCTACCCCATACCTGCCAATGGGTGGGGCTGGCGGGTCCGGAGGCTGGCGCAGGCATCAGGATGCTCCGGCGATGACAGAGGTACAGAGTAATGCACGTAGACTGATACCCTCCGTGGGGTAGAGAAGGGGACCTGTTATCACGATGGGCCCTGTATAGGGCCAGATTTGACACCCTGTTATAACAGTGCACCCTTCTTCCAGAGTATTACCGGAATACTCCTCAGAGTAAGAGGTAGCCTCGGAGGCTTTGTATTCCTGTGTTAAAGCACCTCATTCCACCATAGACGCTTTATCTTAATACAGAGTGATTTACATGTGAGCATTGTCATGGTGATAACAACCTGGAGAGTCACGTAACTCTTAATCATGGGTAATTAGGGAGGGTAAGGCAAAACAAAGGGTATTATTTGCTTCTGAGGGGCACTGACTAAACAAACTGCATATTTCTTCTGAGACAGAGGAAAGAGTTAATAGTGCATTAAAATATATCCTGGAAAATGCTATAATAGAAGTACTGGAAATGGGTAATGCACATAAAAAAATACAAGGAAAATTGCACAGAATAAATACTGGGAACATTGCATAAAGTAAATACTACGAAAGTTGCAAAAAATAAGTACTAGAAAATAATTATTAGGAAAATTACAAAAATTAAATATTAGTCCACTACTACATGAAGCAAATACCAAAAACAATACATTCAGATAAAGACAAAGAATACTGCATATTGATAAAGACTAGGAAAATAGATAAGCTTGAATCATGAAATATAGAGACAGTTATTGGTCTAAATTTTATAATAGATTACCTTGTAAAACATATTTTTCCATCTAGCAGAAAGAGGGAAGTTATGAATGGGCTAGCACAAGGGATGATCACAGGGGATGATCAGGTAGCCAGGTTTGAGGGTGTGCAGTTAGTGTGATGACAGAGCTGGTGTGAAATGAGGCGGGGCAGGCGGAGATACAGCAGCAGAAATGGCACAAGAGATAACACAGAGCAAATATGAAGTGAGGCAGACATTGTTCTGACAGATACGTCATAAAGCATTGAGGTGTTGAGTGCCGAGGGCCTTGGGTGTCTCTGTAAACCTCTAGCTGCATATTAAAAGCATAATGGGTGAAAACACATAACTAAACTCTCTGAAAGATCAGTCAAAAGGGACAAAACGGTTTTCATGTTCAGAGGTCATGCAGAAGGTGTTTCCAGGTCAATTACATTTATGCAGAAAAGGTCCATTTTTGCCACACCAAAAGGGCTTGTGTATATTCTTAATTCTTATTTATGAATAGAGGTACCCTAATCATTATTGCAAATAAAGATTGTCAAATGAAATAAGATACGTACATTAAGGTAATTGTCAATTGTATTATCTTGAGCTTGCTTGGTAATGTATGTATCTTGTTCTTTACAGTTAAATATCTCAAGATGAAATTCTGTGCTACTTATGCAGCAGTGTAATATTGCCTTAGGAACTCATATTGCACAAGAGGAGAAATAACGAGAAAAGGGTCAAAAGGTGATGAAAAGGGGACGAGAAAGTTTCAATAAGACAAGTGATATCAGCGAGATAAGTTGCTTTGATACGACTGACGATACACTTCCAGATTAGGAAACCGACGTTGCAATCCCGCGTCATGTATTACCGCTTTGTCCTCGCGCTGCTTTAGAGAGTACCTGCATTTTGCTCATGGTTTTTTTATATTTTTTTATTACATTGTATACTGCTTAGGAAAGTGAGAGATCTTAGGGTAGGTGACAGAGAAAAGTTTCGGAGTAGATAACCTGCTACGCGAAAGAGACAGACCGGTTGTCGTTTTCCTATCTACATTTCGGTGAAATGGATTCCGATGCCAGTGATATTATCTGTGATGTAGCACTTTGTTGGGATAATATACTACATCTATATGTTCCAATAAAATAGTGTACTGCTTTGATTTATTGCGTGTTTTTGTACATGTGTTAGTTTGTTCTGAAGTTTTTCTGACATTGAGTAGATTTTATGCTGTTTTAGTCGCACATTTAATGTTATTCTCAGATTGTCTGTAATGACATTTAAAAAAAGGGATATCAGAAAATAGATCTGCATGGGATAAACAGGTCGATGTAAGCCGATATTATAGATTGTCACAAACTATCGAGCACAGGAGGATTTATAGCAGGCAAATTGTATTCTCTCCTCCCGCTACAAAAAACACTACAGATGTTTTCACCATCAAGATTATTTTCACAGATATGATATTTATCTTTTTGCATAGGGTCTCAGTGGATTATCAGAAATACAGATGTAAAACTAGGCAAATGCTTGGGTGAAGGGGCAGTGACAAATGTGGACTATTTGCCAGTGTGTATGCCAGGGCGTATGCCAGGGTGTGTGCCACGGTGTGTACCAGGGTGTATGCCAGGGTGTATACCAGGGTGTGTGCCAGGGTGTGTACCAGTGCATATGCCAGTGTGTGTGCCAGGGTGTATGCCAGGGTGTGTACCAGGGTGTATGCCAGGGTGTATACCAGGGTGTGTACCAGGGTGTATGCCAGGGTGAATGCCAGGGTGAATGTCAGGGTGTATACCAGGGTGTATGCCAGGGTGTATACCAGGGCGTATGCCAGGGTGAATGCCAGGGTGTATACCAGGGTGTGTGCCAGGGTGAATGCCAGGGTGTATACCAGGGTGTATACCAGGGTGTGTGCCAGGGTGTACCAGGGTGTATGCCAGGGCGTATGCCAGGGTGTATGCCAGGGTGTGTGCCAGGGTGTATGCCAGGGCGTATGCCAGGGTGTATGCCAGGGTGTGTACCAGGGTGTGTGCCAGGGTATGTACCAGGGTGTATGCCAGGGTGTATGCCAGGGTGTGTGCCAGGGTGTGTGCCAGGGTATGTACCAGGGTGTATGCCAGGGTGTATGCCAGGGTGTGTGCCAGGGTATGTACCAGGGTGTATGCCAGGGTGTATGCCAGGGCGTATGCCAGGGTGTGTACCAGGGTGTATGCCAGGGTGTATACCAGTGTGTATACCAGGGTGTGTGCCAGGGTGTGTACCAGTGTGTATGCCAGGGTGTATGCCAGGGTGTGTGCCAGGGTATGTACCAGGGTGTATGCCAGGGTGTATGCCAGGGCGTATGCCAGGGTGTGTACCAGGGTGTATGCCAGGGTGTATGCCAGGGTGTATGCCAGGGTGTGTGCCAGGGTGTGTGCCAGGGTGAGTGCCAGGGCGTATGCCAGGGTGTATGCCAGGGTGTATGCCAGGGTGAATGCCAGGGTGTATGCCAGGGTGTGCGCCAGGGTGTATGCCAGGGTGTATGCCAGGGTGTGTACCAGGGTGTGCGCCAGGGTGAATGCCAGGGTGTATGCCAGGGTGAATGCCAGGGTGAATGCCAGGGTGAATGCCAGGGCGTATGCCAGGGTGTATGCCAGGGTGTATGCCAGGGTGTGTACCAGGGTGTGCGCCAGGGTGAATGCCAGGGCGTATGCCAGGGTATGTACCAGGGTGTATGCCAGGGTGTATGCCAGGGCGTATGCCAGGGTGTATGCCAGGGTGTATGCCAGGGTGTATGCCAGGGTGTATGCCAGGGTGTGCTGGGAGAGACTCTCAGAATAGGAGACTAGCTCGCTGACTTATCTCAGGATGACATAGGCATTGACCCAAACACATTAGGGATGTAACTTTTCTCATTTATGAAACAATTACGATAAGATACTTCAAATGACCCAAATATGTGGTTATCTCTTTTAAAATCAATCACAATAAGCCACTATGAATGTTAACCATGACAATTACCAATTGATTAACTCCAAAATCAGATTTCTACTCAACAATGAATCATCTGCTGTCAAATGGGGACATTGTCTTATATTTTCAATAACATGACCCAAGCCATTTTCTTCTCAATATATGTCAATAAATTGCAAATTGGGCCGTACATAATACAGTGGTAGCTCATTGGTTTTCATCATAGCTGGCTCGGAGGAGCATAAAGGGCTGGTAATAAAATATCAACCAGGGGAGGACGCTCGGCAGAGACACAAAACTGACAAAAAACTGATACTCTCGAAGCCAGGACGCCTGGCAGAGACACAGAGCTGACAAAAAACTGATACTCTCTAAGCCCCAGAAGACTGGAAATCACAATCATAAGATCCACGATCCAGCATGATACAATCTCGATCAATATATGAAATCATGACAGAAACTGAAACAGGGCACTAACGTTAAAAGCATTAATGGTTGCATTTTTTTATAATCAATAAATAGTATTTGCTTTTTCAGTGTGTGAAGTTCAAGAAGGCCTTGCCCCCATATATTTAGTGGTTAGTTTATATGTTGTAATGATCGTGTGATTATGACATATGAGCTGGTAGCATAACTCATACATATGTAATAACATAGATATTATTTGTTGAGATATTTTTTTTTTACCTTGAATCGCCTGAGGTTACAAACCTGTGGCCCAATACACAGGATGGCCGGGATGAGGTGTACACGAGCAAGTTGTCCCCTAGATATTATATTGGTAATGGACACGCTGTTATCCTAATTATTGTCCTGTGACATAATACAGATCCCATGACAGCATTCTCCTCCATATATAACAAATCCTACAAGGAGTATGCAAGTTGTTGTGACCTGATTTGGGGACAAATATTAAATATTCCAGATCATGAACAATGAATTTAGATAATCGTAAAAGTTATTATTCAACGTTATCACTGAGAATATCATGGGGCCTTGTAATGTTTGTGTGGCACTGTTGTAATGCAGAGTGTCATGGGGTCTGATGTTTGTGTGGCATGGTTATAATGCAATGTCATTGGGCTCAATGATAATTGTGTGATGCTTTTGTAACGCAGAGTGTCATAGGGCCTGATGTTTGTGTGGCATGGTTATAACGCAGAGTGTCATGGGGCCTGGTAATGTTTTGTGTGGTGCTGTTATAACGCAGAGTGTATTGGGCACAATGATAATTGTGAGGTGCTTTGGTAACGCAGAGTGTCATGGGGCCTGGTTATGTTTAGTGTGGTGCTGGTATTGGGCACAATGATAATTGTGAGGTGCTTTGGTAACACACAGTGTCATGGGGCCTGGTAATGTTTGTGTGGTGCGGTTGTAACGAGGCATAATGTGAACTAATAAAGTGGGACACGTTGAGTGTCCCCTCAGGTCACGGCACCAATGTATGATTCTGCCTTATGTAACACACTCCATTGTTCACACAAGTCTGTGTCAAACCTGCCAATTTGCAGGAACAATATCAAAACGGGCGGGTGCATGTTTGCCTGGTGTGTTCACAGGCAGATAAATACTTGTCACAGGCCTAATGTGAGCCCAATGATGGATCGCCCAAAAATGATAAAACAGAATCACAGATATTGCGATTTGTGAAATTGTATATCAGCTGGGAGAATTAATTGTGAATGGGTCGGGGTTGAGGAGATGTAATTATTTTGCATGAACCTGACAAGCTTGAAGGTTAAATTGATCGGAATTTTGTCTGCAACATATTAATATCTTGAAATAAATGTGTATTGTTGAGATATTTTTAAATATGATTTAACTATTGTCCACTTTGACAGTACCCTTTTTTTCACATAATTTTTATTGAAAAATTGATGGTCATTAATATGGGTCAAATGAAGGTATATTTGGATTCGCTGTGTGAATTTGTAGGATATTTTTTTTTTAATGGTGTCGTTTAGAACAATTGCCACAATTTACAGTTCACAATGTTCTCACCAATTTTATTCCTGAAAAAGGTCATGATTCATCAAAATCTATTATTTGAAAAAAAAAGAAATAAAGAAACAAAAAACAAATAAAGATGTGTTTAGCCCAAGATGACACACATATAGCAGAGTGTTCATCATAAATGTGGAGCTGATGTTATTAGCGCTGAGAGATTCTGTGAAGGAATATTACATTATGGGAGTAGTTGACCTGCCTCTTTGAGTGTGGACCTTAATCAGTGAGATGTCGCGGGCATTGTCGTGAGTGTCGCCACCAGGTCTGTGTATATCCCACGCGTCCCACTGTCTTCATTGGCATTCAAGACTCACACTTCCTTTCTCCGCAACAAACTCAATTTTTCGATATTAATTTGTGGGCGAGTTGGCAAGAAGACGACCTGATGGGTCTGTGGTCAAGTCGTATGCAGACCTTTTCTCTCCGGGACCCATACGTAATGCTCACTTGCAGATTTAATTTCGCCTCACACAAAGCCGCGGCTAGATATGTGTGGAATCAGGCAGAATTTGATTCAGATGGGCGATTCACAGCAATTTTGGGCACATTTGTGATTCAAGGAAGATGATCTAAATACAAAAGATTGAATTGTGTTGCTGTAAAGCGGACCTCAGCACTCAACTGCTCGCTGCAACCTGATTGGATGGTCACGACTTTGCTTAACTTTGTCCTGATTGGTTAGCTCAACTTCTGTAGAATACCAGATAGGCTTTGATTGGCTAATGATTTGCAGAACACAATCAGGTATTGTGAGAGGACGAATGTTTTTGGTGCCGTTCATGGTTCATTGGGATCATTTGCTGTAGAGAGTAGATCTGATTTAATACAAGCTATCCCTTAAATTCTTTACTAGTTAGGATGTTATGTGCATTGGCTTGTTTTGATTTGAAAACAATCTAAAACACGACAAAATTTTGTGAAAAGCATAAAATGATTAGTTTAATTAAAACACTTAAATTGTAAATTTACGCCTGAAATATGAATACAATAACGTTAGTAAGTGGAAAATGTGTGGATATTGAGTTGAGTGATAAAGCATTCCTCTTGTAGCTGGGAAGGTCACCAATAAAAACAAGTGTGTTGATAAATCATTTCTCGCCCTGCAACATGCCATTGCGTTAAAAACGTGGGAATCGGGTGATCATCACGGCATCAAAAGACCTGTCAATGACTTATTCAAAGGGAAAACAACAGGGGAAAGTGGCGTGTGATAATGAGGATTTGCCGTGTTGTCATGACAACGGGAAGGTGGCGAGAAGGTATGCGAGGCATACAGGATCTATAGCACCTACAGGGAAACCAGACAGGATCTACCGCTGCAGGCCATAGTCGCATCGCCAGGACCTTTTCTGAATTTGGGAAAGGGAATTTCTGTTTGAGTTTGACAGATGGTCATAGAGAGAGTCATAACGACCAATCAAAATGTCCGCCACCATGGTCGAGGGAAGAATTGACTTATAGTTCCCTGCAGTCGTACAGAAAGTATGTGAAAGACCCCGGTTGTCATGCATGAGTGCTCAAGCTGTTGCCAGGTTGGTGCTTTGCTGTGCACAGATCAAGGCATTGTCTCGCCCCGGCAACCATTGTCTGTGATTTGCGGAGTATTTACGATCCCTGATGGACACCAGCAAGAAGGCGGAGATGGTGATTTCTGCATGTGCGTCTGGATGAGGAGGCAACTTGCCACGCTTGGTCAACGGACCGACATAGATAAAACCTTGGCCTGAGGAATATTGCATTATGGGATGTTGAAACATTGCATTATGGGACGTTTTCCACCATACTGAAACACATGATCTGCTAAAATTTATCACTCAATCACCAATATCGCCCCCTATTTAATTGGATTACACCAAATTTATGTTTTTGCTAACCTAAATATTATTTACTTAACATTCCCAATTGTTTAGATTATATTAACACTTGTTTAAAAATGTTTTGATGTAAATTGTTTTATCTTAATTGGTAAATGCTCAAACACATGTTCCACCCCAATATGTCAATAACATAATTGCAATGGTGAAATTCTACACATGTTTTCAAATTTTGTATTAACGTTATCACCACAACAAATAGGAAAAGGTCATCAGATGTTGCATTAGAATCTTATCAAAATAAAGGAATGACAGAAATTCATGAAAAAATAATCTACATGTTTTAAGTGGGGGGAAGATTAATGACATTAGTGAGGGGAAGTGACTTATGTGAAATGCATGTGATATTTCAAGTCCACCACGAAAGGTAATAAAGGAACTGTTGGCCAGGATATGGCCAGCGTAATTAGCCATTTTATCAAATAATGTTTGATATTTTAAGGCCGGATCCAGGATAGAAGTCGTAAAGAGGGACATGTGGGGGATTAGTGGCGGTGTTTGTGCAGATTGATTATCATGCAGACTTGTCCTGGAAGTCAACATCTGCCAAAATAAAACAGCATCTGATGAGGAGGTTAGGAGCTGGGGAAGTGTCTGCTCCGAGGCAATGCGACAGATGCCCTTACCCGTCTGCTAGGCAGTCTTTACCATGACAACATTGGGGTCACGCTCCAATCAAGTTCGTACTTTTTAATTAAAAAGTTGAGCATTCCTTTTAAAATATTGACAGAATATATTGACTCAGAAAAAAAAAATCTGAAACAAAAACTAAAACAAAAACAAATATTAACTTATCATCCGACTCCAATTAACAGTACATGAAGTAAAGTAATATTTTGATAAGATGTATCATTAAAATTATCAGGTATCATCATCATATAACATATGAGACTATACGCAGTATCAAATGTCATTCTCTGAAAAAAAGGTTAAATTTGGATAAAAATGATTGTCTCAATGTCTCCCCACCCAATTAGAGAGAAACGGCTTTTTCCCCAGGTGTATTTTGGCAATTATGACTTTACTTTCACAGAAGGTCTTTTACGAGGCCGAATCCTGCACCAGTGATTCACCCGTCTGCCGAGGAGGCCATCAGTGGAGGTCGTAATGTTTGATGATTCCTTGACACTTGGCATAGTTGTTGACATGTTTGCCTGTGATCAGATCTGGCTAGAGTCTTTCAGGGGGCCATTATGAGCAGCAGACCTACCTGCCACCCCCGCTGTGGTTGACAGTGGTGCAGCCCACTGGTGGTAGATGGATGGTTCATCCTGGCCACAAGCTGCCACCCCTGTTGGTGGCTCCTAGGTTGCACAATGGGCTGTCCCTCCTGGCTGGCTGGCTGCATGCTGCATTCAGCTTTGTCCTAGTGTAGAGCTGTCAAGGTAGAGACACAGCCATCCTCACCACCAAACTGCCCTCATATCACTCCCTACTGTTGGCTCGGGATCGCTGTATTTTGCAGCTTGTTACGAGGGAATGAATGCATGAAGATGGTGAGATAGCTGTGAGATTGACTGGTATTTTAGATCAGAAAGCATGGAGTACGTGAAGTGCAGGGACATCACTACTACACGGCCATAGGAAAACATTAAAAGCGGACAACATCTGACAGCTCAGTGAAAACCGGGAGTATCATACAACAACATCTGTGTTATAATCACGCTCTCAGGATCTACAGAACCCTTATGGATATTGTACCAAACATAGAGAGAGGTTATGCTTAGATAGCAAAGGAGGTAGCAGTGATATTTGTGAGAATTGGTGCAGTTTTATGGCAGAGAAGGCAAGGTAAACACGAGAAGCATCCTGGTTGTCAGCGGCGGCGGGCAGTGAGGTATTCAGTTCACTGTCAGTGATAGGTGTTTTACCAGGCAGCGCTGAACATCAGCCGCAGCTCATCAGAAAACACACGGGAAGTTTTACCTTCTGGTGAGAGCGGCAAACGTGGAATACATTACCACAAAATACATTTCAGAACGGATATATACCAGGGCAAAAGGTTGGTATTTTTGATGATGTTGTATCTGTGTGTGTGTGCGGATTCTTGTCTTCTCGTCTCGTATGAGGCAGATTTTACGTGTGCCTTGTAATAAATATGCCAAGGCCCGACCGACCAACTGCTGGCAGTGCCTTGGTTTTTAGCACATCATTCCTATCGCGATCCTGTTAAAACCTCTAGTCCACATCAAAATTTCTGCCCAATTGCCAATTTCAACAGTCTCGTTTGAAGGATTTCACAAGGCGGGTAGGCAATTTAAGCGACAGTCTATAGATTTCTAATCACTCAGAGCGTTCAATTCGCCAACGACAGGCCACAAAATCTAGGAGGCAAATTCACACATCTAAGCAAGGCTGCCTATAGAATAAGTCAGGAGGTGCACGCTGGGCCTTAGAAATCGGAGATGTCAACTAAATGAGAGATGTACTGTGGGGTTTAGACAGTGATAAATCGCAGGTGAAAATTGTGCACATATTCTGGCCTGTCTGCTCGTTAAGGGATCCCCCAGTGTTTGTATTGTTTCACGTTTTTTGTGTTAAGATCAGCTGCCTGTGTTGATGTAGTGTATGCAGACATACTTGACGCAGACAAACACTAATGCCTTCGCTGTCCCCCTTTATTGGTCAGTATGTAGTATTTTTGCTGGTGTTTGCTTTGGGTTTCATCCCTAAGATATCACTGACTGGCACTCCAACTGACATTTCATTCCCAATCATTTGTCATGTACAGCTCGTGTCTTTTTCCATGTCTTTATTAAAAGATATTGACACAAATATTGCGTTTGGACATTTTAAATCGTTTTAATACTGATTACAGTTTTGATTCACTCAATGAAGTCATTGTTAGGAGGTGTTCAAGAGAAATAAGAAAACATCATAGTGATAAAATTGTGAAACTTTCACCACAAGTAACTGAAATGATTGGAGAGGAAAAACAATAATTTTGTGATATTTTACCAGGAGTACCAGCTGAATTCCATGTCACATTTGGACATGAACTTTGGGCAGCATAATGTTGATAGATGACCAAATTTAGACACAATTTAATGTAGCTCTCATGACATATTGTTATGGGGGACTTGGCGACAAAGCCATCCTGTGAAAAGTTAACTTTTGACAAGGTTTGGGCATCCACAATTGTATGTTGGTTGGCAGGCCGTCAAGTCTGATGTTGTTAAAGCACAGCGCCCAGTCTATCCTACGGTGGTGCTCGGTTTAATTCCAGATGGGTCGTCATTGGTGGGTCAGGTGTAATGGGGGGTTGCGTGTTTACACCTGATGTCTCGCGCCTTACACAGACTACCTGTCTCCCCCCCCTTCCCCATCACCCCCTTCCCCCCCTCACACTCACCCACACACTTCCACGACTGAGCATATTATGATACCAGTGGCACACTTAATATATCATGGTCTGCAATAAACAACACATTGATCAAAACGTTGATCAAACTGGGTCTCACCTGATGCTAACATATCACAGCGTGATGTGCGTTTGTGACGAGATAGCTCCCCATTTATTTGTGTTTGTTGGCATGATAAAGCCGAATAGAAAAGGATTTATCAGGACGTACAGATTCAGACAATGTCAATTGAGCGACACAGGCATCAGCGTGTGCTTATTACTCAGACAAGGATGATTTCCTACAGTGTCATATTGGTGATATATGAGACAGAAATAGCCAGCATCTCCTGTGGTGCAGTGAGCCGGGATTAAGGCAGGAGAGGCTGTGACCTAGTCAAGGTGGCTGCTGAGGCAGAGAGCGAGGTAAGCAGCAAGATGAAGAGAAGATAGAGACACAGATGGGGACAGAGATGGCCTCTAAACACACATAACTCAAATTGCTTTCTTTTTTTCTGGAATAGCATTTCACAGGTTTCTGTACCCAATGATATTGTGAGTTTATTTTTTTCAAGGTTATGGAATAAAGATTGAGTGTAGCTGTGAAGTTTGTGTTTATCAGTAAAAGCAGGGCATAGTCAGATAAGGAAGATACTGAGGCAGGAGTGATGGAGATAGAGAGGCAGAATCTAACGAGATATCAAGAGCAAATGACATCAACTCCTCAAAATCTTTCATCACCTGATAAACTTGCTGTTTGTAGATCAAAGTCACAGCTTTGAAGTCTGATTACATCATTCATCAAAATATGGCACTATACTCTGCATGGAAAATAAAAGCTTGAAAAAAAATAATAATAGAGGATTGTAGGCTTTCTCAAAATTGAGGAAAGTTTTAGCACCTGTGGACTATATTTACAAAACACAAAAAATAGATTACCTCTATTTTATGAATATATACAATCCCCAGATTTTCCTGCTTTTCATATAGAAAGATACTGGTACTACTACACTGAATGTAACTTCTGCATTATGTACCCAATAGGTTAAAGTTTAGAGGGGAAAGGTTAACCCTTAAAAAAGTTTGTGTTTTTTATGAGTGTGTGTGTATGTGTATGTGTGTGTGTGTGTGTGATGACCGGGCGTGATGCAGATGTAGGTACAGATGCTGGAGACAAGTAGCTGGGGGACATACCTGGCAGGCCACCAAAACACTGCCATGTTCCCGCGTCAAACACGCCACTCCACCTCCCTCCATCTTATTACACTCCAATCTCCAGCCCGCTTCTCAATTAAATTATGCTACTTTATCGTGTGGCAGACCGTGCTTAGGAAATAGGAAATTTGAAGATCTGTGTTTAAATGCTTTCTAAAAATATTAAGTTTTAATGGTTAGTTGTAAGCAGGTTTGAGATAGAACTTGTAGAAATAATTGATAACAATAACCATGTTCTGGTGATGAATGATGCAATGATAGTGACCCTGGTGATCAGTGATATATTGGTAGTAACCCTAGGGCTAGGTAGTTACCCTCTGATATTATGACTTGCTGGTCTATGGATGAGTTGTGACTCCATTTATATTTAGTGGTGATAACCAATAGTTAGATTAATGACCTCCAAGGTCCTAGTATTTCGTTTAAATGATCCTTTTCCTAGCTTTAGATCCTGGTATTATGTTGGGAGTGACACCCCAGGTCATGGTATTTTGTTGGGAGTGACACCCCAGGTCCTGGTATTACATCGGGAGTGATACCCCAGGTCCCGGTATTACATTGGGAGTGACACCCCAGGTCCCGGTATTACATTGGGAGTGACACCCCAGGTCCTGGTATTACATTGGGAGTGACACCCCAGGTCCTGGTATTACATTGGGTGTGACACCCCAGGTCCTGGTATTACATTGGGAGTGACACCCCAGGTCCTGGTATTACATTGGGAGTGACACCCAAGGTCCTGGTATTACATTGGGAGTGACACCCCAGGTCCTGGTAATACATTGAGAGTGGTTCCCTGATAATGAATGATGGATGTAGAGTCAGACATAATCGCTATCCTGGCACTAACTGGTAGTCTCTTCATCCTGTCTAAACAATGCAAGTGCCCCCATCATCCCACCACCAGATGGGGCTACAGTAACACAATGCAAGATTATCCCTATTTCATTCAGGAAGAGATAAACCATATTATCCAGATGCAAACATACTTCACAAAATACATATAAATAATATAGAGTGTGAAAAAGATATATCTACATTCTAAATGAAGACATCTCAGTTTTTATGACAAAGAAGATGTTTTCATTAATAAATCTTTTGCTATCGACTTTTATCTTTAGATCCCCTTTTGATGTCACTTCACTTTAGCTGGAAAAATATGAAAACTGCTAATGGAGAAGCTATTATGAAGGGCGGCCTCTTTGTCATGAGGCTGGCTTGTGATATGGCAGAGGGCATCAGGTGTAGCACAATACACAGAGGCTATTACTTGACAAGATATAATAGTGTCATATTTCTTTGTATTACCCAGTATCATATAACCCATCTGGTTATCATCACAGGAAATGTAATTGAAATTGACCCGAATGAAGATGTTTTAAGGACAGTGTATATATGAGATGTGTTATCACAGAGAGGAAATTATACTGGTAACCATGGTTACAGAAGACATCTTGGGGACTGGTTAGACACTTGATGACCATTGAATGCCTTAGATACATTGGTGACAATTACTATAGACCCAAGTAACTGGTCAGTGTAGACACAAGGTGAATGGTAACTGTAGACATGAGGGGAGCAGTAACTGTAGACACAAGGTGATTGGTAACTGTAGACAAGAGGGGAGCAGTATCTGTAGACAAGAGGGGAGCAGTATCTGTAGACATTAGGGGAGCAGTATCTGTAGACATTAGGGGAGCAGTATCTGTAGACAAGAGAGGAGCAGTATCTGTAGACAAGATGGGAGCAGTATCTGTAGACATTAGGGGAGCAGTATCTGTAGACATTAGGGGAGCAGTATCTGTAGACAAGAGGGGAGCAGTATCTGTAGACATTAGGGGAGCAGTATCTGTAGACGCAAGGTAAGAGGTAATTACTGACACATGTATTTGAGCTTGTAACAGTAGATATATGAGGACTGAGCAGTACATGACACTGCTAAATCTTGGTATCATAAGGATATATACCCCGGTATATACTTGCCCATCAAGCCATAAAGGTTAGCTATGTATATTATACATAACTGCCGGATTCCTATGCTGATTGAACAATTATATGATGAGATGAACTGTATATTTGAAATAATCATAACATTTAAAGGAGGTGTAGACTGGGGTTGGAATATGTGATAATATAGTGGCAGTATAGAATAGGGCGGGTTATTTGCCTGTGTACACTTTGTAAACACGCCATCTAGACCGGTTACCGTGGGGATGCTAATTTATGATGAGGACTTCAAATAGCATGCAGAGAATCTGCCCGCAACAAAAGGCCAAGTTCCCTTTAAAAAGGCCGCGAGGGAAGGCAATGGCCAATGTAGAGAAAGGAGTTTCATTATTCTGCTAAACGGCTTGGGGAAAGCTGTTGTAGGAAATGGCAAAGGACTGACTCTTTATGAAAAAAAGCTAAAACGTGCCCCTCCTCCATGCCTAGTGAACAAAAGGGCTCCATGAATCTTGCCTCTGCGACAAAGGCTCGCGGAACTAGGCCTCTGTGAAGAGGTTTAATTATATTGTAAGGCATTTTCAAAGGGGTGGAAAGAGTTTGAATCCGGGGGTTCGGGAGTAGGAAGGCAGTGGTGGTGGAGGGTATGGATGAGGGATGTTTGTGACTCTTTCACCTGGAGAACATGACACTTGTGACATAGTCAAGTGGCCAGATAAATCATGATGCGACCTCTCTTCTCTCCACAACACCTCCATGTAAATATGCCCACTACCAAACAACAAACTTACTAACCCCCCACAACAAACCTGGGTGCTCGGAGGAGCATCTGGCCAACTGGTATACCTGCCCAGGAAATGAAGAATGAAATCTGAGCAACTGTAAAACCATACAGAATGTTGGCAATGCTTGGCTGTAGTATTTGATGGAAGAAACAGGTTATGCACATTTGTTGGGAAAAAATCTCTTCTAGAGTTAATGTGAATAGCCTACTTGCGTCTATATTTTAAAGAATCATATATTATATGTGAAAAGCTGTGAGGGATCTGTTTGATGTGTAGACACAGGTGGTTATGTCAATGAGAGAAAAAAAATCTAGAAAAACTGCAGGGCCGGCTGCTTGAAATGATGCAGGGTTTTTAATAAAGAGATTATTGATCTAAATACCCACAGTGTGTACATAGATGGTGGCGGTGCTGAAATTTGCATCAAGTCAGAGCAGCTGTTTTTGCAGGGCATTCTATGAGGAGCAAATTCCTGGCCTACATCCGCCATTTCTGACAGTTGCACTGTAGTAGGGCATTGCCTCACAGAACCATCTGCTCCGGTAGAAATGCATGGAGCAGAGGACTGCCTGCTCCGGTAGAAATGCATGGAGCAGAGGACTGGCTGCTCCGGTAGAAATGCATGGAGCAGAGGACTGCCTGCTCCGGTAGAAATGCATGCAGCATTGGACTGCTTGCTCTGGTAGAAATGAATGGAGCATTGGACTGCCTGCTCCGGTAGAAATGGATGGAGCATTGGACTGCCTGCTCCGGTAGAAATGCATGCAGCATTGGACTGCCTGCTCCAGTAGAGACGGATGGAGCATTGGACTGCCTGCTCCGGTAGAAATGGATGGAGTATAGGACTGCCTGCTCCGGTAGAAATGCATGCAGCATTGGACTGCCTGCTCCAGTAGAGACGGATGGAGCATTGGACTGCCTGTTCCGGTAGAGATGGATGGAGTATAGGACTGCCTGCTCCGGTAGAGATGCATGCAGCATTGGACTGCTCATCTGCTCCGGTATAGGCAGGTGAAGCATTGGCTTCCTCCCTCATCTGCTCCGGTATAGCCAGATGAAGCATTGGCTTCCTCCCTCATCTGCTCCGGTATAGCCAGATGAAGCATTGGCTTCCTCCCTCATCTGCTCCGGTATAGCCAGATGAAGTATTGGCTTCCTCCCTCATCTGCTCCGGTATAGCCAGGTGAAGTATTGGCTTCCTCCCTCATCTGCTCCGGTATAGGCAGGTGAAGCAATGGCTTTCTCCCTCATCTGCTCCGGTATAGCCAGATGAAGCATTGGCTTTCTCCCTCATCTGCTCCGGTATAACCAGGTGAAGCATTGGCTTTCTCCCTCATCTGCTCCGGTATAACCAGATGAAGCATTGGCTTTCTCCCTCATCTGCTCCGGTATATCCAGGTGAAGCATTGGCTTTCTCCCTCATCTGCTCCGGTATAACCAGGTGAAGCATTGGCTTTCTCCCTCATCTGCTCCGGTATAACCAGATGAAGCATTGGCTTTCTCCCTCATCTGCTCCGGTATAACCAGATGAAGCAATGGCTTTCTCCCTCATCTGCTCCGGTATAACCAGGTGAAGCATTGGCTTTCTCCCTCATCTGCTCCGGTATAACCAGATGAAGCATTGGCTTTCTCCCTCATCTGCTCCGGTATAACCAGGTGAAGCAATGGCTTTCTCCCTCATCTGCTCCGGTATAACCAGATGAAGCATTGGCTTTCTCCCTCATCTGCTCCGGTATAGGCAGATGAAGTATTGGCTGGCACTATTGTCTGCTCCAGTATAGATGGAGTATTTTGGACAATTGCCGGGGGCTATAGGTTGCATGCGATACAGCCATCATCTGGCAAGGAAGGTGTGACATGATTGAATGAAGTCATACATACACCCTTGGCCTGGATCAATGAAATGGTGCTGCCATCGTCATCATCATCATCATCATCATCATCATCATCATGGAAGCAGGCAAGCAAGTCAGGGCACTGATACACAGCAAAGCAAGAGCCGTTCTACAGAGTGAACGAGCCGTTCTACAGAGTGAACGTACCTTCACCTACCAACGCAATCTCTTAGCATACTTAAGCTATAATAGTATTGTGCTCATGAAGTTCAGTGTATCCGTTAGAAAAAAAATATTAATCAATAGCCATATATTCAATTCGTTTCAAAATAAGTGCAGTGTCTGGTTGGCATTGAATGAGATTCTTAAATAGTGCAGTGTCTGGTTGGCATTGAATGAGATTCTTAAATAGTGCAGCGTCTGGTTGGCATTGAATGAGATTCTTAAATAGAGCAGTGTCTGGTTGGCATTGAATGAGATTCTTAAATAGTGCAGTGTCTGGGATTTCTTTTTTACTGAGGTGCTGTTATCAATCAAATCATAATTTTAAAATCAATTTATATTTGCTTTGTTTAAATATTAATCCTCCATCGTAGTTGATGTGCTAGACGTTCACGGGAGTATGTGATATTCATGCCAGGAAAACACGTAATTATTCAGACCAGAAGGCATATGTTGTTATATAAAACAAAGCCTACATGTAGTAACATGTTAGGTCACTTTGATGTGTGACATGATTATGTTGCATGCTATCAGCATTATTACTACCATATTAATCTAGACAGCCGTCGCTGTATTTCCTGGCGGGTATGTCTGTCGATATATCAGTCAATAGCCGAATTAATGAATAAGTTAGTTGAAAGTAATTACTGTTGCATTGATATTTGTATCGGTATACTCACATACATAGTGGATCATTAAGAGTCAGTAAAAACCATAATAAAATGATAACAAAAAACCAGAATAAAATGATAACAAAAAACCAGAATAAAATGATAACAAAAAACCCAGAATAAAATGATAACAAAAAAACCAGAATAAAATGATAACAAAAAACCAGAATAAAATGATAACAAAAAAACCAGAATAAAATGATAACAAAAAACCAGAATAAAATGATAACAAAAAACCAGAATAAAATGATAACAAAAAACCAGAATAAAATGATAACAAAAAACCAGAATAAAATGATAAAAACCAGAATAAAATGATAACAAAATACCACAATAAAATGATAACAAAAAAACACAATGAAATGATAACAAAAAGCCACAATAAAATGATAACAAAAAACCACAATAAAATGATAACAAAAATTAATGTTAATTCAATATCTTGATAAAATAAATATAAAATTCAACTATCTTGGCAATTTGAAACATGAAAATGTTATATTTGTACACTTTTACATTCTGTGAAAAGACAGAAATGCTCATCTAGAAATAACTCGTTATTCATGAGAAGTTCAAACGCCAGTAGGAATGTATTACAACTTTTCGCCTTCATGTCAGAAGTAACTGCAGCAATATGTGCCCTTAGAAGCCATCACAGAAAAATAGGTGCCCCAAAAGCTGCTGCAGACATACATGCCCTCTGATGCCTCGCCAAGAATATGTGCCCTCAAAAGCCACTGCAGAAATATGTGTGCTTCAAAGCCACTGCAGCTGTGTATTGTTTTAGCATCATGTAGACTTTTAGCATTGTTTTTACTTGATGAATTTAGACTGGACCAATACATTCCGTATATATGGCAGATTGTGTTTGACCCATTATTAACACAGAGAGAACACAGGTGCAGCACACAAGCCCCAATTATGCCATACCACGAGCACAATATTTGTTCAAAATGAACAAAGGTAAATAAATGAATATCATATCTGCTGCAGATAAAATCGTCACGAATCCTTGAAATTAATTGTGTGTTTAGTTTTTTTTTGGTAATCATGCCATAAATCTGCCTTATAGTCATAAAGCTTGTAGCATTTTGTTATTAATAAATTCATAATTATTTGTCAGATAATCAATATGGCTGCTCGTCCCAAAGGCCAAATCAATATTTTTCTTCAAAATACCAACGTGGATTGCACATCAATAAATGATTTGTGAAACACGTAAAGTTAGATGATGACAAAGGCCTGGGAGAGATAAGATAGCTGAAAGGTTAGTCACCTCAACAGCACCGACAATGTGCACAGTTTGGCCAATTTTCAGGTCCAAATTCACTCAATCAGTGTTGGTGCTATATTCATTCATATTTTTGCCCAGGGCCATTTTGCCCTGACACGTGGCTCAGATAATGAGGTTAATACCAACTCAGGGGTGGTCAAGTTGTTTACTTTATGCAAAAAAAAAAATTGGAAACATTACTTAAATATTATACTTTATCACTGCCTTGATGAGGAGATCTTTTTTTTATAGAAAAAAAGACAAAAACAGAAAACAAATTTGAAAAGCAATTGAATGATAATTTTTTTTACTTAAAAATAAAAATGCATGGATAGTAACCCCTGAGTGACTTCCTGGGTGGTATAGTTCAGTTCATAATGTTACTGTGCCACATGGAGAGTTTAGCTTTGTGTAACTCAAAGTACTGCTCTCTTAGCAAAACGTAATGATTAGCAACATTCAAGAAATTGCTCACTTTGTAGTGACAAATCAAAGGAAATTATTAGACCCCAGGTTATAATTTGCCAACTTTGCATGGGCCCTTTATTTTGTAGATAAAGAATCAGCTAATAATTCGCAACAAAAAGTCAGCCGGGGAAAACGTCACATGATTGACACATGAATAGCAATATGTGACGAGCTGTCCTGTGATCACGATGCTGTGTCGATGAAACGGTAGGAGACAAGTCAAGGTGTTGCACGGGTCCCACCACCTGGCACCCGGTGCTGAACAAGTTAACTTGACTCCCGATGTCTGTCATTTTCGCCCAGAGAGATTGACCTTCTCTGCACCGAATGTCAGGCGCAAGTCTGACTCCAAAACTCGGGATAGCCTCATTGAGAACTGGGCCCTGAAGGGTTAAACCTGCACACAAGTCACATAAGGTTGGCCATTTTGAAATGCAATACGCTGGTGCGGGGTGAGGGGAAACAGTGCGATATGGGACAGGACATTATCATAATGTAAACAAACAAATATCAACCCCACAGCTATTATAAAGTCAACCATGGAAGCTTATTTCCACTGATAAAATAGTCTATTTATTTCATGCTATTTCTCACCAAATATCCTTCACATAGCAACATATTTGAACGATTTTTTTATTAAAAAATGTGAGGAATTGTTCCGGAAATTTTGAAATATTTGGCAAGCATTAGACTTATATTTCTAATCACAGTAATGAAGATTCCGCAAGAAATTTGACACCTCCGTTTATGTAAAATGTTTATCGGAGCTCAACCGGATCTTTTCAGAGATATTTCAATGAAGATATAAAGGAATAAAGGCCCAGTAAGGAGCAGATACAGGATTTATCAGCTCAGCTTTTCTCTGGCTTTGGAATAAATTTGCTGATAAATTGTATTCCGGTCATACTCCTGTCTTCCACTCATGTAAACTATACATGGCTTCAAAAAATCCACACAAACACTAATTTGAATCCGCAAACAAAAACATATTTCATCTGGACTGGGTCTTCTGTATGTTGTGTGGTTTTTTTTCATGGCAAACAAAAAAAAACGTAGAAGAAAGGGGGTAACTAGGGATACACACCCCTTGAGAAAGACTGTGCCCCTTTTCTAAAGCGCCCCTCAACCCGGGGGTATATTTAGCCGCCCCCTGAACTCTGGAATATGGGGTGGGGGGCGGGTATATATTATTTGTGGGGGTCATGATATGACAGAGCCTCTGTAATCACACAGGTCTGTGTAGAGCTGATACATCTACCCGCGGCAACGCTTCCGTCTCAGGTGTTCCACCGCAAGCTACCCAGCGTCATCAATATCCAGATTGTAAAGAAAGCAAACTCTAGCATGTATTGAGTGAAAGTCAAAGCATAAAACCAGATGCATTGTTTACTTTTAATGTGGTTAGCTTTTTGTCTAAGTTTTCTTTTTCTTTTTCATTTTTGTTGAAAATTAAAAAGTCCTGAATGGTATCAGATAAATAAAAATAAGCTATATGAAAAAAGGTACAGAGCAGATAGTGACGGCTGCTACAGCCACAATTGTGAGTCATAAGCTGGTCTATAACGTCAGCAAATTGGAGAGATTTACGCGGCCGTCATCAGCGAGATAGTCCGCAACATTTCCTGGTAGGTAATACAAACCACGTACATTGAATACTTGTCAGTGAGAAAATTGCGTTCAATAAATGGTTGACAGCCGGGTGTGCGAAGGAAATGCCAAATCCATAAAGGCCTTTGTAGATGACATTAAGGGATGATAATGTAATAATGAGGGATCCCTGGAGAAGATAGGTGAGTCAAAATCGTGAAAACTGTCCTCGGAACTGACTCATTGGTTGTGAACCGGATGTGATAACCAAGGGGATCATCACTACGGTCACCGCAGCTCCTGGTCACTGTCCCACAGCCATTATTTGTCCCCCAAATGTTTTCACACAGAATGTTTGTCCACTGAAATATTGCCGGGCAGATGAAAAAAGTTGGGGTGAGTCAAACACGCAGCAATATTTCTACTCTATTTAAGCGGTGTTTACCGTGCCTGAGATTTGTCATGAATGGGAGATATCACTACAAGTCGGCTTTCAATAGTTTATTTGACATCACATGAGCGGGTGAAAATGAGAAGTAAAAAAAGAGTCCTTGGACCTGTGTGTACCTTTGTTGCAGCAATTGTTAAGTTGTACAAATGTTGACTCAGAGGGAATTGTTAAAATGCTGTCAGATTGTCGAGTGTGTAAATGTTAAAGATGGAGTATAGGCACAAAGATTGCCGTATAGTACCATATTTCACATAATTAGCACTGTCACATAATTTATATATACCTGTAAAATATAGGTCTGTTACTTCTATACTTTACATCATAAAAGCTCTTACATATCCCTGTCAATGAATTATTTCATATCCTCAATTCCTTTTTTTTTCTTTCAGTTTTTACAGAAGCCGAATATGTTTTAACACATAATCCTATAAATACCCATCACAACCATATATCAGTGTAGGCAAACCCCAACCAGCAAGCATAATCCCTCACACTATATATTATATACTTCACCAACTTTTGCCAATCATCTGCAAAATGCACAGAAACAAGGAATTTATATTCATGACATTAAATGTAAACGCCACATGAATTTGGCCATATTGTGGAGTGTTTATATTGCTGCTCTATAATTGGAGTGCCTCAGTTATCTTTGTGTATGATAGCCATTTGCAGCCACTCTGGACCCAGCTGTATTTGTGTACGTCACACCTACTGAAAGGCTGCCGGGCTGTGCCAGAATCATACTGCACTCGCCAAAAATCATTTCACATATTTTAACAGAACTTGAATTAAAACTGCAAGGATATTCTGGAGTAGTATTCGGGATTAGAAGGCATTTGATATAAAGGAAGATTGAGGGTTTTGAGATCTGAAATTTGGGATCTAAGGAAATTGTGTTTTGGAATAGCCCCGGGTAGTGCAGCCATGTTTGGGTAGAGATCTGATTGGTACTTGAGTACAAGTATGCAAATGTTATCAATATCAAGTCGAGAGGTTATTCCTGATAGCTTGATAAATGATAAAACAACCAAAGGCTTGGATATGGGGGCTTGCTGGAATCTGGAGTCCCGTGAATGTCACTCAAAAAGGGACCACTCAACATCCACTCTTTGTCCAGCATCAGATCACTGTGTAGTATATTTATGATAAATCTGCTTTTACTTCACCAAGATGATATATCTAAATATCGCATGTTAGTACTGAATATGGTGTGGGGTATATTGAACATTACAAATCACATTAAAAAAATTGACCATTAAACTTGGATGAGTCTAATAGAGTAGATATATAGGGGGGAATTTGTGTGAATCACAAGTTGTGTATTTCCCATGGTCTATCTCCATCTGTATGTGTGTGCTCAGCCTAAAAACAACAAATCCCCAGTTTATGTCCAAAACACATGCCTATCCAATGTCCATTAAAGTGATATTAGATATTGCAAAATAAATCTCTGTCATTTTATTTGTTTATTTGATATTTACACTGAAATCATACGGGCCACATCTGTGGAAGGGGTTTGATCCAAATATTTTTAGAAAAATTCTACCCTGAATAAACACTGTGTCCGAATACTATATTGAAATGAATCACACCGGGGTCAGACAATCATGACACATGGAAAAATTCTGACGACAATGATCAAATATGGTGTCCAATAGCTCGCTCATTTTGGAGACATATATATAAAATGTGAATGAAAGGTAGCCAGTTTGATAGAAATCTCAAAGTACTATATAAATATGGTATCGCATATGTCACATACCTGTCAGGAGCTGCTGATTATTCAAGATATATTTCAAAGTTGTTGCTGATTTCCATGTGACACTTAAGGACATGTGAAAATAGGAAACTGACATAGGATGTGATGAATTTCTGTGGTGAAACCGATTATGTTGAAAGGTCATGAAACCAGAGCGTAAGTTGTCATTTCAGACAAGAACAGAACAACTATCATGCTAGATATAGATCAAAACTGAACTGACAACATAGAAAAAAAGAGAATTGCTTCTGTTGAGTTGATGATATTTTTGGTTCAGGAAATCAAGCAGAAATGAACTGAGTTGACCAGGATGTGGGATATTCAGAAGGAAATGTGGTTAGAATGGACGTTAAAAGGAAGAAGTACTGAACAGGACGTGGTTATGATAAGCTAACCAAGGTTTTAGTCATGAATGATGAACACTTTTTAATAGAGAGTGAAATATTATATGGTTTGTAGCAGAACTAACAAGAGGAAACAGCAACCAGGTTTTAGCATGAAATTTTTAATATGATTTTCCAAGGAAATTGTACCACCCTTAATAGAGGGAGGGATGGGGATTTTCGGATCACATTTGCACTGATGAGGTGTTTTAGTGATGTGATGTGACCAGAATTATGCACAATTATCTTAAAGCAAATTGCTGAAGAAATGGGTGCCAAGAACATGGTGTGCACCACAGGCTTGGGAATTAAGCGTGTAGAAGGCATGCCCCTAATTGAAAAATTACACCACTCGATTTGACTCAATCATGAAGGAAGGTAGAGAAAAAGAGAACAATAAGACCGATTTCAGCCGGTGCAGGATCCGAGAAGTGTTTCAGTAGCGCCCTCTATATTCCAGATATTGTTGTTGTTATTATAATATGTGATATTGTCTGGGGTTTTCCTCGGTATATCTACAGAACGTCTAATCCTCATCTAATCCTCGTGTGCGCATCACACTAATGTAAGGACCTCAGCTGCTGAATGAGATTATCATTTATTTTGCCAAGGCTGATCCCGGAATTGGTCTGACATATGTAGCAATGCATGCTGGGAGGATGTTATCACTAAACACATCCTCGACATGTATATGTGTCCAGCCCTGCCTTATGCAACGCAAACCATCTGCCACTTATAAGCCCGGTCCACCAGGATCTATATCATCGCCTGGGGGTTATTAATCCACCCTCAGGGCGGCAGATCTACCCCTCGGGGTGAGACTTACATGATAACAGTGTGGGGTAGAATCCAAGCCCCAGCAGGGGTAACGTATACCAAGATATCTCTAACAATAAATCCACCCAGGGGGGCCCCAAAAACATTTTTAACCCTTTGCTTCATGTATAATCAGAACAGAAGTTATCGTTGATTTTGTGATTTATTGAACTTTTTGAACTAGTTCGTATTTTAGTACTAGTTCACTTTTCAGTCCCTGTTTTACAAATTATGCAGATATTTTAAGAAAAAAAATTATCAGGGATTGATTGCGAATATTGAAAGGGTAAAAATGTTGTTTTTGTTATCTCTTACTTGTATGTTCTTTTCAGCCAGTAATGAGACGATTATGTTACCAAGTACAAGAATTTAAATACAGATCTTCTTGGAAATAAAAAGAAATTAGATCATGCAAGTGTCTAGACGAACAGTTTCAGGGAAAGTACTTACAGAGATTATGATATAGATTTTCCTTGGAGTATCTTTCAATATAAAGATGATAATATTTCATCTCAAGGAGATAAGAGGACGACATCATGTTCTTATTCTGATGATATGCGAGACCGGAGCTGGAAAGGAATCGGGCCATGAGACCCGCCACAAATGTAACAGATCAGTAGAGATGATGTTATATCCAGGACAATTGTAACACCGATCAGTAGAGATGATGTTACATCCAGGACAAATGTAACATCGATCAGTAGAGATGATGTTATATCTGGGACAAATGTAACATAGATCAGAAGAGATGATGTTACATCCAGGACAATTGTAACATCGATCAGTAGAGATGGTGTTACATCCAGGACAATTGTAACATTGATCAGTAGAGATGGTGTTACATCCAGGACAATTGTAACATCGATCAGAAGAGATGATGTTACATCCAGGACAATTGTAACATCTGATAAATATTATGACCTGTGGATAATTTAAGATATCTGACAGTGGGAGTAGAAAATCTAGGACAATTTAGTAACGTGAGGAAGCTGACAGTGACCTGTGGACACTGTAACCTTGCTGTATTGCTTACTCTGATACTTAACATACCGGACAGTAAGATTAGAGGATATTGTGTTACATCCAGAGCAAATGTTACATATCTGTATGAGGATCAGATTAGATTATGTTACATCTATCCCTTATGGTACATACTTAGGACAATGTAGCACACACACTTACACACACACACTTACACACACACACATAGAATCTAGATTAGCATTTCTGTACAAATTGGCTGGCTGTTAAGATGTTGATTGACTTATTTTATTGAATGACTGTTCTTTAAGATTGGATTCAGATGTTGCTAAATATTTATATTTGTTATGAGGTATAAAGGTCAGACATGATGGATTGTATGTTATTAGAACCAGATTCTCAGCGTGGGGCAGGGAACCCTGGCAGTTTGCTAATTCCCCATAATATGTATCGTGAAAGTCACCGCTGTGATAGAAATACAAACAGAATGGAAAATATGCATTCTGTTTTAATATTCTGGGGCCAACTTTTTACTGAGCAGATATAAAAGATGAGTATTCTGCAATGAATTATTTTTCTAGGAAAATTTTGTTGGGAATTTGGATTGTGTGGAGAAATGTCTGTCATATTTGTTGTTGTTTGCGTGTGTATGGTCCTTAATATCCTCATGAATATTTGAGTATATAAGCATGATGAATTGATAGGAAAAAAATGCAATTATGAAATGGCCAGACAGGGAGAGCTATTCACAGAGCCTTCTGTTGTGGTGTAACAGTAAAGACTGGCATCGATTATATCCTAATTATGCAAACTTTGTCCCCTTTTGAATAAAATGGAGGCCATGTGTCGACCTCAGTGAAATTTAATCATTTAAAATCAACCGATGAGGTTAATTTTTCATAAGTGCACACTTTCAGTTGGTAATGGAAAAGGATGACAATATTTTCAACTCTATAATCGCCTTTATGAAGATCTCATAATAGATATAGCCATTAATGTTTTATCTGCTATGAGTGGTAATGAGGGGTATACGTTTCATTTTAATTGGCTGATGGTTTTATAATTTAGTGGCACAAGAATGCCATGCAATTTTATGTAATTATTCAGGCAGATTCTGGTATTATGTTGTTTAATGATTTGTGCGCCATTCTATTTTTGGCACCATCCTTTTTCAAAAGTGATCGATTTCTATCAAGTCGTTCTTCCCACAGAAATGTGGGCAAATAACGCATATACTGGCTACAAATATCTGTGAAATCTTTTACAAACGATATGGATTCGGGTCAAATCATGCAAAATTTAGATTATCATCCAATGTATCCGACAAGGTTTCTTTGGATCCAAGTGTGGGGCCATAGAAATATCTCGTGAGAAAGGTGGGGAATTTGGCACTGGTGGCCATAGCCTGAAGACGATATGATTGAGTGGCCTGTGCCTAACCCTGGCACATGCAACAACTACATCGGCAAATATCAATAAAACGTTGGATTTATTTAGGTGATTAAGTATATGATGGAGATGAAAATATCTTGTGACACACTGCTTCTCTTTGTTGCTGGAAGATTTTGAGTGCAGTTTGCAAATCTAAGTCACAACTTATCATATTAGTTACTGAGGTTAATATCAGTCATTTATCAGTAAAAATATGGATTATTCGAAAATGGAAATGTTTTTGATACAGTAAGAGAAAAAAAAAAAGATTTAGGAGAAATGACATATTTCAAGCACATGGTTCACTTCCCACCAAAGTCTATTAGGATTTTAATCAAGCAAAAAATATTTAATTAAACTATAATGTGTGTCGGCCTCACAGATGGTAACAGGGTTTAATATTAATGCGGGCGTATGAGGAAGTGTTTTGATCTTTTCTGTGGAGAGAGTCATCTAGGTCATGTTGTTTAGCACACACTTGACAGATCTAAAAGTGCCTTGTCTTCATCTAGGTGAGCTTCACCGCACACGTACCTCCGCCATAGGCCGAGGTACAACACCCTTTATGTTTTAAAGCCAAGACATTGTATTGGTGAATAATGCAGGGCCAGCCGTGATCCGGGAGGCCCCACCTATCAAAGACAGGCACTGCTTTTAATAATTAATCACAAAAAGACCTTTTGTGCCAGCTGGTTAGTTTTATGTAGTGGCCTTGTGATGCACTCGTTCAGCCACGTTTTTCCTGGCAGTTCTAGGGAACGTGAAATTTATCAAAAAAAAGGGAAGGGACTTGTCTGATGGTACGGCAGATGTGTGATGTTCTCTTGTCACTCTGAATCACTATATGACGATGTTTTATTGAGATAGCCACATTTTATCATGAGAACTGCTCGGATTCTGTCACTGATACAGCGTAACTAACATGCAAGATAAATATGCAAATATGCTGATGGATGATAAATTTCGTGTGAATTACAACCCAGGTGAAATGAAGCACAAATTCATCAGGGTGGCGTTCTTTTCAAATATAGAATTTCACAATGACACGAGAGTACAAGGTAAAGACAAAGGGAGAAGTTATTATTGATGAAGAATGGTGGTGAGGCATGGTTATTATTTACTAGGGAAGTGACCAGGTGAACACGGCAAGATAACAGGGGACCAGTCAATCTAATGAAAGGGTAGGTCACATGTATAATTAGTTCTGGCCATTGGTTAGTTCCCAAACAATGTAAATAAATGTTTAATTATTGTAACAGTTGCTCAGGTGAAACGTGTCGCACTTCACAGGAGAAAATGGTCAACTCTTGTTGTAAGAGTCGTTACATAAATTAATAGGGGGTGAAAGGGCTTACACAAGCAGGAACAAAAAAACAATGAAATCTTAATTGTGGTGATTATTTTTCAAACAGTTGACATGGCATGTGAAATGTTTGCCTCATTGTGATCATGTGACCTGGTCATGTGACACTGGGTGTGTCAAGGTCACCCGTACCCTGGGGGGAGAGTCATGCTGCAGAAGCAGAGTGTGTGGATGATGTCACCCTCCAGTCAGATGTTGACTGCTGACTGGAGGGTGTCATATTTGCTTGACGACCCATAGTGGTCAGGGGCATGAGGGAGAGTGCATTAATGAACAGAGGAGAGGGCCTTTGTGGGCTAACACGCTATTGTGTGCAGTTCACCCCACCGAACGCGCCTTGTTTGGAGAGAGAGGTCTGGAAATCACTGGCATCCTGTGTCATTGTTCCCGGTTACAATAAGCCGAGTCTGTCGACGTCATTAAGCTCACTGCATTGTCATGCACCCCAAGTGAATTCATCTGCCAAATATTATACTAAAAGCCCAGCACAATTAAGGCAGATCCTGTTATTTGTCAGGAGATATACAATTCACATGAGTGCATTCATATCCCAAGCATTTGGTTTGTACAGGTATATAATTATGTGCAATGGGAAAGTTTTTCATATATTACACTTTGTCAGACCAATATCAAAGTGAGGCATGAAATGACTGACATTACATACAGGTGTAGAGAGTAGTTTGATATGGGATAAAGCATCATAATTTCCATGTTAAATGACTGGTCAGTTTTGACCTCTGTTTGACCAGGAGTGACCTCTGGACAGGTACCACAACCACCATTCAGCTGGTCGCCGACTGATAAGCACAAATTAGGTCTAATGGGGGCCAATTTTGGTGTTTCATTTGCAAAGTCCAAGCCCAGTTAATGTTCAAGGAAGGAGATAGAGATCAAATAGAGTGTAAAACTAAAATCACTTAGCAACAGAGGTGAAGATGAGGGCCAGGTGATATTGTATACGGTCACCCAGTCATATAGAATGTAATAACAGTGATTAGCGGCCAGTTCCAGCAGTTATATTTGCCTTGTTTGCAGCTTATCACATCAGCAACACAGAAGCAGGGCTTTGAACTGACATCGAGATGATGCTATAAAAATATACCAGCTTTCAAAAAGAAAAAAATACAAAAAAAACCGTCAAACGCTCCTGGGAGATGCAGGTATAGGTATGTTTTGTGCAAAGGGGAAGGTTAGGCTTGTGTATGGTGGCGGCACAGTGAATGTTTATTATGCTTCTATTTGATAGGCAACAAATATATGTTTCGGTCTGAAATGTAGTTGGTAAGTATCTGTGGTGAGAATGAGCACGTAATTATTAGGAGATGAATCTAGGATGAATCCCTGATCAAAGCAGCATGGATATGATTGAAACAGGACAACATGATGAGCAAGATTAGCCTGTGTGCTTCTAATCACAGCAGTGCTAGCAGGCTGGAGGCCTCAAACTAATCGCCATTGTTCCTGCACGGCAACCAAAGTAATCCCCAATTGTTTCAGCATAGCAACCAAGGTGTGTACGCGGTTAATGAAGTTCCCAGCTAAGATGTATATTAAACAGGAAATGTACGTCAATATTGGCATTAAACATTTGCAGGGGTAGAATCCATCAGTAGTGGCATGATGCAGGGAGAAGGAGAGTGGCCACGGCACTAAAATGCTGATAGATTTGCTGGATGCAGCCACGCAGGCAGCGTGATACATTTCTCTATTGATCCAGGCCATTGTCAGCAGGTAGACGGGTCAGCCAACCCGATGTGCTCATTACTTGTGGAGATATTACGAAGGGAATCAATAACAATATATGTAGCTAAGCCAGGCCATGTGCCAAGGACTGTTAAAAGCAACTTTGTGAAACAGAAATGCAGTATCACAAATGAAGCGTTGTGTGAAGGATATTGTTCCACCATATCCTAGATGGGTGATTATTTTAGTTAAAGGGCAGGTTGTCATGACTAGAGAATCGCTAAGTGCTATTCTAGACATTGTAAAAAAATAATATGATTGCAATGATATGCATGCTATGACTGCAGGAGAATGTGGTTGACAACAACAATACTGTGAATGGTCTTCCCGGGCAGATGCGGTGACACAAGCCCAGATCTGTGCGTATGGAGGAGGTGGTAGCAAATTTTGAATGCTATTGTTGCGGTTATTATCTGTGGAGTTTGGACGGTGGCCATTGTTTGCCTGACCAAAGGCGTGGCATTGCCCTTGAAGTGGGCACAATAATACATTCATCGTGACTGGCATTCCACTCAGATCAGTATTGAGTTATCAGCAATTTTCTGACAAATCAGTTGCCAATTGAAAGCGACACATCTGGTCGAACGCACAAAAAAAAGACACAAGAAATGAGCAATTCTGCAAAGAATTAGTGTGGCGGATTTCTTGTTATTTGCATTACTGGAATATTCTCAGTAAATAGAGATCTATTTGTGCTGACCTGTTATTGTTACTTGTATTGTTGCCAGTGTTGTGTTTTATGCACTGGAAGCAGGTTGCTGATACGCAGGTTGCTAATGACAACAGAAAATGGATGACAGCAATGAGCCATTGTCCTATGCACTGGACGTCTGAGACTAGATCGTGTGCTGTCACCCGGTCCGTCCATAAACAAGCCTGATTTGGATGACCAGAGACAATGGCGGTTCCTAACATAACAGCCTAGAATGGGTGTTGGCCACATGGACAACACATTGCATTTCTCAGCGTACTTTGTTGAAGTATAATACCTGAATGTTATCTATTGTCTCTGTGTCCCTCCTCCATGATGAGGGTCGGGATGAGGGTTGGGATGAGGGTCAAGATGAGGGTCGGGATGAGGGTCGTTTCTTTTGGAGGGACCTCACAACATGAGGGATATGTCACACTTTGTGTATATATACTTCAGCTTGATTACAGACCAACAGTAAACAACATAAGGAGATGATATGATATTGAGCCCACACCACAACGAGGCTTGACAGCTCAAGAAGCACTTGAAGTTGGCAATTTTTTCCTTTGCATGACTCTTACAATAAAACTTACCATTTGTTATTATGATAAAATAACAAAGCAAATCTTTTACTTCTAAGATTTTAATTAACTGTCCCACGTAACATGCTTTTGTGATGGCGATGAATAATTTCATGCCTTTAAATTTAATTAAGTTCTGATCAACACAGCAATGATAGGGATATGAATTGGATTATAAGGCATTTACTAGGAATACAAAGACGGGAACAAAAGGTAGGCAGTGAAATCAGGAGGTAGAGACGCAGCCATGTTTGTGCGACGGGTGAAATGTGACATTCCCATTCACAGCTTGTAAATTTCATACAAAGACCAATCAGGTGCTGGGTCGCAGGGACAAGGAGACAATCGAATGCTACCACCAGCAGCCGGACCAGGCCGGGATCATGCACATCTGCCAATACGTCCACAAAACTACTCCCACTAACGTTACAGTATTATGACCTAGCTCATTTAATATTCATTTTAAAATGAATATGAGAATAAAATGAAGCTGAAATATTTGCATCCATTTAATCTCCCAATGAGAAGTGAGAAAGATCAACATGAGGTCCTGATGGGGTTATGTAATGCAAAAGATCAACATGAGGTCCTGATGGGGGGTTATGTAACACCTGACATTTGCACATCTGTCCCTCACGCTCCAGACAGAATGCAGTCCAGCGAGATCAACGCTCTGCTTTGGGAGCATGCAAGGATAATATTCTATAATTAGCATGTCCATTAAGGTGCCATGCGACCTACTGATGTGTAATTAACAGCTCAGCATTTAGGTCATTTTAAGCAGCAAAGGTCATGAATTTTACATTATAACAGAATGATGCAGTATCTTTGTGTCTTTGTGAAAAGAGAACAAATTAACAAATTTACATAAATACATATCAATAAATATTTTTCCATAAATAATTTTTTTCTGGTTGCATTTTATGTCTTTTACCGCTTCACATCATGTTTTTCCTTTTCTTTGGATAATGCATTATTCTTGGCAGCATAACACATATTGCATGGTAGATTTCATATTTACTGGATGGCCACTTAATTATTTTGTGTCGGCTTAGCCCAAGGTCATTTTGTGTGAAATCTGCTAGAAATTATACCAAAAGAAAATATTTCAAATACTGATAGCATCTGCTTATTTTCCGGAGTATAAGATATTTTATTTACTCCAAACACAAGAGATTTTGTGTTGTGACAATGGCCAGAATGCACTCTACCCACCCATGAGAACGGACAGGTGAAGAGAACGTGCCCTTCCCTACATGCAGCCCTGAGTAGCGTAAGGGTTTAGCTCAGCAGAACGAGACTGGGCAAGCTGTGAGGATGAGGTGACGTGGCCTCTTCCCCACCCTTATCCTGGTCAGTAACGACCTCCGTCAGTGCAGGATTCTGGGCCCTGAATCCTCTCAGTAACGACCTCCGTCAGTGCAGGATTCTGGGCCCTGAATCCTCTCAGTAACGACCTCCGTCAGTGCAGGATTCTGGGCCCTGAATCTTCTCAGTAACGACCTCTGTCAGTGCAGGATTCTGGCCCCTGAATCTTCTCAGTAACGACCTCTGTCAGTGCAGGATTCTGGGCCCTGAATCCTCTCAGTAACGACCTCTGTCAGTGCAGGATTCTGGGCCCTGAATCTTCTCAGTAACGACCTCTGTCAGTGCAGGATTCTGGCCCCTGAATCTTCTCAGTAACAACCTCTGTCAGTGCAGGATTCTGGGCCCTGAATCCTCTCAGTAACGACCTCTGTCAGTGCAGGATTCTGGGCCCTGAATCCTCTCAGTAACGACCTCTGTCAGTGCAGGATTCTGGGCCCTGAATCTTCTCAGTAACGACCTCTGTCAGTGCAGGATTCTGGGCCCTGAATCCTCTCAGTAAGGACCTATGTCAGTGCAGGATTCTGGGCCCTGAAATCTTCTCAGTAACGACCTCTGTCAGTGCAGGATTCTGGGCCCTGAATCCTCTCAGTAACAACCTCTGTCAGTGCAGGATTCTGGGCCCTGAATCCTCTCAGTAACGACCTCTGTCAGTGCAGGATTCCGGGCCCTGAATTTTCTCAGTAACGACCTCTGTCAGTGCAGGATTCTGGGCCCTGAATCCTCTCAGTAACGACCTCTGTCAGTGCAGGATTCTGGGCCCTGAAATCTTCTCAGTAACGACCTCTGTCAGTGCAGGATTCTGGGCCCTGAATCCTCTCAGTAACGACCTCTGTCAGTGCAGGATTCTGGGCCCTGAATCCTCTCAGTAACGACCTCTGTCAGTGCAGGATTCTGGGCCCTGAATCTTCTCAGTAACGACCTCTGTCAGTGCAGGATTCTGGGCCCTGAATCCTCTCAGTAACGACCTATGTCAGTGCAGGATTCTGGGATCTGAAATCTTCTCGGTTGACTCTCTTAAATTAACGTAGCAAAATGGTGATAATTTCTCCATGCGCCAAGGAAAGGTCATCGAGACTTGGAATCAAATTGGTTTCAAGCTCAGTGGATTAGTTCAGGATTTGTATCAGTTACTCGCAGTTAGGTTGATATTTTCAAGGACCTTGTGTGCAAATGATTATTGGAAAATTCTACAGTGCTGGCGACCTCCCTTGCTTCAATGTTCATTTCTGCCTTCACATTTCATCAGGCTGAGGAGCGCGTGTACTTTGATATCAATGCAGAATCCATAGAAATGGGCCCAAGTGTCATCATGAATCATACACGAGTCTGTGAAATGTACGCCATTGTCAATATCATGATGCGAGCTGGGTCAGCCACTGATGTGGTCAGTGCGGGAATAATGCATGAAACATTCAATACCACGGTCTGATCATGTTCAGAGTTCACCTCTTGCATATTCTTGTTATACTGATGTGCTAAATGACGAACCAAACCTTGTCTCAGGCTGAGAATGCAGAAATTAATCATGAACCACGCATTGTTGATATATTTACGAAAGAGAATCAGTTTCAATGTTTCAATATCGAACAACAATGCGCAGGAATCAAAGATAAAATGAGTGGAATTACAGCAATTATAATAGAATAAAGTCCACAGGTTGTAGTTGTATTTGATAGATCTCTAAGAAGCCATGTTTGTTTCTACCAGATTGTGGTGGATAAGATGTTTTGATGATAGCATTTTACAGTTCACCATGGGGGAGCCAGTTTGGAGTCAGGTAACACAAATCAGATCGTAATAAAATTTGAAAAGATTTTTCAAGTGTGGCTAAAAAAAGCTGGAAGTGATTTAGCTCAGATCTTGATTGCCTGACACCCAGGGGAACAGAGAAGTGAGAAAGTTTTTGTCAAACAGGTCGATGAGACGGCAGAAATGTGACAAACAAAATCCCACACTTAGTGGGAGTGGCGGGCAGGGCTGGGGGACAATGCGATTCTTCCAGTGTTGTGAACCAATTCTTGTCACACACAATCGGGGGCCCTGTGAAGATCACACGGTACTGTCAAACACAATCACATGCCTTCTCGTTGTCTCTGTGAAAGGCGTCCCTCGGAGCCGAGGGCCACACGGGTGAAAGGTGGACAAAATGTGGAATTTGTCGTCACCTATGGAGGTCGGCCAGATCACAGGGACGAGGTGTAGTGAACGAGTCTCTGGCGCTGCGATTCAACCCTGTCTCTCTTGCTTCTTTACAAGCAAATCACAATGTCGAACCCTGCTTCTTAGAGCTTCAGGTGAACTCACAATAGACGCCTGGTCAAGCCCCTACAGGGGGCAAAGTTGTGTTCATTCGCACCCACTTTATCAATGTAATTGCTCTCATTTTCTGAAAAATTTCTGCTGAAATATACGCTGAATGAAAAGAAGCTACTCTTGTTTGTTTCCTGGTTCATTCAGCGGTGTCAAAAATGTGACAAGAATAATGTATCACAAGTGAGAAAAATACAACTCTTTCATACTTCACTCCGCCATGAATCACCTCCTGTCGATACGTTTTGACAACTCAATAGGGTCTGCTACAGGATAAAGTGTGAAAAGGAAAAGTAGTATATTTAATGGCTGTCATTTGCTGAGAGTAAAAGTTGTACCCCCTGAACTGTGCGGTCCATAGAAGAAGGCAGGCTGTGTCGCGGAGGTCCTCTCGGGTAAGATGCCCTGTCGCCATACCTCCTTATTTTCTCAGTGGGGTCTTCAAAGGAAATCTCCCCACCCAGACATTAATGAAGAAATTGGGCTGCAATTTTATGTGGCAAAGGTGTAATGAGCGTATCAACTTTATCAAGTTATAGAATTCAGTTCCAGCCATGTGCTTCCCCTCTTTTTCTGTCCTTGCAATCTTTGAGATTGGGACAGATTATGGCTGTGTTTTGTGTCTCCTTAGAAGTCTGTGTCATGTACACATAGATTCGCCCTGTTGCTGAGCAAATATGCTTACATGTATTTATTGGGATACAATTAAACCATGCATCTAAAATAATCAGAAGATGACAAAAGAAAATATACAGAACTGGTAGAAAATAGAGTTTTTTGTCAAATATTTGAGACGGTTCAATAATAAATGTAGAATCATGCATTTCAATTATTGTCAGCCAATATATTAGTGAATGTGTGGACCTTTATTTCTATCAGTATGGGCTGCGTAGACGTATGGCTTGTTGAATGTGATCCATACTACTCCGGTCATGTCTTTATAAGTTTTAATGTTCACATTTTTAGTCAATATTCATACCTGCTCCATGTAATAAAATCATATAGCTTCATTTGGGAGAATCACAATAAAAGCTAGATGGAAAATCCCCCATTTTGTTGATCTGGTTAAGGTGTTTGACAGTGTTAGAGTCATATTTCAAAAGTGATTAGTAGCAATGCAGGAGAGGGTATGTAATTTGCTTGTTCAATGCTTGTCTGTCACCTTTAGAATGTAGTTCACGATTCATTGGCAGGTGTCACAGTTATTTGCACCCTTCAAATACGATATACATGTGGCTTAATAGGGCATGGTCAAAATGTTAACATCCACATGATCTTTAAGTATCTATTCACACACAATTCCTTTAAAAATCCTGTCATTAATTTACTGAGATCTTTTGTGGGATAGATAGAGTCTTAAGAAAAAGCCCTTTTCAGGTCGAATCCAATGCAATTATATAGTTAATATACCTGTAAACCTCGAGTACATTTCAAAACATATGCATCAAAATCTGCAAGAAACATGCATGATTCACTACCCCTATTCAGACCTGTGTGTCCGAGTGTAAACTTGGTGTGACATTTTGCCACACAATTGATATATTTGTTGAGGAAAATGCCCTTGCTCTCAGGGATATTAATGCCTTGTAAGTAGACCCAGGGCAGGTCACTCAGAGGTCATTGGATCATAGGAAAAGTTGAACACATAAGCCAAGCAAAAACTGTCTCGACATATGTCTTGTCATCAATGAAATTCTCATATATCATAGAGAATTAATGACATGTTTCATATCTTGTGGTGTTTGAAGATTGTTGAGCTTGTCGGACACATTATGATTGATGTACTCCCGGGGCTCACTTCATAAAAGGTGGATGTTGAATGTGAGGAATTGCTGATCATTAGGCACAAAAGTCCTTAGGATGCTAAAAGGTCATCAAATTTCACAAGATTACTCTTATTGCTCGACAGTGCAAATTACACCCAAATTACATCATTCACTGTGTTCAAGCAGTGGAAAATGAACACTGAAAATGATTTGAAAAACTTACTTATTATGCTTTTAAAGGGAAATATATGTATTTTTTCTATTTGGTAAATGGGATAAGTAAAGTTGAATTCACACCTGACGTCTGTGAACAAGGTCTGTGCCTTGTAATAAATGATCTCCGAGAAGAAAGAAAAGCATTAACGAAGACTGTACAAAAATGTTCTGCTTTGAGAACGTGTCAGACAAGCAGAGAACAACAGCAGAGGTCAGGTGAGGACCAGCCATCTTGTAAACCTGCCATCTTGTAAACCCGTCATTATCCCCTCATTTGGTGATTTGTTTTTTGTACCTCCTCTTTGATCACCGAGACTCTTCTAGTCCCTTTGTTTACACATGTATGTATATATCTATGGATGTTGATTACATAACATTCATTTCTTGGCATTGGCACAGCTTAAATGAGACAAATGGAGTAACAGAAGATTTTAAACCGGAATTTAACCTGTGACCTTTGGCTGGAGGTCGAGACACTGACCCCGAAGCCTTAGTTTCTGACAATACTATTTTTGTTTATGATACTTCTGTTCTGTAACAAAGATGATACACTTAATGCCACAATGAAATTATGAAATAGAAAAAGAGATTATAAGAATTTGGTTGATATTTAGATAAGATGCGTGGGGAGATGGTATGGGGAGGTTTTAAAGAGAGATGGGAGTTTGTGTTGTAGTTAGAGTAGCCCTGGTGGGAGGACATGACGGCATTTCTTGCTGTGCAATGTTTGGAGTTTCTCCACCTGAGGCTACCAAAACCAAACAGTTGCAAAGGAAAGCTAATCTGGCAAAAAATAACTTTCCTTGGGACAATAATCTTGTTACATGCCCGTTGTTGCTAAAACATGCCCGCAAAAAATAGTCTTTGTAGACAATGAGAAGAAAAACAGAGGGGAGTGTGTAGATGATGTCCTTGTGGCTAGCATTTGGTGTGAGATTGTTGATCTATTTATTACAACACAAGGCAGAGGGCCTTAAGAATATTGAGAGGGCCACCACAATTGTTTATTGACATTGCCATGGCAACTGCAGGCTGATAGGGTGGGTAGATTGGGGGGTAGTTAGCACAGTTTGTGTGTCTAGATACCGACACGTGTGTCGCAGACATATCTCGGAGCTGTCTGCCCTCTCTGGTGTTGTCTGCCGGTGTTGTCTACCGGCGTTGTCTAACAGATCTGATGACATCACTGAGGCAGTGAAATATTCCAAGGTCACAAATTTCTTGAGTGCTTCTCGTAGAAACCTATCTTGTCAGTTGTGGAGTAAGATAAAGGACAGAGAGACAACAAAAAAGGAAAACAGTAATTTACAACCAGAAGTGCCCTCTATTGTGATTTAAAAAAATTAAAGTATTTAATGTTAGTCACAAAGAAGATAGAAAGAAAAGGAGAACTTGTATTGTGGATAAGGATAAAAGACTATCCAAATGAAAAATATAAATCATTGACTGTTGGTAAGCTGACGTTTCTGTAATCTTACAAGTCCCATTCTAAATGCTTCCTATTATACTGGCAAGACAACCGCTTGCTTCATCTCAGACACTGTGATGGATTAATTGAAGTTCCAGAAATGCAGTGTTTAGATTATCTTGAGTTTCCAGGGGAAAGAGAATTTTGTGAAATAAGACAAAATATTTCAAATTAATAAGAATTAGTATTATTATATGTTACATACCCCTCCGAAGTTTCTGAGAGACTCATGGATTTATTTCTTGATCTGAGCAGCAGCTTTTGCCACAAATGAACTGTCATCTTTACTGAAACAATCTATAAATGAGATGAGAAAAGAGAGATCATTAAATATTTAGAAGCTCTAATATTGTTGTTGAGAATCTTCTGTGTAAATGCCAATGCACATGAGAAATGTTCATCTCTGTTTCCGCCTGGAAATGTTCTCTTCCGACAGATATATATCCCTGCTCACTAAAATGTCACAACGAAGCTTCTATAAATATAAAATAAACATTCATTAAAACATTATTTTGACATTTAAACTGTTTCCAAAAAAATATAGTGGTTTTGGTTAGATATATTTATAAACTCTGATTTTACATTTCTTAGTTGGTGTTACAGTGCTGTATATATGATGTCTGATACGAGAACGTCACGGTAATCATCAGCAGATGAAAAACTAAACACAGGTGGCACAGCAGTATTCTACGAGATTGAAGCCTGAATAGCAAGGAATTATGAAATATCATTTCTACAAAGGATCTAACAGAAGGAACGCTAATATTAGCCCCTGGCTCGCTGCCATCTTTGTGATCTAATTTCCTTCTTTTCATCATCGTTCAGTGGTGTCTGTTTCCCGTCTGGCATCCCTCCAGAATTATTCTCAACCTTGCTAATGTTTCTCGTATAATTAAGAATGCAAGAGTCATTAATATCTCTGAAGTCATCAACATCATGCCAGGATGATACACTCAAATATAAGAAATTATGCAATCAAATGATCTTATTTCATTCAATGAATTTGGCAAAGTATGTCAATCTGTTCTCATCAATGCCTCCGCAAATTTCACTGGAACAGTTTGTGACATGGTAAACAAGAATGTGTTCCATTTTAAACTTTTTATGTGATATTTCCTGAAAGATGAGATCTTTAACATACGACTGTGCCCACCTTCCAGGCGTAGATTACATTCCATTATTGCAAGTAATTTTGTAAATTTTCTACCCAGAGCTTGACATATTCTCCGAGGTGCTTTGACGCAAAAATATTGCAAAAAGTTGGGTAACCCCCTACCTGGCTAAACTGGCACAGCACAAGTTATCCAGTGTTGGGAGTGCGACAGGTTTAATTATTGCCTCAGATTTATGAGAAATCCCTGCAGAGATCATGATGAAAATCATCACCATACATTGTATCTGTGGATCTTGTGTGGCCAACATGTTGATTACAAATAAGATGCATTATCAAAACCAGCATGGGCAAATGCAATTTGCAATTATCAGCTCTGCCTCACACATATTTGGTCACAGCACACATGATTCAGATTGGAAGAGTTCCCTGTCATACAGATGGGACTGAATCTGAACACACATGCCTCAGATGGCACTAAAACTGATCACACATGCCTCAGATGGGACTGAATCTGACCACACATGCCTCAGATGGGACTAAATCTGATCACACATGTATCAAATGGGACTAAATCTGATCACACAGGCCTCAGATGGGACTGAATCTGACCACACATGCCTCAGATGGGACTGAATCTGACCACACATGCTTCATATTAGACTATTTCTGATCACACATGCTTCCATTTGTACTATTTCTGACAGGACATAACTTTAGTAGGATTAATTCTGAACATGCATATTTCAAATATGCATTCAGAATGCATATTTCTGAATGCATATTTCAAATACCGTAAGACTAGTTTTGATGACACATGTATCCTCAAATAGAACACCTGCTTCAAACAGGACTCGGCCTTATCTCACATGTTTCATATCAGGAACTGTGACATTATGATATGTTCAGGACTTAGAATGAACTGTGACATTATGATATGTCCAGCAGAATGACAGAATAGAGAATGACAGAATAGGTAGGCACTGGGACTGGGCTGATGAGGAGAATGTGGTGATGGGGGGTTATTATCATATATATATAAATGATGCTATTAAAGCTACTGTTGTTATCAGGAGAAAATTACAGGAAAGAAAAACAGATTAGAAATCAGTGTAATTACGTTTTATGCGCCCCACAGCCGAGATCAGAGAGAGAGACGAAAATACAGAGGAATGGGGACGATGCTATAGATGTGGAGGTCAGACATGCAAATTACATAATGGGTGTGGTAATGTGGCGCCCCCTATCTGCAATGCTATAATCTGGGTGATAGCAATGTGCCCGGTACATACATTGCACATCAAAGCCTCAACTTTGACCTCCCGCCCTGCCCCTTGTTGTAATACATGAGATATAATGGATCCTTGATAGGTCCTGATAGTCCACGGTGCACGCTATGTAATATTACAGCGATTCCTTTGTCTATGTATTTTTGATCTAGAGATCTTTGTAAATTTATTTCATTTTAAATATATAATATTAAATTTCATGAAAGCTAATGAATACTGTTCTTTTGTATTTGCAGATGAAGAGTTGCAGTGGAACGTAATGTAAGTGTCAGGAAATCTTTATTATTCTTTTTTTTCTGAAGGGGAAAATATAGATGAGCATAAGTTAGGGAAACATGATTGCTCGTTACTCACAAGTGTTACAAGAATGGAAGAACTTTGGGGTGCTTTGGAAAGACACATAAAAAAGAGCTCAATGCATCATCTTCAATATATTACATGATAAAAACACGTGAAATAATAAAGATGTCTACAGAAAGAGATCGCTAGCAGAAATTGTCATTTGGGGACACAGAAGGTCATGTGACCTATCCCAGAATGCCACATTTGTCGTCAGATGATCATAACTTTATTGGCCTGTAGAGCGCCATCTAGATTCACATCAGGGGCTATCAGCATGGTAAATGAGGGGGGTCACTGCCAACATTGAAAGAGGGCTAAAGTAAATCCACATTCTGTATTCCGGCCATCTTCTGGTCAAGCATGTTGGTGGCTGTGGAATTTATAATGCATACTAATATGGCCTGAGATATTGTAACGTATTAGCTTGCCACAAACTTTTATCTCGGAGGTCAAAGTTAGTGTATAAAGTGTGATCTGAACACTGGGTAGTTTGTGCCATTTTTGCTATAGGATAAGACATCATATTCAACAAATTATTCTGCCAATTTCTTTGAGAGTTTTAATGATCTTATATGTTTTTGAAGTTTTAATGATTTTGTATCTTTAACCATGGAAGAATTTTTATTGAAATTATTGCAAAAAGGGATGGCCATTTTATATATGTTTGCTTTTAAGAAGATTGTGTATCGCTAAGTATTTCTATCAAAATTGTACTCTCAGACATACAAAAGAGCATCAGCAATAATATGCTCTCATTAAGTAGTAGTGTCAGGGAGCATAGCAACGTGTGCCCAGGGGATCACCAGTGAGATATTAGACAGTTATTAGCAAAAAATAATGGAGGCTCCCACAAATACCACAACTCTTGCAGTCTCCCTCTGGACCCCCACATCAACCTTAATTGGATCAGCAGAGATTATCTGTGACAGAGCGAGGCAGATCAAAGATGGCAGACTTCAGCAGGTATTTTAGATCTCTCTTGTTTCATGTTCTTTTTTTTTTGGTGTATCTAGCCGTGATCTGAAAAGATTTTAATGTCTTATAATGCCTGGATCCTGTGTGAGCGACAGGACGATTGAGTACCAGATATAGATTAGCACAGCTATCCCAGGTAGATTATATACCAGATATAGATTAGCAGAACTATCCTGGGTAGATTATATACCAGATATAGATTAGCAGAGCTACCCAGGTAGATTATATACCAGATATAGATTAGCAGAACTATCCCAGGTAGATTATATACCAGATATAGATTAGCAGAGCTATTCCAGGTAGATTATATACCAGATATAGATTAGCAGAGCTATCCCGGGTAGATTATATACCAGATATAGATTAGCAGAACTATCCCAGGTAGATTATATACCAGATATAGATTAGCAGAGCAGTCCTGATGACAGAGGTCACTCAGTGCAAACATCACAGACTGGGCTTAATGACAGATTTAAGAGGAAACATGATCAAACAAGATCAGTTAAACTAAAACAGTTGCAAGTATTTAACTTTAAGAGAAGAAAAAATAATCATTGCTCTGTGTGATTATAATTCCGTGATTTCTTAATGGAAACAGATGCACAGCTTGTTGCAAGTTAAATCTTTTTGTGTCTTAATATTAAGCAAAAAAGTGTGGTGTTTTGATATTTGATGTTTGGGATTTTGATAAACATTTCAGATGTTATTAAACGTAATCAGTTTGATGTAGATTTCCAACTACTTTGAACTCCATTTAATAAACGATGGTTTCTGAAAATATCTACACAGACATGCCAAGCTACCATTTTAATTGAATCAGTTCACTCAATTACAAGGCATCTTGAGTTTCACGTTTCTGAATCACGGCCTTTTTTTTAATCCTAGAAGCAATATCTTTACAAAAGAAAAACTTAATCCATCAGAAATGAGTCCAATTTGATCGTACTGGAAAGATGTCTTTTTCGGACAAGACAAAGACGAACAACAAGATTACGACAAGAGGATTATGATAAATGACAAAGCGCAGCATAATCAGCAGCGTCAGCAACGTCAGCAATGGCAGCATTGGCAGCACACCATATGGCCGTGTTTAGGTTTTTAGCTGTGATCACCTCTTGAACAAGCGTTTTTTACAATTTGACATGACAATGGAAAAAGACAACAGAGGAGACACGTCAAATATGTTCTGATGTCTGGCCTGTAGCACACACTACAAATGGGGGGGGGGGGGGGGGGGGGGTGAATATTTAACAAGGCAAAACACCAGCGAACGAGTGATCACAACTAACACAGTACAATAATTTCCCCAAAAAATTAATGTCTGGCAAGATACGGTTAATGAAATAGATATTTAGGTTGTATCACTTTGATGGGAAGTAAAATGAGCCCTTAGGTTTAGGCACATACAGGACTATGTTATTGGACTTCATATGGTGGCCATCAAACCTCCCCCTACTACCCCCTACCCCCCTACTACCCCCTACCCCCCTACTACCCCCTACCCCCCACTCCACGATGTCAGGAACATGTGTTCTTTGCCCTGCTAAACACACAACCTTTTTGTCTGGCCCCCTATCCTGTGTTGATGATTCTTTGACGGGTGATCCTGATTCTCCAGAATTATTTATTAGTTTTAGATCAATTAATATTTAGTTAATCCACAGATTGAACAAAAACACTGTTTTGATCCTTGGTTTATTTCCCAATTTTAGTAGAATTAAATTTCTGATTTGAAGATAAAGATGTCAGAAGCAATTTTAGGTTCCACATCTTGTGAAAACATGTGTCTTTGTTTTTTTAATATATATGAATTTGAGACCATGTGTACTACTTCCCTGAAATTGTGTACTGCAAGTTATAATTGTTATTACAAAAGTGTGGGATTGTTTGGGTCTATCAGTGCGGAAGTCTGACCCACTCAGGTGCTCTGAACAAATAAATGAGTACTCTGCAAAACAGCCCCTAGGCAATATACAACTTACTTGATCATGAGAATAAGACTTACAGATATTTATATATTTAATTTTTTTTTTGAATATTCAATGTGTGATCAGATTATTTGTAATGATAGATATAATCAGATTTACTATGTTCATTTATGTGTTTAATTAATTGGATTTTATGGAAATCTGATATCATCCGAGAAAGATTATGCACACATACAAAATTCACTGCTAATCTAAAAATCCTTTTATGAACTGCATTAAAATTGCAGTTGTTTGCACTTGATTATGCAGGTTGGCTGAGGAACCAATTTCCATTTATTTGAGTTCATTATATAGATTTTACAGCTATCTGAAAAAAGATGATAATAATATGAAATTTTGGAGAAGAATGGCAAAAGTTTCTGGCCAGATTCTCCTCATTATTCTTCAACTTTATGTGGATTATGATATAAAAAAACAGGAAAAAAGAACAAACATGTGAGAAGAATTGAACATTATACCATTGTATAATTTCTAATATTTGAACTTCACTGTGAGCACATCTGCTTCAGTTTACAACCCTCATGGAAAAGTACTTTTTATTTATTGGCAAAGTTTACACAGAACAAAAAAGACATGTGAGGCCGAAAATTGCCTCCTTGAGTTGTAATGGGACACGGGGATTGTGTTTGGTGGTAGGACGCTGGCCTGTCAACCACAGGTGCCTGTGTTATTATTGCATCACCGCGGGAACCCACATATCAAAAAACGTATCGTGGCAATTGTTAGCCGGGACCTGCGAGATGGTGAGCCGATAATGAGACTTGTGGCACACTTTAAAAAGCTGCTTTGTCCAAACCTTTCAGAAAATGCAAATATGATATTATTCTAATTGGCTAATATTTTTAAAAGGTTCGGCTAAAAGGCACGACTCACATGTCATATGGAGGTTTCAGGTTTAAACCACCTTAATTCAAGTATTTTCCTTACAGTGATATTAATGAATTCAAAATATTAGTCAGACTTTTGTGCATTATAATTTATAAATACTTTTATATTTCTTTTTGTTAAATAGAGAAACACTAGATTTTTTTAGGCTCAATGAATAGATACAAAGATCATGGAAAGCAAAAGGAGTGAGTTGGTGGAGTGAGATAATTGTATTATTTGGGCCTGGAAAATGACAGTAAGATAGAGGTAGTTTTTGGGGGATGTTACTTCCTTTATGGCGGTTGATATGGCTGCTGTGAGATGGTGCACTGCACGAGGAATGCAACAAAACGTAGATTGTTGTGGTGTCAGATTTGTCAATATTGTTAGTCTGGACAACCTCTGGTGGATACAAGCCAAAATCTTCCAATCCAAAAAAATGAAAATAACCATAGCCTGAATAGTGTGAATTCGTGAACGTTGACTCATTTTAACATGGATTTAAGCACAAAATATATAAACAGACTGTCTTTATATAATTTCTCTTTATATAATTTTTGTTGTGGTTTTTCTATATTTTTGAGAGGATTGAGGATGTACCATGTTATGGAGACAGGATATATTAGAAGTGTAGGGATGTCTGGGCTAATAATGTCCCCTCTAATGTTGCTGGCTGTATTACATCATTAGGGATTCCTCTAATCATGAGCAGGAATCTCGCATCACAAGGAGATAATCATCACATATACCAGGATCACAAACATGAACCATCAGGGCAATTTATTTTCAGCCTTTTCTATTGTTATATTATCCGCCAGGCAACAAAAGGGATAACATCTGGTGGCCAAACAAGCTTCTTATCCATCCTCGGTGGAGACCAATAAGGGTTAATTTAAGGACAAGAACAGATGTTGATTTGTGATGAAGCCTCATTTTTAATCCGTGCAGGTAGAAACAAAGGGTTAAATTTCTGTAAGCAGATAGCGAGAGAGAGGGGGTGGGTGAATATATGGTGAGGAATATAGTGACAATAGTTGATAGAAATATAAGAATGATGTCTGTAGAGGACAAAGGGTTAACATTGCTAGTCTAGCCTCATCTCTTGTGTTGCATCTCTACCACCAGAAATGTTAACCATTTGTCCTTCGGCATGGATACAGTCCTGTCATGGATACAGTCCTGTCATGGATACAGTCTGGCATGGATACAGTCTGGCATGGATACAGTCCTGTCATGGATACAGTCTGGCATGGATACAGTCCTGTCATGGATACAGTCTGGCATGGATACAGTCCTGTCATGGATACAGTCCTGGCATGGATACAGTCTGGCATGGATACAGTCTGGCATGGATACAGTCCTGTCATGGATACAGTCTGGCATGGATACAGTCTGGCATGGATACAGTCTGGCATGGATACAGTCTGGCATGGATACAGTCTGGCATGGATACAGTCTGGCATGGATACAGTCTGGCATGGATACAGTCTGGCATGGATACAGTCTGGCATGGATACAGTCTGGCATGGATACAGTCTGGCATGGATACAGTCTGGCATGGATACAGTCCTGTCATGGATACAGTCTGTCATGGATACAGTCCTGGCATGGATACAGTCTGGCATGGATACAGTCTGGCATGGATACAGTCTAGGAGATGTGGACATTGTTATTTGTGCCTGTACCCACTTTGTATTATGCCATTGCCTGCTCAGTGGTGGTGATGCATTAGCCAGGAAGGGGGAGCAGATCTGCCATGGATTATCTATTATGTAAGAGATGTGCATAAACCACTAGACACCATTAACCCCCAGCCTCTCTCTCACTATTTATTTAGTCTTCAGGGGCCCTGAACGGGATTCTCAAAATCAACAAATAATATTTCAATGCACATTTAAGTTTTTGTCCATAATTTTGAACTGAACAAAAAAAATATTAATTAGTAAAATGAGTAAATCAAGGATGTAGGTGGGATAGTTGATGGAATGTTTGGTTGTAGAGTTGAAGGGAAAAAAAGACTTGAGCCCACATTGAGCCTCTAATTAAGGAATGTCCGGTGGTGAGTGTTGACATTCCTTGGAGGACCACAAGTCGCCAGTCTGTCACCAGGGACTAATTGGGGAAGGGCCATCTAATGTGATGGGAGGCTCATATGGGTGTTCCAACATTAAGCATGTTACATCATTCGGACCACTGGGTGCTGTGCTGAAAGGAGATGCAGAGTTTGCAAGTAATTTGCCAGTCTACTGTTAATGAGAGATAAATTGTTTGAGATATTCAGAACTGGATTAGGTCTTCCCATGGTGCATCTGTGAAGATGTAAATAAATTCAGCCAATCAAGTCCATATGTGTTTGTAGAGATGTAAACAAATGCAGCCAATCAGATATCATGTGTGTTTATCTGAGGATACTGTAGAAGCCATTATTTGTTAAAGTTACCAAAAATTGCACCATTCACCTGTCAACATTTACAGATGAAATGTGGTAACAATTACCATAGGGATTTAGGATGTAGTAGCAGGATTATTGGATTATCAGCAGCAGGTATTCTGACATAAATTGTAAGTGCAATGTATTAGTGTTGATTTCAGCTCACAGGGTTAATTGCAAAGCAAGGATTGAGATATATTTCTTATGACCACTTTTGTCACAGGCAGCCAGAGCGCCATCTACTGTCAGCACCATCACCATTTCTATATAGGTTTAATCAAAGATTATCCATCTTTGGTTTAATCTGTATATAGGACAGAGACAGAGAGGGGCTGGGTACTGCCACTCTCTGACAATCTGTGTTAGTATATAGGACAGAGGCAGAGAGACGCTGGGGACTGCCACTCTCTGGCAACCTGTGTTAGTATATAGGACAGAGGCAGAGAGACGCTGGGGACTGCCACTCTCTGACAATCTGTGTTAGTATATAGGACAGAGACAGAGAGGGGCTGGGTACTGCCACTCTCTGGCAACCTGTGTTAGTATATAGGACAGAGGCAGAGAGACGCTGGGGACTGCCACTCTCTGGCAACCTGTGTTAGTATATAGGACAGAGGCAGAGAGACGCTGGGGACTGCCACTCTCTGGCAACCTGTGTTAGTATATAGGACAGAGGCAGAGAGACGCTGGGGACTGCCACTCTCTGACAATCTGTGTTAGTATATAGGACAGAGACAGAGAGGGGCTGGGTACTGCCACTCTCTGACAATCTGTGTTAGTATATAGGACAGAGGCAGAGAGACGCTGGGGACTGCCACTCTCTGACAATCTGTGTTAGTACATAGGACAGAGGCAGAGAGACGCTGGGGACTGCCACTCTCTGGCAACCTGTGTTAGTATATAGGACAGAGGCAGAGAGACGCTGGGGACTGCCACTCTCTGACAATCTGTGTTAGTATATAGGACAGAGACAGAGAGAGGGGCTGGGTACTGCCACTCTCTGGCAACCTGTGTTAGTATATAGGGCATAGACAGAGAGGGGCTGGGGACTGCCACTCTCTGACAATCTGTGTTAGTATATAGGACAGAGACAGAGAGGGGCTGGGGACTGCCACTCTCTGGCAACCTGTGTTAGTATATAGGACAGAGACAGAGAGGGGCTGGGGACTGCCACTCTCTGACAACCTGTGTTAGTATATAGGGACAGAGACAGAGAGGGGCTGGGGACTGCCACTCTCCAGCAACCTGTGCTTTTGTTAGCTATTAAGTTATATTAAGTTGAGCTCACAAAAAACCACATGAATCATTGAACTAAATGCCATCAATGAAAGTCTGTTTCTCAATCCTCACTTCTTTAAGACTGTAGTTCTGTTAGCATCTTTCATCTTATGTCGCAGTTATTTGAACCAGAAGGTTTAATGCAGTGGCAGTTTGATACTGGAACGTGTGTATAGCGTGTTTGTGTAAGTTTAGAAGTTTGGGCTGTTTTAATATGTTATTTCCAAAAATATCTGATGAATTGGAAACTTCCTCTTGCTTGTAACTTGCAGTATAGAGCATGATGTTTGGGAAATTACCTCCGCTCACAGAAAGATGGAACATTGCAACACCAAATGATAAGTGTATCAATGAGACAGGAGCGAGTCCCACAGCCCAGTCCTGACACCAGGAGGCGACACTGAATGAAGTTTGAGAAAATGAAACGTCATGTGTCACATGAAATGTTCTTATCAGATTGATTGTCACATCAAATGGTGCTATCATCCTGAGTGTCACATCAAATGCTACATGACGCTTAACTCGGACAACAAGGCTTTTTTCGGGTAATTATTGCAGGAGATATCCCTGTGAGATAAGTCAATCAAACTCGCCAAAACCATCAAATCTATGAATGGCTTGTTATGGAGATTTGAAAGGAATTGATTAAGGAATGGCGAGTTTGACTTTTTTTTTCTTGCTTCGTTTCATTTGATATTGATATCGTGGTAGAAACGTTGGCATAAATGACATTTTGGGAATCGCATATTTATGTAACTGCTATCAGGGCTTCGGTAATCTCACATGCAGAGATGGTTTTGATGTGCATTTTTGTCAGGTCACAACCTACAGAACTTTGTGATCAGAAAGGCTGAAAATTATGTAAAATAAGAAGTGAGCTTGCCGAGAATTTGTGTATGAAATGATGGATGGTAGAAGTTGACGGCAGGCAACACGTGCTGCTAGTTTGGTTACCGTAGTTACGTCATAGTTAACAGGCCAAGGCAGAACCGCCAAAACAGCTGTCACCAGAAATATGCCAGGCCCCGTGCAGAATGTTAAGTACATTTGCAAAATTTGGGTTTTCTTTGTTAGCGAAAAATTAAATTTTGGGGGGGAACGGTTTGACTGAGTTGTAGCTGCATCCCTAAAAAAAGTTAAAAGTATAGACCCTCACAGCATGAGAAAGGTTCATAGGGGAAGGGAGGGGTCAAAATCTTTTGAAAATGTTTCACTGTGGAGTATGATGATAAATTCTGTCAGATTCTTTGCAAAAGGGGTAAAGGTTAAAAGAGAAATTGTCTGCAGATTTATTTATCAGATCTGTGTGTTTCATCAAATGCTCTTAAATTGTTCTTGAATCTGAGATGTGATTGTATTATATAATAATTGTAGATATAATTGTGCAGCAGGATTTCATTTGCTTGTGCCCTGATCAAGTAGAACACAAATAATATTCGCGACACTTTGATGTTTGTCATGAATAGGGCATGAATAGGGCATGAATAGGGCATGAATAGGAGGAATAGAATGGGTTTGTTTGTCCTCTGCTGAAGTCAAGTTTGGCAGGACAATATTTCATCTGTCACTCATTCATTACTAAGACTACATCAAACCAGACGAAAGTGATGATTTTCAAATTAACCCTATATGCACCATTGGAGGCCAGTACATTTAACCCTTTCATATCTGCACATTAAAGGGCCATTATACAGAATAGGTATCTCTGTTAGGTCAGGTTATGTAACTTAACTAAATTGAACTGTCGAGGTGAACAAAGCAGTCTTGTGTCTTCCTGTGGCGACAAATGTTTACCTTTAATTTGAGCCATTCTGGACTCCTTTCACAGAGAGCACCTGTCCGTAACCACCAAAACAAAAGGGTTGCCAAACTTTTCTCTCACCTGGGACCCAGGGGAAATCAAACTTGGCACCTCTGCATCTGATGTCAAAATTGACTATCCTAGCTATTGCCCCATTAAAATCTTCCAATTGAAATATGGCCGGCCAATCCCATAGGCTGAAGCTTTGTTTGAAATCGATAGATATGAAATGTATGAGATTGCTATTGAAATTAACCAATATAGTGATATTGATATGTGACAGTGTCAAGTGATCCATTTCATGTCACTTGTTCAGCTGTCTATCAACATCGTCAATAGCGACATTCTGCGATTTAATCAATATGGTGAGGCATGATTTATGTAGCTAATTTTACACCTTGCTCTGTCAGAGTGGTGAATAAAATGATGGATTATATACTTAACACTTACGCTCTGTCAATGGTGAATTCAATTTCACGAGCTTGAAAATATGTAAAATTTTAGGATGTTTACTACATTCATCCAAAATCATCTGCAGATCTCCCCCTGGTGGTTAAAATGTGCAAAGTAGGCTTAGTTAATTTCTGACAGTATTTGTTTAAATTTGAGAAATTTTGAAAGAAAAAGTTAAATAATTTACCTGTTGTAAATCCTGCAGAATTTATCTGGAATAAGGTGATGAAATTTGTGAAAAATGCATTGGAAAAGGCAAAACTCGTGTCTTGGAGCTTTGTGATTTTAGTAATGGATTTCATAATCATCTTCCAGGGCCTGTTTTGTTTATTTCAAAAGCCATTAATGGGATGAAGTATTTCATGCCGACAAGAAAGACCCCAGGGGGAACCAGTAAAGAAAGAGGAAATGGGACCGGATCAAATATTTTTCTCTAAAAACGGATTAAAGTGGTGCGAAAAGATCAGATTAATATGAAAAGGAAACATGTGAGGAATACAGAGAGAGGACCAAGCAGTGAATCATTCGTCTGTGTTAACTGTAACCAGGAATGTATTATTGTCTTTATGCCTTCCTTTTGTGACATATTATTACATGTGTACTTGCTGATACCTCGGCTGTACTTGTTGTGACACAGTGAATTATCTCTGCAAGATATTTGCTGTCACATATACTGAGTACTTGCAATTATATGGCATGTACTTGTTAGCACATAGTATTTACTTGCTTTCACAAAGTGTGTACTTGCTATGACAAGGTATGTATTTGCAGTCGCATTGTCTGTCCCTGCTCTCACATCGTGTGTACTTGCTATCACATAGTGTGTACTTGCTATCACATAGTGTGTACTTGCTATCACATAGTGTGTACTTGCTCTCACATAGTGTGTACTTGCTGCCACATAGTGTGTACTTGCTGCCACATAGTGTGTACTTGCTATCACATAGTGTGTACTTGCTCTCACATAGTGTGTACTTGCTATCACATAGTGTGTACTTGCTATCACATAGTGTGTACTTCCTCTCACATAGTGTGTACTTGCTGGGACACGACATAAATGTACTTGCTCAAACATAATGTGCTACTCATGTTGACAATTTTAGCCAAAATCTTACAAATATTGTAAAAAAGTACCATAAATATTTGAATTTTGCAGACAGAAATGATATTTGCTTATTATTGAATCAGAGAATTGCGATTATAAAATGGTATCATTCATCTTGTTGAAATCTAGAAAGATGGAACTAATCGGCAGCAGAAAACGGAAACCAATATGTTCAGGTGCCGTTCACCCAATGCATGAGCTTCTGTGTTCATATGTATTGGTCAGATTAACAAAGAAATATGAGGGAGAGTATTTAAGACATGGTGGTATAATTACATACAGTATTATGCCACCCAGTACCAGCATGCATTGCCAACATTACAGATATAGGATGTACCAATAATAGGCGCACATTTTGCTACTCAGCACGCTGATTGTTATTCGTAATTGTTGTATTGTCAGGATTATAATAAGGTCAGTGATTCTTGCATTATGACCATGTGGGTGTGACACAAAATGTTATTTTATTTTGTGCAATTCAGCATAATCTAATGCAAGGAAATCATGAATGCATGTAATTTTAACTTAGCAACACATTTTTCATGATAGGTGTTGAATGTGTTCATGACAATAAGTTATTGGAGCTGTGAATATATTTGAATGTTGATTCCAGTATGATTATAAGAAGTCCATACCATTATTTCAATAACATTATAATGCCGATTCAGAGTCTGACTGTGTTAATGGTGAATTTGATGATTTTAATGCTGATACTGACTATTATTTAGGCCAATTGTCTTGACTTTACCTTTAATCTTCTAATAAGATTTTAAACCTTATCCAAACTGGATTTCATTTGGACTATTGAGATGTTTTTCATTTGGACTATTGAGATATTTTAATGCAATTTGTGGCTTAATATTTAGCTCCAAACTTTTGAAACCCTGATATGATACTAAGCATAAATATTCTGATTGAATTTATTAGATTGGTGCTTATGGAGTTATATTACAGTCTCACTGCTACTTCCAGCCAGAAAACTATTGGAAAGTTTTGAGAGGTGATTAATCTTGAGAACAGCCTTCATGTAATAAGGATATCAGAAGGCTATAAATTATTGAGACACTGCACAGGAAGTGATATGTGGTCATTTCATTGGTTACAAAACTCGTTTGTTGCTTTCATTATCCCTAATGACAATTGGATCAACTCTCGTACAGGATTCAGAGCAGCAATATCAGGTCATTATCGATGCCCACAGAGGGCGCTTTTACCAATTTTGTGATCAAGATTGGACTGAACAATGAGATTTTCACAGCTGCTGTTGTTCATTGAGTCGCCACCAGGGGGCGTGGCAGTGGATAGGAAATGAGTAAGATACATTAGCATGCATTGTTAACAACCTGTGGATCATGCATGGTGCAGCCAGTAATTAGCAAGCGAGCTTGATCTAACTTGTTGACCTAGTGACCTTTTAGAAGTCCATATCATTAAATGTGAAAAGGTGAATAGACACACTCTTGAATTTTAGAACTAAGTTGTTGTTAATTTAAAATCATCTTTTGAATAATGTGATGGCAGTTCATGCTTTCTTGGACAGTCAAGCAAGGTCTTATCTTTAACTGACCCTTGGAAAGGTCACGTGACCTCGAGCTCCCAAGTAATATAGTTATCCTAATACAAGGCTGATGTTTGCAGAAGAAAAAGAAATCATAGAAAACCTAATTACTGTTACTGTGAGTTCAGAGAAGTTTAACAACATAAACTTGTAAGTGAGTTTAGGATTTTACATTATGGAATGGAACGTGACACAGCAAAACATCCTGTGACCAAGACAGCAGCAGACTCAACTGACCTCTGCATCCTCAACAAATAAAAACACAATAGCCAAAATAAGGAATTAGCCAAAAAAGGAACATTTATTTTTACTAAAAAAGTTTTGTTGCTGATGTATGACTTTTGAGATGTGACTTTTTGCAGCATATTGTAGAGTAGATATATGAAAATTGTAGATGACCCAGCTGACTTGAGGCCTGTCATTATGAGATTTGACACATAAAAGTGGTATCAATTTATCGGCAGTCAGATGATCAGCTGACCCTGACAAACAATTGTCAGGCTTAGTTCAGGATGTGGATGTGTCATCAGCCATTTGCTCCTGTACTGGTCAACACTGTATTAATATGTCCATTACGACCTTGGACAATTTATATGGCATTGCGCGAGAATACCCAAGGGTACCCCTACCTTCACTCAGCACTGGCAGTGAGGGACCATGTCTGCTTAAAATTTCATGAAGGCGATATGAATAGAATTTGCCCGACCATTCGTAATAACACAACAGCTCCTAATGTAAATCTATATGAAAGGTATTTATTTTGTAAATATTTTAGAGGCATAGGTGTTTGGGGTCCAATAAAGGAAGGGGTAAGTGTATTATGGGTAAAATGTTGCTGTATTATCATGGCCTAGCACGCCATCTATGTCAGATCTCATTTACCTATCAAAATGAGATTTTTATTCATCGGCTTCAGTCATGTACATTGGCTATTTCTCTCGCCCCGTTTTGCATGATTTCAGTTGTAATTTTCACACGTCCATCGCCACATGGCAATCTATAATACATAACCATATATCTATATACGGCTATGGCGAGGTATCCATAATGAATTACATGTCGACCATTACTCATCCGACCTCCATAGTAATGTTATTCATACCGACACAAGGCATTTACATGTTATAAAAACATACGAATATGATGAATCATCCTGGCAAAATGATATTTTCTTTAAGGAAGCAGTGGATTCTTGTTTTCATTGATGTAAGGGGTTAATGGGCACGTTTATGTGTACGGTAAGGGATCTCTCTCTCTCTCTCTCTCTCTCTCTCTCTCTCTCTCTCTCTATATATATATATATATATATATATATATATATATATATATATATATATATATATATATATATATATATATATATATATATATATATATATATATATATATATATATATATATATATAATATATATATGTCATTCCCAACGGCCCTTGCAGAAATGGAAGCACCAGATATATACAAGGAAGGACCTAGTTTCCATTTGCTTCAGATGACTTCTGACTGACAAGGCCCTTGTTTTGCTGACCCTGGTATTACCCCAGAAAGAGATTTTTCCATCTACTTCTATGGTGAAGAGCGGCAAAGCTAAAATAACTGAAAAGGGTATCAGCGACCGCTGTATCGGCCCTGACACTCCCCCAGTGGTGATCATACATCTGTTGTGAGTGTGCAGTTCCCAGCAACATTGCCTGGCAATGAGAACGGTTTAAGCCCGACAGTTTGGTGGCACAAACAGCTTTCTGGTCGACATATTGACATTGTGTACAAATGGCAGAAGTTTTCAGTACAGTGGTGACAAAGCCTGATGTCCAGACATGTGTAGAATGCCAACATATTTGTTATGGCTTTTTGAAAACAGTGCTAATTTGCAAAAAATAAAATGGGGGGAGCTTGATAGATGATGTCAATAGAAATGTCCTGAATACATTAATTACTTTGTTGGAATATTTGCCTTGGGAATTATCAGCTGAATTGAAGTGAAGTGAAACAGGCCTAAAGAGACAATTTGTTTATGCAGAGACTAATCATAAAACATTTGGCGTTTTGTCAGCTGCATATTTTGAAGCTGACATCCCCCAAGATTAAGCAGCAAGGAGGAAAAGAAAAACTTGTTATTGTGAGCCACAGAAGGCAGCTCGGGACAAAAGTGCAGATTTGTGGAGAAAATGGCATATCAATATGGCAAATTGTGGGTGCTTGGTGTAGTATTGTCTGACCAATGAAAACAAATCAATACCACCGGCTGCAGAACAGTCACAGGGAATTGTGGGTACAGGAAGTGATAAAATGGACAAATGGCAGAGGTCAGCAGTACAGGGTCTGAAGCATAATATATACCAGAGCAGTGGAATAGGACTTAATAGCCAACTAAAAATGCACAGTCTCAAAGGCCTGACAGTCAGTAATTGGACTGCAATCTCACGAGCCTGACAAGCAGTAACAAAACTCAATCTTGTAGGCCTGACAGTCAGTAATAGCACCACATTCTCATTCACCTGACAGTCAGTAGTAGCACCACATTCTCATTCACCTGACAGTCAGTAATAGCACCACATTCTCATTCACCTGACAGTCGGTAGTGAGAATGTAAATTTACCTTATTGAGAGCAATGTGAGCATAATTCAAAATTGCAAGACAGTCAAGTTTAAACCTTCCTTATAATATTTAAGATGTTTTGTGCGAAAAATGCAAATATATGTGTATCACGGGAAAAGGGCTTATTGCTTATCACAGGAAAACATCATGCTTGTGATCGTTGAAAGATGTTTAGCTTCTCATCAGGGGAAAAGGTCCAGGTGCACCTTGACATCACTCTATTGCAGGAAGACTAGTTCAGAAATACAGCACAAGTATTCTGTTTTGAAAATAAATAGAAAAAAGTGTTGTCAATCTACTAGGAAAATGACAAGAAATTATGTGCAGATGTTGAAGCAAAAAATCATTTATGCAGAAAATATATAGTAGCGTGTTTATGTTTTCAGTTAACAAGACACAACAGAGGTGGATAAACACTGTGCTGTAGATCCAGCCCTGAGCCCTCTCTAATATATCTTCCTTTACATACATTGTTGTGTGAAGATTTTTTCCCTTTGGGGATTAGAACTGAGTTGATTGAATCAATTCACAGCTAGCAGGTGTGGGTAGGATGAAAAGACGAGCAGTTTGTGTTTTACAGGTTTGCCACTTTGATGGGAGCAGCCATTTTAACGTGTTCACAGTTTGCAGCAAGGGAGCAGCGTGTTGGTAGAGAGAAGGTCTCGTCAGTTGTGCTATTGATCTCCGCACATTACTTCTAATACAATTACGGAGCCGCACACAAAGGCAATTGCATTCACCCAGTGAGAACATAGCAGCCGGAAACGCACGCCTCAAAGAAGGCTAAAGTGCTCCACTTGCCAAATGCTGCTTACACTATTTAAGGCGGGGTATTTTGGGCGGCTTCAGAGCTGGGGTTTTCACCTGAGCAATCAGGGACAGGAAGTGCAGGGCTTTTGATCACGAAAGGCATGATGGGATAGGTTGCAGCGGATATTGTCTGGAGAAATGGAGCTCAAACATACAAAGTGTGATCAGAGCGAATAGAAGTCCTCCATTATAACGTCCCAAACCCTGATGTAGAATAGACTCATCGCCCATCACTCTCTGCCGCTCATCTGTATCGTAATCAACTACACATTCTCTTATCAATAGGAAACTGTGAAGCAAGTGTCTCATAATCACCTGCCTCTACTAAAACACATTCCCAGGCTATTCACACATACATATCTCTCAGTGGACAGAAGAATGGGGAAGAGGAAACACAAATGCATCCTGGGTAAGATGGAGGATGACCTACTTCCTCTATATTCCTCTCACACTGCACATAGGCCTGTTCTTCATTCTCATTGGATAAAAAATGATTTAATGAGGTTGACTGACTATTAATGGGAGAGTTTTTTTGTGAGTGAAGTGGCAGAGGAGATGGGAATAGACAGATTGAAGGTAGTATAGAATGAGATAAAACTGTTGAGATATGATGAGATGTGATGAGATGTGATGAGATGAATGCGGGGTATATGATGGCTGTGTAGAATGTGGGCAGGTGGTTATTCAATCCTGTGGCAGCTTCTTCCTGTACTCAGACTCTGATATTATCACATCAACTGCTTCAAAACCTTCAAGTGCCATGAGAGATATTTTTTTGTCCGCCTGCCACGTTCATGATAAATGATAACTTAGAAGGTTAGAAGCAGTAGAATATACCGGCTGAAGGGAGGAGAGAATATATTATTGGTAATGAGAGCAGAGAGCAGATTACGGACACCTTCTAACATGGGCTTTACTCAGGGAGGCAAAGCCATTCACATTCCTCCCAGTTAGCATAATAGCATCTCATGCCTTAATGCGCCCTAAGGGATGCTGAGCTTGGTGTCAGAAAAGGAAAGTGTAATTTTCCTCACACATTTTGCTTGGCATAGAGAGGAGGCGTTTGGGATTGAAAGCTGCAGCGTGCTGCGACATAGTTAATATGTACAGAAGGGTCTTCATACAGTGTTACTGCTAGTTTGGGACCTCAAATTACAGCACATTTCTTGGAATAGTTGCTATTTTTTTCTGAACACTCCTCCTACATATGACAGTGCCACCTTGTGACTGATAAAAAAAGACCTCATATTTGGTAATTTGGGACCTCAAATTATAGCACGTTTCCTCGTATCACAGTGCCACCTTGTGGCCGACGAAGACCTCAAGTTTGGGACCTCAGTTTCCTTGAATAGTTATTTATTTCTGAACACTCCTCCCACCTATCACAGCGCCACCTTGTTGTGGACAATAAATATTTGGTTGGATAAGACAATAGATTACCTGGGTATTATGTAAGTATGATTACCTGTACTATAGAGGTGTAAGGTGAATGAATCATAGTAACGTACAATAATGGCACGGTATTGATTGAGGTCCTAGTTACATGTTACGCAGCACCATGTAATGTTGCCACCATAATGTTCTACACTAATTAGGTAAAGATTATTGACTTAATTAGGATCAGCAGGGATTAGGCATTAATCTTACTTATCAGAGTGACCCGACATTGATCTAACATACGAGATTAGGGCGATAACAGTTCAAGAATCATCTATCTCAGGAATATCATATCACAATGTTTTATTATTTCTAAATATATTTATATATTTCTCTGTGATAAATATATAATTTTCAAATTTTGATGTTATTTTAGACTTAATGATGTAGAAAAAATGTATGCCTCGTCCTCAGAGTTTTATTGTGAACCAATTTTTACATGATTTTAAAATAAACCAGATCATGGTATAATTATGATTTTATTCATTATCATATGACATTGTTTCACTGGAATGAATTGGTCAAGACAGACACATGTTCTGTGTATTTTTTGGGGGGTTTATTCATATTATTGTATGATATGATTAACTGCAGGTAGAATCCTGGCCGGCAGCATCAGGTTGTCGCTAGCCATGCGATGCTCATCACATTCATGTGAGATGAGGGGATCTCCCATTATTCATACCATCAAGCAACAAGCAGGGAGAAGTCATTATTGACATATGCCAGCCGATTATTTGCATCTCACCAAGACTGTCCGCATTTCTTACTAAATATTGCCTCCTCCCTGTGGCAGAAACATTCCTTGAGGGAGCAGCCTGTATAGCATATTGAATCACTCTTGAGGTTAACATATATATATATATATATATATATATATATATATATATATATATATATATATATATATATATATATATATATATATATATATATATATATATATATATATATATATATATATATATATATATATATATATATATATATATATATATATAGGGCTAAACGTCCGCACAATCAAACATATGCGTGACCCAATGAGGCATTGCATGGCCATAGTGCGTGAATCTATATGATCATGATTGGCTAGGACCAGACTGTCTAACATGTTGCATACCTCAAGCATAGTGAGATACTAGTTGGGCATTCTCTAATTTCTCTTTGCTTTGATCTAATCAGATCGTGTTCACGCATGACCAAATAAAGATTTGACAGATAAACTGCATTTTTTCTCACAAAAAGTGACAGCAGTGCATGGTTAGCTTCTGCCAGGTTTTGATTGGTGCAGAGGGCATCGGCAATCCTGTACATCTGTCAGACATGTCAGAGTCAGGTTCTTTACATCAAGGTCAGGTTCTGACAGTACAGGTAAAAGTCGGACAGAGACAGAAGCCCTTCTATGGCCTGCGGTACCCTCTGCCTGGTTGTCTGGTACCCCTTCCATGGCCTGCGGTACCCTCTGCCTGGTTGTCTGGCACCCCTTCCATGGCCTGCGGTACCCTCTGCCTGGTTGTCTGGCACCCCTTCCATGGCCTGCGGTACCCTCGGCCTGGTTGTCTGGCATCCCTTCCATGGCCTGCGGTACCCTCGGCCTGGTTGTCTGGCACCCCTTCCATGGCCTGCGGTACCCTCGGCCTGGTTGTCTGGCACCCCTTCCAGCTTACCCCAATTCTCTATGTGACCCTGGCATGCCCTTTGTTTTCAGAGGGAAGCCAACTTGTGCAGGAAGTGTGTTTATGCAGCTGGACAAGATTTGTAATGCAGTTTCGGGGGCAAACAAGCCCAATCTTCCCATCATGCATTGCAATCTGCAAGACATGAGCTCTCTGCAAGCCTTGCATGTTTCTGATGATCTGGTCTCTGCAAGGTTCTGATCCAAAGTTTACCTCATCCGCTGCCGTTTTATACCAGATCACTAAAACAGTTGGCATTTCTCATTGCTGTTCCCCATGGTACAGGGCTCTTAAAGCAGCTCTGCTCCTAATGGGAACAGCCTACCTCATGATCTCACAATATTCTCAGTTAATCCTCAGGCTTTGAAATTGAGTTGTGCATACTTCTTCTAACTGTTTGTTCTTTTTGTTTGGGATCAAATGCCAATGATACCTTAAAATGGTTCAAATGTTCCACCATGCATGAGTGTCACTGAGTGGGGATACTGGAGTGTCAGTCAGTGGGGATACTGGAGTGTCACTGAGTGGGGATACTGGAGTGTCACTGAGTGGGGATACTGGAGTGTCAGTGGGGATACTGGAGTGTCAGTGGGGATACTGGAGTGTCAGTCAGTGGGGATACTGGAGTGTCAGTCAGTGGGGATACTGGAGTGTCAGTGGGGATACTGGAGTGTCAGTCAGTGGGGATACTGGAGTGTCAGTGGGCGGGGATACTGGAGTGTCAGTGGGCGGGGATACTGGAGTGTCAGTGAGTGGGGATACTGGAGTGTCAGTCAGTGGGGATACTGGAATGTCAGTCAGTGGGGATACTGGAGTGTCAGTCAGTGGGGATACTGGAGTGTCAGTGGGTGCAGATATTGGCCGTGGTAGCAGCTTATATTACAGGGGGCACTTGCATATTATTACAGTTCTGCGGAGCTATGAGAGGACAAACAGACTGCCGGAGCCTGCCATTATTTGTGTGTTTATCTTGGCCATGGAGTGGTTTATGCTACACGTCTGTTACACCATCAGGTGTTAATTAATGCTGAGGCTAACTCCATCTCTTACTGTTCTTCGGTCGTGCCCGATAATTTGTTGCGATTTTGAGTCACGTTCTTGCCAAGCATTAATGGGTGCTGGCACGCAGAGATAATGAAGAAAGTGTACAATTCTATATAGATGACAGTGAAGCAGATAATATGAGTCATCTTCACCAGGATCTTCCCATTGACAGTATTGATCCCATCTTCCCTGTATTTCCTACTTCTATATATCCACAGATATCTGGGATGCTATTATCTTTCTTACCTTATCTTGCACTTTGTTTGAACATATCGTATAAAAATATTTTTGTCAAATTTTTTTTAATGGTTTTAAAAGTATGATATCCCTTTAAGCTGAAATTCAATGTGTCTGTGAACTTTTCTGTATAAGTGAATATAGCTTTTTAGACTTAGAACTAATGAGTAAAACTTGTATTTATAAGTATTTTTTTAATGAGCAGTGTAGATATTGTGGTGAACACAGTAAATGGATCTCCAGTCTGGGGCCTGTCTTATAACTGTCTAAAATAGCTGCTATCATGACCAGGTGAAATTATAGAGACACTACATTTATATATATATATATATATATATATATATATATATATATATATATATATATATATATATATATATATATATATATATATATATATATATATATATATACTATGGCCATGCAATGCCTTATTGGGTCACGCATATGCTTGATCATGTGGACATTTAGCCATATATATATATATGTATATATGGCTAAATGTCCACATGATCAAGCATATGCGTGACCCTATAAGGCATTGCATGGCCATAGTGCGTGACTCTATATGATCATGATTGGCTAGGACCGGACTGTATAACATTTTTCACACCTCAAGCATTGTGAGTTATCTCATGTAAAGATGAGAAAAGTGCAGCATCTTCCGTGATTCATCACCAGTGTATGTGATCATAGCAACACTGGATGAAAAACAAAAATGTGTGATTATTATATAATGGACCAATGAAAAAATATTATTATTATCAAATTTATCATATAAGGGACAAACAAAAAAATAGTATGATTATTATCGAGAACACATAAAGATGTATTTATGTACTCCTGTTATGATATAATGGACCAACAAAAAATAGTATGATTATCATATAATGGATGTGTGAAAAAAAGATAGAATGGTGAGAAAAGGGGGAATTTGGAGGAGATACAGTTAGGGATATGGGACAGAGGGATAAGCTGAGGATAAGCTGAAAGGAGATCAGAGGATTAAGGTGTTTGGGATCTGAGGATTGATGAGGGATCAGGGTAGACTGGAGTTAGATTAACACAGACCCAAACATTGAGGTCAATCCCATAATGATACCTGATAATCACACTCCTCATGTTAATGAAATCTTGGCGTTTAATTTTATATGATACACAGTCGTTGTTATTAGATTCAAACTGAATATTTGATAATCAAAGGAGTTTTAATCGCAAAATAACAAAGTGAGATGTAATTTTTGCTTCTATGAAAAGAGAGTTACTCAGTTTATTAGACACAGCTGACAATATGTTGATAAAAGCCATGGTATTTCGCAAGTGGCGTGGTTTTATACACCAGGAACACGAGAATCGTTTGTGGCTTGATATTTAGATCCAGTAAGTATGTCAGTAAGCCAATTGTAAAAGCATATACCTATGTGCCAGGCCGAGGTGCCAGGCCGAGGGATCTTTTATCTGCAATCATGCTCAGAATCGTAAACAGGGCAAAGTTGAGATTAGCAAGTTTGAGGTGGGAGAGGGGAGATATTCAGTTTGCTGGAATAGGAGACCAGTGAATGACCTGCCGAAGAGATAGGGGCCACGTTTATGAATTATGAGGCTTGTTTTGGTTTTTTCTGTATCAGAATGAGAAAAAATGTATGAATATATGAGGGGGATAAAATGAAATAAAGGGGGAAAATTATGTGAGAATAGGTCCAAATGAATATTGAGGGGAGAAATAGACAGAAATAATGGAAGAAATTATTTGGGAAATAGATGCTCAAAATGGAGACAATTGAAAGGGAAAAGAATGGGCCAAAAATTGAGCACCTGGGAAAAATAAGATTTATTAAAAGGTGAATGGGGTATGGGGACATCTCGGGGGAGATTTGAGCTCAGGGGGTATGGGGAAGTCTAGGGGGAGATTTGAGCTCAGGGGGTATGGGGATGTCTAGGGGAGATTTGAGCTCAGGGGGTATGGGGAAATCTAGGGGGAGATTGGAGCTCGGGGGGGTATGGGGATGTCTAGGGGGAGATTTGAGCTCAGGGGGTATGGGGATGTCTAGGGGAGATTTGAGCTCAGGGGGTATGGGGATGTCTAGGGGAGATTTGAGCTCAGGGGGTATGGGGTTGTTTAGGGGAGATCGGAGCTCAGGGGGTATGGGGACGTCTAGGGGGAAATTTGAGCTCAGGGGGTATGGGTATATCTAGGGGGAGATTTGAGCTCAGGGGGTATGGGGATATCTGGGGGAGATTGGAGCTCAGGGGGTATGGGGATATCTAGGGGAGATTGGAGCTCAGGGGGTATGGGGATATCTAGGGGAGATTGGAGCTCAGGGGGTATGGGGATGTCTAGGGGAAGATTGAGCTCAGGGGGTATGGGGATGTCTAGGGGGAGATGTGAGCTCAGGGGATATGGGGACGTCTAGGGGGAGATGTGAGCTCAGGGGGTATGGGGATATCTAGGGGGAGATGTGAGCTCAGGGGATATGGGGACATCTAGGGGAGATTTGAGCTCAGGGGGTATGGGGATGTCTAGGGGGAGATTGGAGCTGAGATAGAGGACTAAAGTATGAGGAAGTATGGAGTTTGGTTGTGAGCTGTTATCTGGTGTGGATCTATTGATGCTGGCACAGACACACCTATAGATGTAGGCAGAGATAACACCAGCCTCCGGACCAGCTGCTCTCCTCCATCACCAGCATCCTCATCATCATCCACCTTATATTACCTGCCCGCACCTCTCAGGTGCTCCAAGCATTTCACCACTCGGCAACAGTGCCCAATGATTAATTCTGGTTTTACCTTGATTTCTATTCACCTTGTTCTCTTCCTGTGTTTTTTTTTCTCTTTTTTTTCATAGATTTTATTTTTTTTCTGTGCATTTTTTGGAGACGAGTCACGTGATTGACAGGATTCATAGAAGTGAGAGTTGTGCACATAGGTAAACATATATGGTTCATCGCTGTAGGTCCACTTAGTACTTCTTTACATTCTGACCAAATCAATACCATGAGATGGTCGAGATCAAGTTGATGTTGCTCGCTACCCTGAGAGGGGGTACTAGCTACCCTGAGAGGGGGTACTAAGATACCAGGGCATGTCCCGGTGTGGGGTGCAGATAAATTGGGGGTGCTCTGGTGCACTCGTAGTGGAGGGTAATTTGGTGAAAAACTAAGTGTGACCACAGTCTGGAGTGTGTGTGCAAAAGGATAGGCATTTTCATGGAAGTTGTAAAACTCTGCATCACTGTTCATGGGCTTTTCATTACACATTATAGGCTGGCAGGAGGAGGCTGGGTGTGCCAGACCTCTGTGATGGCCAGGGTTTAGTGGCATGCAGGGGTGCATGATGGTTTTAGCATGCTCCCAGCAGTACTGAATGGCAGTCCGTGAGTGATGTGTGCATGGGATGTCTGCGTGGAGAGTGTCACTGCATGGACAAACAAGCGGCCTCCCTCGGCAGTAGTTGGGAAGGAGAAATCGTGGAGTGAGGTCACTTACTCCATACTGCAATACTATATATATATATACACACACACCTCAGTTCTGACATCTCCAAACTGGAATACATGGAGGATTACAGGGAAAGCATGGAGTTACCGGAGAATATTATGTCATGGAAACTTCATTGAGGTGATCATTGTGAGTGTTTATAAAAAAATATGATCACCTGTGAAACAAGGAAATATCTCCCTGCATGAGGATCATTGTGATCTAGGGTTCAGCAAAAGTTCGCCAAAACATGGCATTCCCGAGTCTGTGATTTACAAGTGGAGAATGACACGGGACATGTTGTTTGACCACGTGGTATGCCTATTATCTGCAGAAACTTCTGTGATTGTCTGCCTCTATCTGCAGAAACTTCTGTGATTGTCTGCCTCTATCTGCAGAAACTTCTGTGATTGTCTGCCACTATCTGCAGAAACTTCTGTGATTGTCTTCCACTATCTGCAGAAACTTCTGTGATTGTCTGCCTCTATCTGCAGAAACTTCTGTGATTGTCTGCCTCTATCTGCAGAAACTTCTGTGATTGTCTGCCACTATCTGCAGAAACTTCTGTGATTGTCTTCCACTATCTGCAGAAACTTCTGTGATTGTCTGCCTCTATCTGAAGAAACTTCTGTGATTGTCTGCCTCTATCTGCAGAAACTTCTGTGATTGTCTGCCACTATCTGCAGAAACTTCTGTGATTGTCTTCCACTATCTGCAGAAACTTCTGTGATTGTCTGCCTCTATCTGAAGAAACTTCTGTGATTGTCTGCCACTATCTGCAGAAACTTCTGTGATTGTCTGCCACTGTCTGCAGAAACTTCTGTGATTGTCCACCAACATCCACAGAACATCCACCAACATCCACAGAAGTTTCTGCAATTTTGTTGCTGATACCTGCAGAACCATCTTTGGATTTATTGTGCATTTTTCAAAGTACAATCAAAGTACAGATATGATACTTTCTTTCATATCAATGAAACAAACAAAAAATGGATTTTAACCTGTTGGTGGACTGAACTCAAATAAAGTGTGGGTAAATAGAAAATTTATGAATTATGCATTTTCATGATTGTACACAAAATGTGTATCCTATACGTCATGTTTTTGTAGTTTTTATCAAAGTTCAGTTTTCAAGAAGGTTTTAAAATCCTGTGAGGCTTGATGATATAAGAGGTGATGTTTTACAAGATGTGAGGATTGGCTAATTAGCTACCAAGCCTGGTGGCATTTACTCCTCTTGATTCTGCTCCGTTTGAGGCATTTGTTTGCTAATCACACATGTGACATTATCTGAAACGTCAACAAAAACATAGATAACAGGCTTTCTAACCAAACATCTTGGAAACAATACATGGTTGTCAGGGTACATAGTGACAGTCAAAGCCACTTTGATGACCAGCGTGGACAGCAATTTGTACAAGTTTCCCAGGAAATGTACTTATTGGCCCGGCAATTACTGGCATTACACATGTGACCTAATTAGATGCAGACGATGGTAGACGGTGTGTCGGGGAGGGGGTCCGGTCTTTATTTACCCGTCACTGGAGCTATAGCCTGAGGGTTGGTCATCCCAAACCAGAATCACTGCCAGCTTGTAAACTTAGAGATAACTGCCGGTATAAGCATGTAAACATATGCCCTTCTGCTACAAGAAAATATGTGAACAAAATGCTTGTTTTTAGTTAAATGTCTAGTTTATAGTGTTGATTAACTTAAGCTTATTTTATGTTGTGTTATCATTGTGATGCAGAACTTAGTGATGTAAACAAAACTTCTTTGAATTTGATATCCATGCATTTATTTTTAATATTTAAATTTTACTCATCTTTAAAGATATAAGAAATGATCTCATTTAACAGAGAGTTAATCTAACTTGAGATGATATTTTGTGTTTGCAGACTACGACAGGATGTGCTCCAGGTAGGAGGCAAGCTGTGAAGTTCCGCAGGAACGTCTGACGGAGGAAAACACACAGCAAACACTTCCACCGACCAACGTGCTCCCCGGAAAATGGCATGGCGAAATCTATTACAATGGTTGCTACTTGTTCAGCTGATAGTACTTGCAAGAACGGGTAAGTTTTCTTTATGTTTTGTTTTCATAAATATTATAATTTTCACTAAAATCTGTGGATTTAGACTTATTTTATGGAGGATGTTTGTCAGGCCTTATCATGATTGACCTGTGCCCTATCTTCAGATCTCCATCAGACAGCCTTGTTTAACTCTTTTGGCACCAAGCATAAATAGATGTGACCTCTATCAGACATAAACATGTAATTACTACATGAACCGTCCATTATTCATGCTCCTTGAAATCCACTGCCCACTTGAAATAAACTGCTCAGACGACCTCGCCATAATCTTCAACGTAAAAACAAAACATCCTGCTCCTTGAATGGCAACCTGCATTTTGATATGGAAATTCCATTAAATTTAGGTCAGGTTAAAGTTTCTACAGAATTTGGTGAAATTTATACATATCCTTACAAAATATGATAGATGTTGTGTTATTATAGTTGCTGAACTGCAAGTCATGTGTCTGACCTTTTCACAGTCTCTTCAATTTGATGTTGACAAAAAGCATGAAGCTTGATTTGTTTGAGACTTAGTAAGCTCGGCAGGAGCGGGAGTAGGAACGTGGTAGGTGAGATACATATCTTGTCTTGGCCTGCAGATTATTTGTCTTGCCTGGCAGAAGATATAGGATCTGGATGTGATGGTGTAGACCTTTGATTATTCAAGATAAGACAGATCAGCATTAGCTGCAAGGATCAACTGATTCTGTTTCAACCATGTCTGACTATTTTGCTTGTAACTTTATTCTGGTGCAAAATAGCAAGAATTTTTTCAAGAGAATATGTCACGATGTATGTCAGAGAGAATCCCTCTTGAAATTTCTCTGCCCAAAAGGTCTCTCAAAGTATATATGCCAAGATTTGTCCAACGTTGATACAGTATGTCATGGCAGTGGGAAGCCATGTTGTTTTGTGGAGGCAGGTGTCAGCATGTGATGGGGGATTACAGGGTGGGAGGGAAACAATAACACAGACCCCATGTAACTCCCTGCAGACAAAACTGGTGGGAATATAACACAAATATCCTGGTATTAGCAAGGCAGATAGCAAGATAGATGGCCTAGCTATTACTCCTGCAACCAGTTGGCAGACAATTTATATATGTATATAAATTAGGTGAATATGAGATGTAAAGAATATTGAGCATAAAATATTGATAAAATGTAGTAATAAATATTTGGTATCCACAAGAAAAAAGAAAATATAAAAAGAAAAATTAAAACAAGATTTATAGTTGAGTTACGTTCCAAGATAAATATCCAATGTATGTAACAACTGGTTTAATGTAGAAATAAATGGATGTGATTGGGGGAAAAAAGCAGTGAAGTTGATGATTGTAGTATGCAGTGAGAATGAGATGCATTGTTTGGAGGCCGGGTAGATTTATGCTTGTCACAAGATAGGGGATTAGTGAAATAAATCTGCCCTCTCACCTGCCTCGTACATCCCGACAATGAACGGCAATTAACTCCGTGATGCAGACGGCAGATGTATACTAATACCCATTCCATATACTTCAAATAAAATGTCAAAATACGAATGATTGAAGCGATGAAAAACACCGGGACTAATCTGCGGGATTTTCCACCCTTTTCCCTCCCCTTTTACACCTGGCATGATTAACCCTCTGGCTCTCTAAGTTCATTAGCTCCGCCTGATTAACTCCTCATATCATGAATTGCTTCTCAGTAAAATCCTGTTCAATCTTTCCTGGGGGATGTAAAACATCTTCCAGCAAGGTCGCAATCTGGGATTGACTCAAGAGGAGTAATTATGGGGTTAAAATTTGGTTTTGAGTTTGTCGTTCTATTATAGGCTTGAGAGAACATCCCCATTTCCAAGCTCACCGCACTGAATCCAATTAGAAGAAAAACAGTAGAGAAATCGTCTCATGATGTGGGAGGTCTTTTCCATCTAAATCTTCTGCCGATAAATGAAGGGATTGCAGAGATGTTTTGTCCAAATTCTTGCTCCATTCATGTCTGAAGGATGGCTTTATTGGTGGAGAAAAATCCTTGAAATTGGGCCAACAAAGTAATTTTAGGGCCATGCTGGGTCAGCCTGGCACCAGAACAAGGCCCTATCTGTGCGTTGCCGCTGCTTGCCAGTAGACTGCTTTTATTCCGGCTTCTATACGCCGTAGTGTAAATCTTCAAGTCTTATTGGCCTAATTATGCATAAAACAGGATGCAGCATGCAAACTCTATACTCCTAAAGATATCGCATTGCCGCAGGAGCACGATCAAATTGAAGTCAGGAGGAATGGAACCGAATAAAACGTGCAGTCAGACGCCCTAATAACGCTTGTTGCTACAAATCAAGCAAAAAGGGCCCTCTTTATACACCACATACACGCACTGTGCAATTGAAGGTAGGATGTCATAAAGTTTTTCGGCCAGAACAAACATTTCCTCGTGGTGGATATTGCCTCTGGTAGAGTGAGGTCGGGCAGTTTTTTGTGAGCCACTGTGTTCATGGAAACTACCATCAGTCCACCATTTTAACAACAGAAACATAACATCTCTATGAAACCTATTTCTCTGCAGTATTGTCTTCATGAGAGGTCATTTTTTCCCATTTCATGAAATATTGCAGAGGTGAGTAGAAAGTAGATGGCAGGTTTTAAGGCTTCTTAACCCACTTCTCTTCAGAGAGATTAGTGGAAAGCTCATGACTTCTTCTGTGTGAAGGGTAGAAATATCTCAGTCTGTCATATTTGTACGATATGAGTCCAGATTGTGCAGGATGATTTGTGCTGGATGAGCCTCCCGGATTGGGCTCTTGTTGAAACATAAGTCAGATTATCCTGGATACACAACAGTTGCCATGTCAACACGCATGTGGGTGGTCCAAATGACCTTCACCTTCACAATGACCTTGCAGGTCATTCGAGAAGTGATCATGCCGTCCCACAAGGTATCATTTGACTGCAAATTTCTTAAATATCCAAATCAATTAGACGTGCATGTGATTGTATGTGGCTGGTTTCATCTTGGACGTGTTATGGTGGGAACCAGAGCCCTTGTTTGCATGTTGGTCCCATAGCTAAAGTGGCCTACCGGTTTCACTCAGTTACGCTTGAGTGATAATTGAGGGAGAGAAGGAATATAAATGACATGAACTGACCACCATTCATATATCACCATAAATGACATGTCAACTTCCTGTCAAATTTGTGGCTATTTATTGGGTGTCACATACAAAAGTTGACTCCATCATGAGGAGTTTCAGCAGTAAGCGTACTGGACATGCATTCATCCAAGTACCGGATAGAAGCTTTTAGGAATGCTAATTTTTGCCAGTAATGCTTGTTTCTTTAACATACATTTGATGGAGACTGTCCTCCTGCTCAGCTGTTTTAGAAAGGTCTAATGTGATTGGCTGAGGAAGAATGATGCAATCCAAAGAGAGGCTCCAGGTTTGAGTTAGGGCTGCGCACTCCCTCAGAGGGACCACACTTTCCCACATTGCTTTGTTAAGACTGTGGACGCTCCTTAAGATGTGCATTTTGTCAAATTTGACCCAAATTAATTGCCACTCTTGCGGGACTACATGGAAAGGTTGTCTCCATCATGGTAGCCGCCATCAAGTTAGATGGCGTAATGGCCACCAAATTGGATGAAAATAAATTCCTCATGGTCATGGGGGGCCCTAATAAGAGGGAATATGGGTAATGGGTGCGAGGAGCTGAATGTAGAAGGACGGGAATAACCAGATCACCACGGTGTAGTACGCCAAGATTGCTGCCCGACACACCGCTTTTCTGGGCCCAATCGCAGGAACTCTTCTTAATTTGGCACAACTTGAAATGGCCAACTCCCAAATGGGTCTAGTTGGCGCTGTGGATCAATACGTCTTGATGGTAATGTTGTCTTGAGGACGGGCGAGCCCTCGTTGTAAGATGAAGGCCCCAGTCTCCCCACATAAACAGACAGCACTTAACTGTGCCTTGCCAGCTTTACTTGTCAACGCTCCTCATCACCGATAGGCACAGTGAAAAAAAAAATCAAATTAAACTAAGAGATGTTGGGAGTGGGGACCAGCAGAATGGAAGGAGAGAGGGGACCAGAACAGGAAGTGGAATGTGTTGGGAGAAAAAGTACAGGCCCTTCAGGCTGGGAATGAATCGGCAGTTCTGATATAGCAGACACCCTATGGAAACATAGCTGTCAGCTTGAAAGACAAGTTACAAAGTGAAATTTTCACTTGGAGGTCTTATCTGGGGGAAGTTTTGCACCCGAGAGACTGACCACAGGCAGGTTGAAGAGGCCAGTGATAAACTAGCCCCTGATTGCACTCACTGAAATATAAAGGTGCTTTATGTTCCCCAACAGTGCCGCCCTCTAGAGGATCCATCCCACCTAAGCTGTCTCCCCTATTTCAGTGAAAGTAGGTCAAGCATTGTTATCCTGCTAGTTGTGGTTTATATTCTGAGGAGATATAGGTCACCGTGGTTAATCCCAGGATAAAACAGAGAACAACTCATGACAGTCTTATGATATAACCTTATTATCTTACAGATAAATTAATACATTATGACCTTGATGGCAAGGGAGAGGGGACATTCAGTTATTATGACCTTGATAAGTTAATATATTATGACCTTGATGGCAAGGGAGAGGGGACATTCAGTTATTATGACCTTGATGGCCAGGGAGACATTCAGTTTGACATATTTTTATTCATTTATTTGACGACATTGCATATCTTTATGGAACTGCACCAGTTTGTAGATGGGAAGAAAAGATTATTGCCGACACATCCAGACATGGAGCTGTCAACATGGAAAGAAAACACAGGCAAGATGGCCAACCATCCACTGCAAAATGTCTACCCTGGAACAGGGTGTGTGGCAGAACTGTGTCACTGAAGCAGACAGAATGAAGATATGGAAATCATTTGACATGACATTGCTGGGAATAGCATGGTCACTGTGCACAAGAACATCTTGAAGTTGAGTTGAATCCTTGTGGCATTAATATTTGAGAAATTGGCCATTGTCTATGTTCTCTCAAGGATGGGGGAGGCTGATGAAAAGGTGTCAAGGAGATTGATGCTCAGCTGTTGAAATGTAAGAAGAAATTTCCCACAAAAAGATGGCACCTTATCCTTCCATTATTAGGTCTGGGAAGGTCAGAGGTGAAGGGTGAAGGTCATGTGTGAGAGGTCGAAGGTGAATTGAGGAGGAGAGCGTTGAGGAAGGAGGTATGAAGGCACATTGTGGGAGGGTGGGCGAGGGAGGGAGGGGTGGGGAGGGACCTGGGGTGTGTCAGAGGGCGCCACGGCATGCTTGAAGAGGGCATGGGGGCCAGGTCACCACTGCCACAGACTGGTACCGCTGGACACAACAATTGCTGATCACATCATCGTCGGGCAATGGTCAAGCATCCAGCACACTCCAGACAGTGAACACATTGACATATGCTTGTGACTCGCTATTATTTCACTGATCAAGTGCTTCATAGTGGCATGATGCACCCTCCAGACAGAGGAGAGCTCCAAGGATTGGTGGAATACCTGGACCTCATATGATATAAAACACTGCACATGGAGGCAGAATTTATATTCCCCGTGACTCTATAAAGGTATGGATGTGACTGAGCGGGACTGAGCGTGGCAACTCAGGTCTAGTGGTCAAACATGGCTGTCTGGATCCAAGCTGGGCTCTGTAAACACCCCTCCCCCCAGCATACACTGCGTCTGTGTACCAGAACACAAAGGTCAAAACCATCATATACACGTGTAAACACAATATAGCCAGAAAGAAAGGTCATCTCAAGGTCCTTCCATTTTTCACCAGAGCAAAAACAATCAATGTTTGCTGCTTTTGATTATTATCTGATTTGAAATGGAAAGAAGCTGAGTGGTGAGATTTGTGAATTGTTTTTACAAGAAAGATGTATGGTGCAGGAGGTCAACAGACATTCTGATCATGAAGATAAATACACTGGGTACTCAGCTCTGATATTATCCTGGCTTGATCCAGAATATCTGGATCACCTGGCATATCTGGAGCACCCGGAATTCCAGAAACAGACCACCTATCGGAGATACGGGGGTCAATCAAAGGGAACGACATGGAAACAGGAATTCATTCACAAATTATTTGATAAATTTGCTATGTGCATACATGCAGGCAGGGTTTGTTAAAATACCATCAGCATCAGGGGTGACCTATTAAGTCATTTGGATTCTCATCAGATTTACAAAGCAAAGTTTTTAACCTTTGATCACAATTCAGCATTTTGGGACAATCAAACCAAAATTATCAGGCACTTATGCGGGAATTTTTTTCAAAATAAGTGGGGTTATCAGTGAATTATTAACCAGCCTTGCACTATAAATTGTCTGCAAATTGTAAGAAATGACAGTCTGGTGATGAGTATGGCTCCAGTGTTTGTTACAGTTTTATATGAGTAGAAAATCATCACTTCCGGTTATAATGGCACCAACATATTTGTACTGAGTTTAGAATATGAGTTGTACTTTGTAAACTGTCAAAGTGAGACACATATGCTCCAGTATTCCAGAGTATGCTCCAGTATTCCAGAGTGCAAATCAATTTGCGATGACCGGACCACATGCAACAACATCATAAGGAAATTAGTGCAATCTGCAGCAAGGATTGAGAGATTCCATTACCCTATCACCCCGAAATTATATTTAAAATGAGAATGATTACTGTGAATGAAATAGAATAGTGGAAATATTAGAAATCATCACCACGTTTATAAAGGCGTGGATTTTTGACAATGTTAGGGTGCCTCAACAAATTTGTTTCATTTATTTCATGTAATTACAAAATCATATTTTTATCCTCTGTCAATTTAGACAAATGGATGCTCAAGAAAAGATTCTCCTCAGTTGTGTGATTGCTAATGTTGACAGAGTATCATCAGCGTATCATCATCAGTGTATCATCATCAGCGTATCATCATCAGCGTATCATCATCAGTGCATCATCATCAGCGTATCATCATCAGCGTATCATCATCAGCGTATCATCATCATCAGAGTATCATCATCAGCGTATCATCATCAGCGTATCGTTGTCGGCATCTCATCGTTGGCATCTCATCATCGGCATCTCAAGCCTCAGCTGCAGTATGACAATTATACACATTGTATACTCTACGTGGCTGGCCAAAATGTAGCCGAGATTCTCTCTCGGAAAGTGAGCATGCTGGAATATCTATCACATGACAATTATGGGAGGGACACAGCGGTGATGCCTTTGTTGGCCAGCTCGGCTGACAGGATGATGGACATATATGGCAGAAGCATCGCACAAATCAAGGCAATTTACCCATCCTCATGTCATGTGTGATGCCGCCATATATTCACATCTACTCTCCATATGTCACAGGCCGCCTCATATATATATATATATATATATATATATATATATATATATATATATATATATATATATATATATATATATATATATATATATATTTCAGGGAAGCCATCACATGATGCCTTATTTTGGGACCTGATTTGGTTGAGTCTTTGGAACTGTGTTAATCTCCCACACTGCATCCAGTTAAATCAGAATCACATAATATGTAGAGAATGGTGAGTGGGAAGCCTAATAGTTAGAGAACCTAGAGAATCTAGAGACAGAGCAGTGACAGAGAAATCTAAGAATTCCCAGAATATATTTTAGGTTGAAAAAATAGCGTTAATTATTTGTATAGATGGTACAATTGCAAAATTTGCAGAACTCATGACAACAAAGTAAACTAGATGAATAGAAGTAGGGAGGAAATGTACCTTGTCTGCAAAATATCATAACAAATACATTAAAGTATGATATCTCAAGCTGCAAGTGTCAAATCATGAAGTCAGCTATACTATTGTTTGGAAGAAAAAAACTTTGCATGATCCATTAGACATTAACACTGTGTTTCAAATACCATGTCCTAAATGACAAAGGCTGAAGGTAGGAAAAGTGAAACGGAGATTTTCGCGTTTTCAACTAAAAGCTGTAAAATTTATTATCCAGGTGTGCAGTGCTTATTTGTGACCCTGAAAGCACAGTGGAAACAATTAAAAACCCATTTGTTAAAGGAGTTTGACAGGAAGAAAAACAATGAACATTTTAGATGAGGTTTTGTGTGTCAGTTTGTGTTCCACATCAAACCTGAATGTGTAGGACTGTCAACACCAGGGGGGGCTGTGGAACAGCTGTCAGGAGTCATCACCACTGACAGATGACTTGCTTACGTGATTTCTGAAAATAGGCCAGTCTTTTTTGTGTGTCAGGATATATATTTTTTATATTTTTTCCATTTATATTCACTCAGTGCACTCTATTAACTTTTTTAGGAAAAAAGTTAAATGAAAATATACAAGAAATGTTCATCCAATAGTGCTGTATTTACTAGACACAAACTTTGCAAAAATACTCGCAAAGAAATGTTAAAATATAACAAAATAGTGGATGGTAGGGAGTACAAAAGTATTCCTTCTGCCAGTTTAGTTTATATATTAATGCAGGTATAATGATGATGACAACAATGTACGTAGGCTGTGACCTCATCAGGACAGTGCACATACCCACTCTCTATGTCATCCAGGTCGAATGTTTTAAATCTCAATTAGAACAAAGGTACATTACATGTACACAGTGATGCTGCAGGGCATTGTGGTGGCATGTTAGAGTGGGTGCCAGTCGGAATTGTGGTGGCATGTTAGAGTGGGTGCTAGTCAGGGCATTAGCTGCAGAGTGGGTGCTAGTCAGGGCATTAGCTGCAGAGTGGGTGCTAGTCAGGGCATTGGCTGCAGAGTGGGTGCCAGTCAGGGCATTGGTTGCAGAGTGGGTGCTAGTCATGGCATTGGTTGCAGAGTGGGTGCCAGTCAGGGCATTGGTTGCAGAGTGGGTGCCAGTCAGGGCATTGGTTGCAGAGTGGGTGCTAGTCATGGCATTGGTTGCAGAGTGGGTGCCAGTCAGGGCATTGGCTGCAGAGTGGGTGCTAGTCAGGGCATTAGCTGCAGAGTGGGTGCTAGTCAGGGCATTGGCTGCAGAGTGGGTGCCAGTCAGGGCATTGGCTGCAGAATGGGTGCCAGTCAGGGCATTGCTTGCAGAGTGGGTGCCAGTCAGGGCATTGGTTGCAGAGTTGGTGCCAGTCAGGGCATTGGGAATGAATTGGGGCACTTGTAGGGGCTGTGATAGGTAATGAATTGGGGCACTTGTAGGGGCTGTGATAGGTAATGAATTGGGGCACTTGTAGGGGCTGTGATAGGTAATGAATTGGGGCACTTGTAGGTGCTGTGTGGTTTGGTTGTTAGATGGGGCTTGCTGTGTCTAATTAGAAGTGAGGGGTGTAAAGAAAGAGCACTGCTCAACCAAGCCACTAAACATCACCATCAATTATCCAGTAGTAGAGCCTGGCTACATCAAGTGATGAGGAAAAATACACTCAAAAACAGAATAGATGCAAAGTGACCCCTGGTGGCAGAGGATATTAATATCAAGCACACTTTCTGTCTTTTTTTCGTCTTTTTTGGCAGGGGGGGGGGGGGGGGTTATGCCTTGAAAATATTGAATTCCAAACAAAAAGAAAATAAATTTCATGTGTGATAAAAAAAAGTAAGTCAGGAATTGTTTTTGAAGGGAAAATGATATCTTAAGCCTGAAGTGTGTTGTGAATTTGTTGAGTGATATTTGTCAGTGAGAATGAGATACAGGAGACGTCAATGTATTCACTGCTGGGTGGAGTGTGCCCTCCCCAGCTGTCAGCAACAATACGTGATTACCATAATGTACACATTAACGGCTTCTGTTTTTTTGTTCCGGGTATTTATGTGTGTTCTTCCCATACAGGACTCAAGATGGTTATCTCAGAATATCTCAGGGTCGCTAATGAAGACATTTCAATGGAAGGAGGAGTCCATTTTGTTTACTGATGACATTCCTCGGCTGTTTTTTCAGGGTCTCCATGGCAACATCAATCAATTAAGTATACCTGTCAAAATTAATTTCCTTGGATCTTGTTTCTGCCCACAATGCAGTAGAGGATTGAGAGAAATATGGCAAGGGGGCATTACCAGTGGCTTATCCTCCCTCAGAAACTGAAGAGTTCCAACCCTCGGTGACCGGTATCTTTGCCAGAGACAAACTCATTCAAAATGGATTACCTGGCTTTGGAGATTTATCATAATTTTGGTGAGACCCCAAGACAAATTTGGGTTGGACAGATCGGCAGAATATTTGGCATGTAATGAAGGAATATTCTAGAAGCGTCCCATGCACCATTCACTTGCCCAGTTGCATCCTGGGAAGATGTATTTCATGACCAGACTGCACAATTCCACTCCACCTGCATACGAAATGTGCCAGAAGCGGAAGTTGGAGGAAATAAATGAGCAAACCACCAACTGAAGGTGCAAATGAAACACCTCAGAAAGAAATGTCCCAGAATTCATTAGTGGCCATATCCCACTATGCATTGCCTCAGAACACCAAGTGACCCCTGGTGGCAGAGATCATGAATCACAATGTGCAACCTCCCTGTATTTTAGAGAATACTATATGTATGTAGGGGCTCTAAATGCACATCACAAGTGACCTCTGGTGACAGATGCATGAATCACCATGTTTGTCCTGCCGGTGTTTTAGATGATGCCAGAAAATGGAGGGTTCTGTGTTTACATAAAAAGTGGCTAGGATTTACATTAAATGTAGGTCACTGTCCTGAGAGAACACTGTCTCCTGTAAATTTTTCAGAATGAAATCTCAATTATTATATGTCACGGATCTCACACAGCTGTTGTTTTAATAAACTGGAATTAGGGGCAATTTCATAAGCATATATTCTTTAAAAAAACTTGAATCGTTTAGTTTAGCTACAGACAGTTGCTGTGTATAAACTGCTAATGCAAAACACTAGTGTTTCATTCTCTTGTTTGGATTCATCTATTTGAATAAGGTGAAAGAAAATTGAGTCATTGTACTTGGAGAAGTGTTCTTGCTTCGGATTATGGATTCAGCGAGAGCTTCTCAAACAAACTGGGATCCTCTTTGACCACATCTACAACATACAAATAACCAATGGAATAATTTTCCATAGTAATTAAGGGGGAAAACATTCTTGTGACAGCACAGGAAGGAAAGACACACAGACAGACCACTGGGTGTCAAGGGAAAGAATCTTCCCCATGAAGAATGTACTGGCAGGCAAAGGTCAGGCATAATACATTTCCCTCTGCCTTACCACCAAGTGTTTTTGCATCCATTCTCCATACAGGATGGCTCAAAGTATTCTTGGTTCATTTCTCTATCAGGGGATACTAGCTGGGTTTGACGGCTCCCTGTAAATTTATCCAGTGTGTTTTATGTGTTTCTGTCATGTATAAACTCATGGTGAATTATTTAGTATCTGTTTTCCACTCCCAGACAAAAAACTCACTCAGTTTATATTTTATCATTTTTTGAAAGTAAGACAAAAGTCCACCCCAAAGCTGTGTGAAATAAAATTCCAGTTGATTTACAGGGAACAGAATTAGTTTGTTCTCGAAAAAAAGGAAGCATCTTTTGGTATAGAGTAACAAGATCTGGTCAAAAGTCTTACCATGTTCTGTGAAAACTTGCACGAAGACTCGTGGGTTTTGTCACTGTTGTTCTTTACATAAACAAGAGCGATATGTTTTTCACCCAATGAGACTGTTGAGATGAAAGATCAGATGAGAAATTGCAAAACAGGAGTAAATCAGAATATACTATGCACTGTGAAGAATAATAGAAGCAAAATTGGCCCAGAAAAAGCAATTTAGAAAGACTGCAATATAGAATGACTGTGGGACCCACTAGGTGGACAGGGGGTGAAAAGCAACACCAATTTGTCTTGCACCCCCTGCGTGGAGGGTTCACCCTACTACCTCCCCACCATTACCGACTGCTAATAATGTGGCATCTATTTATTCTATACAGAAATGATTTTTCTCATATCTTTTTAAGTTCATTATTGCGGCAGAAATATCTTGGCAACTATATATTACAGATTGTGTCAAGTTTAATCAGATTCTTCCTTTGTAAACTATGAGAAGTTGACGATGGCATGACTCAGGTTGTTGCCGACATCAAGGCCTAAACACAGTGTGCGTTTAATGTATTCTGGGTCTGTATGTTACATGCAGTGGGAGAAACACACGTAGAAATGCCCTGCATGCTAATTTCATTGCAAGATTTCTATTCAAAACATGCAACGTGGTCATATTTCAAGAGGCGTTTGCTCGTCCTAAACGAGCTTGGAGCCTGCCTGTTTTTTCCCCAAGCCTCTCTTGCAGGCTGCGGCTGTGCAGTCTAACTGGAGCCTGCGATGCTATAACCTATGCTATAACCGGCAATTAGCAGCTCCCTACACTTGGTAATTTTGTGCGGAATGACCCTCATTTGCATACCACCACATACTGATGCAGAAGCGGTGTTTTTCTCATTTAAGTCGGCCATTGATCTGAATGTAAACCTGTTTCCCTATACATATACATCTGACAGGGGACATACAATGGTTGCTCAAAAAAAATCCATATCAGGTTTGAACTTTGTGCAGCTCCAGGCCTGTCATCTGCTCTGTGCTTCTCAATCATCGCACAGTTTCAGCCATCAATTATTCATCAAGGTGGATTGAAAAAAGAGAGAGAAGACTGCTGTTTTGCTGTGTGCTGCTGAGTTATTGCGTTTAGCCAGGGATGATTGTTAGGTATGTGCAAAGTTGTCAAAAATGCCACATTTTACAAAGTAGATCACTCCCGTATAAGCTTTGGTCAATTCAATGAAAAAAATTGGGCATCAAAGTGACACATGGGTAATGACCTTTATATTTTAAATGGATGGGCTTGTCCAGTCCTAGGGGTCATTTGTATTCAAGCATAGGTAAACCATTAGCACAGACTCATTATGCTGATGCCCAATTACAATGAATATGCATACCGTATTGAACCTGTGCAATTAACAACAATTTGGATGACCTACTTAGCATAATTAAGGTCACACAGGAATTGAACTTAAATCAGATTCGCTGTTGGTGTCCATACATACATATATATATATGCATCTCCAGATAATGACTTGAGTATGAGACCATGTCATAATAATAACAAGTACGCAGCCAAGCCTTTCAAGCTTCGCAGGGAGGGATGCAAGACAGAAGTGACACAATATCCAAGGTCAAAACTGCCACTGGCAAGGTCACAGTCTGATTGTTTATTGAGGTCCTCTGTAATGGTAGCAAAAAGGTCAGAATTCATCAGGATACATCCAAGATGACCTAGAGGACCTCACATCTGAGGTCTACAAAGGTTCACCATGTCTGACCTGCCACTAGGTGGGGCTGCAGTGCTAGTAACCTCATATTTGAACAAAGTGTCCAATGAAATATGCCATCCAAGAAAACTACAAAAATATCTTGTAGGATCTGTGAGTGTTCACTTGGGATCTCTTGGAGAACACTTGGCAGCCTTTATTGCTGACTGGACGGGCCTCCTGAGGCATTGTGGGTAGCATTATGGGATGCATTATACATATGACGGGAGGGGCTCACGACCGCCGATTTATTGCTACATAGAGACATGAAGGTGTACATTTCTGGAGACTAGCCTTCTCAAAAGATGATCACAGTCGATATTGAATGTCTAGTTTGCCCACGTCTTTGCCACAGACAAGGTTAATAATGACGGCAGCATGTGAAAAGCGATATCACGAATCAGACATTGTCATACTCTTGCCCAATAAAGATATAATCAATTGAATGAAGAGAAAGCCAAGAAAATTACCAATTGTAAGAGTAGCAATCCATTAGAGAAGAAACAATGACGTATAACGTTCTCAGTTCACTGGGAAAGTGCATTGTGTTTCAGTGATTAGGAAGAGATTTAAAGGATCTAATAGTATCATAGAAAATAGATGATGGTTTATGGAAAGATGCCAGTGTGCGAAACCCGAAAGAATCATAAAAAACTGAAAAGGCAGACAGGCAGAACCAGTAAAAAGAAACCTAAAAGAACCATAAAAATCTTAGAAGGCAGGCAGGCATAACCAGCAAGAAGAGGTTGATCAAAACAATGAACGCTACAGGCAGGCAGGCATAACCAGCAAGAAGAGGTTGATCAAAACAATGAACGCTACTCCTCCAACTCCACAAGATAACTGATCATCGGGGTCCCCACCATCGGGGTCCCCACCCACCATTGGGGTCCCCACCCACCATCGGGGTCCCCACCCACCATCGGGGTCCCCACCCACCATCGGGGTCCCCACCCACCATTGGGGTCCCCACAATCGGGGTCCCCACCATAGGGGTCCCCACCATCAGGGTCCCCACCCACCATCGGGGTCCCCACCATCGGGGTCCCCACCATCAGGGTCCCCACCATCAGGGTCCCCACCATCAGGGTCCCCACCATCGGGAATACAGGGGGAGGATGTAGGTCCTCACAACATTAGAAATTAAACCAAGTTATTTTCCCTTTTGATGAAAATCTTAATCATGTCAATTACCTCGTGAGTACCAACCAAAAATAAACAGGAAAATTGCGAGCAAGAAAATAGAAACAGATCTTTTATTGCATGTTCGTGAGTTCGGTCAAGTACTTGGTAAAAACAGATGGAAACTTTTATTTTCTGGCATTTTTTGTGGTTGGAGTGATTAATTATGTGTTAATGATGACTATTATCAACGGCGGGAATTGATAACAACACAAACGACCGAGATCCTATCAAAGTGAGTCCACTTTTTTTTCATTAGCAAGATTCTCATTAGGCCATTGATGAGCAACAGCCCAAATCTAATATTTGGTCAGATATAGGAATGTCAAACATGCGATAATGCCATCACAATATTTCACGGAATATAACTGCAAATCCCATTAGCAGCGGGGCCACAAGGACATCCATTCTGAAGTCAGTTAGTCAACATGCACCAGGCTCAAACAGCCAGAGATTTGTCCACGTCAACCAGATTCCTTCAAGGCTGTGGTCATTTTCACATCAAAGTCTTCGTCTTTCCATGTATATTCTTGTATATTCTGTATGGTTAGAATAAAAGTTGGGGTTTACCTGGGGTCAAGACCGCGCCATACATGGGATGGCAGCACAGTGACGGATGAGACATTAGAGGGGAAACCATTCCTCAAGGTGCCTTTTTCTGTGAGGAAATTATTCCGTGAGGGCCCACTGTTTAATAACAGGTAGTCAAGGAAACCATGGAAACCTGGGTATGGTGTGGAATAAATTATACATGTATCGATCATAAGAAGTTCTAAAAAAGAATCACTTGGTTCTGTCGAATAAAAATGTAATACATGATATTATAATATTTTGATTGTAATTTTCTGCATAAATAAGTAGTAACAAAATAGTTTTAAGTGTTAAGAGATTATTGGAATCACAAAGGAATGTTTATTCTTTGAAATAAGAGGAAGGATCGAGATTATCAAAAGAGGAAGTAAGGTGAGAAGAATACACGGATTATAAAAAGTAGGTCATCATGAGAAGGTGAACAGTGAAGGGCAAACTGTCGCTGATTGGTTGGGATATTGATGGGAAGGTCAAGGTTATTCTCATCACAGATATGGTTCTGCAATCACAGATTGGTATTGAGAAATCAGAACTTTGCCCCGGTCACACGAGCGTAACATTACAGTGTACATTACCAAAGGGTGGCTGTGAAAAAAATCAAATGCACTGCCCTGATTGGTGGAAAATACATCAGGGACCATGCATGAAATGGAGGGCATGACCTTGGGCGGGTTCATCCTGTCTGGTTGGGATCTGATGAGGACCTCAATGTTGGCAAATAAAATATATGGATGAATAAACTAGGTGGGGGTATACACAAGTAGAAAGGTATGGGCATCGTTATGTGATTTATGTCACAGGAAACCATCGTCTTAGTTTACTCAGGAACCACAGGCCTCTCCGCTCTGCTGGCAAAGTCATCTGCTGGAGAGACAATACTCCACACAGAGCCAGGCATGTTACATGTAGCTACAAGTTGTCTAGCATGTGTTTAGCCAGATCAAGGTGTCATGGCCAGGTGTGGGCTCATTTGTTACCGTGGAAACCACCAACATAAATGATGAACTATTGCCAGGCCAAGGTGGTGGAATTTTGAATGATTTCCAAGTTGAAGTCACATATGAGGATGAAGCATAAAAATAACATAAAGGACAAATACATTTGAGAGATTTCAGCAATAAGATTTTTTCTAAAAGTTTTATTATTATTACAGGAAAAGACCTTTATTAGACGATATTAGAAATAAGACCTTTCAGGCAGTTTTTGATATTGGATCTTTGTTGACAGTTGAGTGATCGATCATATTTCATGGATATGTAAGTATCATTTAGTATTAGATATTCCCAGAGATGGGAGAGAGTGGGCAGAGGTCAGAGGTCAAGTGGCAACCATTAGCCATCTTTGATGTTCCCAGAATGTTGATAGATTTGGCAACTTTCTTGTGTATGAAAGACACAAGTAAACACTCAGTTAATCATATGCAAAAGATGAACCTGTCCACAAAATCCAATTGACAGATCATGGCAATCATTACATGGAAATTGATATGGCAATGTCGGCAAAGTGGGGCAAACGTTGTAGGGGAGACTAAACCACATCACAGGGCTGTATTGATGACTTGGCTTTGATTGGTTGATAATGTCTTCATAAATAGATAAATCACCATGCATGTTACGATCATCAGCAGCCATGAAATTAGTCAAGCTGGAATTTACAAAATGTGAAAGATAAAAATGATTAAAGCTGGGTAGATACGCTGGCCAGGATTGTGAAATATGCATCCCCAGGGGCTTGAGGAGACATTAAAACGTTATAATCATACAGCCCACTTGAACGATTGCAGCAGTAGACATTTCTGGAACAAAATCAAAGAGAGGGAATGCTGGAGAACAAATGAGATGTTATATTGGTGATGATGGCAAGGATTTGTGGAGTGCTTAAGGGGGCCTCTCACGGGAACAGGAAATGATTGTGTCTCCCTCTGGGATGTTGGGGATTTTGGGGATCAAGGCAAACATGGAGATTAGGATTAATATTCAAGCAGGATCTGTAAATATACACTGGATGCTAAAGTGGACATCAAAGTGGTTCATGAAAAATGTCCTCCATAATGTTACAAGGAAACGAGTCCCAGACGGGCGTGCGAGAGGGGGAAGCGGGAGGTGGCCGTTATTACATGCCGTATTACACCCACCATACATCTCCATACTAAAACAATTTTACTTGTAACTTGTGGAAAATCATGTGGAGATTTGGTGGTTTTATGAAACCCAAATGTCGGAATGGCGGACGCTTTATGCGCCAAGGAAGTCCATTCATGAATGGTGTAATATCACCATTTCTGTTTTTATGTTGATTAAAGAGCATTATGATATTATTACAAACATTTGATGAATGATTCAATGTATTCTTTTGCAAAAATCTGGATATCAAATCTTATTGATTTTGTTTATTTGTAGAAAAAAGTCTTTAACTCCTTAAAAGAAGTAGAAGAAACAGATTGCCAGCTTTCCGCCAGGTCAGATTGTGGAAATAGGCATTTTAGAGGTGTAAATATGTATATATGCATCTTGCTGGCCAATAGTATTGATTTCAGCACACATTCCTGCAGTGGACAATGGTCAGGGAGTATACACAGAACATATTGTATATATAGAGTATGTGCACCAAACAAACATGGCCTCCGTTTCTTGCCCATCTTCTGTAGCTGCACTGGGTTCTATGTAGCTGCTCTAGCTGTGTTTGTCTACAAAAGAGGAATGCCAATTTTCTGTCTGTGTGAAAAACTGACCACAGTCCCTGAGTTGGAGTGGACACAGGATAAATATAGTGGTGGGATGTATAAAGTAGAGGGCTATTGGCTAGTTTACACTTCCTTCATGGCTGCCAGGTCTCAAGGTCATGTGACCTGAGTCAATATTTGAAGGTGTCTCAGAAAATATTTTCCCACAGGTTCATTAAAAGATGGCGGTCAATACGTGTGGCAGGAAGAGAGGTGAGGCATGAGGGAATATTGCTCACAAATAGGTTCAACAACAACAAAAAAAACACCAATGGAATTGAGTTTCTTGCTTCTAAATCTGTCACAATTTTATGGCAGAAATCTTATCTGTGTCAAAGATTCACTTGCATCAGACAGAGTTACAAATATCCTTTAATTTATCAGAGACCGGTCGAGACAGTTTGAAGTGTACTCTTGACATTTCTGTGCAGGAATGTGGTGGCTCATTCTTAATTTATCAGGAGATGATGAGAGAACAAACAGATGACCTGGGGCGAGATCTAACAAAGATGCTGCATAACATGTGCTGCAACAAAACAGGTCACAAAAGGTCATCTAGCTTTTTATCACTAGGTGACCTACTACTTCAGTTACAAGGGGAAAAAATTCCAAATTTTAAAATCCCATGAGCCTTTGTGGCTAATCTTCCCAGCATGCAGTAGAGATATCCCTTGGTACTCATTACATGACAACATGAACTCAATAATCAACCGAGCCCCCACCATCTCCACTCAGCTATGAGATATCACCACTTGATATTGAGTAAACTAAAATTATGAAATTAAATTTCACATGAAATGTCTTTCCTTTAGAGATGAAAATTTGGTTTTAATGACATTAATTATGTTAATTGAAAGCTAATAGAGGATTTTTTATCACATTTTGGGCTCAGTAAACACATTGTTGAAGGAAGCATATAATTTAGATTATATCATAAATGGTGGATATTTGACTATTTTCTTGATTTGCCTTTTACAGATAAAGGTGTGTTCAACTATGTGACATATCATCACTGTCTGACTAGGGCTGAGTCATACTAGACTATGCACAGGTGCCGGAAATCTACTCCTCTACTGTAACATACATTCTGCCAAACAAATACCTAATGCAGCATGCTCTGCGCTGAGGCTGCCATGCAGAAAATGAAACATTTGTTATGAATAGAGACAGAGGAAGATGATAGGACAACAGGTGGATCTTCTGCCTAATGTTATTGTTCTCTCGAGCTTTAAACCTGATGCAGAAAAGGCAACGCTGGCAGTGAACTGTGGTGCGCCGAGTCACAGACAAAGTAAAAACATCACTGGGTATAGGAATACAAAGGGGAGCTGGTGACAATAAAAGCGTGCATGGCATGGCATGCGGGCTGATCTGTGCTAGCTGATGGCTTTATGTGCGGGACATATATGGTAGACGCCCAGTATATCACGGCTTTATGGTCGGCGCGATGCAGACATGCAATCATTGCAGGATCGCAAGTTCATAAATGTACTGAAACATCGCTTGCTTTTTTTACGTACAGTTGCCACTGTCGTGTCTCTGTCTGGAGCGTGTCTTCGCTGATGACTTCCTTCCATTTTACATATGCAGGAAGCAGTGCAGAGGAAAAGTTGGAAAGTGTCGTTTCCATGGCAATATTTATGTTGGTACTACAAAGGAAATGGGCTTATACATATTTTTTGCACTCACAAGTTAGCAAGTGAGAAAAACTCTCAACCAAAGTACATTAGATTTGAAGGAAGAAAAAAGTAATTTAGTACTATACTGTGAAATATAGAATATTTCATGATTATTATATATAATTCTTTGTCCTTTTGACCATATCTCTTGAATAAATGTTCAAGAGATATGGTCATTGTCCTGTAATCACATACCATGTGAATGCATACATTCCCAGACCTAACTGATAATGTATATATCAATAAGGTTAAGTGTGGTACAGAGTAGAATATACAACCATGTGAATGCATACATTCCCAGACCTAACTGATAATGTATATATCAATAAGGTTAAGTGTGGTACAGAGTAGAATATACAACCATGTGAATGCATACATTCCCAGACCTAACTGATAATGTATATATCAATAAGGTTAAGTGTGGTACAGAGTAGAATATACAAAGAATGAGTAAATAATGTATGCTCCCGTGAATGCCAGCCATTGCATGTTAAGGAGGTTGAGGTATGGAGTATACGAAGAATGAGCAAATAATGCATGCTCCCTTGAATGCTTGCATGGTTAAGGTAATGATAAACATATATATGTATATGTGATCATGTGGTCGATAGATGCGTGGTCCTGACTGGTGGAGTGTCAGTGAGAGAGAGAGGAATGCTGGGATACGGTGGGGAGCATCGTGTACCTCTCACCTGTGACCTGTTCATGTAACTGGACCTTGTCCATGTAGGATTGCCGCCCATTAATAACCAGGTGTAGAAGTGTCCAGAGCATGTTCTACAAGATCCTCTCCACATTCCTCACCACGGACAGCTGGTCAGTCCAGTCAGGTCACCTTTCTAGTCACACAGAATCGCATTTATACAGACACATCAAATGGTATGTGATCAGTTAACAGGAAAAAAGTCACATGTCAGTTTGCAAGGGAAATTTCTGATAACAATGATATCTCAGCCGATCATATTGACACTGATGTAAAGGTAATCATATAATAGTACCAACTTGACTGATGACCACAACATATAAACAGACAAACAAGCTGAGAAGAAAATTGGGAAGCAGGTATATTTTTCACTCATTTCAGGTTGGGAAGAAATTTTAGAAGGGAGGTCATTTGGACGAAATTTGAGGTCGTGCCCTTTAAACTGAGCACAGGTGAGGCAGAGCTCGGCCAACTGGGAGGTCCCTGCCGGCCACTGTGGAAGCATCCGAGGGCTACAGGGACAAGTCCTCTCTGGTCATATGCAGGTCTTTGTTAGGTCATTATAGGACTATCAGTAAGGTCCTTGCCATGTAACTGAGTGCATGTAGTCATGTTTGAAGAGCCTTGGAGGTCTTTCTGGGAGGTCTCTTTTTGGGTCACTTTGGGGTTATCATCGGCAGGGTAAAGGTCCTTGCCATGTAACTGAGTGCATGTAGTCATGTTTGTAGAGCCTTGGAGGTCTCTTTTTGGGTCACTTTGGGGTTATCATCGGCAGGGTAAAGGTCCTTGCCAGTCCTACCAGGTTATCTGCCTGGTCCACGCTGGTCTCTATGGGGCTTCTGTGGTTATCTACACAAATACTTCCCTGACACTACCACATATCATACATATGCTTCTATTATAAACCTATTGCTTCTGTGAGGAAAATCAATCATACAAACACAGAATATCCGAGCCTCATATTGAAAGATCTCATTTATAATTTATATTTCGACAAAAGAAAAGGCTGATTTTGAGATATTGCACCTGACAAAGGTCGTTAGAATAATGAGTTATTGAGAAGGAGGTATTTATTTTTCAGATGTTGAGATTTTTTTACTGGGTACATGTTACATAATGGGCTGTGTACAATGGAGCATGTGTTAGTGAGAGGGGTGAGGTCCCAGCGAGCAACAGGAACTATCACTCTTCATCATCACGCAGAGCGCTCCTTGTCCCGCCAGCGTGATGTTTTCATATATATGTGTGCAGGAGACACAGGTGAAAAGGCCTCCAACAACGCCCCAGAGACCTGACAGCAACTAATAAAAACATATGTTGGACACTTGTATTTTCCTGCTTTATGTTTTTGAAGAAAGACAAAAAATCGTTATTTTCCATGTGGTTTTGATGTTGGTTGATTTAACCTGATACTCTTTGATTAAGATAAGGCCTTATCAGGTTTAAATATAGTCATCTATCTGTTAAAAATGATTTTTTCTTTAAAATAAAAAAAGTTGTTGTTGTTTGAAAAGGAAAGGGATATGAGCTACAGACACATGTCTTGAGGGCATGAAACATGTAGCCCCCTCTGGTGGTGGTTTAAAAGAGATATGTTATATGGGTCAGTTGATGCCAAAAAGTTGACCTTTGAGGTGTGTCATCGCTGGGGCAGAAACACCCGCTTTACTATCTCATACATCAGGCTGCCAAGCAGTCGCCATGGTGACAAACTGCCAGTAAGACAACACCACTAAGCTGCCATCCCATCATGCACCCTGATATTCTCACTAACTTCCTGTGTCTGATATGTGTAGTAACAAATGAGGTCCTTAGCAACCAAGTGTTTGAGGTCTTAAAATATAACACAAGAAGGGGTATTCTTTTCCCCGCTGGATATTAGTGAAGGGATGGTCGGCATGCCCCCAAATGTCAGCAGAAATCGGCCTAATTGCCAAAAATCCTAACCTACTTTGAAGAGAATGATGAGATAGACGTGGTAAGGGTGTATGTACCCTTGTGAGGGACCCACACCGCAGCTTCCTTCCACCAGATGGCACTGAAGCAAAGCTCCTCCAGCCCTCTGCAGCTTAATCCACTGTGACAAAACTTGAGCCAGTCTGAAATGTAAAAAGGCAAGTTGAGTGAGTTTGCGGACTAACGAGAATAATGAGTTTTTATCGCTGGAGGAAGATGTTTATGACAAGTATTGAGGTTTGTGCCGGGCTCCACTTGATCCGGACGTTCGTTTTTCAAAGGAAAACGGCAAAATAAGTGCACCTGAATGGGCTTCAACTGGTTCACATTTTGTGCACACATGTAGAAATATGACGAACTGTCACTTGAAAGGGGAAACCCAGTGCCCAGTGATCCAGCCTTACTCCCTTCACAACTTGCGCTCATTTGGAAATACACGCTCCTCAGCAATTCATCCACTGTACTTCTCACAAGATTGAAATTTATTGAGAGGGAATGGTTTGACAAGACGGATGAATAACCCCTTTTGACCTTGAAATGACCTTACACCTGAGGTCCTGGTGAAAAAAGTAGTGAGTCCAAATTGCACACACATGGATTCACTTTTTACCACATTCCTGGGATAGAGAAAAACAGACGAGTATTTCAGTAAACTTGTCTGCATTTGTAGTAAAAATTTGGCAGTGTTGGGATTGTGTTTTCATGTCTCTCATTCCTGGCAGGTTTTTGGCTCTTTACATCCCAAGCTGACTCTTTAATGCTGATCATTATGCCTCAATGACCAGAACAGGATAACAGCGACACCTGGTGAGCAGAACTCTCCAGTTATTTCCCCCCAATATAATTGCTGCTGCTGTATTTGCCTGGTCCAAACAAAACTTGCTTGTTCTGAAAATTGCCCTCGTTTCTTAGATGTGCAATGTCTTCCCCATCGAGGCTGGCTGAGGGCATTCTTCGCTTTAGACCACAATAAATTAGATGCATTCTGGGTAAAAAAAATCACTATTTTGATAAGGTAATATGTTCAGTTTGATTCTCCATTGCACGGATGTGGCAACACCAGAAGAGACAACATTGAATATCTGCCTAGTCATCTAGGCTGAAACTTTCCACTCAGCAACACCAGAAAATTAGAGGGGAGCAAAAACCTGCAGACACGGGGCTTGATGACCAAACTCCACCAGAGGGCGACTTGGTGAACCTATCACCTCTGTACAAGGTGCCTTTTGGTGCTGGCTCAGCACATCCACCAATTTTCATGCAACTGTCCGTCTTACTTATTTTTATTTCTTAGATTGTACTCAGATTGGTAAAATATGATATATTTCACCCTAAATACAAAAGTTTGTGCATATAGAAACAACTATTAAGTGAAATAAAACTTAGAACTACTTTCTCAATCGGAGGAGCCATTTTCTAGGAGTGTGATAAGGCGGAACCACAACAAAGATGGCCGCTTTGTTTATAATTTGAATTCTTTTAATCTGTTATACTTTTGGTTAAACTAACCAACACAAAATGTTCAAATGTTGAGAAATGAACTCTGATGCATCTCAAGGCAACTTCATATTTGATATTAAGAGATGTTAACATGCCAATCACATTTACAACACATTGACAGTTCTTGAGCACATGGCCAGTAAAAGTAGGACCGGATGAATACTAATCTGGGTTGGCCAGAGGTAATAGTTTGCGTGTGCCTCTGGTGGACAGTGTGCTTGATGACATGACAGAAGGTGGTGTCTTGAGGGAAGGTTTCCCCTTTGATGCTCTTTTTGGTGATGGCAGACACGCAAGCTGAGATTGGTCGTCAGCCTCTCCTTGATTCCAGTATTTGTCTATTGAAGGAATCTGCATGCGAATCAAATGGCCCAATATGAAAGGCTTCTCTGTGCCCTCGGTCAATAAAAAAGATAATGATTTTTGTGGTTCAAAGAGTAAATGTATCAGAGGTGTGTTAAGTTGTCAGGATAGGTCGTAGTGACAGCTTTATGAGATAGTTAGGCATGAATATGACACAAGAAAAAACAGCCATCCAATGAGAAACAGCTATGTAGAGAGAATATTATGACAGCCTGGAATGCTGCCACATACATTAACTGCTGTTTTTTTAGTGTTGAGAAATGTATTCACTAGCAAAACAATTTGTTGATTGACTTGGGCAAGTTGTTGCTCACAATGTAGATGGAGAATGGTGCAAGGAGTATAGCCTCATTGTGGTAATGCTGAGAAGCCTCATCATACGGGCCCGCTATACATCCAAGTCAATGGCCCAAAGTGACAGGCCCAAATGACCAAGTTGATGAGAGAATTTAGACAGATGCAATTGATATGGAGTTGGAATGCAACCGTTTTCACTGGTCGTCAGCATTGTGCGGACATAAGTATCAACTGACGTGCAATTCCGACCTGGTCCAATCATATTGTACGGGCAAATTGACCTCGTTGTCTGGTGCATCTCTTGTGAGCATTTTGGCTGTGGTTGGAGAAGAGGTCCAATTTGACCTCCTTGCATGAATTGTGGATATGCGAGCCAGAAATTAATGTGCAGGAAATGTTAACATCCCACTCGGCAGCCATGATGGTCCAGAGGTCATGAATGCGAGAAGAGTTGGCAGATATTATGTTATTTTCTCACGTCTATAAAGTCTTGTGGGGCCATCCCCAGAGGCAAGGCAGAGTATGGGATTGTATTGTAGTGGGGAGGGAAATATTTAGTGAAGCCTGATTACACAGACAAAACCCAGGCCTCCCAGGTCACATACAAGATGGCCGCCTGGTCATGTGACCTGAATCACATATCCCAGCTGCCTTTGCAACTTCCGCTTCCTCCTTTGTCCAAACACTATTTAGTGGAAGCCTCACATTGACCGTATTTGTGAAAAAGTATTTTAAAAGTTGATAAAATTTAGACGACTACATCTAACAAATTCTAACTTGGCCCATGACTTGCAATTCTCATTATTGTGTCACTCTCAAACATCATTTGATACTTTTTGTTACTCATAAGTTTTCTGTTTGTTATTTTGTAGCATACCAGTCAGTGACCAATCCAAGGATTATAGAACATCCGGAAGACCAATACGTGACCAAGAATGAACCGGCAACACTCAACTGTAAGGCAGAAGGGGATCCTCATCCGGTCATCACGTGGTACCGCAACGGTCAGCCGGTCATCACGGCCAATGAGAACCCCTCGTCCCACCGCATGCTGCTGCCCAGTGGACAGTTGTTCTTTCTGCGCATTATCCATAACAAGAACAACAAGCCGGACATTGGGGTGTACCACTGTGTCGCCACCAACCCCCAGACCAAAGTCAGCGTGCACAGCCATAATGCTACTCTTGAGATCGCAGGTACGTCTCCATCTGACTTATCGTAAATTTTTTTACCCTCTCATAAGTTTTTGAGGGATAAATTTTCCATATGGAATGTTGTCTCAATGTTGTCATCATCAATATCATTCAAAATATATGAATCAATTAAAGGAAAACTACTCATTAGGTTGGGAACACCTTTAATAGCTTAGAGGACAGACATCAAGAAGGTATGACACTTTTTTAGAACGTCTAAATATTCTATATAGATGCTAACACGCTGCTATCAAATAGCAAACAGAATTGTAAAGATTAAACAGCTGCCTTTTTCACATCATCAAACAAAATTGAATGAAAGTCAAGAAGGACAGAAGCTAATTGAAGCAGAGTTAACTGAGATGCAAACATTATCTGTGAAGATTAGGATATGAGATTTGTGAATAATTGAGTGTTTAGCACAGGAGGGAGAACTCGCCACCAGTTACGCGTATTCAACATGAAACAGAATATAACACTTTGATATTCAGCACAAAAACATGCAGCAAATTATTTATTCATTCACAGGAGCTGGTGGAACTCTCTTTGAGGTTTGGTTGGTGGGAGTTTGATGCATTTTCACTCAATTTGTATAGTTCTTCTTCAGGACTCTTCTTTGATGGAGATAGAAAAAAGGGAAAGTTGGGATGATGCCAGATTATATGAGATAAAGGTCAGGATTAGATCTTAAGCCTTTGATAAAAAGAAATGATAGAAATGTGATGACCTGATTGGAAATGTTAGAAATTTGATGGAAATCAATAGGGTTGCTACTGGTGTATTGAATACAAATCCTTTGAATTTTGCCAAGCCATAAATCTCTATGAAAAAAAATGCCAGTGCAACTATCTAACTATAAATTGAGGTTTTTCACCCGGCAATGCTATGATAAGTTGCCCTGGGTTGCTGGTACAATGCATTTGTCATATTCTCCAAGCATGCTACAGATCAACCGCATGAAAGATCTGGCAAAGAATAAAAACTATCACAAAAATGGAGAGGATTTTAAATGTCCTCGGCTGTAACATAAGGCATGAGGCAATTTCACAGACGTTGTGTCATATGTTTGTATGATTTTTTTTGCTATGCATTGTGGGCCCAGGGCTCTGCATCAAATATCCAGTATTTTTAGCCAATCAATACTCTCTCATTTCCTGAGTGCAGAACTAATCTGTGAAGCAGCCTATCACAAAGCAGGGAGACTTTTCTCTGCAGGACTGGTCTGTCTGCTGTGTGAGCATGGTAACATTTCACATCTGCACTAACCCACATACAGCCTGAAAAATACATGTGTGAATCTTGCGAGAGCAAATATTATACATGCAAGACCAATAGGTTGAGCATAAATATTTTTAGCAATGTTCATTCTCAGTGTTAAAGTTTTTGATATTTCAATGTGATTTTAAGAAAAATCTTGCACTAAACAATACTAACAGAGCTTTATCAAATTTATCCTGTATGCCTCGGGCAAGATGAAAGTGTTTGCCAATGAAAATAGGAATGTCCGAACTGGTATCCAATATTGGGTTAATTCCCTGAGAAGTAGGTGGCGCTATTGGTCACTGAGTGAGTTCCTTCAGGACTGACATGAGAATTATGGGAAATATTGATCACTTGTATTTAAAAATGCTCCCTGCACATAATGCCATTTTATCTGGCGACTTTCCGTGGCCTATCTCTCGGACGAGTGAAAAGTGATGATGTTGTGAATCGTGATGGACACCTGACTACTGATAGAGCCTTCCAATTTGGCGGAAATTTCAGCAAGATATGTAGTTGATCAAATACACAGCATACCAGGAGCGGAATATCCAAGCGATACCATCAGCAGACTTGTGAAGAAATCTCACCCACCACCAAATTATGATAACACGCATACTTGATAGTTTTCTTCCTCACGAATCCAATTCTGTGTTTACAGAAATCATATTTTATGAAATAGGTGACATTCTCATCCCTGAAAATATCTCATCAAACGAAGATGCAAACAAGAAATGACAGAAGCAGGTGAGATAGGAAGGCCAGGGGGGACACGGGCATGGTACCGTCACCTCTGACACCAGGGGGCTCCAAACCCACCTCAGGTCATGCTCAGTTTTATATAAGATTACAGATCAGGCAGTCGGGCTTTGTAAATGTTTTTGTTCCCTCGTTCATCCTATATACAAGCCAAGATGGCAAATGTGAGAGTTTTGTTTGTGGGTACAGAGAGGAAGGACAGTGGGAGAGTGCAGAGATGAGTGTGGAGACACTCTAGAAAGTTTGAGACCTTGACTAAGGATGAACTTTTGAGTGCACTCATCTTGCTCAGCCTTGTGAAAAATTAAAGAGTTGTGCTAAAAGATATATGTTGTTTTGACCTATGACGGGAGGTGAGTGGCTATGAAGTGGGAGGGTGTGTGTGGCAAAGAGAAACTTATGGCTTCTGCAGTTGATGTTTCCATGGCAACACAAAGGTCAAGAGGTCAAGTGGGAGTTGTTGAAATGACCACAGTGCATGGAGAAGCCAGGTTGGTAGATCTTTGTGAGATAACAGAATGCTCCCTCTCCTAATCACCTCCACTCAAATCATGCCTCCCCAAATGACGAGATTGAACCAAGTCATTTCAGCGATCATGCCTGTATTGACCCAAGAATTAACAGAGGATGCACATTTTTAGGGTTGAGGGCATTTGTAGAAGGTGTGCTCCTACCTTGCTGGCCCCCTGACTAATTGGCAGGTGCATTATGGGCAGAGGAAGTCAGATGCATTGTGGGAGGGGATCAAGTGCATTGTGGGAGCCACAAATTGGGTTGTTCTCATGGTCAAGTATCTGCTCTGGCCAGAAATGGTTCACTCTCATTCAAGCAGGTGTTCATTTTGGAACATTGCAGTCTGCTAGAGTGATACATGGAGAGTGCACAGGAGGAGCTTTAGGTGAATCTTAGGGATGACCCAGAGATGGACTGAATGGTGTCCAGGATGCCACAACGGGGTATCTTGTCCCCCAGGCATGTCCACACTACAATACAGTCATGTACATGTCCAGTCATGTACATGTCCAGTCATGTAAAATAGCGTGGTAATGGCATCTCAAAGTGTGATGGAAAGTTTGCCACAGACTGTAGCATGAAACACTGGCAGAGGGGCAGCAATACACACAGACACACATATACATACACACATATATATATATATATATATATATATATATATATATATATATATATATATATATATATATATATATATATATATATATATATATATATATATATATAGACGCATATAGATCTTACTTTCAAATTAAGAATACCAAACCAGTGGAGGAGCTCAATAAGCCTATTAATGATCATAAGGTATATGAGGTGCCAGAATCTCTTGTCAAATCTACATTAATTAGTTCGAGACTAAACCAGATACGAAGTACCTTTTGCCCTGGGGTGCGAGATAGATACTTTGATGATGGGGAAAGAAATTGGGGAAATGTTATGTGTGAGGGTGGGATGGGAGATAGATGGAGGGTGGGGGGGGGAGACTAAGGGGGAGTGGTGGGAGGGGTGTGGTGCATGCTGGCGCCGAGATGGCCGGGTGTCTGCAGTAAGTCAGGGCTGGTGATGCTGCCCGATAGAGATGACAGCAGTGGTGCCATCTATACTGCAGTGGTGCCATCTATACTGCCCTACCATCTGATCTGCCACCGACCCATTTCCACATTGGTGGTTTTTCACACCCGTAAGCCACTCACCCCGGCTAGATATTCATTCGGGGCAAGAGATTTGGAAGTTGCCACTTGTGACCAATTTTGCCACAGCTGGCCATCCATAATCATTGATATCGGCAAGAAATATCTACCAGTTTTCACGGTCGAGTGCGTTCCAGAAAGATTTCACCCAGCCAGAGTCTGGCCGGTCTTTCAGCACTGGAGCCAAGATAGCAATAAAGTTGGCACCAGGTGTCACTATGATCAATGCTACACTTATCATGATTGATTTCTACATTTCATCTTGACATAATAAAATAACCTCAACTTTGCAGCCAAGCCTTTGACAAGAAATATTTTCTTCAAAGAATCTGTTTCAAAGCTAATATATATATATATTGTAAAATGGCCGACCTTTGATGAACAGAGAGAATTAGTACGAGAATTAGTACATTCATGATGGCAGCTAAAATAGACTGACCAAGGTCATTTTCAGAAATATGACCACGAAGGTTTCTGCAGTGTGGTCAGCATGCCAAAGTCTGGGCAAAGATGAAAGATAGCGCCAGCCTGCTGCAGACGCTTCTGTGTCAGAACAGCCGGCAAGAAAGCCGGGGCCTAATGCTCTCATTTAATACAAGCCCACCTCAATTATGAAAATTAGTCTGAATTTTATGTCTGTCAATAGTAGGTGCTGTATTTAGCCTAAGGAAGTGTCCAAATCAATTTCCAATTAGAGATAGAGTCTCGGTGTATGTATTTGGGTGCTCTCCTTGGGTGGGCTGGGTATTATGGCCAAGTTGTGGAGAATTGATACCCACGAAGCAAGAGAAATCTCAAGGTCTTTGCGGTATTATCACCTCCAAGATGGGTGCAACTTATTAAAGGGCTAAACAGAGGGTTTCAATTGCTCAATTTTGGCCAAAATGAAATTGGTACAGTGTGTGTATTTGGACTTATTTCTTCCAGAGTAATCTGGTAGATGCAGCCACCAATTTGCCTTTCCACGGTTAGCCCCCAGTCCCTTGTGGGGGGAGAGGGGTAGAGCATGCCTGTAATCTGGAGTCAGCACCACAATGCCAAATTGGGAGGAGTCGTCCACAGATTGTGGATGCTACTGCCGTTGTGGTCTGCAAGGTGTCGATGTGTCCGAGTATTGAGCGCCAATCGGAAGACATGTTCACTTACCATAATTATGAGCGAGAGAGGTGTCATTACTGAAATTGGCTGGTGCACCAAGAATCGTTAAAGCATGTTTGTTAAACCTGGCTTGGTGTGGTCTTAAGAAATAGGAAAGATTTTCTTCTGTTTTTCTTTGAATATGAATCATATTTAGACTAGATGGGCAGGAAAAAAATTTGGATAACTTTGTTATCCACAGTGTTCTTATAGTGTGCATAACTTGGAGTGGACACCACTGGAGGCTATTAATGTCTCCATGTGATCTTATAAGTGATGTAAAGTCAGATGGTATTATGACTGCCAACCACAGTCCTTGGCCTGACTATTATGGTCAGCTGACTGTCAAGGTTCAGCGGACTGTCAAGGTTCAGCCGACTGTCAGGGTTCAGCCGACCGTCAAGGTTCAGCCGACAGTCAAGGTTCAGCCGACAGTCAAGGTTCAGCCGACAGTCAAGGTTCAGCTGACTGTCAAGTTTCAGCCGACTGTCAAGGTTCAGCCGACTGTCAAGGTTCAGCCGACTGTCAAGTTTCAGCCGACTGTCAAGGTTCAGCCGACTGTCAAGGTTCAGCCGACTGTCAAGTTTCAGCCGACTGTCAAGGTTCAGCCGACTGTCAAGGTTCAGCCGACTGTCAAGGTTCAGCCGACTGTCAAGTTTCAGCCGACTGTCAAGGTTCAGCCGACTGTCAAGGTTCAGCCGACTGTCAAGGTTCAGCCGACTGTCAAGGTTCAGCCGACTGGCAAGGTTCAGCCGACTGTCAAGGTTCAGCCGACTGGCAAGGTTCAGCCGACTGTCAGGGTTCAGCCGACTGTCAAGGTTCAGCCGACTGTCAAGGTTCAGCCGACTGTCAAGGTTCAGCCGACTGTCAAGGTTCAGCCGACTGTCAAGGTTCAGCCGACTGTCAGGGTTCAGCCGACTGTCAGGGTTCAGCCGACTGTCAGGGTTCAGCCGACTGTCAAGGTTCAGCCGACTGTCAAGGTTCAGCCGACTGTCAAGGTTCAGCCGACTGTCAAGGTTCAGCCGACTGTCAAGGTTCAGCCGACTGTCAAGGTTCAGCCGACTGTCAAGGTTCAGCCGACTGTCAAGGTTCAGCCGACTGTCAAGGTTCAGCCGACTGTCAAGGTTCAGCCGACTGTCAAGGTTCAGCGGACTGTCAAGGTTCAGCGGACTGTCAAGGTTCAGCGGACTGTCAAGGTTCAGCCGACTGTCAAGGTTCAGCCGACTGTCAAGGTTCAGCCGACTGTCAAGGTTCAGCCGACTGTCAAGGTTCAGCCGACTGTCAAGGTTCAGCTGACTGTCAAGGTTCAGCCGACTGTCAAGGTTCAGCTGACTGTCAAGGTTCAGCCATGTGATGTTTGCTGGAAAATGCAATAGTTCTTTGCAAAGATTTCAGCAACAAAAGCATTTCAGAGTAGGATACAATCACACACACACACACACACACACACACATACACACACACACGCACTAAAAAAAGGAAGTGGTAGGTTAGCTTCAGTAGGACGGGGTGGCCCAAGAACAGTAGCATGGCCCGGGAACTGGCGAGCGTCTGTGGCGTTATTGACAATTGCATGCTTGGTGTTTTCAGACAAAGCCACTTGCAAGAGGGGAACCAGTGCACGTACATTTCTGAAATCGATGGCAGGTCAAATTGAGATCAATCGCACGGCAGCTTCCACTTGTAGTGAAATTGCATTTTCCAGTTGAGTCGCCCCGTCTTTCTCAGAAGCCCTCCCCCCCTCCCTCTTTTCCTCTTATTATCCCCTATGTATTGTTCTGAAGGCTAAGATTATCTAAATCCACAGTCAGAATTAGGCTAATCTGAGACAGAAACCGCGTTCAAACGAGTGTGAAGTTGTGGCCCTCTCACTGTGTTCATCACACGTGAATGACTTCGCAAGTATTTATTGACATCACTGGCAGATTGACACGAAGTCAACATTTTGATTTGGCTTAGCTTTGTCAGAGGGTTCCATTTGATAATTACAGAAAGAGTTTTACAGTTCGTTGCTTAGTCCCTTATATTCTATCCCAAGATTGTCCACAAAGCATTTCATTTGAGACATTTATTGATGTCATTTGAGACATTTATTAATGTCAAGCCTGGATCAATTTTACTTATTTTTTATGTGTGAGCTCTTCTGAGGCAGGCCTTAGTCATCCTATTAATAAAGCCATTCTGTTCCTTATTAAACTTTCAGCAGGCTTAATCTATGGATATTCAAATTAAATTTCTAAACGGATCCTCTGCATCGTATCTTGGAGAAAATAGAATCACATAAAGCACATGGCTTTGTGATCATACCAAGCATATTGTGATCATACCAAGCATATTGTGATCATACCAAGCATATTGTGATCATACCAAGCATATTGTGATCATACCAAGCATATTGTGATCATACCAAGCATATTGTGATCATACCAAGCATATTGTGATCATACCAAGCATATTTATAAAAGGCAAAGTACTTTTATTATATTTAATACTTTGACACAGGTTCTCAGAGGTTTGGCAATGTTAACCAGTTATGAATATTATTGAATCTGAATATTATTAGTCAGCAAATTGTTTGCATGGTTTGGTTTTTGTTATTTTGCTAATTGTCATATTTGCCAACAAAGTATGGACGAATGCAGTGACTCAGAGAACAAATCGGTCAGTTGCTCGTTTCTGTTGGACAAACATTTCCGATACCTCAGGCCAGTGTCCCTGGTATTGTTTTCCCCACAAATACATTGGTAGCATGTTCACATGTCGCTTAGCCAGTGACAAATGATCAAGAAGATCCACCAGCCGCTGAGGTCACATGACCTGTCGCCCTGGCAACCACAGGACCGTGTAAAATCTGATTGGTTATGACAAGCAACCCAAGGACCAGCCGGCAGCAAAGCTTTGCAGAGACGACCATTTTAGCTACACCTCTCTTTATAATTAACACGTGGAGCGGATTCAGGCCAATTTCGAACATAATTAGCAATAATTTAATTTCATTATTCTTTGAAGTGTTCGCACATGGTGCATGTAATGATGGGGACAAAGGCCGCTAAATCTTAGCCGTTCCTTGGGGCCATGACATCAGTGCAAACTCCCCACAACTTTTTATGCCTAATGTTAATGACTCAATCACCAAATTTTATTAGCAGAGCATTGTTGCAGTTCAGTTGAAATTTGTGAGGACCGCCCGTGGTCCAGCAGACAAGCCTAATTTGGTGGCCATTTTGATTAAGGTGCGTTGGACATATCGCAGTTGGCAGTGGTATGCCAGAAACTCCTCCGAGACCCAGCGCACTGCAGCGTCCACACACTAACACTCCAAATGGGTGTTGTAGTATTCATGATAAATTGGAATTCACTATCATTAGAGAAACATGGAAAAACTATCTGTCGAGACACGATGCAGGTCTTTGGCTTAAATTTCAGTTGCGTTGACAGATGTATTCAATTTCCTACCATTTTTTAGACCCAAGAAGTGGCTCAATTTAAATCTTTCACTTGTTATGTGTAGAAATTTGAAGTATTCTTTTTATTTCCATAATGCACTTCTGGTTGTCATGGTAACAGAATTGAGATTATACTAATTGTAGAATAGATATATGGTCACGTGTCAGTATAGGTGGCTGTGCAAACACAGGATATTGTATGTTCATAGAACATGAAAGGTGTAAAATTGTATGATAGTATCATATGTCGTAAAAGATATGGTACACGCAGATATATGTTGAAGGGTATAGAGAGGAAATGAAACTGTGATCAAAGTGGCGACAAAGCATGTCACACAGAAAAATATGGAAGGATCTCATGTTAATATGTGTGAAAACAAGCAGTTCAACTGCGTTGTTTGCTGGATCAATATCAAAAGTCAATGGCAGAAAAAGCAGGAAGCAAATAGTGTAAAATGTCATAAAAGCCCACTGACCCTTGTATGACACCTGCGGACGAGGTAGGAGTCGACGTGGCACAGCCGCGGGTTTGTTTTCCTTAATAGCCAAGTGTTTATGAAGCAAAAGTATGAATTCCAGATACACAAATACAAGCGATTTACATGAATGTGGTCTTGATGAGACGTGCAAATGGCCGTGCAAATGGCCGCCACCTGCCCACCGGTCTGGTCCTGGTTGGAACCCACCTTGGCGGCCAGAATAGGGTGATTAAACCGGGAAGACCACAGATCATCAGACATCACAGAGATCCGGTCAGGGTGAAACCAAGCGGTCAGGGTGAAACCAAGCGTGGCCAGAAACCAGGGCTGCCACAAGCATGTCATGTTTATTTTCCCCTCGCTCTACCCAAAGACAGACTCTATGCAGTCATTGGAATAGCATGTCGTTGAGCAAACCACATTTTGAGTCATTAGGGGAAAGCAAACTAGATTGCTATCTGATATCTGTGTTCTATGCTTGGCAGACTCTCAGAGAAATGGATCCCAACCAAACGGAAATACAGTCGGATACTTCTTACCAGGCTATAATAAAAATACACGATTTGAGAGTCCGTGGAGCATAATGTGGAGTCCCCACAGACACCCACGCCCGATCATCTTCCATGTGCACTGTAATTGAAAATTACATCTGAAAGCATGGAATCATTGACAAGTGATCACTTTAGATCCAATTTCAGGGCGTTCTGATTGGCTACAAATATTGAGATCAGAATGAAACAAAAAGCAGACGGGTGAACAATCTTGTTCTGTTTATCCATTCACAAACCTCATTTGTTGAAAGCCAAGAAGAAGCAGAGCATTTTGAGATGATGATAATAACAGTGATAGTAATAATAATAGATTTTATTTGTGTCTGTTTGTTACTCATTGTTCAATTACCAGAATCTGGACGAGACCCGGGGAGGTCACTCGCAGGTTTTTAGACTAATAAGAACATGAATGGGTGTCACTTTCAATTGGAATAAATATTATTCATGTTTTGATGTCGGATGATTTCTTCTGGGGTGGGTTTAATGAATTTCATGACTCGAGCCCTCGTATGAATCATTGATGAAGATCAAACTATGGGTCGACCGTGATCATCAACCCAAGACTTATTGACAGTTTTGAGCCACAGTACACCAAAGGGTAGCGGCTACTTTTTGGTTTGGTGAATATTTCATGTAGCTCACTCCCAGTGGGATTTGAAGCTTAAACCCACACTATTGATGCAGTGAGTCTCTTGATAAACCACAAACTTATCATCCTTATAAAATGTGCAACATGAAAAATTAACATTTTAATTATTTTTATTGTAATCCAAATAAATTTATTTTGTTAAAAATGTGTCACGTTTATTTGAATTTGCAAAGAAAGGCATGGTTTTAATAGTTTTAATGTGAGGAATGTGATTGGTACGTAGCAGTTACAGTTAATCGTTGACTTTGAAGTGTCGCTGGACTTATATAAACATTTGGAATATTTGGTGTGACTAGATGAGCTTTTCTCTGTTTGGGAACAGCAGAATATTTACAGATCTGAAATGTTGACATTCTCTGAGAAGTTATTCTTGTCAGACCAGCAGCTTATAACTGTCACGACCTTCAAGTGACCTTCAAGTGTCCTTGAGAAAGGTCAACAATCTTGCGAAGATGATTTGACTCATCTGACATGCCAACTTGCATAGACCATTTACATTTTTTTCTTCAACATTTTTTTTTTTTTTGTGTGCAAAAAATGTCTTTGCCTGCAGTTTCTACCCACAGGTTGTACCTTAACCTATATAACCTTACGTGTGTGATGATGGGAGAATTTGACTATCATTTCCTGATATTTGGCAAACTGACTCATGTACAACAAACTTGGAGAGAGTCGTGAGCACAATGCGGTGCCTTTATGTGGCGGGTTACATAGGTTTCCACCACACCTGAGTCTCGGCACTGTTCATATAGAACACAGGCTTAGCCAGGCTCTCTGCAAAGTGCTTTTTAACAATGCTAGGCTGTGATGTTTGCTAACTGAGAGATGTTATGTAATTCCTTGGCAAACACCAAAGACAATGCGCTCCCTGTTTGTAAGAACTGATTCAAAGATGATGTTAACAAGTGCAAAATGCAAACATTCTAATGTGGTTCTGATATATATGATTTCATATATTTTTATACATAGTAAATTTGACTGTAACTTTAAAGTAACATTCTCAATACATGATTTCTCAAATCCTAGGAACTTTAGGACTTGTATAAACATTTTGAATATTTGGTGTGACTAATATTTGATGAAGTAATCCCGCACTTGATCAGTCTTTGTCCTCTGATTGGACGTCCTGCTGGAGTATCTATTAACGACTTCACTTCGGTTAATTCCTCATCTTTGCTGCGGATCTGTGCATAAATCCAGGACAATGCCCAGTGCATGCATTGAAATTCACACAGAAAATTGCTGAGGAATTAGCGTTTTCACACAATTTTTTTCCCCATAAATGAATTATGTGAACGATGTCCAGACAGGCAAGAAATGGACCATAATACCTGTACAATTATGACAAGCCCGTGACTCACAGCAAATACTGGCTATAATTACGCACTTCTCTATCTGCTGTGCACCGCCATGCTTAATTTGCTTACAATTTCCACCAAATTTCATCTGAGGTTGCCATTGTTTCGACACTTGACGACCGCATTGTTTCATAAGCGCAGATATTTTCCATGTCAGCGTCAATGTAGCAAAGACGCATTACTAATACACTAGTCTTTATGAAGAGGAGAAGTGGGCCGCGCATGACGACAAGAGCCCCTGTCAGTCACCATGTTCTTGCCACCAACTTAACAGTTTTCAATTATTAAGCTCACTGGGTTGGAAGAATTGAAAATTATAGTCCATTTGCCGATAACACATATGCATTTAATGCATTAGATCTCGCTTGATTTATTCCCCGGTGATGATTTATCCCCTCTATCTAATATTCACCTACTATCGCTCGAAATCAGCTCTCCTCGGGAATTATTTTGGAGACTTTCAAGGAGGTCTGAAATTTGTAATTCATAAATGTAAAATTGCCTTCATGTTTCAGCGGCTAATGAGAAATGGCATGTTGCAAAACTGGGATATTGCGAAGTTGGGATATTTCATTATTTAGCCCAAGCAGAAAATTATTTCCATTTTGTCGGTTTTGTGGTCGTTTGAATGCAATATATATGGGACATTATGACGTCCATATTGGCACAACAATCGTGTAAAATCATTCCTTGCAATATAGTGTATATAACGAGCAGATTGATGGGGGATTGGTCAGCAAAATACTCACCAAATCAATGCCTCTCTCACTCACCCGCCAAATCATTTTCCATATCATAAATTGCAATAAAAACTGTGTGGCTGGGAGTGGAGGTGGACTGGGAGTTAGGCATCCAAGATTCATCCATCATTCTGCACATGAAGCGCACCCATTTAGACCAAGTAAAAAATCTGAATGGATGGCACTTATATTATATGCAAGTTTTATTGGCAATTTGTATGTGAAAACATGGAGAGAATATATGGTGATTTTTATCCGATTTTATACTGTCATCAGAGTTCTGTGATTGTTTTGACATTATAATGAAAGATGAGTTCATACCATCAGAGTTCTCATTGTGGTATTTCATTATAAGACATGAATATAAGATGAAATGAAAAATAATGAAAGAATAAATGTTTATGAAAAATTAACCAGATTATGGAAAAAAACCTTTAATATATATATATAATTTATTACACACACACACACATATATGTACAAAATGAAAAAAAATATATATATATATATATATATATATATACCGGTATATATGTACATACACACACACACACACACACACACACACACACACACACACACACACACGAGTATATCATATTTACATTTTTTCAAGAGATGTATGAGATATTATGAGCATGACATAATTCACATAACAGAATACATATCTCAGTAAAAAAAGTTCTGACCAATCACAAATTTCTTGGTTTTTGGGTTGGAAAGAGAAGCTTCAGAGAACAAGTAGCATTGTGGGATAGCTGTATGAATCAGTGTCGGGTGCTGGGGTCCATTGTTGAGTGTCCACACAGAGCCAACGTGCGCTCGTGAGATCCGTGAAAGAAGCCGAGCTGGCCCAATTTGTTGGGCTTGTGAAAACCACACATTTCCTCATCCACGGTTTGGCTGCAATTGCCTTGATCTTCAGGAGCACTTTGTCTCTGTAATATAGAGAAGTTTTTGTTGTTGTAAAAATAGGTTGAAAAAAAAAAGATTTGATTATGATAGGCAAAAAAAGGCGCTACAAAGGAAGTGTGTATAACAGTCAATAAATACTCAAAGGAATTACTGTATACTTTGCATTAGGCTAAAAGAGTGTAGAGTGCACTGCAGAAAGCAGCGCGAGAGTTAAACATGGTAGGAGACCAGTCAGGCATTGCTTTGTCACTCTCCTTTTGAAGAAGTCATGAAATGGCAGAAAAAATTTGCCTCTATCTGGAGGAGCAGTGTTAAAAGCTGAAGATGTGGGTATTTGCTGTATTTATGTGTCATGTGCTGGTCTGTGGAGAGTGAGTTGCCATTGGTAGGCGGTGTCGCTGGTCAAGACTCATCCTTGGCGGACTTACAGAATATTACTTTGGTGATGTAAAGCATGTCAAGGGGGTAGCAGATATGGGGTGGGGGAGGGGTGGCTGACAATCACACCAATGTGAAGAAATTGCTGAAGCACTGTTGTTCATTTCTTTGGGGGGGAAGAGTGGTGAAAGTTATAGCTGCAGCAATGTTGTTCCTTTCCTTGGAGGGGGGGAGTGGTGATTAATAAGGTGGCAGCACTAGTATCCATTCCTTTGTTGGGGAGGGATGGTGAAGAAGGAGACATTTTGTTTGTGTCCGATGTGGACCTCGGTATGATCACAATTGTGATTACTGCCACGTCTTCTGTGCTGTACTCATCTTAATTAAGGCGGACAGGATGTGGCATGTTTCTTTGTCAAGACGTGGAGCTGGGGAAGAATCTTGAGAATCCTGTCCCAGTTGGTAATAACCTCAGAAACTTGCCGAGATTCCCCCCAGAGCCACGATGTGATCCGGAGTGCGTCTCGGCCCTCCGGTTGAAAGGAGCGGGCTAATTTGGCGCCTTCCTTCATTAAGAGAGGACATTGTCTGTAAGACATTCTCAGACAAGACAGAGGGTGATGAGATCAGACAGGGTAATTATCTGCCGTAATGGATCAACATCAACACACATCTATAGTTGCTGTATGAGAAGCATGGAGCAGGACTGTGGACTGTCCTGTGACTGTCCTGTGACTTGTTTGTGGACTGTCCTGTGACTTGTTTGTGGACTGTCCTGTGACTTGTTTGTGGACTGTCCTGTGACTTGTTAGTGGACTGTCCTGTGACTTGTTTATGGACTGTCCTGTGACTTGTTTATGGACTGTCCTGTGACTTGTTTATGGACTGTCCCGTGACTTGTTTGTGGACTGTCCTGTGACTTGTTTATGGACTGTCCTGTGTCTTGTTTATGGACTGCCCTGTGACTTGTTTGTGGACTTTCCTGTGACTTGTTTATGGACTGTCCTGTGACTTGTTTATGGACTGGCATGGCAACAGCAGATCACATTAGAATGAATGTCAGTTGCCATTTCTTACTTATTGTTATCAATCAGAGCTCATACGCTGAGGCATAAACAAACAGAAAAGAAGATAGTGATGAAAATAGATTCAGATTTCAGTTATTTGCCATTAATAAGCCTGGCTTTCTTTTTGAAACGTCCAAGTTTTTCAGGTGAAAAAGTAAATGTGAAAGCTATTTGGTGTTTAAAAAGTCTAAATGTTGTGGACAGGTTTGCCTATTTCCAGCCTTAATCAAGATTGGCAAGCTCATTTTTATGGATGTGGCCATACACTGAACTTCTAATAGGTATGGTCTTGTATTGATTAAAAATGGGTGCGAATTTGATGAAAAAAGTTGAGAGTGAGTGACACATAGTTATGGAGAGCCAAAGTTCCCCCCCCCCCTCACCGGCCTTGAGCTTGTGATTAACAATGAAACCTCAGCAGGGGGAACAAATGATCCCTCAACAACCCCCTGCCATTTCTGGGTTTTCTGCATCATTTCCAGTAGGTTAATTAACAACCACCCCCACTAAAAATTGATATTGCCTTTCATTTCAAGATATCAGAAATTGTTTTAATTAAAACTGATGTGCTCTGTGTCTGATGCTGTTAGCATTCAAAAACCTTTCCAGACAAATTTTATCGCAAAATATGATTCAATTATTCCACACCATGACTAAACTCTCATTTGCAAATTGTAAAATGAAACCCGATAAGAGGAAATGTAATGGCAAAAATTCAGGAACATTTGGCCTTAAATTCTTTGAAAAGGATTGTAAACAGAAATGCCATTTTTCATTTAAAACAGCATGTTATTTTTCCCTTAAGTGAATGCCTTGCATATCTTAGTTACGTGGAGAAGTTTGTTCAAAGTTTAAAGTTTAAATTTCCTTGGGGGAGCCAGAAGGGGACGTGGATGACAATCGCCTTTCCTCACCTGACTCTGAGGGTGGGGGCGACAGACAACGAGATGCCAACATGTTTGTTTACAGACCCAGCTTCTAACTTTAGATCTTGCCTCTAAAGAGCTTTGGTAAACCTCCCAAACAAACGACGCACAGCAAAGGATAAGTAAATGTTATTCCCATGTTAGTGTAGGATGTTAGGGAGAAGATGTTTTCAGGGGAGGCAACTGTAGAAACTGAGCATCTGCCGTAATACTACAGGAGGCAATTTCCTCCAGCATGGCCGCCACTCAGAGGAGCTTGTCAGACACGGGCAAATCTCGGTGTTTACCTGCTTTACCTCTTTGTGGAGAAATGCAGGACGGTGTCAGAGCATGATGAAAGGCGCCCCGCGACATGACATGGCTTTTGCGGATTCTCCTAAGACCAAAAGTACATTAGTATCTTAAGAGAGCTCGTACAAATGTCCAACTCCTTGAGACATGTTTATCAAGTCTTGTCAGTTTAGAGAGGAAAATCATATTGTTCTTTCAACAAGCTATATAGGCATTTATATCTATGTTATAAATGTAATAAGATTTGCCCTTTCAGTGATGGACTTGTCTTGGTAAATTGGCTTTACTCAAATTTTCTTTGGCATTTATGAAAAAATTGTATTATAAGAAGTTATCGTGCTAACATATAGTTTCTAAGAGACAACTTTGAAATATGATTATTAGTGTGATTAGAGGAGAACTTTATCCTGGAAAAACGAGAAGTGCTCATCACATGTAAAAGTCGAGTTGTTTATCACTGTAAATAGTGTGAGTAGATGACCTGCCAGTTAGAAGGAGAATGGGAGGGTTGTGCTTTGTGGTGTGGAGGATATTGGTGGGGTGTCTGAAGTGCTAAGATATCAGAAGTGGGGCAGAAACTACTGCAGGGTGCCAACCTGCCACCTAGACCTGTTTGAAGGTCAGGTAAGGTCAGGCTGCCTTGCATTGACATCAGCATGTTCAAGCCAATCAAACCACTAGAGATGGCCTTTAGCATAGGAAGCCAGCTTGTTAATATTACATATATATATGTACATGTACCAGTGTAAAGTTATATATTACAGGTGTCCCTGCTGGTTGGGGAAATTACCTTGAAATATACAATGACAGGTGATATGAAATATACACAGTCCCGAAATGCTAGCAGCGAGCTGTGTATTGCTCAGGTGTCAGACATTTAGTTTGAGCAACTCAGAATCACCTGAGCTCACAAGATGCTAGGTAATTAGTGTGAGCTTGAATAACTCAGGTACGCATCAACTGACTGTTGGCATGTGATCCTATTTGATCACTCCAGCAGAAAAACCTTTGGGTTAAGATTTGAGAGCCCTTGATGCTTGTGCTGCATGTCACTTCATGAAAGGTGCGCGGCATACCTTGTGAAATATGCGCTCACTGTGAAATATACAACAAACTTTTCCGTTCGTTTTTGGTGCAGAAAAGTATATCTTGCTCAATAACAGGTGTGCAGGTAGAATATAGGTGTACAGGTGCAGATCTCATACAGGTGTACAGGTGCAGATCTCATACAGGTGCAGATCTCACACAGGTGCAGATCTCACACAGGTGCAGATCTCACACAGGTGCAGATCTCACACAGGTGCAGATCTCACACAGGTGCAGATCTCACACAGGTGCAGATCTCACACAGGTGTAGATCTCATACATGTGCACAGAAACAGCTCTCATTTAGACAGATTAAAATATAAAGCAGATGATCTCCGCTCAGACTTAAAGATAAAAAATACAGACAGTTATTTATTGTGTAATTTGATCAAAATAAACATATTTTTAAGACAATGGCTGATACCTGAGCTACTCTAATGCAGTAATGAGATACAGCAATAATAGATATTTGTAAGAGGAAGTTATCAAAATGCTAGACATGCAGCTACGTTTGCGGTATCCTGACAAAGAAGCAGTCAAGACATATTGCTTGCCTTTGGATCGTGATTGCTGACTTGTTGCTGATCAAATGTTAGGCCCTCTGCAGGGTGGAGTGAGGTACGCCATGGTATCAACCTGAGCAGGACTGACATTTCCCGGCTTACATCAGAGCCCACTCATTCAACATCTTGCTATAATATCCCTCGTCTTCAGCATTCACCACTAGGTGGCATGATAGGAACAGGAAGTTGCTGAGGTGTTTATTTTATGGGGGTATTTGGTGTTATTTTATGATGATGCATCTAAAACTTAGTTGAGGGTTGAGTGGAAATAATGGTTAAGAAAAAAATTAGGATGTATGAAGAATATAAAAAAAATTTTTTATTGTTAATGAGTGGAAGCCATTCAGTTAATTTGTTGGTGCCTGGCAGTAGTTGTGAGTGGAATGCTATAGAGGGCACCACGTGGTGCTGTGGTGACAGGTCAATCTCATCACCAATTTCTCTTCCTGGCTTAACAACCCCGAACTCAGAGGTTTAAATCAAACTCGCAGCTGTAATTGACAGGCAAGAATTTTCTGTGACTTTTCATCAAGGCTGCTACATCACATGACCCATTTGAGGATCTCAAAGTGAGGCAGAACTGGCCTCCTGGTGACAGATGCTGTTGAGTGGGGCTGCCTCTGAGACAGACACCAAGCTGTAGTGGTAGACATGAGAGATAGCCATGGCTGGCCCTATCTCAGCTTCTGTCAGTGTTGGGCAAGAGGCAGACTGTTCACGAGATGAACACTCATAAGATCTGTAAGCAATAGTAATGGCTTCAAACTCACAGGAATATGTGTTAGGTGGAAGCTTGGTGTTGGCACAGAAGCACCAAACACAACAACAAACTGCTTAGTTAGACCAGTGGATTTAGAACTGTTGTCATGGTGATAAGTGCATGTATATGAAGCAAGACAGGGAAGGTCCATGATAAGACAGAAGAATAATGTCATAATATGTCATTTTCAGGTGACCTGAGGGTCATATTGAGATGAAAATGACAGAATGCAATGACAAATTATGTGTAACTTTCAACTGTAATGACCTTTTGTTGCTATCAAGGTCATTACAGTATGAACTAGTAGAGAACACAATATGGACAGGTGACCTTTATTTAAGACAAGCATTTATTCATTTCAATTGCAGAGAATTTCTTGGCAAAATTTCATAATAGCTCTGTGATAAAATCAAAATATTTCATCAGTTTCTCAACTAGGTACATTGTGTTTATTGTGTATGAAAGTTAATTCAAATACAGAAGATACCTTGGGACATAAGTATATGAAACTAGCAATGCAAAAAGTGAAGAAACCTTCACATTTATTGTAATGACCCACATAATAGTTTGTCAAAGTGACAAGTGTAAACTTGTGTAATTTTGAATAAATTGCAAGAGCTGAGTTTCTGCTAATTTCACGCCATTGTGATCCAAGATGGTGGCTGCTCACAAAATGCCCCAAGCCACCAGAGGGCACCAGAAGGGTGGTGACCTCGGGGTGCCAGGAAGGTAAATTAGGAGGGGAGGGGGGTACTGAGGGGTGGTTCGCACCCCTGCTAATGAGCTTGGTGAGAGGTGTGAGGGTGGGAGACGTGTGTGGCCAGCCAGGATACAGCAATGTAACGGCAGCGGACATACGTCCAAATTACTCATGTTGCACACAGGAATTTGCAGAGATCTGACATCTCGCAGCCGACTTTGGCTGTGTTCCCTCAACCATGGTCTGAACTCTGCCTAATGCATCCTCAGCTTCTGAGAAATTAAATCCAGCTACCAATATTTAAGTGCTTAGGATATGTAGATTTTTCTTCTAGAAGAGAATTTTGGTTAAAAATGTTTTTTTGACCTGGCATTTTCAAGCTTCAAATTAAATAGTGAGCTTCAGATGGGAATGGGGCTATACCAACATTTAATGAGTCTGGCTCGTCTTGTGAGTTAATTGGCAAGAAATAGAACACAGCCTCACAGTATATGTGATACTTCACAGCGGAAAGGTCACAAAATAACTGAGCATGATTCGTTTTAACCTGAAACCAGATTTTAGTCATGATGGCTTGGCAAAGAATAAAAACAGATTTGTTTGTGTCGACAGGAAGTCTATGAGAAATTACAGGTATAACAAGATAAAAGGACACTTGGTTTGTTATGTGGCGGACTTCAGTGTGGTAGGGCGGGCACTTATATCATCTAGACGGGAGCAAAATTACTGGCAAGTAAACGCACCTAACAATGTCAAAATATAATTATTCCGCGTCAGCGCAGTCATGGTGACACCACAGAGAAATTTCCATCTGACCTAACCAAGACTTCTTATTGGTGGACCTGCCTGGCTTCAAAGTGAGGCAGTGACCTCAGTGAGAAACGACCTTGAAAGGTCAGCACAGTGGAGCGAGGGCAATCATGAGAAAATCTTATTACAGCCGCCTACCCACCTCCAAAAATATTACTTTGGCAAATATCATTGAGTAAAATGGCGGAATGCTTCCTGTTTGGGTAATGTGAGGATATCTTTGTCATCGCACAAAGAATGCCAATAGTAATTTGATTTCCTCAGTAATAAGTGTATGAATATTAATGGTAGAATTTGTCCTAATTTAATATAGCCTTCTTGCATTGTATGGACAAAGGCACTCTTTTGAGCCACACAATACCATTAACCATTATATCTTCATATTTTGCTTCATTTTCCCGCGATTGATTTGGCACAAAATGTAATTCTCTCACCGGATTGGTGAATTTTTCTCAGCAGCAAATTGGTTTTATATCTGTAATATACATTTCTTGTCATTTCCATTCTTAACATTCTGATGTGAAATTAATTCTCAACTTGAAAGTAAAGCTTTTATTTGATAGGAAATTGTTTTTGACACTTAGTTTTATGAGTGAGAGGAAAATATAGAAAGCCCAGATTTCATGTCTGCTAATGGGTTACAAATGTATCATATTTGCACATGAAATATATCCTTTTCAGTCGTCAATTTCAATTTGAATTAATAGAAAGTGTCTGTAATATAGGGAGTGATTTTAAAACAGATAAGCACCAAAATATAGAAATGAGATTAATAGCTAGATATAAGACTTTGGAATTTGATTGAGGTTCCATCTGTGGAACTCTAATTATATTGAGATTATCTCTGCCAATTTAAATTTATTGATAAATCATAACACTCAAGTGCACAGTGAGTAGAATTTCTTGGATTTCAACAACAGATTCTCTGTGGTAGAGTAGTAGATGAGTTGTTACTTTCCAATCAAGTTAGCAGGGAAATGAATGATCCCTTCACCTGTGTGGAGCCAGGTTTCTGACCACCGAGGGCCGGTGGTGCCACCTAGGATCCCTGACCCACTGCGGGGTAGCTTCACAGGATAAGGATCCACATATAACTGCAGGGTTTATTAGAAGGAAGAGGGTCAGTACAACATAAAGGCAGCCCCCTACCTTCCCCTGACAGCCAGCTGATATGTGTCAGAACAAATGTTGTAAAGTTGCAATTACCGACTTCTCCCCCATGCCGAGCGCCCACCCTCGATAGACGAGAAATCCAGCTACCAGAGGGCACTGCGGGGAGGGACCGGATTTTAGCTGAGAAATGGAAAATTAAGTCCAGCCAGTGCCGTGTCTGAAACTTGGGTAAATGTTTTACATATGTCAGGTCAGTGGGCGAGAAATCAGATGGCTTAGAATGCCAATTGTTTTGGTCAGAAGCATTAAAAGTGTCAAGCCTTACGTCAAATTTGATATTATTAGATCATAGTATATTTGATAAAACTCCAAGTGAGAAGCATTTCAAGTGAAATATGGGAAATAATGATTCACTGCTTCCATGAAAAGCTTGAAATTTGGTTTCCTTGCCGTGTCTCAAACCTTAACTTCTAAAAGTTATATCGGTATATGGTTTTTAAAAGCACCTAGCCACACGCTATGCAAATCATTTACCTATCAAAACTAAATAGGCAAAATCATACCAAAAGGGCAAGTTGATGATTAACAGATCAGAACCAGTTTTGAGGCTTGCAGTCATATCACAGAACCAGTGGCCAGATATCTCAGGCTGGCAGTGCATATCTAAACCAGTGGCCAGATCTCTCAGGCTGACAGTGCATATCTAAACCAGTGGCCAGATCTCTCAGGCCGACAGTGCATATCTAAACCAGTGGCCAGATCTCTCAGGCTGACAGTGCATATCTAAACCAGTGGCCAGATCTCTCAGCCTGGCAGTGCATATCTAAACCAGTGGCCAGATCTCTCAGCCTGGCAGTGCATATCTAAACCAGTGGCCAGATCTCTCAGGCTGACAGTGCATATCTAAACCAGTGGCCAGATCTCTCAGTCTTGCAGGCAGGAAGGGAAGTGTTGGATTCTCACAGTTCCGATGGGATAGGATTCTGGATTTGTCAGGGGGAGATATATAATTTGAGGTGATGACTCAATATGCCTGATATTTCTGGATGCAATTGTGGAGTGCACATACCTGCAGTGGCTGGAGGCTAAGCTAGCCGTGTAAATGCTAAATTACATGATTTATGCCAGTCTGTATATGAGCTGTAATGTTGCGAGGTGCCACCAGAGGGCCAGAGGTCGGGTTACAGGGGCTTGCAGGGAATTTGTCGGCCTTCACAAGTTACAGATGGGAGGGGCGGCCTTGTCAGTGGGAGGTTGATGGATGGCGTGATGTCACAAGGTATGCCATCCGGACATGTGGGGATTGTGTCTCGATGTCACATCAACTCCTCGGGCAGATCTCCCCACCCAACTTCCATCTGGATTCAGCAAGTCTTGCAAAAAATATAACATTTTTCTATCGATCTCTTTCCTCAAATACATTATTCTGAAGAAAAAATGTCTCATAATTGTCAGCCGATGATGTAGTGCATTTGACTGAAGCGAGCCAGTTGTGATGGTTAATATCATGCTTCATTGTAGACAATTAGTAAAATAGATATTATTGTAATATTAAGTTTGATCTCCTTCGTCGTTTCATCAGAACGTTTGACCGGTGACAGTGAAGTTTCCTGGCATTGGTCAGGTTTGGCAACTGGAGCCATGTTTCTATGAGTTGAGCTCAGAGAAAGAAGGACTTATTCTTTTAGCTAATAAAAGTTTGGATTATGGCAGGAGGACCCCCAGAGAAGATGTCATAAAAGACAAGTTCGGTAGATAGTGGGTTTACAAGTGGACATAGAACCAGGATGGAGAGGAGGAGAAGGCACAAGTGTCAGAATATCTCAAGTGTTTCCGTTAGTTGGGGATATGTTAAACAAGAGTGTGTCTGTATTAGAGGAACTTAACTGTGGGGTAATCCACTCAGACGTCCCAAGCCATAACGCTGGCCTTATCCCTGCAAAATACACCATCCAACAACTGTATACTTGGTTTATATATATGCTACTGTAAAGCACAACGAGCAGCCTTATACTCTTATCACACCAAAGTTGGAATGTTGATAAATACAATAAAACTTGAATTTTTTTAAAGATTTGAAAATAAAAGAAATAAATGAAAAGCAGTTAGTTATGAATGAAACAATTATAAGAATATCACAATTTTTTTTGTTTTTATGTCTTTGCAGTTTTAAGAGATGACTTTCGTCAAAATCCAAAGAATACCGAGGTAGCCATAGGTGACACAGCAATATTAGAATGTCGACCTCCGAAGGGCTCTCCAGAGCCGCGGGTGAGCTGGAAAAACAGTGGAGAAACCATTCATCCGCATGGAAGAATCACGATCGAGGAGAACGGCAACCTCATGATCCAAGATGCACGCAAAGAAGACTCTGGAAGCTACGTGTGCATGGCGTTCAACAAGGCCGGCGAGAAAGACAGCAGTCCTGCTTCCTTACTGGTCAAAGGTAACTTTCATTTCTTCTCGAAATATTTAACTGTAAATTATATTTTTTTTATCAAAAAAAAAAAATGTTTTTCACAATTTTTATTGTGTTTACATTAAATTTCAGAAAAGCCCAAGTTTTCTAAGTCACCACAGGACATCCTGGTTCAGGAAAATGTTGACGTGGAGTTCCAGTGCCAAGCTCATGGAGATCCTTCTCCAACCATTATCTGGAAGAGGGAGGAGGGGCAGATTCCACAGGGACGTTCCCACATCCTGGATGACCGAAGTCTCAAGATCGAGCGTGTCAAGGTGTCGGATGAGGGCATGTACATCTGTCGCGCAGAGAACTCGGTGGGCTACGTGGAGGCGTTCGCCAGACTGAGCGTGCACTCGCACCCCACGTTCATCGTTACTCCGCAGGACAAGGTGGTCGGCATGGGGCGGACCGTCTCTCTCAGATGTGAGGTCACAGGGAATCCCCCGCCGGCTGTATTCTGGAACAAGGAAACCAGCCAGGTACAAAATAGTAATGATGAAAAATAACTTCAAAAAAAAAAAACCAAAAAATAATTTAATCGATATATTGTAAAATTTACATTATATCTTATATATTTGTAAAATACTGATATGACCCCTGGTGTTTTTCAGATCCTGATGTTTCCGCGTCAGGACCATGGGAGGTTTTCGGTGACAGATGAGGGTACGCTGATCATAGAACCCGTCAAGAAGGAAGATGCCGGGGAGTATGTGTGCCAGGCGCTCAGCGTCGCTGGAAGCGCATTCGCCAAGGCCAGGATCGGGGTCAAAGGTAGCTACCATAATCATCTCTGTAGTTAATTTGTTATAAATAAATCTGCTTTTGGTCTTACTGTAAGTAAATTATACTTTTCTTCAGTTGGTAAGATTAAAGCACAATTTCATGTAAAATCGTATGGTAACACGTAATGAAAATGGTAATTTTTTGTTTGTTGTTTTTACAGATGTGGATCCTCGACCGCCTCCCATCATCCATCAGGGTCCTCAGAACCAGACGCTGCCGGTAAACAGCGTGGCCATGTTACAATGCCACTCCTCCGGTGATCCCCCGCCCACCATCCGGTGGTACCGGAACAACAGGCCCCTCTCCATGCGCGATGCCAGGATTGCGGTGTTAGACTCTGGCACGCTGCAGATCTCCGACCTTCGTCAGTCAGATACTGGCATGTACACATGCAAAGCTACTTCCGAGACCGGCGACACGATGTGGAGTGCCTCGCTCACCGTGGAAGGTGAATATCCAAGCTAACTCATCTCATACTCTCTAAGCTATATAAACTCATTTCATACTCTCTAAGCTGTATAGACTCATCTCATACTCTCTAAGCTGTATAGACTCACCTAATACTCTCTAAACTATATAGACAAACTCCACCAGAGGGCGACATGGTAATAGTTTGCGTGTGCCTCTGGTGGACAGTGTGCTATATAGACTCATCTCATACTCTCTAAACTTTACAGACTCATCTTAGACTCTCTAAACTATATAGACTCATCTCATTCTCTCTAAAATATATCAACTTATAGGCAGTTCATTTGAGATTATCCTATATAAAATGGTCCTGACGTTAACGGTCTGATCCTAATATTCTAGTAAGATCTTTGATTGTTTATATTTAATCGTTTGGTAGCATTGTATAATCTGGCAGCCAGGTATCAGACAGACATAGCTATTAGCATATATCTTATGGGCTAGGAGCATATGAATGTAATTTTAACAAATATGTTTATTTCCAGCTCCAACCAATCCCAGTGTGATCTTCCACCGCACTCCGGAGCCATCCACCTTTCCGGGTCCACCCTCTAAGCCAATCATATCTGAGATAACAGAGACGAGCATGAAACTGACTTGGAAGTCGAACTCCAACCACGGTGCTTCTCCCATCATAGAATACCTGGTGGAGTACTTCAGCCACGAAACTGGAGAGGTATGCAAACAAACTGGTAGCTTCTTCAAATCAAGAATCTTGACTGTAAACAAATATCATTCTTCCATTTTAGTGCAAAAATGGACAATTAATTTTTTTCTTTTTATTTACATAATGTTATCCTATGGAAGCAATTCTATATTTTGCAACCACGAATAAGACATCAAGAACTTTCTGTGTTTTTCAGGGTTGGGTGGTTGCGTCTGACAGCATCAAGGGACAAAGTTTTGTGATTCATAACCTTCGCCCGGACACCAGTTATATGTTCCTGGTGAGGGCACGTAATTCTCATGGTACCAGCCTTCCCAGCCAGGTGGCAGGACCGTTCAGGACTGCAGGTAGGTGCTGCCCTCTCTTGAGGAACTTTTCTGTTTAATTCAATTATTAGTATGATCAGTGTTATCAAATGTATTTGGTCAATGTTATTAAATATATTCATGATGAACAAAATTAATTTTCCAGGAGGAAATGGAGCCAAACCAACACTGGCACAGTTTGACATTGCACTGGTTTCGCAGAAGTTAACGGGGCAAGTTGTCCACATGAAACAACCCGAGATTCTCAGCTCGACTGCAGTCAAACTCAACTGGGAGGTATGTAGTTGTGTGTAGGAAAAGACCAATTGATTTTTGTAACCAAATGAATATCTTGTTACAGTTACCAGATGGCACTGTTTATAGATATTCTTGGTGTGCAAGTATTCATTAAGAAAGGAGAGAAATGATGTCTCAGTATTCATATTATGGTACAATTATTACAGAGAATTTTGTTAAAGTACTCAGTCACGTTTTACTCTTGGGAGTTCGTATGTGATAAATATCAAATCCATAATGAAATGTGACTTTGTGAACTCTGGATGAAAAGGGAATGGATTTATAAGCGGCATTCACCCGCCATAGCGCAAATAGCATGCAATAAACGTCTGCTGCAAATCAATAACTTTATGACATTTCATATGAAATGTAAGCTTGTCATTAGCGGAGATTCCGTCTAGAATGATATAAAACCTCAACTACCTATATGTAATATATCCGTAGACAAAAGCACTTCACAAATGTTAGTCAATTATCAACCTGGGTCATAAATACTGCACTGACCGAAACAATGGAAGTATTGTTCAGAGTTTGAATCGTTCCCTGCAATTGGTTGTAAATTTGGAGATTATTTGGGGATTATCTCCTTTGTAGGCCTATATAAGGTGCACGGCCTCAATAAAGATGATAATCCATTCACGAAAAACCATTGAGACAACATGAGACTTAAGTGCTGAGATTGCAGCAGAAATTGTTTATTGCACTGCCAGCTTAATGGTGGTAGGTTGGCAGTGACAGAAAGCACCCAGGCTCAATTAGGCGAAATATCATGCCCGAGATATGCTCCTGCAATGCCACAAGGCTCTTATTGGATACGTATTAATAATATTTGTGATCATCAAGACTTGTATGATTGTGTATGTGTGTGTGTGTGGGGGGGGGGGGGTTATTCCCATTTGTTGCATAATCAGCTTAATGTGAAAATATTCCGGAGTCTACCCCCCTCCTTTTACTCCTCCGGTCATAAATCAAAACATGACAATATAATGGGGACAATTATTCTGAGTGATAAACAACGGTGGAACATTTCAATGATTTTTATGATCAGTTTACAACTTGACTGTTTTATTGAAATTCATTGGAAGGAGATTTACGATGCCATGAAATTATGAGGCATACCCATCAGTCAATAATTTATGACACACAATTGATAATCCATCATCGGTAAAGAAATTAAAGAGTAAGCAACCAGAATGTACATATTGTATATTTTGTAATTGCCAAGTGCTATATTTTTATGGGCTTGAGAATTGCCTCAATCAAAATCTCTTCATACATTTTTGACTGGCAAATTTCTAATTAACTATTGAATATTCACCAGGGAGATATTCACACAGTACAATTTAAGGAGTGAAATTGCATTGTAAATTTGCTGTTTGGGTGAGCAATTAGGGGTGGAGATTTTCAACCCTCTCTGGGTGGTCATAAAGATTGGACCACTTGTTCCTTCATTCACAGGTTCAATATGGCAGCCTGAGGGTCATGTGACATGAAAGGTGTCACCAGGATTGTTGTCTGGTCACACAGAACAGTTGCCCACATAATAAAGTTCCATCAATGGCTGTGCCAAGCTTTTGAATATGAGGTGGGAAAATGCAATAATTCTGTCTGGCTCAGGTGAGAAAGACGGCTAGCAATTTGGAAGTGGTGTAGCAATGGATCGGCCATGACGACAAACATCTCTTCAGCCCATCCATCAAGTTATACCTTTGATCTTTCTCTTTGACCACATATGGTGACACCTTGTCAGGCTTGTAGAATGCAGAACACTGTTATATTCACACTTCGCTATCGGAATATCATTACAAATCTTTTTTTTTCTTTTTATATTTATATAAATGAAGCTTGGTATGACAGAAGGGCTCAGTCTTGCTTGAATTGAGCAGATAATTGCAGTTTTGCTGTATAGCAGAGCATAAGGCCCAGTCTGTAGCCATTACGTGATCCCAGAAGGTAGAGATCCACCAAAACAAGACCCGCCAGGTCCGATCCACCAAAACAAGACACGCCAGGTCCGATCCACCAAAACAAGACCTGCCAGATCCGATCCACCAAAACAAGACACGCCAGGTCCGATCCACCAAAACATGACACGCCAGGTCCGATCCACCAAAACAAGACACGCCAGGTCCGATCCACCAAAACAAGACCTGCCAGGTCCGATCCACCAATACAAGACACGCCAGGTCCGATCCACCAATACAAGACACGCCAGGTCCGATCCACCAAAACATGACACGCCAGGTCCGATCCACCAAAACAAGACACGCCAGGTCCGATCCACCAAAACAAGACCCGCCAGGTCCGATCCAGCATAGGGCTTCCCCACCATCCCACGGCCTAATCTCCCCCGCCATAAAATGACCACTATTCCATTCTGATTGGTCATGCACAATCCCGATTACCTCTCATTTGACCCCACAAGCGGCACTATAGTCCCACACTGTCACATACGTAAACCAGCATCAGTCTCCAAGGTACTTCCATCAGGGGGTTTTTAAAGATTTTATGGCCCCCTACAGAACTAAGCGCTGAAATGAGTGGGGGAATGTTGAACAGGTTTCAGTTGAAAATTAAAAATCCACCACTGGCACGGTAAATTGGTGTATCTTTTCATCTGGAACTATCTAGAAGCTTGTTTATTGGTGCTGCACACGCGAGGCCGATTGTAAACTGAGCCGCGACTTCCGTGACAATTTGTAGTGAATCTGTGTCCATGTCTGGTATTGATTGGCAGACAGAGGTTTTATATTGAGAGGACATAGTGGGGGCAAGGCAAGCCCTGGGTGGAAGCAGTTCTACCACCTACTCCCAGTCAAAGTACACTTAATTAACAGGCAAACTCTCCCTTGTAAAATTCCGGCCTCAATATTAAAAAAAGTTGCTTTTTGTTAAAGTGTAATGATTATTTATGCAAAGAACATGAAAGAAACTTTTCTTGAAATACATTTCCTCAAGTAAAACGTATGATAAATAGACTGATTTATAAATAAAAGAATAAAAATAAACAAATATATAGGTCAAATGCTTCTTACCAAACTATGGAAAGCTATGTAAAGGAAGTGTCCAAGTGAAAATAATACAAATACATAACTTTATGCTCTGACATCTCATTCTGCTAATTTATCTATAAAAAACTATTCTGGTAATTTTATAAGGATCCAATAAATGATCCTATAAGTGATCCAGTAAATGATCCAGCAAATGATCCTGTAAATGATATGATAAATGATCCAGCAAATGATCCTATAAATGATCCAGCAAATGATCCTGTAAATGATATGATAAATGATCCAGCAAATGATCCTATAAATGATCCAGCAAATGATCCTGTAAATGATCCTGTAAATGATCCTGTAAATGATATGATAAATGATCCAGCAAATGATCCAGTAAATGATCCTGTAATTCATCTGATAAATGATCCAGCAAATGATCCAGCAAATGATCCAGCAAATGATCCTATAAATGATCCAGCAAATGATCCTGTAAATGATCCTGTAAATGATATGATAAATGATCCAGTAAATGATCCTGTAATTCATCTGATAAAGGTTGAGTATGTACTGACGTTGTTTGTGTGATTACAGATTCTGAAGTCTCACCGGTTCATAGAGGGTTACCACATCAAGTACCGGGTGATGCCAGATATCTACGAGCACATGAGTCACAATGGCCACCACCACCACCACGTGGAGTACACCATCGAGACCGTCGACAGCGGCACAGCCACCATGTACGTGCTACGCAACCTAATGAAGTTCACCTGGTATGAGATCCGCGTGCAGCCCTTCTACCTGACAGTCGAGGGACAGGAGAGCAACATCGTCAGGGTCCGCACATTTGAAGACGGTATGTGTCCTCCTCCTCAATAAAAATAAAAATAAACGGCTTCATCTGTCATTACTATTATTAATTAACAGCTAAATACATCTAGAGGAATTTTAACAATTTTTTTTGGGGGGGTATTGATTTCTTTATGGTGACTTTCTTGAAAGTGTTGTAGTAATTCACGGGAGAGTTTGTTTTGTGTTTTCAGTGCCGTCAGCTCCGCCTCAGAACATTGTAGCCCAGCAACTGGACAATAATACTCTGCACCTGTCCTGGTCACCTCCCCCCCAAGAATACCACAACGGACCTCTACGTGGATATAAGGTATTAAATTCTCCCAAACTCGGTGTATCTTTCACGGGAATACAGCTTTATTTATTATTTTAAGGCAGAGTTATGTTTGCTTCTGAACTAAAGGATTGAGATTTTAGACACCAGGTGGCACTGTGAACTTAATGCAACAGAGGGACTCACTGACACCTTTTATAAATTGATGATATTTTTTATGTTATTTATTTTGCTTAGATGACAAAGAATTGAACAAAAAGTATCTATATATGACTAGCTGAAGTTATGCAAAATTATAATTGTATATGATATTTTTCAGGTGTTTTTTATTGGAAACGAGAGCAAGTTTCATCGCAATATAACGGTGAACGCGTCAACGCACTCCATCGTGGTGAGCCACCTGGTGAAGGGAATGCCTTACCGCCTCCAGATGGCAGCATATAACCGCATGGGAGTGGGAGTCAGGAGTGACCCATATATCGTCGGTACGTTACACTGTGCAGACACTGTGCAGACAGCGCCACCTACTTAGCTTCTGTGCTGGGTTTTTTTTTCTTTTTCAATATAATGATACTAATCAAACTCTTATGTAGCAATTTATCTAAAAAGTAGTGTTCCCTATGTAGTGTCATGTAATAAATGCATTTATGGATTTCTTTTCAAGATTTTAAGTGTTTTATTTTGCTTTATTTTGTTTTATTTTGTTAAGTTGCGCGTGATGGTTCATTCCAATGTGTTTGGGCAGAAAGGCCCTGTCCCCTTATGTTTTATTTGGTATTGGCCTTTAATCAGATCTCTAAAACCCTCCAATAGGGTTGCTAAATGAGTGAGATGTGAATTTTCAGTGGATCCAAAGCAGTGTAAAGGTGGACATCATCAGCATATTGAAGGTGTTCCACATTATATTTATCTATGATATTTGCTAGTGTACACTCCATGCCTAGTACCTCCCTATGGAAAATAATATACATTTTACATAGCAAGAAATTGATTTCTGGAAGATAAGATTGGTGCCATCAAAGGGCTGTGACATCCACTCCAACATAGGGCATGCATAGGGCAATACTTGTTTTTTAAATATTTTTTTGTGGCAGTGAATGTACCCATTGTTGAAACCAAAGATATCCCCCTGACGCTAGGCTGTGGTCCTTGAAGTCAATATGGTATTTATATCCGTTATAAACTGTTACTATGTCTTCAGTGTCAGACCAAATGAACATTTCCAAATACAAGGTGGAACGATATTTCATTCATTTCAAAATGACTTCATTTAGTACTTTTGAAGGAGAATGGTATTTTTGTTGTGTTGTTGACTAAGCCTTGAGATGGAGGTAATTTCTTACCAGAGAGACTGCAGGTAGGATGCTTATTATATTTGATCTGTATGTGGACTCCAGTGCCTTGCAGCAAGTCCATGTAAACATTAAGAACAGGAAAAGATTTGCTAAAAACTCGTTGTTAAGACGTGACATCTGCGCTAGTCCTAAGTGCTGAGCATGATGAGGCAGCCCCTGATTGCAGTCTCTCTGGTCTGTCCTTATTTGCTAGTGATTGCAGTCTCTCTGGTCTGTCCTTATTTGCTAGTGATTGCAGTCTCTCTGGTCTGTCCTTATTCGCTAGTGATTGCAGTCTCTCTGGTCTGTCCTTATTCACTAGTGATTGCAGTCTCTCTGGTCTGTCCTTATTTGCTAGTGATTGCAGTCTCTCTGGTCTGTCCTTATTTGCTAGTGATTGCAGTCTCTCTGGTCTGTCCTTATTTGCTAGTGATTGCAGTCTCTCTGGTCTGTCCTTATTCGCTAGTGATTGCAGTCTCTCTGGTCTGTCCTTATTCACTAGTGATTGCAGTCTCTCTGGTCTGTCCTTATTCACTAGTGATTGCAGTCTCTCTGGTCTGTCCTTATTCGCTAGTGATTGCAGTCTCTCTGGTCTGTCCTTATTTGCTAGTGATTGCAGTCTCTCTGGTCTGTCCTTATTCACTAGTGATTGCAGTCTCTCTGGTCTGTCCTTATTCGCTAGTGATTGCAGTCTCTCTGGTCTGTCCTTATTCACTAGTGATTGCAGTCTCTCTGGTCTGTCCTTATTCGCTAGTGATTGCAGTCTCTCTGGTCTGTCCTTATTTGCTAGTGATTGCAGTCTCTCTGGTCTGTCCTTATTCGCTAGTGATTGCAGTCTCTCTGGTCTGTCCTTATTCACTAGTGATTGCAGTCTCTCTGGTCTGTCCTTATTCACTAGTGATTGCAGTCTCTCTGGTCTGTCCTTATTCACTAGTGATTGCAGTCTCTCTGGTCTGTCCTTATTCACTAGTGATTGCAGTCTCTCTGGTCTGTCCTTATTCGCTAGTGATTGCAGTCTCTCTGGTCTGTCCTTATTCACTAGTGATTGCAGTCTCTCTGGTCTGTCCTTATTCACTAGTGATTGCAGTCTCTCTGGTCTGTCCTCATTCGCTAGTGATTGCAGTCTCTCTGGTCTGTCCTTATTCACTAGTGATTGCAGTCTCTCTGGTCTGTCCTTATTCACTAGTGATTGCAGTCTCTCTGGTCTGTCCTTATTCGCAAGTGATTGTAGTCTCTCTGGTCTGTCCTTATTCACTAGTGATTGCAGTCTCTCTGGTCTGTCCTTATTTGCTAGTGATTGCAGTCTCTCTGGTCTGTCCTTATTCACTAGTGATTGCAGTCTCTCTGGTCTGTCCTTATTCACTAGTGATTGCAGTCTCTCTGGTCTGTCCTTATTCGCAAGTGATTGTAGTCTCTCTGGTCTGTCCTTATTTGCTAGTGATTGCAGTCTCTCTGGTCTGTCCTTATTCGCTAGTGATTGCAGTCTCTCTGGTCTTTCCTTATTCGCTAGTGATTGCAGTCTCTCTGGTCTGTCCTTATTCGCTAGTGATTGCAGTCTCTCTGGTCTGTCCTTATTCGCTAGTGATCGCAGTCTCTCTGGTCTGTCCTTATTTGCTAGTGATTGCAGTCTCTCTGGTCTGTCCTTATTCGCTAGTGATCGCAGTCTCTCTGGTCTGTCCTTATTTGCTAGTTATTGCAGTCTCTCTGGTCTGTCCTTATTCGCTAGTGATTGCAGTCTCTCCAACTTCCCTTGTGATGTTACGAAAATAAGTTTACAAGTGCTTTGAGATGGACAATTTCTCCAAAGTCTGAGTTTTCCTATTTTACATGAGATTTCAGCATGGCATCTATATGATTGTTCCATTTGAGGTTCTCGCCATATGTCATGCCAAAGCCCTAAGAACCCATTCCTATCAACATGTTGATAGATATTTCTCCAAACCAGTGCTCAGTAAGTTTCTATAAGCATGCACTCAGACTTGTGTTAATGCTAAGTGTCTTGCTTGTAAAGGACTGGTCCAGTTTTGCTTCACCTTTGTCCAGTTTTGCTTCACCTTTGTTAATGGTATGTGCTTGATCTGATGGGAGCTTACTGGCATTTCTATGGGAAACCAATATTGCCATTATTCTCTGACCTAGAAACTGGCCATTATCCCATTATATATAACTTGCCACTTTCCTATGACACACCAGATTTGCTTATTCTGAAATATAAGCTTTGTTGGTCATCATTTCATTTCAGATTTATTTTGTTATATAGACTTCCAGTCTGGAGGTTGATGAGTGTATAATGTTGTGTTATGTGCTTGTTCAGGTGGAGAATCTGCACAGGGCTTGATCCAGGGATTTGTCAAGGAGCCGTGGTTCATTGCCACCCTGATCGGTACGATCGGTGGCACCCTCTGGCTGGCCCTCTGTGTGTTCAGCATCTGGCTATACAGGAAGAAGAAGGCTCGCAAGAAGATGCACAAAAATGGCGTCATGACAGGTAAATAAATCTACACTTTCTATAACATCTAAATCATCACTGCTGGAAAATAGCGACAATCAAAGCGTAAAGAGCACAATTCTTTTGATGATGAATTTCTCAAATTTAATGCTTAAATAATGTTGTTTGTTTATTTTTGTTTGTTTAGTGCCAGTACACAAGACTGATGATCCATCAAGGTAAGAATAATAAATAATAACAAAGAATTATTCTTAATTTGAGAAAACAGTTTTTAATTATTATTGTTCATTCCATTGCAAGTTTACCTTTGAATTAATTTAAACATATATTTTGATGTATCTATCGTACGCCACTTGTATTATTAATATGACAGCAAACTTCACATTAACCTTGCTTTGCCTAACATCTCTGCATCTTTCCTCTCCCTGCATTGCTTATACCTCTCGTTCCAAAATCTCTGATTTTCCCTCTCTCTCTCTCTCTCTCGTTCTCTCATTCTCTCGTTCCAAGCTTCCCTCTCTCTTGTTAAGATATAGAGAACCCTTAATGTATTCATCTCAGTAACTAACCCCTTGGGATTATACATTTATAATACTCCATTATAAAAGAGCTTGTAAAAATCCATGGTGTTAGAAATTCTGTAAGATTGTAGCCAAATTTTGCCTCATCTAATAAATATATAATGGCGCTTGGTTTAGTGTGCATGAAATTGTAGGACCATGATCACTATACTGACAATTTACTTTGAAATATCTTTATAATGATTTGAAATTGAATTTGAACTATTTAACATTGTCCTTTGTAACCAAACCAAAACATAATGGGTGATATTTCTTTAGTGAAAATTGTAATACAACTTGGCATTAAAGAAAAGAAAATGCCAAGTCATTGTAGTGAATCATAGGACTGCAGAAACTGGTAGCTAGTGCTCCCATTGGCTGTGGCTGACCTTGACCTGTGACCTTGTATGGCTCTCTCCTTGCAGACTTGGCAGTTACTTCAACACACTAAATGCACCTAACTATCTGCAGAAAGATATCCAAAACCATGGTAAGTGCGCAGCAAACTTCAACAATCACCATGGCAACACAACAACAACAGCAACCCAGTATCTCAGCAGCAAGCCTGAACAATTTGCTTCAAGTAGATACGAATGCTTCTACTGAATAAACATTTCAGGCAAGGTTTTGGAAGGACACATTGCTTTGCTCAAGTTGAGACTGCTGTAGGCTGTTGCACAGTGCCATGGTGATTATTCCTTCAGGTTGATTAACATGTTGTATTTTTCTTTTATTATGCAAAGGGCGGAACACTTGGCCAACCACGTTCCTTTACTCTCAGCGCATCTCCAATCTGGGGCCTCTTCCTCAGGTAACCATGGCAACCATTTATGTATCCATGGCAGCTATGCTCACCATGGCAACGGGCAGCCATGTTGTTGCTGTTCAGGGTCGCCTAGCAACAGTGACCCTTCCTCACCTAATACTTGTCTTTTATGTCAACGGCACAGTAAGACTTGCTTTTTGTTTCAATTTGGTTTAAGTTTCATTTAAATTCAATATTTTTGGATTCATTTTGGCTAGTGCTTTGCAGGGGGTACTGTGTGAGGTTTTGAGCTTATAATCAATAGTTGAGCTACTATAGTCCAAATATTCACCCAACTGTGATGGACCCATGACAGGGCATAGCTCCCCTATAGTAATGCTATTCACTGGTAGTGTATCGTGTCATGGGGCTCCTCTGTTTGTCCTCTTTTTGTCCTCTGTTTACAAATAGCAGACATTTGAGTGTACGCAGTTAACATGCAGATAATATTGTGCATAGTAACCATAAAATAGTTTTTAAAAAATTAGCCAATTTTTGCCATTCACATCGCAGCTTTTTGGTAGGAATAATTGTTATGTTTTTTTTCAAGATAAAAAACTATAGATAGTGAAAAAAATCCCTGATAAGAAGTATATACTTCATGTATCATATGCCAATTGAGTAACAATTGCCCAAACAAAGATACTATAATAGTAAATTGGTCTAGTATGAAGAGCTCTCAAAAATCATGGTAAATAATTTTTCAGTACTTTTTAATAGACATTCATTTAGATAAATTCAAATTGAATTTACAAAGTGAAATTTGAAGCAATATGCCGGTGCGATGTGGTGAATTATTTGTGTTGTCCTTCTAGCGGACGGGCTGCAGCCGGATGTTACGAACGTGAGTGAGCAGAGAAGCAAGGAGGAACAGATGAAGGAGAACCTATACAACACACCAAACGTGCCAGCGCCACCTATGAAGACCTTCTACAACAAGAACGCCATGCCGGTGGCGCCGTACGCCACCACCACGCTCATCACCAACAACATCCTCAACAAGCAGCCGTCGTCAGAGGGCAGCGCGTTCCGCCCGATCCAGAAGGGAAGTCCCTACATACAGCAGGGAAGTGGGTCAAGCGACAGCTGCCTCAAGCCTGATATGAGCAGCGAGTCCAACACGGACAACAGCAGGCCAAACACAGGTGAGCAACCAGACGGACGAACGACGGACGAACGACGGACGCATGACGGACACATGACAGACATAAAAATTATTTTGTACAGAAATCCTCTCTGTTTCAGTGTGTCATGTTTTTGAAACATAAAAAAATTGTAAACACTTTTTGTGACTGTTCCTTTTTCCAACATTGTGCAAATACATCATGCAAACCTCACCTATTTTGTACGTGTTTAGAAGGTGGTGATTTATGTTTCCTTATATATGTAAGTTGAGTCTGACTATGCTTGCTCATGTTTTTTAAAAGTGGCAAAATATTTTTTATTCTAGACAAAAAATATATTTATCGTGATTAAGAACCAGATTCAATAAAAACATTTCACTCAAAGATGAACAATATTTGGATATTTCATTATAGGAAAAATGCTTAGAAGACGAATAATAAAAGGTAGAAAGAGTCAATTCTGGTGTGCAGGAAAACATTTTGCTAAGACTTTGAACTCCTGTAGCTATTGGAAAATATAATTGCACATATGATCCCCACTCTATTAATCTACCTGAACATAAGATTTCACCCAACTAAATCTCGATGAATATCAGGCAAATTTACCAACTCAACTATAATGGAAATCAGAAACTCTATAAAGCTCAATATAAGGATATCAGATGAACGTATCTAATTACATATTAGGATATAAAATATATATTGACTTATATTTCTGGATAAACCCACCAATCTGTCTAGATATCAAACAGTTTCCATGAGCAATAGAGCTTCACTAATTACTCTTAGATGTCACATGGTTCTGTGTGTGATACTTATAAGATATCTCAAATTCTATAATAATAACATCCAGTTGTAACCAATTCCAATGATCTTTTTAAGAACAGATCTTTATTATTCAAAGAGTTTTAATGGTTAAGAATGACGTTTTGTGACAGAAATGCTGAGAGATATTCTCATTTTTGGAGAACTATAATATTTCAGATCAATTCAAATATAAACTAAATTATTTTAATCTTTCAGAAATAATTTCATTTTCATTTTCTTGATCATGTCTGAATGATATCGCAGAAAATGTGAAAATCTTTATCATTGTGGTGTCAATCTGCGCCTCAACCTCACATGTCATCACTAACACTACAAACAAACTACTAACACTACTAACACTACAAACTATGAACACTGCAACCTACTAACACTGCAAACTACTAACACTGCAAACTATTAACACGGCAAACTACTAACACTGCAAACTACTAACACTGCAAACTACTAACACTACAAACTACTAACACTACAAACTACTAACACTGCAAACTACTAACACTGCAAACTACTAACACTGCAAACTACTAACACTGCAAACTACTTACACTACAAACTACTAACACTGCAAACTACTAACACTGCAAACTACTAACACTGCAAACTATTAACACTGCAAACTACTAACACTACAAACTACTAACACTGCAAACTACTAACACTACAAACAAACTACTTACACTACAAACTACTAACACTGCAAACTAACACTGCAAACTACTAACACTGCAAACTACTTACACTACAAACTACTAACACTGCAAACTATTAACACTGCAAACTACTAACACTACAAACTACTAACACTGCAAACTACTAACACTACAAACAAACTACTTACACTACAAACTACTAACACTGCAAACTAACACTGCAAACTACTAACACTGCAAACTACTAACACTGCAAACTACTAACACTGCCACTAAATGTGTTAGTTGACTACTACTATGTGTGTGCGTGAGTGGCTGGTAGTGACATCTTTCCCCGGCTTCTTGCAGAGATTCTCCCCTATGATCAGTTGCCCTTTATAGACGGCCGTAGCCCCATCCACAGCGAGTATGGAAGTATGATTGCAGGTCGGTCCACCAGGTGGCACTTAACTCATTTATCTCTCAAACATTTCAGTGAAGCCACCCCCAAATCAATCTTTCTATCACTCCAATTCTTTACCAGATTGAAAAATACAATTTTTTTTTATTCAAGAAAAACTTTTTTCAAAAGCTTGGCTTCATTGAAATGTCTCATCAAGCTTAATTTCACATAAGTATGTGTACCTTTGCCTTAATATCCTCCTGTCATGGGACATTGGTATTCTTCATTTAAGGGGAGTACATCATCTATGTGAAATTAATATCTTGGTTCATTCTGTTTTATCCACATGTGTGTCCTAGTTATGCGTGTGCGTGTGTATGTGCTTGTGATACGTGTGTGTGTGTGTTTTGTCTGTTCTATATTAGCACATTACGTTATATTATGCTACAGTTCCATCATCTATGTGAAAAAGAATGATCCTCCTTTCAATATATTTTTTTAGGTTTCATGATTTTATCCATCTTGGAATTATCACCGTTATACTGGACAATTGCATTTCTCAAGACTTCTCAAGAGTTCACTTTTTTGTACTTTATAACTATGAAATTTCCCATCATGTGGACGCATGGCTGCCAGAAATAATTAGTTTTTCCTCATTGTTCAAGAATCAAACCATTGAAAATCAAGTGAATATTTCCAATATTACAGAATTTATCAGAATCATTTCAGCCATTAAAGAAGTTTTGGATTTAACCAACTTGAAACTCTCGTCTTTTATTATCTTCTATTATTTTTTTGGTTTATTCAGTAGTTTTAGGTGATCGTAATATTATAATGCATGGGCAGTGCAAATACCTATATAGTATATTTACATCATAATTTACTGATTAAATAAATCTAGTCCAGAGAGTTGTGCATAATTTTAATGATTAATATATAAATATCAAATGTGGTATATTTTTCAGATGATGATCCAATTAATCGGATCCCAGGAGGCCCACCAGGGGGATTCCCCATGTTGTTCTTACCCCCTCCTCCCGAGCATCCTCCGCCGAGTGACATCGGCACACCGCCGGATTCTCCGACGGACAACCGGCGACACATGTCCCGGGGGATGAGTGACCGGGAGTCTAACAGCCCGTACGCCCAGTTGCCGGCCAGACAGCAGCAGTACATGCACGGTAGCGAGCACAACACTCCGGTGACAGAGAGTCCCTACCACCAGGTGCCGTACTCCGACAGTGAATACCAGTCTGTTAACAATGGAAATCGGTGTTTCTCACCACGCGCCCTCCAAGAGGGACGGACTCATTCCCTGCGGGGACCACACCATGGAGAGCGCTCACAGTCACCGCCTAACATACCCCCACAGTGTAGAACAATGTCCCCGCGGGCACACATTGACCTGAGAGCCTACTCACCACGGTGCATGAGTGAGCCCGAGCGAGGCCCAACGCCGCCCGTACGGGCGTATAAACTTGTCCCTCTTAACGATCACCCTCACCACCCTCATGAATTACAAAGACATTATTCAGACACAGAGGGCGCTCCGGTACCACCACTGCGGATGTTGTCGTCTCACAACCCACCATCGCCAGCACCGGATGACCCAATGATGGACCGAGGAATTCAGTCGTCACTGCCCAGTCTCGCCAATGAATGTATGATGAACCCCACAGCCAGGTATGAATGCCTCAAGTATTCCTATAAATAGCATGAATCTAGGTCAACCCCACAGCCAGGTATGAATGCCAAGTACTTCTATAAATAGCATGAATCTAGGTCAGTCCAACAGCCAGGTATGGATCATGTGCAAATTATCCCTATAAATAGCATGAATTCTAGGTCAACCCCACAGTCAGGTATGGATCAAATGCCAAGTATTCCTGTAAATAGTATAGAATCTAGGTCAACCCCACTGTCAGTTAGAAATCACATGAAGTTCCAGGAAACTAATAGCATTTCTCAATGTAGACTGGAGCATTCGGAAGATGGTCCCTTGTTACATCTGGGTGGAAGTCAGGATTCGGAGGAAGTCATTCCAGATTATGGGGATGACTTTGATTTGGACAATGTGATGCTCCGGCAGGACTGCCCCTCTCCAGACTCCAGTATCGGAGACTTGGATCCGAACGTGACTGGTGAGTGATAATACGCTCTCTGCATGGTTATCGTTGACACCATCTCCCCGAGAAACAAAACTGAAAATTCTATCATATGTTATCTGCTGTGTGATAAAATTTACCTTTTAATAAGCCATTTATAAATCTGAAATTGATTATTATTTAATATTTTCATGAGTAGAGACATTTTCCACATTATGGATGTTGTTACATTAAGAGTTAAATTGCTTGTATTTTTAAATAAATTTCACCGTAATTATAGAATTAGCACATATTTTATTGTGGGTGCACTATTTTCTCTCTATTTTTTATGTTTCACACTAATGAATCCTAGAGATTCTAAAAGTGACATTAAACTCACTGATAATGCTAAACTTTAGTTAATTTCATTTTATTATGAAGTTGGTCAACAAACAACAAATTTCACTTTGATATGAAATGTCTTCTATTTCTTGTTTAAAATTAATTAATTTTTTCATCACAAATTAAACTCTAAATATGATAGATATTTTAAAATCAATTTAATTTTTTTTTAAATTTCATTTCTTTTTAAAAATCGATGTCAACATGTGGATATGTTGTTGCTTGGTTGTAATGTTGATTGGGTGATAATAGAGTAGCGACACTGAGCATGTGGTCTTGTATTTGTCAGGGAACTGTGAACTGTGGGAGAATGTGCTGCCTCCACACGGAGACATGGTCATGCCCACCCACGTGGCAGACGATCAAGGTACACTACATTTGGGCATTGTTTACTAGACTAAAAGGCAAACTACACCCAGTTTCTACATTTAAAGGGGAACAGCACTTAACTTTAGAAATGCAATATATTACTTGTGCATGGAATTATACTTTTACATTACAGATCTTGACAAACATTTTTTTTTCTTGATCATTAAATAAATTTCCACAAATTTAATTTCAGGAATAAAAAATAATATGCACAAAAAACACATAATTTTGGCTCTTTTGTAAGCAGTTGAGTAAGACTAACGTTATATTCTGAGATATTTACCAGGCATATCCATATAGTTTTCATGCCATATATTCAGACACTTTGCTGCACTTATTGCACATGTATATCAACCTTTTTGGCTTGAAATGTCACCCAGTTTGTGACACAGATTAATAACAATTTGCTTGCGATCTGAAATGTTTGCAGACCTGACAGCTAATTTTATGGCTTTTCAGATTTTAAAATGGGCCTAAACACACCAATTCCCCCACAATCACACTCTACAAAATACAATCCATCATTTTCACAAATTTATTTGTAGTAAAGTAAATTGAATATAAAATATTTTTACGGGATAAAGTTATTTCAGGAATATATTTTTACTGAGACAACTCAGACTTTTAATTTTAATTTCATAAATATTATAAAATAAGACAGTGTACATAATTCTGAGGTCCTGATAGGTTATGTACTCAGTTTATCAGTAACTGTGAGGTCCTGATGGGTTATGTACTCAGTCTATCAGTAACTGTGAGGTCCTGATGGGTTATGTACTCAGTCTATCAGTAACTGTGAGGTCCTGATAGGATATGTACTCAGTCTATCAGTATCTGTGAGGTCCTGATAGGTTATGTACTCAGTCTATCAGTAACTGTGAGGTCCTGATAGGTTATGTACTCAGGTCCTGATGGGTTATGTACTCTGTCTATCAGTATCTGTGAGGTCCTGATAGGTTGTGTACTCAGTCTATCAGTAACTGTGAGGTCCTGATAGGATATATACTCAGTCTATCAGTATCTGTGAGGTCCTGATAGGTTATGTACTCAGTCTATCAGTAACTGTGAGGTCCTGATAGGATATGTACTCAGTCTATCAGTAAATGTGAGGTCCTGATAGGATATGTACCCAGTCTATCAGTATCTGTGAGGTCCTGATAGGTTATGTACTCTGTCTATCAGTATCTGTGAGGTCCTGATAGGTTATGTACTCAGTCTATCAGTAACTGTGAGGTCTTGATAGGTTATGTACTCAGTCTATCAGTAACTGTGAGGTCCTGATAGGTTATGTACTCTGTCTATCAGTAGCTGTGAGGTGCTGATGGGTTATTTACTCTGTTTTTCAGTAATTGTGTTGTGAATGTGGGAGTATTGGTGTGAGGTTGTACATTTACTGCTGGACTATGGTGTCTCTGTCGACTCTGAGCCTGTCACCCTCTCCTCTCTCTTTCCACTCTCAAGCTGTCCCTTCTCTGCCTATTTCCCTTTACTTTTCATTTGCTTTGTTTTGCACATGGTCATCTATTTTGTTGTGTTTTATGTGTTCATTGTCTGTGTCTAGTGTAAGTGATAATCTTGCAAATTTCACTCTTTCCAAGAAATAAAAGCTTTCATGTAAACATTTTCTTGATGGCAACCATTGGATTTAGGCCAAAAAAAGGAGAGAAAAAATTAGGAAAGAGTGAAATGTCCTATGTATGAGAGTCTTGATGATTGAGAAATAAAGCTTGTGTGAGTATATATGAGACTGTGATGTTGACTCTGTCACACCGCACCATCATCGGTTCCTCACCCTTTCTGTCTGCCCCTTCCACAGGTTCCATGCTGGCATCGTGGGCGAGCATAACAGACAACAGTGACACCAATTGTTCCAGTAATCGGTCAAGCGCTCTGAGTTCTAGCGATGGCTCGTTCTTTGCAGAAGCGGACTTTGCTAGCGCTGTGGCCAAGGCGGCCGAGCTGTCGGGACTCACGGTGGTCGGGTCCACCGTCATAGATCCCAATGCTGGCAGAGAACGACCAAAAAGTAGGTCCACAATCCAGTCAACCTTTTTTTTTTTTCTAATGTATATCTGTATTTGTATGGTCTTATTAAGATTGTCAATATGGCATAATTTCCTGAAGGGTGTAGATTTGTCGATTATAAACACATCTTTGGGTTGTGAAATGTATCTTTTTTTTTCTTCTTTTTTTTATTAATATTCTGATTTGGTGAATTATTGCAGTACGTAAATCTGCCAAGCACCGAAGCGAGCGAGCGAAGCGGCCGACGAGTCCCTACAGTACGGACAGCAACTACAGCACGGTGCAGGTACCACACCGGCCGTACCCCAAGTCTGAGCGCAAGAGGCAGCTACAGGAGCAGGCGACCAAGTACGGAGGCGTAGGCCTATCCCCTCCCATGCGCAATGGCAACCACCCGCCTCCCGGACAGAAGCCCAAACCAGCAGTGAGAAATAAGCCCCGCGTGCCTCAACAGGGGTCACCACAGAACAATGGTGAGGAGGACGGTAGGCATTCACTTCGTGTCTCGTCTGCTTGTATTACCTACCTGCTTACCTTAAATGCATATATATATATATATATATATATATATATATATATATATATATATATATATATATATATATATATATATATATATATATATATATATATATATTAATATTAGATAATAGGACAGAAATGAACTGCTCTAGCATAATAGATTTTTAGTAATATAGTTCCTATTTTAAAAATATAATCAGGGTTTATGATAGATATATTTTGGCTTATTAACTGGGTATTTTGATGAGTATGCTGTAGTTCACACTATTATATAAATGCCGGATTTTTTGGTCAGTAGATTTTGCAGTGAATATTCTATTAGTATTGGCACTTTAAAAAAAATCAGATTTATTATATTCTTTAAATTATTTAAACATCTCTACCAGAGAAGATTTCCATGCAAAAGATAAGTCCACGTTTTCACATACGCATTGGTTATATTAGAGATATATGCACGTGTTTCTCTTTGTTTTTCTCTAGTCCCGGACGTCCCATCATATAACAAGCCAAACTTCCCGAGCCCGTCCGGCAACGGAAACGGCTTTGGTATGAACGGCAATAACAATGTCAACAAACAGAACGGGGAGGTACAACGAAGTGCAGCGTCAACACCAAAGACCCCGACACATCCCAACGGCCTGATCGAGCCAGTCATGAGGGGCAACCCTATCACCATGGCGTTTGACACTACTGATGTAAGTTTGAGAGAAGTATGCATTTGCTCTTACTTTGTCTTTTTATAATAACACTTTTCTCTTAGCCTCGGCGATATCCGTGCGGGTTCAGTCGTGTCAGAGTCACAGGACTGGAACTCCTCTGGTATTCAAGGGGTTGAATTAATTATATAATGACATGACTAATGGAATATTTTTATAATAGAACATTTTTATAATAATAAAAATGATGCAAAATCCATATTATAAAATGATATTATATCGTATTATATTATCCCTTCAGTATTACTAACAAATTATAAACCAAGGCAGGAGAACATTAAAAGTCCAAATATTTACTGTAAATGTAATGTTTCTTGCCAATTTGTCATTAAGAAAACAAAGAAAAATATTTGCTAATACATTTTAATAAAGATGATTGATTTGGAAATGATATATGTGTTTTCTGTGACTTCAGACTCCCATCGTATGAGTGAGGGGGAAACTTGATGTGATCTGCCAAGGCACCCGCGACTTAGGAGCAGACATGTTCAACAGATTCAGAAACACTCAATGGATGTAACAAACCGGATGTGACATACTAAAAGAGCAGTGGAAATACACATGTAACAGACAAGGATGCCATGTTGAGTTCACATGCTTTGGCTGTCAGTTACGTTGAGCGATTTCCATACTTTGCTGAGTGTTGTCATCAGAAATAATAAAATACTCTGGCCGAGGGAAGAAATCAGTCTCCAGAACACATTCTCAATACAATACATTACATATACACCTATATGAAGGTCAGTGTATGATGGTCAGTAACTCAAGCAAAGTGTCTTCAACTATTACGGTTTTTTACGAGTTGGTTCGATACTTGATTTTTACATCTCAAGTGCTCACTCCTTGCCAGCTTCGGCCAACTACAGGGGCTCCCCCTAGTGGCCATGACCATCACCATGGAAACACATACAATACTTCTGCTCAGAAACAAAGAAATGTCTAATTCATTGACAACCAGGGAGAAAAAAATACTGTGCTCATTTTGAAATCATTTGTCCGCATCCGTTGTGACAAGAATGGCAGAATAACTGATAAACTGAATATATCACTAAGATATAAATACAGCTTGTTCCCATTCTAGATCAAACAGGATGTGATTTCAAAGGTCAGTAGGGTCAAGGTCATTTCAAGATGAAAATATATATAAACATGAAGGTGCTGCAGGACAGACAAAAAATTACATATTTACGTGAGAAATTATGGACACTCACAGCATGACATGAAACTCACAGATAATGATGAAGACTGAAACCAGGAAGGAACTATGTCATTCTTGGTGACGTTTCTGTGGGGAGGAAAACAAGAAGATATTATCGTTTTTATTATGTGATGGAACACATTAAATGCTGTCAACTTTTGTCACTTCTTGTCAACTCATCCATGTATTTGCCCATGCTGGTATGAAACACAATATTTTCACGCAGAATAATTTCGGGGAATTTATTATACAGTATATACAATGATGTATAAAATGGTACCTATAATTTGTAGGTCAGAGGGCAAATGGAATATTTCCCCCAAATTATGCGACATCATCTTTTACTGCAATTAAAAACATAAGGATGCTAATTGTACGTGGAAATGCCACTATATTTGACATCAATTTGTTCATATTTGTATTTGTAAATAACTTGCGATTTTTGCTGTAATGTCTTATCAATGGAGGAGAGAGAAACCCAGACAACACAGTTAAAGATATTTCTTACATGGAGTATGAAGCAATATTTCTGGATCAACTTTTCTATTTTCCATCAGTCCCAAAAACAGTCAGACATTCCCCTATTATCACCTTTGTGTTTTATTAAATAGTTGCAACATTAAGACAATATGATAGAAGGCAGAGATTGAAAACTGGAAACTCTGCGTTATATATATATATGTAGGAATAAATTTAACGTGTGGGTGATAATGGAGGAAGAATAAATGTTATAAGTGAATATCATTTTGAAACTAATTCAGATGTTAGTCATAATTTGACTGAGAAAAAAAAGGTTATAGTGAAACTGACTCAAAATAGGAATTTTGATCTAAAGGGCATTTTGTGCCCTGAGTGATTTCTCTCACGTGTTGTTGATTATATACATAATATATAAATATTATATATATATTATATCTGCCATGAGGGCATGGTGATTTGTGTGTATAATTCCCTTCAGTATACTGTGTGAATTTGATGTTATACTGAATGACTAGAAATATGCTATTATATTGTAGATCATACACACTTGGATGTTTAAATTACCACATGACCTACACTTTGCCGGCTTCATAAATTGAAATCACCACATGACCTACATTTTGCTTGCTTCATGATTCTACGAGTTGTACAAAATACTAAGTTAAAGTGAAATAAATACTGCCAAACTTAAATAACTCAAGCAAATTAACCTGTTCTTTGAAAAATCACAAATTTGGTAAATGATCATTCTGGATGTTAAATAATTATTCTCATTATTTACAATTTAAATTGTCTCAGTCACCATATATATATATGCTGATTTTATGATATGAAATGCCAGGATGAAGACTGGTATCTTAAAAGCTCTGCTATAATAAAGCCTTTTATTTCAGCACTCAATGTACACAATTTATTTGTTATGTGAGTGTGTATGTTTTTGTATGCCATGGACGCCACTTTTGGCATTGATGTATGGGTATTTTAATCACAAGAGCACAAGAAATCGACGTATGATTCATTACAAGATAATAATCTGAATGTTTTAATATCTATATTCATCAAAACCAAAGTTTGTATACATGTACAGTCAGGTGACAAAGAACTGAACCATATCAAGCATCAATACCATGTAGTGAGTTTGTTTTTTTTGCACAATATCCCAGCATAATTGAACACAGTCAGTTTCTAGTCTACTCCATTGCGTGTATGTATCATGACTATGGGCGGGTCGAGTACGAGTCGATCACGCCTAGCTGCAAATTGTACAATATATGAATGTAAAGTTTCCCAGTAACAGAGCAATGGGTACGTCGGGGTAGCCATGGTAAGCTCCATAGCAACAGAGCAAGGATGCATAGCGGTGCTATGGTCCATAGCAACAGAGCAAGGATGCATAGCGATGCTATGGTCCATAGCAACAGAGCAAGGATGCACAGCGGTGCTATGGTCCATAGCAACATAGCGGTGCACAACCACTCTGTGACACCCGTACCGGACCAAATGCCTGTTCAGTGATAAACAACCAGAATTTATTTTTACATTGTTTAAATAATTACCTGTAGATTGCGAGCCTAGAACAAATAAATGAGACCCAGAGAGATTCTCTGAGTGAAGAATAGAGTATATAGTAGTAATGCAACTGTGCACTCGGTTTGTGTTCTAAATTGGAAAAAAATAAATAAATAAAATAAATTGCTCATCTTCTACAAGAGATGCTTCTTGGTGCTGAGTTGCGGGATATTTGAGATTTGAGGAGCCGCGAGTGGGTGAATGAGTAACTCCACAGGATTCATGAATGAGCTCTCACTGCCCCATAGTACTTCTTTAAAAATTCAATAAAAGTCATTTTATAATTTGGTAATTTTTTTTATAATAATAATATTCGCTCAAAATTCGGAGGGAGGGAAACAACACATTTCTGATTTCTTCATGTCTTATCTATGTAACTAAGCTTTTTTGGAAATGATGTTTCTTGACAAATTGTTTTGGAATTCCATGAATTGTGAAGACTTGTGTGTTTTGTATGTGACTGAGGCGGGAGATATACTAATGTATGACAGTAGTGACGTCATTGTACATGAATAGCCTTCATTGTGAAACTTTGTACAGTAGATCGGGATGTATTAATTTATTAAAAGTTTATATATAAAATTGTCTGTGTTTTGTCATTTTTTTAAACATGATTAAAGAATATCATCAATATTTGTAAAAGTGAGATAAGGAATGACTAGTTTATATTTACTTCAACTGCAGACTCTGAAAAAGGCATTAATCAGTGTCCATTTCCTGATTCATTAATGAACCCAGTCTCTTATCTATGAATGATTCCCTAATGAGGACAGTCCCTAATCAGGGATCAAGTCCCTTACCTATGATTGATTCCCTAATGAGGACAGTCCCTAATCAGGGATCAATTCCCTTATCTATGAATGATTCCCTAAAGAGGACAGTCCCTAATCAGGGATCAAATCCCTTATCTATGAATGATTCCCTAAAGAGGACAGTCCCTAATCAGGGATCAAGTCCCTTATCTATGAATGATTCCCTAATGAGGACAGTCCCTAATCAGGGATCAAATCCCTTATCTATACCCTATTCAGGGTCCAGTCTTTCATTTATCACTGTTTCTCTATAATATATCCAGTCCCTTATCTATGAATGATTCTTTCATCTTCCTCCTTTGAATCCCTAATCAGTGTCTATTTTATATCCTTAAATTATGACCAAACAATTGTTCTTTCTATTAATTAGATGCCCAGTTAGTCATCCCAAGCCATTCATCAATGATAACATTAATTCAAGCAGACTAGTTTAAAGTTGTTTTTATAACTAGATAATACAAAAGATAACATGTAAATTTAAAAAATATATAGATTTCACAATTTAATTAATATTCCATAAAAGTTTTATCTACAAGGAAATTATCATTCAAGCATTGATACTTCAGCGACATGAAAATATTTTTAGGTAATACATTATTATTATTTGATGAACAATCTATAGATCAGTCAGTCTTTTAAGATCAAATTTAAGGTTGGGCAAATTTTATTCATTTAGAGTGACCTCTAGTGGTAGATAGAAGAGATAGCAGTGCCCTCTAGTGGTAGATAGAAGAGATAGCAGTGCCCTCTTGTGGTTGATTTTTTTTTTTAAATTGATCCTCCCAGGCCATTGTCTACTATCAACTTTATCTGAATGCCAATCTGTAGAGGTCTGTGCTGTAAAAACAATACATCCTTGTTCTGTAGACCAATCTTAGTTCTGTAGACCAATCTTAGTTCTGTAGACCAATCTTAGTTCTGTAGACCAATCTTAGTTCTGTAGACCAATCTTAGTTCTGTAGACCAATCTTAGTTCTGTAGACCAATCTTATGCTTTGTAAACTTCACTGAAGAACTCCACTATAAAGTCATCCACAATGCTTTTGTCTGGTATGCTTGCCACCATGCCATACATAGCAGCTGTCCCCTTCTTAGACAGAGCCTTGTTGTCCTGAAATCACAAGTAGAAATATTCATGGATATTCTGATGACCTTGGTTCATCTATGGTGTGAGGAGAAAGACCCCCAACTCTTCTTTGAAAGGAGAAGGGCAATGTGTCTCAGTGGTATACTTCTATCTGATTTGAATTGTGCAGAAAATACTTGACAAACAAATTCACAAACACATCTTCCAAACATGTATATCATAATTACTATTTAGAAAGTTTCATCACTTCATCATTTTTTTTGGAATCAAAATTTTCAAACTAAAAGGCTCTTTGACTCTGGGAAGTACATGTAAGAGCCTAACAAAATAACCAGCAGATCAAAAACTGCATGTAAAAAAACCCATCCCAAACCACAACCTCCTATTGTGATGTTTATTAATAACGAAAGGCACAAATATATGGATAATGATAAAGAGCATAACTTATTTCAAATTGGTACCTTTAAAAAGTTTTTTCTCAAAAACAATGAGCATTAGGCAACCAAAAAAACATGGGGCCTTACTTTATATAATAATAATACTTTTATTTGACCATCCATATCAATACAGATACATAGTCCTATGTAAGAGTATGAAGAAAATACAATATTTATAGTGGTTTGTTTCTCACCTTGACGATGGCAACAGCTTCGGTGAGGTCTTGTACGAGCTGCGAGGCGACCTTGACATGGTGGGGCATGATGGTGCAGTGCAGACTGTCCGGGTACTGCTGCCTCTCCGGCTTCCAGCCCCTCTCCTCCAGAACATCCGCCACGGCCAGGATGCTGACGGACGGATCATCCGAGCCGATGGCGAAGGCTGTCATGTTAGGCTCTCCCAGGATCCGTACACCCTGAAATGTCACATGTCCCAGATCATCTGTGTTATTTTAAAGGATATTTCTTATTTGTTTGGAAAATATGCATCAAAATATTCATTAAAGAAATGTGGTGTGCGACCTCAATCCATACAACAGAATATGGCCCAATGAGCAACAATATCCCTGGATTTCACAGATAGAAAAGTCTGATTTCTAATTTCTGATGTTTGTGTTTATTACAGGACACATTGCTGAGTGGAGTAGGCCGAGCAACTCACCTGGATGTTGTTGATTCCCTCTTTGAGGCTGTTGGTGGTTTCCATAAGTTGCTTGGCCACCTTAATGTAGCCGTCCTGACCCATGGCCTTCAGAGCCACCCACGCTGCAGCTATGTTGCCTCCTGCAAACAGTTCAAACATCATAATGGTATCTGTCACCTGGTCCTGCTGCCAGTCCTGCTATACGACACACCTGGTCCTGCTACCAGTCCTGCTATACTCCACACCTGGTCCTGCTATACTACACACCTGGTCCTGCTATACTAAACACCTGGTCCTCCTACCGGTCCTGCTATACAACACACCTGGTCCTGCTGCCGGTCCTGCTATACAACACACCTGGTCCTGCTGCCAGTCCTGCTATACAACACACCTGGTCCTGCTACCAGTCCTGCTATACGACACACCTGGTCCTGCTACCAGTCCTGCTATACGACACACCTGGTCCTGCTATACTACACACCTGGTCCTGCTATACGACACACCTGGTCCTGCTATACGACACACCTGGTCCTGCTATACGACACACCTGGTCCTGCTACCAGTCCTGCTATACGACACACCTGGTCCTGCTATACAACACACCTGGTCCTGCTATACAACACACTTGGTCCTGCTATACAACACATCTGGTCCTGCTATACAACACATCTGGTCCTGCTATACAACACATCTGGTCCTGCTGTACAACACATCTGGTCCTGCATACAACACACCTGGTCCTGTCATACTCCACACCTGGTCCTGCTATACTACAAACCTGGTCCTGCTATACTACACACCTGGTCCTGGTATACTACACACCTGGTCCTGCTGCCAGTCCTGCTATACAACACACCTGGTCCTGCTGCCAGTCCTGCTATAAACACACCTGGTCCTGCTACCAGTCCTGCTATACTACACACCTGGTCCTGGTATACTACACACCTGGTCCTGGTATACTACACACCTGGTCCTGCTGCCAGTCCTGCTATACAACACACCTGGTCCTGCTGCCAGTCCTGCTATAAACACACCTGGTCCTGCTACCAGTCCTGCTATACGACACACCTGGTCCTGCTATACAACACACCTGGTCCTGCTATACAACACACTTGGTCCTGCTATACAACACATCTGGTCCTGCTGTACAACACATCTGGTCCTGCATACAACACACCTGGTCCTGTCATACTCCACACCTGGTCCTGCTATACTACAAACCTGGTCCTGCTATACTACACACCTGGTCCTGGTATACTACACACCTGGTCCTGCTGCCGGTCCTGCTATACAACACACCTGGTCCTGCTGCCAGTCCTGCTATACAACACACCTGGTCCTGCTACCAGTCCTGCTATACGACACACCTGGTCCTGCTACCAGTCCTGCTATACGACACACCTGGTCCTGCTATACTACACACCTGGTCCTGCTATACGACACACCTGGTCCTGCTATACGACACACCTGGTCCTGCTACCAGTCCTGCTATAGGACACACCTGGTCCTACTATACAACACACCTGGTCCTGCTGCCAGTCCTGCTATACAACACACCTGGTCCTGCTACCAGTCCTGCTATACGACACACCTGGTCCTGCTATACAACACACCTGGTCCTGCTATACAACACACTTGGTCCTGCTATACAACACATCTGGTCCTGCTGTACAACACATCTGGTCCTGCATACAACACACCTGGTCCTGCTATACTACACACCTGGTCCTGCTATATGACACACCTGGTCCTGCTATACAACACACCTGGTCCTGCCAAACAACACACCTGGTCCTGCCATACTCCACACCTGGTCCTGCTATACTACAAACCTGGTCCTGCTATACTACACACCTGGTCCTGCCATACTACACACCTGGTCCTGCTATACTACACACCTGTCCTGCCATACTACACACCTGTCCTGCCATACTACACACCTGGTCCTGCTATACTACAAACCTGGTCCTGCTATACTACACACCTGTCCTGCTATACTACACACCTGGTCCTGCTATACTACACACCTGGTCCTGCTATACTACACACCTGGTTCTGCTGCCAGTCCTGCTATACGACACACCTGGTCCTGCCATACTACACACCTGGTCCTGCTACCAGTCCTGCTATACGACACACCTGGTCCTGCCATACTACACACCTGGTCCTGCTATACTACACACCTGGTCCTGCTATACTACACACCTGTCCTGCCATACTCCACACCTGTCTTGCTATACTACAAACCTGGTCCTGCTATACTACACACCTGGTCCTGCTATACTACAAACCTGGTCCTGCTATACTACACACCTGTCCTGCCATACTACACACCTGGTCCTGCTATACTACACACCTGGTCCTGCTATATTACACACCTGTCCTGCCATACTACACACCTGGTCCTGCTATACTACACACCTGGTCCTGCTATACAACACACCTGGTCCTGCTGCCAGTCCTGCTATACAACACACCTGGTCCTGCTACCAGTCCTGCTATACGACACACCTGGTCCTGCTACCAGTCCTGCTATACGACACACCTGGTCCTGCTATACTACACACCTGGTCCTGCTATACGACACACCTGGTCCTGCTATACGACACACCTGGTCCTGCTACCAGTCCTGCTATAGGACACACCTGGTCCTACTATACAACACACCTGGTCCTGCTGCCAGTCCTGCTATACAACACACCTGGTCCTGCTACCAGTCCTGCTATACGACACACCTGGTCCTGCTATACAACACACCTGGTCCTGCTATACAACACACCTGGTCCTGCTATACAACACATCTGGTCCTGCTGTACAACACATCTGGTCCTGCATACAACACACCTGGTCCTGCTACACGACACACCTGTCCTGTCATACTACACACCTGGTCCTGCTATACTACACACCTGGTCCTGCTATACTTCACACCTGGTCCTGCTATACTACACACCTGTCCTGTCATACTACACACCTGTCCTGTCATACTACACACCTGTCCTGTCATACTACACACCTGTCCTGTCATACTACACACCTGGTCCTGCTATACTACACACCTGTCCTGTCATACTACACACCTGGTCCTGCTATACTTCACACCTGGTCCTGCTATACTTCACACCTGGTCCTGCTATACTACACACCTGTCCTGTCATACTACACACCTGTCCTGTCATACTACACACCTGTCCTGTCATACTACACACCTGGTCCTGCTATACTTCACACCTGGTCCTGTCATACTGCACACCTGGTCCTGCTATACTACACACCTGTCCTGTCATACTACACACCTGTCCTGTCATACTACACACCTGTCCTGCCATACTACACACCTGGTCCTGCTATACTACACACCTGGTCCTGCTACCAGTCCTGCTAAACTACACACCTGGTCATGCTGCCAGTCCTGCCATACTACACACCTGGTCCTGCTACACGACACACCTGGTCCTGCTACACGACACACCTGGTCCTGCTATACTACACACCTGGTCCTGCTATACTACACACCTGGTCCTGCTACCAGTCCTGCTATACTACACACCTGGTCCTGCTATACTACACACCTGGTCCTGCTATACTACACACCTGGTCCTGCTACACTATACACCTGGTCCTGCTATACTACACACCTGGTCCTGCTACAAGACACACCTGGTCCTGCTATACTACACACCTGGTCCTGCTACACGACACACCTGGTCCTGCTATACTACACACCTGGTCCTGCTACCAGTCCTGCTATACTACACACCTGGTCCTGCTATACTACACACCTGGTCCTGCTATACTACACACCTGGTCCTGCTACACTATACACCTGGTCCTGCTATACTACACACCTGGTCCTGCTACACGACACACCTGGTCCTGCTATACTACACACCTGGTCCTGCTACACGACACACCTGGTCCTGTCATACTGCACACCTGGTCCTGCTACCAGTCTTGCTATACTACTCACCCGGCCGTGTTCCTGCACAACTGGTCCTGCTGACAGTCCTACTATACGACACACCTGGTCCTGCTACACGACACACCTGGTCCTACTATACGACACACCTGGTCCTGGCATACTACACACCTGTCCTGTCATACTACACACCTGTCCTGCCATACTACACACCTGTCCTGCCATACTACACACCTGTCCTGGCATACTACACACCTGTCCTGCCATACTATACACCTGTCATGCCATACTACTGGCATATTAAGTACTACTCACCCGGCCGTGTTCCTGGCATACTACTCACCCGGCCGTGTTCCTGGCATACTACTCACCCGGCCGTGTTCCTGGCATACTACTCACCCGGCCGTGTTCCTGGCATACTACTCACCCGGCCGTGTTCCTGGCATACTACTCACCCGGCCGTGTTCCTGGCATACTACTCACCCGGCCGTGTTCCTGGCATACTACTCACCCGGCCGTGTTCCTGGCATACTACTCACCCGGCCGTGTTCCTGGCATACTACTCACCCGGCCGTGTTCCTGGCATACTACTCACCCGGCCGTGTTCCTGCCATGCTACTCACCCGGCCGTGTTCCTGCCATGCTACTCACCCGGCCGTGTTCCTGCCATGCTACTTACCCGGCCGTGTTCCTGCCATGCTACTCACCCGGCCGTGTTCCTGGCATACTACTCACCCGGCCGTGTTCCTGGCATACTACTCACCCGGCCGTGTTCCTGCCATGCTACTCACCCGGCCGTGTTCCTGCCATGCTACTCACCCGGCCGTGTTCCTGCCATACTACTCACCCGGCCGTGTTCCTGCCATACTACTCACCTGGCCGTGTTCCTGCCATGCTGGGGGAGCCAAACAGTCCTCCTGGCCACTGGGAGTATGCAAATATCTGGAACTTTCTGAACTCCTCATTCTTATACAGCACCACACTGGCGCCCTTCATGAAACGAAACGTAGAACGGCAATGTCTAAATATTGACAAAAACTTGAATTTTGATCAAAGCTATAGATCTAATTGCTATGCTACGCTATGTTCAGAGGTATCCCGTAATGAGAATAATATATTTCCAGTACCTTGGCACCAAATCCATATTTGTGAATATCAGCAGTTACGGAAGTGACTCCTGGAACACGGAAGTCAAACTTTGGCATAGAATATCCCAATTTCTCAACCCTGCATCACATCAACATAAATAGAGTTCTCCCTGAGAATCATGGCATTCATTTAACATCCTGAATAAAAGTTGTCATAGTAATCCCATTCCAGTCTCAAATTAACCAATGATTAAAGGTGCCCAAGTTATAAAAAAAAATATTTAAAAAGAATTAGATGCGACACAAACATCTTGGTTTTGGTATCGTGATAATAATGCATGGAAATTTGGAAGGTTACCATGGCAACATGAATCCTCCAAAGCAAGCGTCCACATGGAGAGGAAGGCTTCTCCGGAGTGCGATCTTGGCGATGTCCTCTATGGGGTCCACGATGCCTTGACAGTACTGAGGAGCCGAGGTCAGCAGGGCTATGGTGCTAGGCGTGATCGCCTTAATACAGGCACAACAAGAAATAGATCAATCTTTCATTATCTAAACAAGTCTGAACTAAAATGTTTATAAATGCCGAGAAGTTTCTACTGCAAAGTCTGAAACCTGTACATTTCATGATCATGATTAATCCAGGGGCATCATTAACACCTGAATTGTGATATTTGTATCAATGAACAAAAATAAAACAAAAATTCATATCACATGATTTAAATATTTTATGAGCAACCATTAACAAATAGCCCCTAGTTTGTCTTGGAACCGTTATATGAAAATTGCTGTTTTGTGCCTGTGGGGAAGGGTGGTGGCAAGTTACCTGCTCAAAGGCTGTCAGGTCTGGCTGGAAATGCTCATTCACCGCTACATGCCTGATTGTAAACCCAAAGTAGTATGCTGCCTTCTCATGTGCTGGATGTATTGTCACTGGTGCCACCTGGCGGGAGAAATTATCCAAACCAACTTATAACTTATTTAGTTGGTATTTTGGAAATAATATTGAATAATATAAGAAACAGACTTTTGTAACATTAACTAAAAATATAATGAAATTATTCCTTCCTAACATACAAACTTTGCTATTCAGGACAGTTTGTATCAATATCAGTGAAGATTGGTGACTGGCTGTTACAACTGTTTCCTTGTTCAACCTTTCCCTTGTTCGACTATAACCTGTTTGACCATGCTTGTTTGAGCGTATAGTATGAATTAAATTACTCACATATTACTTTTTCTTTTCAACTTAAGTTGGCATTTAGGGTCAAATAGCTTCCTAATAGCCTTCTTGTATAGTATATATTTTGTGAGTTTTGTGAGCCATTAGAGACATAGGGTTGTTATACTTGCCAGCAGAGGTCAGTGATACTGGGACATGGGGTTGCTGTACTTGCTGGCAGAGATCAGTGATACTGGGACATGGGGTTGCTGTACTTGCCAACAGAGGTCAGTGATACTGGGGCATGGGGTTGCTATACTTGCTGGCAGAGGTCAGTGATACTGGGACATGGGGTTGCTATACTTGCTGGCAGAGGTCAGTGATACTGGGACATGGGGTCGCTGTACTTGCCAGCAGAGGTCAGTGATACTGGGACATGGGGTTGCTGTACTTGCCAGCAGAGGTCAGTGATACTGGGACATGGGGTTGCTGTACTTGCCAGCAGAGGTCAGTGATACTGGGACATGGGGTTGCTGTACTTGCCAACAGAGGTCAGTGATACTGGGACATGGGGTTGCTGTACTTGCTGGCAGAGATCAGTGATACTGGGACATGGGGTTGCTGTACTTGCCAACAGAGGTCAGTGATACTGGGGCATGGGGTTGCTATACTTGCTGGCAGAGGTCAGTGATACTGGGACATGGGGTTGCTATACTTGCTGGCAGAGGTCAGTGATACTGGGACATGGGGTCGCTGTACTTGCCAGCAGAGGTCAGTGATACTGGGACATGGGGTTGCTGTACTTGCCAGCAGAGGTCAGTGATACTGGGACATGGGGTTGCTGTACTTGCCAACAGAGGTCAGTGATACTGGGACATGGGGTTGCTGTACTTGCTGGCAGAGATCAGTGATACTGGGACATGGGGTTGCTATACTTGCTGGCAGAGATCAGTGATACTGGGACATGGGGTTGCTATACTTGCTGGCAGAGGTCAGTGATACTGGGACACGGCGTTGCTGTACTTGCCAGCAGAGGTCAGTGATACTGGGACATGGGGTTGCTGTACTTGCCAACAGAGGTCAGTGATACTGGGACATGGGGTTGCTGTACTTGCCAACAGAGGTCAGTGATACTGGGACATGGGGTTGCTGTACTTGCTGGCAGAGGTCAGTGATACTGGGACATGGGGTTGCTGTACTTGCCAACAGAGGTCAGTGATACTGGGACATGGGGTTGCTGTACTTGCTGGCAGAGATCAGTGATACTGGGACATGGGGTTGCTGTACTTGCCAACAGAGGTCAGTGATACTGGGGCATGGGGTTGCTATACTTGCTGGCAGAGGTCAGTGATACTGGGACATGGGGTTGCTATACTTGCTGGCAGAGGTCAGTGATACTGGGACATGGGGTCGCTGTACTTGCCAGCAGAGGTCAGTGATACTGGGACATGGGGTTGCTGTACTTGCCAGCAGAGGTCAGTGATACTGGGACATGGGGTTGCTGTACTTGCCAACAGAGGTCAGTGATACTGGGACATGGGGTTGCTGTACTTGCTGGCAGAGGTCAGTGATACTGGGACATGGGGTTGCTATACTTGCTGGCAGAGGTCAGTGATACTGGGACATGGGGCTGCTGTACTTGCTGGCAGAGGTCAGTGATACTGGGACATGGGGTTGCTGTACTTGCCAACAGAGGTCAGTGATACTGGGACATGGGGTTGCTGTACTTGCTGGCAGAGGTCAGTGATACTGGGACATGGGGTTGCTATACTTGCTGGCAGAGGTCAGTGATACTGGAACATGGGGTTGATATACTTACTGGCAGAGGTCAGTGATACTGGGACATGGGGTTGCTGTACTTGCTGGCAGAGGTCAGTGATACTGGGACATGGGGTTGCTATACTTGCTGACAGAGGTCAGTGATACTGGGACATGGGGTTGCTGTACTTGCTGGCAGAGGTCAGTGATACTGGGACATGGGGTTGCTGTACTTGCCAACAGAGATCAGTGATACTGGGACATGGGGTTGCTGTACTTGCCAACAGAGATCAGTGATACTGGGACATGGGGTTGCTGTACTTGCCAACAGAGGTCAGTGATACTGGGACATGGGGTCGCTGTACTTGCCAGCAGAGGTCACTGATACTGGGACATGGGGTTGCTGTACTTGCTGGCAGAGGTCAGTGATACTGGGACATGGGGTTGCTGTACTTGCTGGCAGAGGTCAGTGATACTGGGACATGGGGTTGCTATACTTGCTGGCAGAGGTCAGTGATACTGGGACATGGGGTTGCTATACTTGCTGGCAGAGGTCAGTGATACTGGAACATGGGGTTGATATACTTGCTGGCAGAGGTCAGTGATACTGGGACATGGGGTTGCTGTACTTGCTGGCAGAGGTCAGTGATACTGGGACATGGGGTTGCTATACTTGCTGGCAGAGGTCAGTGATACTGGGACATGGGGTTGCTGTACTTGCTGGCAGAGGTCAGTGATACTGGGACATGGGGCTGCTGTACTTGCTGGCAGAGGTCAGTGATACTGGGACATGGGGCTGCTGTACTTGCTGGCAGAGGTCAGTGATACTGGGACATGGGGTTGCTGTACTTGCCAACAGAGATCAGTGATACTGGGACATGGGGTTGCTGTACTTGCCAACAGAGGTCAGTGATACTGGGACATGGGGTTGCTGTACTTGCTGGCAGAGGTCAGTGATACTGGGACATGGGGTTGCTATACTTGCCAACAGAGGTCAGTGATACTGGGACACGGCGTTGCTGTACTTGCCAGCAGAGGTCAGTGATACTGGGACATGGGGTTGCTGTACTTGCCAGCAGAGGTCAGTGATACTGGGACATGGGGTTGCTATACTTGCCACCAGAGGTCAGTGATACTGGGACACGGCGTTGCTGTACTTGCCAGCAGAGGTCACTGAGACTGGGACATGGGGTTGCTATACTTGCCAGCAGAGTTCAGTGATACTGGGGCATGGGGTTGCTATACTTGCTGGCAGAGGTCAGTGATAATGGGACATGGGGTTGCTATACTTGCCACCAGAGGTCAGTGATACTGGGACACGGCGTTGCTGTACTTGCCAGCAGAGGTCACTGAGACTGGGACATGGGGTTGCTATACTTGCCAGCAGAGTTCAGTGATACTGGGGCATGGGGTTGCTATACTTGCTGGCAGAGGTCAGTGATAATGGGACATGGGGTTGCTATACTTGCCACCAGAGGTCAGTGATACTGGGACACGGCGTTGCTGTACTTGCCAGCAGAGGTCACTGAGACTGGGACATGGGGTTGCTATACTTGCCAGCAGAGTTCAGTGATACTGGGGCATGGGGTTGCTATACTTGCTGGCAGAGGTCAGTGATAATGGGACATGGGGTTGCTATACTTGCTGGCAGAGGTCAGTGATACTGGGACATGGGGTTGCTATACTTGCTGGCAGAGGTCAGTGATACTGGGACATGGGGTTGCTATACTTGCTGGCAGAGGTCAGTGATACTGGGACACGGCGTTGCTGTACTTGCCAGCAGAGGTCACTGAGACTGGGACATGGGGTTGCTATACTTGCCAGCAGAGTTCAGTGAAACTGGGAGTTGACATACTCACCATTTCTGGGTTGGATATATGAGGGAAGAGTTTCCTGGCACGATCCCTGTATGCTTTCATCGCCATGAGGATGCTCTCTGTTCCACCAGAGGTCAGTGAACCAACCACTTCCTCGTCCCCATGCAACATGGACGCTGTCATGCTAATCACCTCATTCTCAAAACGTCTGCAATCAACATCAATATCAAATCACTATTTTGGGATCTGACAGAAAGAGTTTTAAACTCATGTATTCCTCTCCAAATTCCATTTTACAAAAGAAACACTTTTGTAAACACTGTCATTTCTTCTTTCATTCCAGGGTAAAAGATTATCTCAGAATGATAGTTATAATGGAGTGAATTCACAAATGTGTGTATAATCTATGTGCAAACAACATTGTTGTCATGGTTACTATTTACCTGAGACTTGGGAAGATCATTGGACTGAGAGCGTTTTCGTGCATGAATGCATGATGGAAAGCCTGGACCAGCTTATCATGGTCCACAGTCAGCCCGGTCTTCTCTGTAAAAAAAAACAAATTACTTGTTTTATGTTAATGTCTTTGAAATTAGATGATTATTTTTTTCTTTTATAATTCCCTATTTTGATTTCTTTTAAATTAACTGCAAAGACAAGGAATATTTCTAGTATGATAAGTTTTACTTTAAAATAGGAGAAACTATTCAGTCAAACAGATCTCAAAGAAAAAAATAATGTTTCAGGAAATGATCTGACACTAAATCTCTTACAGATTATAGCATCCTGAATCTTCACCCTTAAAAAGTTGCAAAATAGGATTACAATTTTCTTACCACAAAACATATCATAAGCTTTTCTCTGCAGGGCAAAGTTGTCATCATTGCCCGTGTACACGTAGGCAAACATTCGTCCATCTTCTGGGTTGGAGTCCGAGGCCTTCAGCACCTCCATCTCCTTCATCAGTTCATCATGTGCGATACCTTATGTGAATTATGAACACAAAATAATAAAAAAAATAAATCATATGAGTAGGCCCAGAATTGTGACTTGTCTCAGCTGTGCCTTTTTATGATCTAGCCCCAATCTGTGACCTCTCCATTCCCAATTTAGGACTATCAATCCCAATCAATGACCTGTCAAATATTCTGGGATCCCCAATCTGTGACCTCTCCATTCCCAATTTAGGACTATCATTCCTAATCCATGACCTGTCAAATATTCTGGGATCCCCAACCTGTGACCTCTCCATTCCCAATTTAGGACTATCATTCCTAATCCATGACCTGTCAAATATTCTGGGATCCCCAACCTGTGACCTCTCCATTCCCAATTTAGGACTATCATTCCATATCCATGACCTGTCAAATATTCTGGGATCCCCAATCTGTGACCTCTCCATTCCCAATTTAGGACTATTATTCCCAATCCATGACCTGTCAAATATTCTGGGATCCCCAATCTGTGACCTCTTCATCTGGGATCCCCAATCTGTGACCTCCACTGATCTCTGACCTGGCTCTAATGTGTGTCCTTTATCTCTGGTTTCTTGCTAATATATCATACACCTGTGTAAATCGTTGTTATGGTAACCATGACCTATTGTGACATCATTACCCAGGCTCGTGAGAAATCAGAGTCTGACGTTACACTAGTTTATGGGAGCATGAAGTCATTCTTTTATTCAATAATAGCTATTCAATGTCATGACACAATTATAAAAGAGTTATTAACAACAATTGGAAAAGACACAGATCGGGCGCTGTTAGTAAAGATCAGGGCTGGATTGACACATAATTATGGCAGAGGACCTATCTTACAGACAGGACACAGATCAGTGCATTTATATGGATCCAAATTATACAGCAAATATATATATATATATATATATATATATATATATATATATATATATATATATATATATATATATATATATATATATATATATATATATATATATATATATATATATATATATCTGTCTTGATATTGCAGTGATTAATAAAAAGAGGAAAATAAAGTGAATTTAACAAAATTAATCTGATGATTTAACAAAATAAATCTGACCTTTTTCAGGAAGGACAACCCGTGGGGGTTTTCTGTTCCCTTCTCTGCCATCATTTTTTATTTGTTTTGTGAAAGTTTTAACCTCAGAGCTGAGAACTGTTAGGATGAGGGAGTTGAGTGCCGGGATGGATCGCAGGCCCTGCAGCAATCTCTTAGCCACCCCACTCCCTGAAATCACATCAACAGAAACACTGCCATTAACATTAAGCACTGACCACAAGGCCCTGAAGGGTTTTTGGAGCCCTTTGGGTCTGTTTTGGCTACGGTAATGAAATTCTGCTGGCATAGATTTATAAGAATTAAGCACCAATCTTGGTAAAAAAAAGTTTAAAATTCACATAAAGGTGATAAATGTGTTTGTCTGTCATGTCTAATAACATATTTATAGATGCATCCCCATCAGTGTCTGTGAAATCTATTTGAAGAAGAACCGAATTGATAGCTCCAATTTATAAGCACATTCTTTCCTTGGTGTTATTTTCATATTTTCAGTGTCAGCAGAGAGGCACTGCAAGGTAAATTGACATCATGAGAACATGGCAATATGTTTATGACGTCAAGAAAGGTATTATTCTTTGAATATTGCTAGAACGAAACCAAACAATCCTATCCTGCTTTGAGCCTCATCTGGGGAGATACTCCATAGAAAACGGAGCGCTCATAACACATCATATTTTTCATATCATAACCACAGATATTATTATAAAGATTGTAATAAATATTGTTTTCGATTAATAGATAAACTTATATATAACATAAAAACCCACATTTTATACATCTTTAAATTCATGATACCTTATGCCCATAACCGTTTTTTTTTAATATGTCTATCAAACATTAACTGGCCCCAAGAGGTCCTTCTTTAAAAAAGTCCTTCAAATAGTTTATCAAAACTAGTTTATACTTTGTCTATTTTGTATATTTTGTATATTGAGCCCCATTATGGCAGCTACAGGTCCACCAGGAAAAGGTCCTTCCCTTTCACGAAATGATAAAGTTCAATATGTCATGATGGTCGTATATAGATATGCTTTTTCTACACAAAATTACAGGTTCAATGCTTAATACCTTGAAGTGAATATATTTTAAATCTTAATACTTAATGGGCCAGCAGATTCCAGTGGTTCTCAGAACATGTTCAGGCCAAATTCAGGCCAGTGAACAAAATCCAGAATGTCAAGGCCTGGAACACATACACACATTAATTTTATCTTAAATTTCAAAATTGAGTAGAATAAAATAAGAGTTGTAACAATGTAAAACAATTATCCACTCTGCATGGAGGTATAAAAATGATACACTCCAACTGGATAAACAATTTTGTATTGACAGAAGCAAGATAGGTTAATGGATTTTGCATCTGGGATACATACCAGGCCGAGGGTGGTGACAGCGATACAGCAGGTTTTGGGTGGCAGTGGGGGATAACAAGCAGGCCTACATGTATTGAGAGAGTTGGACCAAGACAGTGAGAGAGATCAGTTGGAGATGTAGCAACAGAGGTCAAACAATATTGTAGAGATACTTTTAAAAGAAATGAAATCCATTGGACATTAAACTTGCAACATTACAATGGTGCCTATGACCAGGATGTCCTGCAATATGGATTGTTAAATAACATTGCATTTAAGGATCAAATGTAATCTAGTGTTACTGACATAATAGGAGAACTTGGACATACAAGGGCCAGTCAAAACATTTTTATGAACATCATACAAGGGCCAGTCAAAAAGTGTTTGTAAACATCATACAAGGACCACTCCAAATGTATTGTGAACATTGGGAAATAATAGGAGAACTTGGACATACAAGGGCCAGTCAAAACATTTTTGTGAACATCTTACAAGGGCCAGTCAAAAAGTGTTTGTAAACATCTTACAAGGACCACTCCAAATGTATTGTGAACATTGGGAAATAATAGGAGAACTTGGTCATACAAGGGCCAGTCAAAACATTTTTGTAAACATCATACAAGGGCCACTCCAAATGTTTTGTGAACTTTTGCAATGGACTGTGGAAGTAAGTGAAATTTGCGATTGTAATAATAAATTGTGTAAAATGAAACAAGCACAGCAGCCACCAACACAGCAGCCACCAACACAGCAGCCACCAGCACAGCAGCCACCATCACAGCAGCCACCAGCACAGCAGCCACCATCACAGCAGCCACCAACACAGCAGCCACCAACACAGCAGCCACCGGCACAGCAGCCACCAACACAGCAGCCACCAGCACAGCAGCCACCAACACAGCAGCCACCAGCACAGCAGCCACCAACACAGCAGCCACCAGCACAGCAGCCACCAGCACAGCAGCCACCAACACAGCAGCCACCAACACAGCAGCCACCAACACAGCAGCCACCAGCACAGCAGCCACCAACACAGCAGCCACCAGCACAGCAGCCACCAACACGGCAGCCACCAGCACGGCAGCCACCGGCACAGCAGCCACCAACACAGCAGCCACCAGCACGGCAGCCACCAGCACGGCAGCCACCAGCACAGCAGCCACCAGCACAGCAGCCACCAGCACAGCAGCCACCAGCACAGCAGCCACCAGCACAGCAGCCACAAGCACGGCAGCCACCGGCACAGCAGCCACCAACACAGCAGCCACCAACACGGCAGCCACCAACACAGCAGCCACCAGCACAGCAGCCACCAGCACAGCAGCCACCAGCACAGCAGCCACCAACACGGCAGCCACCGGCACGGCAGCCACCAGCACAGCAGCCACCCGCACAGCAGCCACCGACACAGCAGCCACCAACACAGCAGCCACCAGCACAGCAGCCACCAGCACAGCAGCCACCAGCACAGCAGCCACCAGCACAGCAGCCACCAGCACGGCAGCCACCGGCACAGCAGCCACCAACACAGCAGCCACCAGCACAGCAGCCACCAACACAGCAGCCACCAGCACAGCAGCCACCAACACAGCAGCCACCAGCACAGCAGCCACCAGCATGGCAGCCACCGGCACGGCAGCCACCAGCACAGCAGCCACCAGCACAGCAGCCACCAACACGGCAGCCACCGGCACGGCAGCCACCAGCACAGCAGCCACCCGCACAGCAGCCACCGACACAGCAGCCACCAACACAGCAGCCACCAGCACAGCAGCCACCAGCACAGCAGCCACCAGCACAGCAGCCACCAGCACAGCAGCCACCAGCACGGCAGCCACCGGCACAGCAGCCACCAACACAGCAGCCACCAGCACAGCAGCCACCAACACAGCAGCCACCAGCACAGCAGCCACCAACACAGCAGCCACCAGCACAGCAGCCACCAGCATGGCAGCCACCAGCACGGCAGCCACCAACACAGCAGCCACCAGCACAGCAGCCACCAGCATGGCAGCCACCAGCACGGCAGCCACCGGCACAGCAGCCACCAGCACAGCAGCCACCAACACAGCAGCCACCAACACGGCAGCCACCAGCACAGAAGCCACCAGCACAGCAGCCACCAGCACAGCAGCCACCAACACAGCAGACACCAGCACGGCAGCCACCAACACAGCAGCCACCAGCACAGCAGCCACCAGCACGGCAGCCACCAACACAGCAGCCACCAACACAGCAGCCACCAACACAGCAGCCACCAGCACAGCAGCCACCAGCACAGCAGCCACCAGCACAGCAGCCACCAGCACAGCAGCCACCAGCACAGCAGCCACCAGCACAGCAGCCACCAACACGGCAGCCACCGGCACGGCAGCCACCAGCACAGCAGCCACCCGCACAGCAGCCACCGACACAGCAGCCACCAACACAGCAGCCACCAGCACAGCAGCCACCAGCACAGCAGCCACCAGCACAGCAGCCACCAGCACAGCAGCCACCAGCACGGCAGCCACCGGCACAGCAGCCACCAACACAGCAGCCACCAGCACAGCAGCCACCAACACAGCAGCCACCAGCACAGCAGCCACCAACACAGCAGCCACCAGCACAGCAGCCACCAGCATGGCAGCCACCGGCACGGCAGCCACCAGCACAGCAGCCACCAGCACAGCAGCCACCAACACGGCAGCCACCGGCACGGCAGCCACCAGCACAGCAGCCACCCGCACAGCAGCCACCGACACAGCAGCCACCAACACAGCAGCCACCAGCACAGCAGCCACCAGCACAGCAGCCACCAGCACAGCAGCCACCAGCACAGCAGACACCAGCACGGCAGCCACCAACACAGCAGCCACCAGCACAGCAGCCACCAGCACGGCAGCCACCAACACAGCAGCCACCAACACAGCAGCCACCAACACAGCAGCCACCAGCACAGCAGCCACCAGCACAGCAGCCACCAGCACAGCAGCCACCAGCATGGCAGCCACCAACACAGCAGCCACCAACACAGCAGCCACCAGCACGGCAGCCACCAACACAGCAGCCACCAACACAGCAGCCACCAACACAGCAGCCACCAGCACAGCAGCCACCAGCACAGCAGCCACCAGCACAGCAGCCACCAGCACAGCAGCCACCAGCACAGCAGCCACCAACACAGCAGCCACCAACACAGCAGCCACCAACACAGCAGCCACCAGCACAGCAGCCACCAACACAGCAGCCACCAGCACAGCAGCCACCAGCACAGCAGCCACGAACACAGCAGCCACCAGCACAGCAGCCACAAACACAGCAGCCACCAGCACAGCAGCCACAAACACAGCAGCCACCAGCAAAGCAGCCACGAACACAGCAGCCACCAACACAGCAGCCACCAGCATGGCAGCCACCGGCACAGCATGCTCAACCGACACAGCATGCCCAAGCTCAGGCCCTACTTGTACAAATGAGGAAATACAGGAATTGGGCTTGGTGGAGCAAGTTCGCAAATTCAATGGAGAAGGGCATAATAAAAGGTGCAATGACTGGAGAAAATATATCAGTGGATTATCCACAACAGTCAATGCAGATGATGCTTGGGTACAGACATTGTGTCTGCAGACAGTGACGGGGTTTGCAGCAGATTATCTTACTCGATTTGTCCAGGGCAATCCTGCCACAGGATGGGATGGCTTAAGGCAAACCAAGAATGAAGCAGATCAGATGAAGCAGATCAGATGAAGCAGATCAGATGGAGCAGATCAGATGGAGCAGATCAGATGGAGCAGATCAGATGAAACAGATCAGATGAAGCAGATCAGATGAAGCAGATCAGATGGAGCAGATCAGATGAAGCAGATCAGATGGAGCAGATCAGATGGAGCAGATCAGATGAAGCAGATCAGATGAAGCAGATCAGATGGAGCAGATCAGATGAAGCAGATCAGATGGAGCAGATCAGATGGAGCAGATCAGATGAAGCAGAGCAGATGAAGCAGATCAGATGGAGCAGATCAGATGGAGCAGATCAGATGGAGCAGATCAGATGGAGCAGATCAGATGGAGCAGATCAGATGGAGCAGATCAGATGGAGCAGATCAGATGAAGCAGATCAGATGAAGCAGATCAGATGAAGCAGATCAGATGGAGCAGATCAGATGGAGCAGATCAGATGGAGCAGATCAGATGGAGCAGATCAGATGAAGCAGATCAGATGAAGCAGACAATGATGTTACTTTCAACCGATTGAGGCATTTGAAACAAGATACTGGAGATACAGTTCAGAACTTTGCAGAAAGAATTATGTCCCTAGCAGAAAATGCCTTCGTGGGACAGCAAAACAATCCATTGGTACAGCGTGAGATGGTTGAGACACTAAAGAATGGGGTTGAAGTCTACTGTGACTGCCTGCAGGCTGATCCAGGAAGCACCGCAAGGGTTTATACACCAGCAACTTCACTGAAAGAGTGAATGTGTCCAAGACAGACTGGCACCTTGATTTTAACCTTACAAACACTATCTTCAAAAACGGTCCAAGAAATGTTTGTGTCCAAGACTCCACAGCGGTTGGCATATATCCCGGGAGTGTCCATCTGACAGCCCTCTGAGCCAGAATTGGATGCGTATACGACCCTGACAGACCATGACACTTTGCTCGTGTTGACCATTCTGGTGTTGGGTGTGTTTGTATTATTCAAATATAAAGATTGTGTCCAAAGAGACTCAGCAATGATCACAAAGTTGTCTACACCTGAGCCAACTGAACTTTCAACCACAACTGTTCAAAGACCAGAACCACTTGCCCAAGCAGGGCAATACTAAAATGTCAATGAAAGAGAGGTTTTCTAGCCTTAGGAATACTACATGTAGTATTTTTTTCTAAATTGTAGAAATGTCTTCTTGGTGCAACTTAAGGATATTATGTATACAGATTTTATATAAACTATAATCACATTTGATTTACCTATTTATAAATTTATAGATAGTATGTGCAAAGACCATGAAGATGTGACTCTTGTAAGAATTTAACACATAATGATTGCTTTGTGGGATAAAGTAATGACAAGTTTTACTGATGGATATAGCAGACATAGAGACAACTGTTCATGTTATGTCAGGTTATTTATTTATTGACAAAGCCCAAAATGCGCAAAATGGGCAGTCGTTAGCCCTATATATATATATATATATATATATATATATATATATATATATATATATATATATATATATATATATATATATATATATATATATATGCCCATTTTGCACATTTTAGGCTTTGTAAATAAATTGTAGAACATATTTGTTCTTGTACAGGTACTTTTAAAATAAATAAATCCATGGCATTGGACATTAAACTTGCAACATTACAGAGTGTTATAGCTTACATCATAAAGTTTCTTTATATTCAGGATTGAATCACCATGAAGTCAATCTCAAACAATATCAGAGACATTTAATACTCAGAGTACACTTTTTAAATATCTCTGACAATATCAATGTGCAGTGCTAATTTGATATTATTATTCTTACCTCCTTCTCTCATCCAGATCTGGACAACAGCTAGTACAAATACAGTGAACACTATGTGTTCCATCCATGAGAAGAGCATGAGCAACATACTGGCTTGATAGAGGAGTCAGTCTTCACACTCAAGTGTACCACAGTCCAGCTGTACCCCTACAAGTGTGGAGACCTACTTCTCGAGATTGATCATGACCAGCCAGGCACACTGAAATCTTCAGTCCGAATAGTCATTGTAAGACTGATATCAAAGTCTACACTCATCGCACATATATTGATTATGACTTGGTTTATCACTCAGGGTTATCTAGATAACAAACCACATCTTTATTATCAGTTCTAATCTGATTGTTTGATTGAAAACTTGTGTCGTTTTGACAGGCATTTGTTTACGTTTTGCAAGAAGTCATGTGCTTCCGGTTCTGTATCATAACTTCCGGTATAGCAAGACGTCCAGAGAATGGCCAAAGAAATGAATAGATAAATGTCAATGAGATATAACGATAAAATAGGAAGTAACCAATATTAGGATCACCAAAAGTTATAATAAAATGAACGTTCTTAAAATATGCACAATACAATACTAACAGACATTAATCACCAATATTACTGTCGGCCGGAATAGCTCAGTTGGGAGAGCGTTAGACTGAAGATCTAAAGGTCCCTGGTTCAATCCCGGGTTCCGGCAAACGCCCGAACGCGGCGGTCGACAAACCCTTTTCTGAAAAAAAATGAATGTGCAGTTTTTATGCTTCTTTACCTGGTCATTTATCTCAAAGACAGAGTAAAATACGTTCTTAGTCATATTTTCCCCCCAAAGATCCAGTCTGCTTGAACACACTGAGCAGGAGTAAACATTATTTGCACCTTTTTTATTAATCTCTATAGCAGATCCTGGGCGGAGGTATTTCCAATGTCAGATATTTCATATATACCCCCCTCCACCAAAAAAAAAAAATAAACAAGAAATAAATTTTTTTACAAATGATCCATTCTACTCCCATATTCATTGTCAAAATAGACTTGAAATCCACTGTTTCCAGGTATAACATGCACTGATCAGTATATTGAAGTTTCCCTAATAAATAACTTGACCTCTGGCTCCTGGTGTTTGACTGTTGCAGTTATGTGTTCTTTCTTCAGTATCAATATCACACTTGAATACATGAAATGGATTTAGAAGAGTTCAAGTCATGGTGTCATGGCTACAAACAGGGAGAAACTTCATATGATGCCAAAAGCACCACCGACTTGTGGAGCTTCTGATCGTTGCTGTCACTCCTATTTATAATCAGACTAACCCACTTTCACTTGATTTGTGCAAACTCGTACCAAATGGTGAAATGATACTGAGATCCAGAAGAAACCAAGATTTTTTTTCTGACAAGGCATGCAACTGATATTGAATGAAAGGTTACATGATTTCCTGTTGCTAGAGAACAAGTTCTACCGGAGTCATGACTTGAATATTAAGGGCAGTGAAAGGTATTTCTGGAAACAGTGGATTTCAGGTCTATTTTGACATTGAATATGAGAATAAATTGCTTTTGAACATATGATTTGTGTCATTGTGCAGGAGTATATACAGGAGCCAACCAATTTCAGAGCTTTATGGTAACTGCATGGGAATATGCTGAAAAAGTTCTCCACCACCTCGCCATTCGTATAAACTGACCAAGACCTAATATTGAAAATATACTCATATCAAGTATGTTATGAGACTGAACTAAGAAAAATAATGGTCAAAGAATATGCCAATATAATTTATCATTGATATCATGCATCATCTCACCTTTAACATCTTATCAATTTTAAATTGCTTGAAAATATTGCTCAAAATTAAACTTAAAATTAATCACAAGTTTTGAATTATTCTAAATGCAAAAACTATTTTCTGAAATAAAGAAAATTTAAGTCTGACTGAAGAGGAACATTGTGAGTGTTTCCTAATAAATGGGATATATTTTGTACATTATATATGAACAAACTGTCATTATTTTCTGCAGATTTTTATTCATAGAGTTCCATATGATTACAATATACAGTATTAAGTGTTTTGTCATGTTGAACAAAATTCCATAATTCATTCTATGATAAAATACAGTTCCTTATTTATATGTCAGATTGACAACTTTTATCCAGCTGAAAGTGTTGGCAGTTGATAATGTTACACAAAATAGGACATTTTGTTAAATTCTTTTAGTGTTATAAATTCTCATACTGTAAATATTGAGATTGTTTTACTGTGTATCCAATACAAATATATAATGAATTCTATTATCATCATTCATATTCATTTGCTATGTTGAGATGCCATGAAGGATGTTGAGATGCCATGGAGGATGCTGAGATGCCATGAAGGATGTTGAGATGCCATGGAGGATGCTGAGATGCCATGAAGGATGTTGAGATGCCATGAAGGATGCCGATGCCATGAAGGATGTTGAGATGCCATGAAGGATGTTGAGATGCCATGAAGGATGTTGAGATGCCATGGAGGATGTTGAGATGCCATGAAGGATGTTGAGATGCCATGAGGGATGTTGAGATGCCATGGAGGATGTTGAGATGCCATGAAGGATGTTGAGATGCCATGGAGGATGTTGAGATGCCATGAAGGATGTTGAGATGCCATGAAGGATGTTGAGATGCCATGGAGGATGTTGAGATGCCATGGAGGATGTTGAGATGCCATGAGGGATGTTGAGATGCCATGGAGGATGTTGAGATGCCATGAAGGATGTTGAGATGCCATGGAGGATGTTGAGATGCCATGAAGGATGTTGAGATGCCATGAAGGATGTTGAGATGCCATGGAGGATGTTGAGATGCCATGAAGGATGTTGAGATGCCATGGAGGATGTTGAGATGCCATGGAGGATGTTGAGATGCCATGAAGGATGTTGAGATGCCATGGAGGATGTTGAGATGCCATGAAGGATGTTGAGATGCCATGAAGGATGTTGAGATGCCATGGAGGATGTTGAGATGCCATGAAGGATGTTGAGATGCCATGAAGGATGTTGAGATGCGGTGAAGGATGTTGAGATGCCGTGAAGGATGCTGAGATGCCATGAAGGATGTTGAGATGCCATGAAGGATGTTGAGATGCCATGAAGGATGTTGAGATGCCATGGAGGATGTTGAGATGCCATGGAGGATGTTGAGATGCCACGAGGGATGTTGAGATGCCACGAAGGATGTTGAGATGCCATGGAGGATGTTGAGATGCCATGAAGGATGTTGAGATGCCATGAAGGATGTTGAGATGCCATGAAGGATGTTGAGATGCCATGAAGGATGTTGAGATGCCGTGAAGGATGTTGAGATGCCGTGAAGGATGTTGAGATGCCATGAAGGATGTTGAGATGCCATGAAGGATGTTGAGATGCCATGAAGGATGTTGAGATGCCATGAAGGATGTTGAGATGCCATGAAGGATGTTGAGATCCCATGAGGGATGTTGAGATCCCATGAAGGATGTTGAGATGCCATGAGGGATGTTGAGATGCCATGAAGGATGCCGAGATGCCATGAAGGATGTTGAGATGCCATGAGGGATGTTGAGATGCCATGAAGGATGTTGAGATGCCATGAAGGATGTTGAGATGCCATGAAGGATGCCGAGATGCCATGAAGGATGTTGAGATGCCGTGAAGGATGTTGAGATGCCATGAAGGATGCTGAGATGCCATGAAGGATGTTGAGATGCCATGAAGGATTTTGAGATGCCATGAAGGATGTTGAGATGCAATGAAGGATGCTGAGATGCTTGTAGATGTCAAGTGATGTTAGGGTGCTGGGAGTGTTGGCAGGATGCTAGGACTGATTCTGAGATGCAGACTTTTCTTGTGATCGCTTCTTGACGGCCTTAACCAAACACTGCTGTAGCACCGGGTAGAGCTTCTGACAGCCCTCAATGCATTGCTTCATGCCCTGTAAACAAATAATAATCTTTTGCTTACAATTCCAAGCATGGCTACACCATGTTAATGACATACTATTTTGTCAATGGCTTTGGGTATACATTCCAATCTATCAAGAAACAAAACATCATCAACAGTCAACAATTACAAGTTATCACCAACAAATCTGAACAACTTATCATCTAGATTTACTTCACTTTTAGTGATATGATAAAATATCATGCTGCATATTTGTTCTGGTGCATAAATATGCCGAAAGCCAATACATTAAGTGTAAAGCTCAAAAACATAAATATTGAATATGACAAAGGAGGCACATGTACATATTCTAATGGGATATTCTCACCTCCATGGCAACCTGGCAATCCATGTGGCCATTTTGCACTAGTGCTGCCACCTGGTGTAGGGAGGGCATCAGTCCCACTGTCACACTCCCATTGTCTGCCACTGCTTTTCCCTACAAAATAAATAGGACAAACAAATCTATCATCTTCTCAGTCAATATCCAAAAGTCATCATTTAGTCATCACATAGGTCGTTACCCCAAGATCATTAGTTACTTAAAGGGCCAGATCTTAATAATCTAACCTTATTTTCTTTTAACATGAAATGAAATATGTGGTAATAAGATGCCATTCCACGTGCAATCTACATTAATCTCTCCCACTGTTTATTTACAAAGGGGATTTTTGTTGGGGTAGCAGGCTGTCCTGGAAAGAAAGGTTGGGTTCGGGAGGGTAATAAAACTTTGGGAAACTGGGTCGCACCATGGATGGACTCTAAACTTGTACTCTAAATAAGCCACCCTCATTGTCTGGGGAATTGTGTGTTGTAAACATTTGCAGCAAAAGTAATTCACAGGGGTCAATGTTTTCAATTTCCCTGATACTGTGGCAATATAAGTTTGAAATACACAAAATACAGAAGTTTGAAATACAGCCAGGGTTATCTATGAAGAGATTATTTTGTTCTAGAGTCAGATTATGGTAATGATTGGGCCTGAAAAATGGCTATCAGAGGTTCCCTAGGCTAAAATGACCTGTAATTCCTACCAGACCACACCCCAGACCTACTGATGATCAGATTAGCTGAACAGAGGTCATTTCACAATGCACGAAAGGGAGGGAAGAAGTTCTAAACAAGCCTTCACTGCAGACCATCATCAGCATGATCAAGTGGCAATGTCAAAAACACTCACATTCTAGGTCAGGGTGCTGAAATGAGAGGTGCATGTAAATACCTCAGTGATTCAATGTGTTGTTCCCCAAGAAAACCAAAATGTTGTCAAATTGGAAGAAAATAATTCTTAATTTTAATACCTCTTTTAACTCTTGTTTATTATACATGTTTGTGATATGCAAGTCTTTTCTAAGATTTTAAATTTTGAGTGTGTATTTTGTGGTCCATATGAATGACTGAAAAATAAGATAAATTAAATAGCATTGCTATAGTTCTTGTTTTCTTTTCATGATTGTTCACGAGTACAGTGTGGTATCTTGTATCAAAATATACTGTCTGATATCATAACATATACTATTCTGGTTTCCTGAAGATCATCCCCACTGTCAGATTCTTCTAAATCACTCATGCTATGAACTACAAGTCTTGCTTGACCTGGGAGGTCAAACTGTCATCCCTGCTCAATAAAGCAGCCTGAAGATGGCTCAGGCCCATTTCTTTCATCCTCAGATGATCCAAATCAACTTTGGTGCTCTATTATGTCAGAAACACTTGTTGAACTATCAATATCTAAAATCTCCCTCCGACTCTGTGATGCTGGGCTAGGGGTTTTCCTCAAGCATTACACTCTCTACATCACCACCCCATGTGACATAGGGGGTAATAAAATTCCGGACTGACTTCGGAGATATGTCATGATCCATTCTTTGAGGTGAAATTTGATCATCACAACATTTACAAAATACACATGAAATGTGTGAGATAACAGCTGGCCACAAAATGAATGATTTTATGACATAAAAACACATGGTTTGGGTTACAATGCAATTATTAGGAACTGGCCCTTTAATTTGCTCTTACCATATGTCTATTCTGTTAAATTCCTCTGCTAGGAGACATATATCTTACCTTCAGTTTATATTCCTCAGCTGAACATGGATCTAACAAGCTCAGTTTCTCATGTTGTCGCTGAAATATTCATTAAAAACTTATTACAACTCCTGTAAGTCACATTATACCTTAAAATAAGGATCACAAAAATAAAAATCCTAACATAAATTTCTTATTTATCATCTGACACTTCTTTTCAGTCCAGGGTGGACATCTTTTGTCATTTGTGAATATGTATTTATTGGAGGGCACATTTTTGTGACATAGTTAAGTCATGCCTGACACTTCCATGACTACAGTATCGATCATATAGGACTCATGTGTGCCACAATGTTCTCATATCAAGTTCCCTTTGATCTGCCAATTACATCTCATCAGAGAACTGTTAAGGGTGAATTAGCCCCGGGGAATTAGCACTTTAGTTTTGGAAAGGATTGTCGTGATTTTAACGAGAGTGTGAAGAATCTACCTCATTTAAATTGAAATTGGGAAAACATGTTTTACAAAGCAATTTTGTCCGAACTACATAATTCAACAGTGAAACAAAATTGGGCTTATTGGGTTTAACAATATCGGGGGTAAAATAAAATAAAACTCAGTCAGGAAAAGTATTAATTTAAGTAACTACCCTGATGTTCCCAACTTTATCTCAATTTATGTAATTAACCAGCCAAACACTAGAGCTAGCCAAAAACAGCTCCATTGGCAGAGTATCTACCTTGAAACTCAGGGACTATTGAGCACTATCAGCCGACATTGTCTGGAATCAGCACTGTATAAATGTCACCTTTACCTTTTTATACTTTTTTCAATTGGAGATCAGATGTTTCTTTAATCGTGGTACTTACCATGGCACAGCCGACCACCAGATCATACATTTCTACACCGGCATCAGCCAATGCAAGAGACGCTGCAGAAATGGCACCTGCCAGGGCTGAAATGGCAAAACAACAAGGCTTTTCTGAGACCTAATCATATTTATTTTAATCATATGCCTTTTTTCACCGTGCACTACATACCACATGGTCCTTAATTGTAAACTCAATTTACATAACATATCACCACTTTATGAACTTCAATGTGTACGTACCACTGCCATCATCCTGCAGAACTGTCACAAACACATCCATTCTAGCTTTTGGAAACTTGTCCTGAAAAAGAAGAATTTTCTATCATATATTAAAATCTCGTCTCGGATTCTAATAATTATAATTATTTCAAGGTTAGCAAAATTTTTATATGAACAGGCCAGGCTATGATTATTGGATACAAATAAGCTATATTATTGCTGAAATATACTGAAAATTGTGAGACTTTGATGATTTAGTTATTTTTTTATAGGAATTCTTTCCTAATTATTGATGAGAATAATAACATAATTTGGCTGATTTTAAGGACTGATGATTTCAAAGATTTTCCCAATTTATGTTGAGTAAATTCAGACATCATTCAGAAAAATTGTTGAAAACCATCTTGTTATATACTGTTCTAAAAATAGTTTGCATGTTATTGTGAAAGCAATAATATACTGTACTACATATAATTACCAGTCATCTTATATTCGAGTAAATGCGGTAATTACCAAGAGGACTGCTGGTTCAAGGGCTTGCTGTAGTATGACTGAGAAATCTTTGTCCTGGTTGTCTTGCTGGTGCTGGCGGCGGATGGCGCTGGAGAACGTGGCAAACTTCACCTCGCAATAAAGCTGTCCCTTCAGACTAAACTCCTCCCTCCTCATCACCTCACGCGGACCATACCTAAAAATAGTCCTTGCATTTGACACTAATTGCATTATGGGAGCTTGTAGCCAAACACAAACCATCAATCTCATCACGTTCATTACATCATGTGACCTGATGCCCACCAATGTTAATACTCAATGAGAGGATTCAAGAGATTGTCCTTTGAGACAACATTTTCAATATTTTATCTTTTAAAAAGAGAATGCATTGCAGTGAAAACTTAAATCTGCTTTATACATTTACAAAATAGAGAATGAATATACTGACACTGCACAGATGAGCTTTGTTTTGTCCATTTCAATGTATGCTGAACCTTTAGCTTGACTCACCACCCCTGTCCTAAGAACTGTAATGAGAAATACATCAAATAGTAATACTCAATGTGGAAGTATCCAAATGATGTATCAGTATTTAACACAGGCAAATATTTAACGCTAGTCCTTCTATACCCAAAGCCATCAGTAAAGTAGACTTGAAATCCACTGTTTCTAGAAACACCACGCACTGCCTATCATATTGAAGTTTCCCCACTAATTAAACTCGACTTCCGGCGATTGACTGTTGCAGTTATGACCAATGTCATCGTCTTTCCCAGTCATAATGTCTGTAAATGCAAATCCGGGGGTTATCTGTAGCGTCTTTTCCTCACTTTTTTATCCGACATTACGCGTGACAACGTGAAATGGCATTTAGAAGAGTCCAAGTGATGACGTCATGAAAACACCAAGGGAGAAACTTCATATGACGTCACAAGCACCACTGCGTTGACGAGTTTCTGATTGTTGCTGTCACTCCTATAATTAGACTGACCCACTTTCACCTGATTGCGCAAACTCGTAAACAATGGTGAAACGATGCTGAGATCAAGAAATAACAAAGAATTTTTTTCAAACTGGACTGACATCTAATGTTGATATAAAAAGTACATAATTGTTTGATTGTTAGTTGCCGGAAGTCAAGTTCTTTCAGAGTCGTGGCTTAAATATGAAGGCCAGTGCAAGGTGTTTCTAGAAACAACAGATTTCAAGTCTATTTTGACGCTGTCTTTGGGTATAAGTCAGTCACACAAGGCTTAAACCTGGTTTAAAGTTGACATTTACTTTCCTTCCGTGTATCAACCTTACTTAGGGTTTGATGTGAAGATATGGATACTTACATATTGGTCGGATCTCATCCGCTGTTCTGCCATCACTCCTTTTGCCTTTTGGATTTAACTGTCAATAATAAATTAGGATATCTCAGCATACACAAACATTGTTATGGTCATCAACCTATTATAAGGTTGAAACCTGGGTTATTAAATCATGAATGGATCTTTGACAATATAACAATTTGTAAAGGTTCATTCATGAAAAGATATAAACCTAAATGTTTTGCATCATATCTGAATTACAAAGGAAACAGGAGGTAGGTTTTAGATTAGTGATTGTTCATAGATTAGGGCAGAGGACAAAGATTAGGGACAAGACACATGGATTTGTGCCCTACATATATTTATGCTCACTATGATCTCTTCAATAAGAAAAATAAACAGGAAAGAATTATTATATAGGACAAGCTTGAAAGTTCCTGATATTGACACCTTATTAATCTGCTTTTCAGTTTGAGACAATTTTTATAGAGCAATGTATCGGAATCAGTACACATGGATTGAGCTGTGAGTGAAGTCTGGGCAACATGTACACAATGGAGGAAAATAATTATGTAATGGCTCAAAACTCAGGAGATCTACTTCAAAAAGGTGAATTCTAAAGACTTCACTAATCCCATTTGTTAGCGACCAGTTTCCCACCAAGATGAAGTAGACTGTGACTGTTAGCAGCAACAAGGGTCCTCTCCAGCTTAGCCGCTGCAATCAGTGCCAATTGACAGCTAATGTAGTACAATTGCAGGTTTCCATCTTTCAATGATTGGATTTAAGAGAGTTTTCTTTCTGTGCACTTCTGATTTTGATTGTGATGTTTGGTGTGTTGTTTTCAATGGGGACCTGCAATCGGCCTTTGGACATTCAAAGTTTCGTCTGATAGTTGACAGCTATAGTGCGATTGCGGGTTTCCATCTTGTCTTTTTTAATGATTGGATTTGCGAGAGTTTTTTGTGCACTTCCAGTTGTTAATTGTGCAGTTCCGGTGTGTTGTTTTGAATGGGGCAGTATGGCGACCCGCAATTGGCCTATGAGAAATGATTTTTTTTTCTGGGTGTAAAATGGAGGGGAAAAGCAAAGTCAAATGGTGTGATAAATAATGGTAATCAATTGATAAACTGAACCACAGCTCTGTTGTCGTCGGCTGTGGGCCACAACCACTTCTTATCATTGTATGGGTCGACTGGACTTTTCTTTGGGCTCACAGAAGTTTGATGTGGTTTAAGCAGGTTTAAATTGGATTTGTGTACAGAAAAAAAGTTAAATTTTGACTTCACCTACTTTGCAACTGCTCTAGATCTCTGTGAATGAAATTATCCTTTTCTGAACATAATTGTGAAGGTTCCCAACAAAAACATGGGGGCCATATTGAACAATGTCATGTGATGTATGACATCAGATTGATTTGAAACCAATACTGATTGGTTGATTGATTTAGATTTTGGGGAACACCCAGTATTACCCCATGACATGTTCAAGGGTTTCCCATGTCAGGTGACATAACAAAATGGCTTCTTGGATTTCCTTAGATGGAGTTAATGTTGTGTGCACAAGAAAATTTATCATTTTTCAAGGAAAGAATTAGCATCCTATTTTAAACAAGTGTTGATTTTAAAAAATCAAGCTCGCGTAATTTTGCAAAATCCCAATCTTCTTACTCTACTACGCACTCACAAATCACTTCTCAAACAAAAGCGACATCTGACGGTGTAATCAGAATTAATCAGCCAAAACATGGCCGCCATGGACCGATAATCGGGGTAGGCTCCATTGACTTACGGCTTGATCACCTTGAAACCTCGAACATCTAGCCCTAAAGGCAAAACAAACGCGAGCGAAAAGTAGGTGATGTTTGATATTTTACCATGAAGTACTCAGTAATTACTCATTTTGTTGGTAAAACAGAAAGATACCAAAGATATATGCATTATTAATCCTGTTGATTGACACAATACACAGAAGTGTTCAAGACCTCCTTGTGCTCTGCACAACTCGTCTTTCAAGGCTAACTTGAAACCTACCAAATCCACATCTTTTTGAGAACATTTCTGGATAGACAGAGGAGTGAAGCTTCCCTCAGGAACTGGCAGTCTTCTGTTGTCCACCGGCATAACTCTAGCTTGTGTTGATGATATGTAAGCTGATATTTATCCTAAAATCGAACAAAACGTGAATATTCAAAGTCAGAAACGGAACTCGTGTTAGAGGAGGCTGACATGTTGAAATTTCCCGGATATTGGTGGGGAAATTGGGAAGTGACAAACAGCTTTTTTCTTCATGTCTAATGTCGATTATGAACTCATTAAAGATAAAACATTTAAACTGGATACAAGTTACAAATAAAATTATATTTTAAGATCAGACAGTGTACATTAAATGGAAGAAATATCGGAAATTATGGGCCCAACCCATTTGTGTTTTGGGAACTAAGATTTTTCTCCACGCGAGCCCCGATCTCGTAAACAACCTGTTGTTCGTCATTGGGTGTGCACCTTTGCTTGGAAAAGTTTTACAAACTACGATTATTGCGGATAATTTGGATATTTTGGTCCTATAAACGGTGAGTACTCATAATAACAATGCACAAATATGAGGTAACGCGAATGTGATAAGCCTGGTGTCATGTTAATCGTGTGTATTGCAAAAAGTAATCATAATTTTCTGAAAGATACCAAAATTCATACTGATTGAAGGGCTGTACTCACACTGAGTCACAGTCATACGTGCATACCAGTTGATCAACTATGTTTGTAAATACTGTTCAATTGTATTATATCATAATTAAGTTGTGCCTACAAAATAAACTGGGACTATCAACAGAAATGTTGTGTTCATCAGAACAGTGAAGAAATCTATACAGTCATATACAGTTGCAAGCTCTGGTTCAATGTAAACTTGCTACCAGCTGTTTGTGTTACAGCGGGTGACAACTGACCTGTGGACGACAACAGAGCTGCGTTTCAGTTTATCAAATGATTATCGATGTTTATCACTCCATTTGACCTTGTTGACACATGCAGGTGTCAGAGAATGACCTGATGTGAATACTTTCGAGAGTACAGGTGTACTTTATTGGCTTTGAAAATGGAACCACACCTCTGTTGTCGTCCGCAGGTCAGTTGTCGCCGGCTTTACACTGAAATTAAAATCGTCAGGAATGAATTGGCAATTCTACAGCTGATGACAACAGAGCTGTGAATGACAACAAAACTGCATTTCATTCTGTATTAGTATTGTAAACGAGATTAAGATTAAAATAATTTTATTTTCCAGTGATCATTTTAAAAAAATAAAAAAATAGCTTACAGCTGACAACAACTGACCTTCGGACAATAACAGATCTGTGGTTCCATTTTCAAAGCCAATAAAGTACACCTGTACTCTCGAAAATATTCACATCAGGTCATTCTCTGACACCTGCATGTGCCAACAAGGTCAAATGGTGTGATAAACATCGATAATCATTTGATAAACTGAAACGCAGCTCTGTTGTCGTCCACAGGTCAGTTGTCACCAGCTGTACAGCTAGTTATTGATGTCTATCTCAGAGAAATAGAAACCGAGAAATATATCATATCCTGTGTCAAGAGTGATAGAAAATCCTGTGTTGATAGCTGTACCATGACATGAGATTTCCCAAGATGCAAGGAAAGTTTGTATGGAATAAGGATGGGTGAGGAAAGGATCAAGCTCATTCCAATAGAGTCCCATGAATACTAAGGTGGGAAAAAGAAAAAAAGAGGAATATATATGAGTGACACAGGCAGAACTATCGGTTATTGAGTGTGATTTGTTTGTATGGACAAATGTTAACAATTATAACGACATGTTAAGTTTTGTTAGTAACATTCTGTCCAAAAAAAAACAATATTTTAATCAAAGGGAAACTTTGTTTATCATGTTCTGCATATTAAAAAAAGTGTTTTATAGGACGACTTTTTATAAACATTCCTACCATGTGGGCCTTGGAACAGTAAGACAATTGGCTGGGAAGTGCACAAGGCCAGAAACAAAATGGTCTATCCCACTATCATAAAAAGCTATAGGATATTTTCTTGATTGAAATCAGTGTGAATTATTTTGAGATCGTAAATGACAGGTGTGAAGTAACGATGGCCTCATACAGGTGATAAAACTGCATGATGTAGCCATGACCTGTCCATGATTAGTAAACAATCCCCCGGGGCATCATGCCATGCGAGTATGACAGCCACGCTGATGTGATCTGAAGACGTGAATGATGCAGGATGACCAGTCAGAGGCAGACATATATACGGTCATGCATAAACATGACTGCAAAGAAGTCCAAGTATGACCATTGCAGGGCACCTTGTGGTCAGTGACAAAGCGTGGTCATGCTTTACCCAGGCTGGGCACAATTAATATATGGTCACAGTTGAGCTTGCAAAATTTCTGGCTCTAAACATTCATTGGGGGACATACTGGAACAGTCTATCTGTCCTCCAGGTAACTGGATATCTGAAAGAATAGTTGGAAGATTTTACTCACAAATCAAAATAGAGCCTTAACTTAAAAAATAATAAAAATAGCATATATTTTCAAATGGCAACATATTGAATTTATGGTATCACCCATTTTTGCAGTTTTTCTCAAATAATTTTAATTCTATCTACAAGCTCATGTCTATAGGTTCAGTTAGCATGATTTAAAACAGAACAAATAGACAGAGACCTGTGATCTCATATAATTACCTGATTTACCTCTGGTGGGACTGACTCAGGCAGTGGCCATTATTAACACGGTCAATGCTCATTGTTTTGCTGCTCTCGTACAGAGATACAAAGGATGTAAATCACAAATATTGTGACAATGATATTTATTAATTTACTCTATCATTATTTTTTTTTTTACACTGAATAAATATATAGAAAGGTGGCCCATTGGCAATGGTGATTTTGCTACAAAATACTATTTAGATATGCACAAATTCAAGTAAACTTTTTGATGTATTATAAGTCAATTAATATTAATTGACTTATAATACATCAAAAAGTTTACTTGAATGATAACATAGCATCTCAACTTTATTAAAGTCCCATTTCCACTACTTTGCATGTGATTTCTAATAAAATACACCATATTTTCTAAATTGATAGAAAAACGACGACAGACAGCAAAATGAACCAACAAAATAGGGTTTTAAACAAATTGTGATTATTTCGCAACCAATAAGGGTAGAGAAAAAAATCAAACAGTTTCAGAAACTACAGTTTTTAGTTTATAAGGTACAATTTAAAAGAAGCACATATTTTGAGTTTCACTTTTTCATGTTAATGTTCACTTCCCCTTGGCTGAGCCCATATATTTGTGTGACATTATTCAAAGGCTTGTTAATACTTAATATCAGGATAATGTAGAGGTGATCTGTAAACTTCTTTCACAAGAAAGTGCTGATCAGGACAGACAGATATGCTGATGTTGACTGATAAATGCTGATACCAACTGATAAAATGCTGATACAGGCTGATAAATGCTGACTGAGAAATGCATATACAGGCTGAGAAATGCATATACAGGCTGAGAAATGCATATACAGGCTGAGAAATGCTGATACAGACTGATAAATGCTGATACAGACTGATAAATGCTGATACAGGCTGATAAATGCTGATACAGGCTGATAAATGCTGATACAGACTGATAAATGCTGATACAGACTGATAAATGCTGATACAGGCTGATAAATGCTGATACAGGCTGATAAATGCCGATACAGGCTGATAAATGCTGATACAGACTGATAAATGCTGATACAGACTGATAAATGCCGATACAGACTGAATAATGCTGATACAGGCTGATAAATGCTGATACAGGCTGATAAATGCTGATACAGGCTGATAAATGTCGATACAGGCTGATAAATGCTGATACAGGCTGATAAATGCCGATACAGGCTGATAAATGCCGATACAGACTGATAAATGCCGATACAGGCTGATAAATGCTGATACAGGCTGATAAATGCCGATACAGACTGAATAATGCTGATACAGGCTGATAAATGCTGATACATACTGATAAGTGCTGATACAGGCTGATACAGGCTGATAAATGCCGATACAGGCTGATAAATGCTGATACAGGCTGATAAATGCAGATAAATGCCGATACAGGCTGATAAATGCTGATACAGGCTGATAAATGCTGATACAGACTGATAAATGCCGATACAGGCTGATAAATGCTGATACAGGCTGATAAATGCTGATACAGACTGATAAATGCTGATACAGGCTAATAAATGCTGATACAGACTGATAAATGCTGATACAGGCTGATAAATGCTGATAAATGCTGATACAGACTGAATAATGCTGATACAGACTGATAAATGCTGATACAGGCTGATAAATGCTGAATAATGCTGATACAGACTGATAAATGCTGATACAGGCTGATAAATGCTGATAAATGCTGATACAGACTGAATAATACTGATACAGACTGATAAATGCTGATAAATGCTGATACAGGCTGATAAATGCTGATACAGGCTGATACAGACTGAATAATGCTGATAAATGCTGATACAGTCTGAATAATGCTGATACAGACTGATAAATGCTGATACAGGCTGATAAATGCTTAATAATGCTGATACAGACTGATAAATGCTGATACAGACTGATAAATGCTGATAAATGCTGATACAGGCTGATAAATGCCGATACAGACTGATAAATGCTGATACAGACTGGTAAATGCTGATACAGACTGATACAGGCTGACAATATTTTTTGCTGATACTGTCTGATAAATGCTGAGTCAAAAGTTTAAAATTCCATGTATTTGTTTAAAAGTGTTGAACAAAGTGATCAATAACGAATCACTTATGACATCTATGACACCAGGACTAGATTGACTGTCTGGGTGGCGAGGCTTGTGAGGTATAACATATGGACGGGGCTATGATGATATATATATGTGGACATGTATGTGAGTGTGTTCATTAAGGAGGCACAGACACTGTCCTACTTGGCAGCTGAGGCATGCCACACGATAACAGCATACAGTATGATACCTCAACTGTGCACTCCACTCCTCCATTGTCACCTTAATGTGCTTAAACCTCAAGTTCTGCAAGACACTGCTGCCTTATCTGGTATTTTTATCGTTATTACGTAAGGTATTTTTATAAGATTTAATTCTAGGGCAAATCAGAACTTTGGAGGTATGGAGTTCCTGGTTAAATATGTATTTTTATATTGGGACAGGAGTGATTTTATGATAAAGGGGAGTTCTGCTGTCCTGAAATACCTGGCAAACGTGACTTGCAATGTATTAGTCATCGTAGCATGTTACAAGGAACATATATAAATACTGTATCTGCCCTGATCAGCTGATTACAAGTGACCAACCCAACCCCATTGTCATGCTAAAATCATGCCCAACTCACTAAAAATAGACAATTACATTTCACAGAAATGACATTTGTCTTCTTCCGGTGTTGCCTTATTCTTACACATGTATGTAATAGGAAAATGGTGAACACAGGTACTGGTTTAATTATTGTTTATAATGTGAAGTACTGTTAAACTAAGTATCACCTGTCTAACAAGTCTGTTGACATTAGTGGTAGTTTTGAGGCTTGTTTGCCTTTTTATCAGATGGCAGTTAGCTTTCATCAGTTCAATTTATTATTGATGGTATTATGAGGTGTAAATATCCAACATACACAAATATAATGTTATTACATCTATGCTTTGATTTACTTCATTATTTTTTATACAAAGTAAAAAAGAAACTATATCAACCAAATATAATTTAATATATACCCGGTAGATATATATGGTGGTGTTGAGGTAAATATATATCATGGCACTGACTGGTTCACCAGCATGACCAGGATACACTACAAACCATTCAAAGAGCTATTCTTATCAAATTATAACTTGCACTCTGCACAGGTGCTGCTTATATCTCTGCTGGAGATATCAGATTGCCTTCACAATATCTGATTGTACTAGAAATATGATGCACGATTTGCTAAAAAAAAAACTAAAAAAAAATAGATTGTTAATATTATGTACACATCGTGTATTGAGTTTAGAGCAGTCAAATTTCAAGAACACTTTCACTTACAAGTGGTCTGAGATTGAAACAGAATTAATGTTATATACAACATAAGGGTGGCACTGAGCTATTTACTTCTCAGAATATTTGCAGTTTGTTTTTCCATTTTGATATGTGATTTTGAAATGAAATAGAGTCAGTTATGTGAGACAGCAAGTGGGTGAGGTGGTAGTATAAGGTGTTCTATGAGCTGGCTTATGAGCTGGCTCGCACGGCTATGTGGAGAATGTAGCTCTCTATGTGTGCCTCTATTCACAGATGTGCCGCCTCGGTCACCGTGGATGAGACAGCCATATCTGACATCAGCTGGTGGCCAGTAATATACACACTCAGGGCCAGAGTACCCGGGCACCCGCCAACCACCGGGAGACACAAGTCATGGATACCGGAACGGATAACCTTGCAGCACTCTCCACCCTCGACGAAAACAGCCTCCTGGATAATATTAGGAAACGATTCCATAAGGATATTATCTATGTAGGTATTATTTTTAAAGGTTTTTTGTCATTTTTGTATATGTATATTGCATAATTGCAACTAATTGCAACAATAATTTATAAGGTAATTAATATGAATATAAAAAAGATAATTCATGTATGTAAGTATTTCAACTTCAGGGTGATGAGTAGAGATATATTTTATTGTGCTTGCCTCCTGTATGTTCGAGCATAGCCATGGTACCTTGATTTATGAATGGCAAAATATATATGTATCTAGGATCAGCTTGATAATAAGGGATCAGTGTGATGCCAAAAATGCCTGGAATTATGATGCAAGGTGGGAGTGTACAGTCCAGATGACCAAAGCCAAATCACTCAGCCCATTATTGACTTTACCTCTTTTGAACTAGTTATATATATGTATATATGTATATATATATGTATATGTATATGTATGTGTATATGTATGTGTGTGTATATATATATATATATATATATATATATATATATATATATATATATATATATATATATATATATATATATATATATATATATATATATATATATATATATATATATATATATATATATATATATATATATATATATATATATATATATATATATATATACATATACATATATATACATATACATATACATGTACATATACATATACATGTACATATACATATACATATACATGTACATATACATATACATATACATATACATATACATATACATATACATATACATATACATATACATATACATATACATATACATATACATATACATATACATATACATATACATATACATATACATATACATATACATATACATATATATGTATAGATGTCAAATATAAGTGCCAAAGCCTGCTTTGAAATTCTGCACAAAAGAAGGCAACATGTATACATGGATAATATCACCTGATCATATATCTTTAATATATTATGCATATATGTATTGTACTATTTTATTGACATTAATTGTTTTTGTGTCTCATATCTCGTAATGAGAGGCCGAAGCTTTTTAATCAGTATTTATATAATGTTTTTAGCAATATGTGTAACTTTGGGTGACACGTTAATAAAATTATCTATCTCTCTATCTCATATACATATACATATACATATACATATATATATATAGATATATTAGATGACTCAATCTTATTATGTACAACTATTTCTGGAGTTTTGAGAGGTTGAATTGCAAACAGTTCAACCTCCCCTGCTATTGTTACAATGGACGCCTCTTGTAACCATTTGTTAGTTGGTCTATCTTAACTGGGGTAACAGTTATATTGCCACAGTTTGGTTTGGAGCACTCCGTGACCCCGGTTGACCTCATTTAGTTCAGCGCATACATTGCCATATAGGGAAGATGACCCCATCACAGTCCGGTGCAGTTTGCTCTATATATGGAGTTTGTTTGTTTATGATATTCTTGGTATTGTTTTGTATTGGCCTTATAGGTAAGATTTGGGATTGAATCCATGTAGATCAAATTTTAAACCTCATATAAATGAATAAATATAAATAAAGGAACATGAAAAAACATAGGGCAATCTGGGAATTTACCTGAAATTTTATCTTAAACCAGCGATATGGAGAGGACCTTCACTGAGAATTTGAAACACGTGCCACAGATATATATGGGGGTACTTAAGTAACTCAGGTCCACAATTTAAAAAAACAAAAGCTGATTGAGCCCTGCATGTTTTTCCTCAGCATGTCATGTGTGCATACCATCTGTACTCAGAGAGGCTATATATCTTTTATCGCCATTTATCTAATATGATATCAATATGAGGGACACAGATATAATGGGCATGATATCCACCTTACTGAAAGTCCACTGACATTTGCTGTGCACAAAAGCTACACTAATTGTTTTGTGGGTCTGCGAAATATTCCAGATATTAAATACCAAATTGAAGGTCAAGTCTTCAGTAAACTTGTATGGTTAATTTGCACGCTGTATGAATACTAATAGATTATATCAATTAAATCAAGGAGGATTACCATAAGACAGTTTGAATAGAAAAATGCATTAGCGGTCGTGCCAACCCACATAAGTGGATCATGCCAAATGAATACAGGTTACTCAATAAATCACATCTAATGGCTGTCATTTTGCACGAACTGAAAAAATAAGAAATTCTGCAATGTTTGGTTGATGCAGATAGAATCATTTTCCTTACATTTCAATAACAGGAAACATGATATATCATTAACATTGTGTGTGTTATTTTGCACCTCAGTGAATTTTTGGGGGGCTTGAAAATCTTTGCAAAACTTTAATTTTTTTATCTGTTTTCCTGGATGCTGCATTCGCTCACAAGCTTGACCAAATAGATTTTTGGCTTCAGCTCTTTATCAGTTTGCCTAGGTTTTGTTATGGCAGCTGGTTCTATGTTGTGAAATTGGCAGATAGGTGAAATTATGCAGTGCTGACATCGACTGTTTACTTAAACCCCCATGCACCTGTCAATAATGTTATAATTCTTAGGGCTATATCCTCTTGGTATAGAATTAGGAACTAACAAAGGGGAAACATACAAGTGAACCCGTAGATTCACTCACAAGAACCTAGAAGACTTTAATAACCACTGATTGTATTAATGTGATCAGAAAAGTGGATGATTTAACAGCCTGATTGGTCAAAAATGCTTGAGTCTCCTGGCCATTATGGATTAATGGATATGTCGTGTCCTGCATTGTAACTCGTTCTTTGGTGAAAAAAACCCAGCTTTCATTATTATTTCTATTTTCAAATATTGTTTGCTGTTCCATGGACACCTAAATTTGGATTAAGTTGCTCAATTATTGTTATACCCTTTTGACAATCAATTATTAGAAAATGTCGGCTTAATTAAGGTCTATAATCCACAATGAAAAACTGGGACAGACTTATGTTTTTTTTGGCTTAAATGTGTTCAAAGTCATGTTATTTGTTCATTTAGCACAGAAAAAGTAAACTCAACCAGCTAGTCTTAAATTTTTATTATTTAAATTGAACCCGTTTTAACGGTAGTTAAAATGGGTTCGACTCAGTTTTTGCAGCTGGTGACTTATATCAAGTATTTATATTTTCTTTATTTAATGTCATCCAAAGAATAATCAAATTTTTTGGGACATTTTAGATATAATCATGGCATAAAATATGAATTATCATTAAAAGAGTTGGGTATTTAAAAATCTCATGCAAACAAGTTTGTCCGTCATGTGTGCCGAAGGCAGTTACGTAAATATACGAGACCACCCTAAGTTCTCTCCCGATGCTTCAAACTGATTATAGACCTTAAGTTAACTTCCAGCACCTCTCATTAACAGTGTCTGTTCTTCCTTCTGTCCGTCCATTCACTCTCACTCTGCAAGGGTTCTCGGTTTACATGCTCACACACACACACACACACACACACACACACACACACACACACACACACACACACACACACACACACACACACGTATGATGCTATAGTTTCTTTATTATTGCTATCTCAAGACAATTGCTTGTATGCAAATATAGCTACCATGCCCTAACAGGAAGACCAACATGGCACATTGTTGTAATCTGCATCTGGGCCACGGGAATGGGGGTTGGGCAGCGATATTTTGCTGTGTATAAATATGATCAGACAGCAGAGTGCAAGTGCACTGATCAGACTGCAGCGCACAATACAAAAACTAGGTCATTAGGTCAGATACCAACATTTGATATTAACAATTGCAGTACAATGTATATAGTATTAAGGAATCTGGTTGTAGCCATATCTATTGATATTGTTGACACCACAGATTACAACAGTACCTTTTGTGACAACTTTGTCACAAGGTATCTAATTACTGCATCTCACAGGTGTCAATGGCTGCCTCAACATAGTGTAATGAGGTCAGCTTAATGAGGTCAGCGGGTGTCAGCTGCGCATCACAAGTCCCACGCTCACACTCTACAACCCGGCCCAACTTATGTCACCATTGGCTATCAATATTAGCATTACTCACACCAGGTTCTGTTCTCACCCATTTTTGTTGTCTGTTTGTTTTGGATGAGTCGGAATTCATGTGAAAGTCCCGGTCCTTAACATTTCAGAAAGAATTCGACCACTGGCAGGAGCATTCAAATTTTCTCGAATCCATCAGACTTTTTTGGTCTTTGTGGAGACCGGCCACTTGGTGTGAGATTGATTTTTATCTTGACTCTGTCAGACTGTCTCTTTTGGCTCCTTCTCATTCACTCCCCAGTGTCGGAATTGTCTCGGACCTCCACACTCTCTGGTCTGGACTCATGTAATATGCTCCCCCTACACAGCCTGCACAAACTTATGATGTAAGGAGCTCACTTGCTTGATTGTCACCATGATAATCATCAGGATACTGTAATTCTATGACAATTCAAATGTCAACAATTCAGCCAATTGTCTTGTGAACCCTTTTTAAATTAATAATTTAACACAGTTTTCTTACACTTGTACAGCAGTTTTATAGTGGATGAAAATACCGAATCATCCGGATTTGTTCAGAATTGTTATAGATCAATGGTATGATGTCATACCACTTGGCTATGCTGTGATGACCATCCGGCACTGTTCAGAGCTTTCCCACCCCTGGGTATGACATCATACCACTTGGTTGTGCTGCGATGACTATCCGGCACTGTTCAGAGCTCTCCCACCCCTGGGTATGACATCATACCACTTGGCTATGCTGCGATGACTATCCGGCACTGTTCAGAGCTCTCCCACCCCTGGGTATGACATCATACCACTTGGCTATGCTGCGATGACTATCAGGCACTGTTCAGAGCTCTCCCACCCCTGGGTATGACATCATACCACTTGGCTATGCTGCGATGACTATCAGGCACTGTTCAGAGCTCTCCCACCCCTGGGTATGACATCATACCACTTGGTTGTGCTGCGATGACTATCCGGCACTATTCAGAGCTTTCCCACCCCTGGGTATGACATCATACCACTTGGTTGTGCTGCGATGACTATCCGGCACTGTTCAGAGCTTTCCCAGCCCTGGGTATGACATCATACCACTTTGCTATGCTGCGATGACTATCCGGCACTATTCAGAGCTTTCCCCCCCTAAAATTTTAGAAGAGAAACTTTAGATTAGACAACACGTTTGTTTTATTTTCCTATTTTGTTGCCATGGCAGCAACTATATGATGTAATAGAAACCATTGTGACATCTTGAAGCACTCAATTTTGCCCATCCAGTGTATAATATCAAGGTTCAGCAAATAAATTAGATTTATTTAACAACAGGCATCAGGTAACAGCTGAACAGAATAAAATTTGTAGGTTTAAAAATCAGGTAATTTACGGAAGAATCTGGTATCGGTTTTAACATTGCCATTGATATATTTGTCAATAAAGTTTTTAAGAATTATGACAATATTCTTCCAACATCTGAATTCCTTATCTGAAGCTTCATTTACTGTTCATTTCTTAATATCAATTGTTATTACACAAACAGATCCAGGCACAGACATTTTGATTATTTTTTGCAGGAATTCTGAACTAAATCTAAAAGAAAGCTGTTGTTGTCAGATTTTTACTTTTTTCCCACACTGTGTAAACCTGATATAACCTAATAAACTGCCGTGCTTGTATGTGTTGTTGTTTGGTATTAAATAGCCCAAATACTTGGTTACTTCACATCCCCTTTGTTCTGGCTTAGTGATGTCATTCTGTAACATTCTCAAGGGCTGCAACTTGTTACACTGTAATCATGATAATAATGTCAGACAACTTGGATCCTGAACTTTTGTCCCCAGAACTCTGTTGAGCATATCTAATAACCATGGTTATAAATTTTATTAATTTAGTATGCAGATACACTAATCCAGAAAATAATGGGTTAGTCCAGCCAATCAACAAAATCTGACTAGGCTAGTCCATTAGGGGTTAAACAGGGAACCAGAAGTCCTGCATTGTTGCTATGGTGAAATTTTCAACCTGGAGCTAGGCAACTAGGATAGGTTAAAGGCATTGTATGGTTACCATGGTAACATTGTTAGTGCCAGCTGTGAGTTTGGCAACTCAAAGTAGCTTTAAAAGTAGCCTGCATGTTAGGTTTGATGGTTTCCCAAGCCTGATGTAATCTGACATTTATCACATCCCTCATGCTGCCCCAAAATCTGTGTATTGAAAATGCATTGGAGCCTCAATTTAAAACCCTGGCAATGACACTTGTGGTTATTACCCAGGTTTTGTGCCCTGATTTTGATACTGTGTGACCTCATCTCAAGGTCATCTAAGAAGCTGCATTTTGACATTCCTTATATGTTTATGACCCTTTATAACATTACCGACGGTCCAAAATTACAAATGATATGTGTGGGATTGAGCTGTCTGACCTAGAAACCAAAATCATTTATCAGGGATATAAGTGGTAAATACACTCAAGCAATGCAAGTCTGCAAAGTGTAGTATCTTTTTAATCCTTAGTTTACCTGTCGCTTCTATTTAACTGTTCCTGCAGTCTGACTGCTCATAGAGATTATTACAGTTAAAACTCTACAAGCGCCATGAGCAGACCTTGTCTGAAATGGCGCTATAGAAATGCTTTATTATTATTATTATTATTACAATGATGAATGACAGGCACTTTGTATTTGGTTCACAACTACTTGTAACCTTGAGGTTAGGTGTGCAACATTTAACTTTTTTGTCGACTTGACCTTTTGACCTTGGCATGGTGAACATGAAACTCCCTTTTGCCATAGGTGCTGTTGGCTCGTCAATGCATAAGCACCACATTATTATATTCCTGTCACTCTTGTATATTATATATATATATATATATTATTTATTTCCACTTTTCAGACATACATAGGCGACATCTTGGTAGCTGTCAACCCTTACAAAAGAATACTTATATTTGGAGATGATGTAAGTTTATGATATATATTCTATAAAATCTGGCAGTTTTCAAGTAATTGGAACAGGATTTCCTGTTTTCACCAGACATAGATCAGGATTCGTTTTGTCGTTTACAAATTTTCAAACTGGTTTTTAGGAAAAAGGAGATTTTAAAAGAAAAAAAAACCTAATATCATACTCACCCATTAATTAATCATCTAAATTTTCTACCATGTTAAATGTCATCAATTTGTGTGCAGTCTAATTTTGGTTCCAAATTTGAATTATAAAAATCTACAAATGCTAGAATACATGTTTTCAACAAAGTACAACACTTTTTTTTACCCCAAGAAATGTTTCTTGTTATATTGTTTATGCTTGTATTTGTGATGATATTTTCAGTATGAGAATAAGTACTGTGATGTTAAGATCCGGAGCCAGCTTCCGCCCCATCTGTTTGCTATATCGGACACGAGCTACCAGAATATGCGGCGTACCGGATGCAACCAGTGCTGCGTCGTCAGTGGAGAGTCCGGAGCAGGTCAGCAACACACATTGATATATATACAGTGTTCGCCAAAAGTCGTCGGCCCGTCGGACAAAGCTGGCCGTTATTTCACATTGTCCGCCGATAATGACTGAAAACGGCGGCCAAATTGTCCGCCATTCTTTACCTGCGCAGTTTCTCATTGTAGTCGTCACAAATACGTTTTATTGGTTCGTTTTTCGGAGATTTTCGGTTGCCGCCATTTTGTAAAGTTTGAGCTATATCCGGGTCATTACGTTTGTCCCCGCCTGATTATTTCCGCCGTGTTCACTCCTGTTCAAAAGTCGAGCACGTTTTCGGGATTCGTACTCATTTAACAATTAAAAAAACGTGCACGACTTTACACATAAATCAAATGTGGTTCGTAATCTGGTCCCCTATCATTATTTCTAGTTCAAATTCATACGAAAAAACATCACGTACCAGTCAAAAAGCCTGAGAAGAGCAGACGACAATTTTACAACTTTGGGTATTCTTAGCTTTCTTTAAATGAATATCTGATTAATTTTTGATTGAGAAATGATCAGAAATATAAATGTAGGTATGTATGTAGGTATGTATGTAGGTATGTATGTAGATATGTAGGTAGATATGTAGGTAGGTATGCATGTAGTTTAGTATGTAGGTAGATATGTAGGTAGGTATGTATGTAGTTTAGTATGTAGGTAGATATGTAGGTAGGTATGTATGTAGTTTAGTATGTAGGTAGATATATAGGTTGGTATGTAGGTAGATATGTAGGTATGTAGGTTTTATAAGCTGAATATCACGCCATGAGCAGACCTAGTCTGATATAGCGCTATACAAATCATTATTATTATTATTATTATTATTATTATTATTATTATTATTATTATTATTATTATTATTATTATTATTATTATTATCATTATCATTATCATTATCATTATTATTATTATTATTTTCTGTCACAAGTGCGAAAAAGCCGCGAAATTAAAAAGAAAAAGTATGCGTTGAAACGTCTGATGTTGAAGCCAAATGTCTGATGTTGGCTGGCTGAACATCAGACATATTGTCTGATGTGGGTCAAAAAGTTTTGGCGAACACTGTATATATATCATTTAAAAATTGTTCTCTCTTTTATCAACACGGGCTTCAGTTTATCGTCATCATTTACAGTCTGTCAATATGTGTATAATAGGTTTTGATTGTGTATGACTGAAACTTTGAAGTGCAAAGTTGGTTATAAACATGAAAAAGCCAGAATTTTTTTTGTTTAGAATCCCTCTCAAAGAAAGTTAAATGCTAGAGAGGAATATGTACTGAAATAGTTTTGTATTGAGTTTTATAAGTTTTTACTGAAACAATTCTCTCTATGACTCTGACTAGGAAAAATTGTTAATATTACAAATCCAATGATGTACATTGATATTTTTTCATAATTTATTGAAAGAATTATGCATTAAGTTTGGAAATATGTTTAGAATTATCAAAAATTTATTGGCATTGTCAAACAGTTCAAACCTACTTTGAACCTCATCTGGGGTCACAAAGAGTAAAAAAACATACCGATGAGAGATACAGTCAGGGCTTTAGCAAATATGACAGGACAGCTGGGATATATGAGGGTATGGACCTCAGCCCAGCCCTCGTGCTCCAGTGAGAGATACAGTCAGGGCCTTAGCAAATATGACAGGACAGCTGGGATATATGAGGGTATGGACCTCAGCCCAGCCCTCATGCTCCAGTGAGAGATACACTCAGGGCCTTAGCAAATATGACATGTAGAACAGGACAGCTGGGATATGTGAGAGTATGGACCCCAGCCCAGCCCTCATGCTCCAGTGAGAGATACAGTCAGGGCCTTAGTAAATATGACATGGAGAACAGGACAGCTGGGATATATGAGGGTATGGACCTCAGCCCAGCCCTCATGCTCCAGTGAGAGATATAGTCAGGGCCTTAGCTAATATGACATGGAGAACAGGACAGCTGGGATATATGAGGGTATGGACCTCAGCCCAGCCCTCATGCTCCAGTGAGAGATATAGTCAGGGCCTTAGCAAATATGACATGGAGAACAGGACAGCTGGGATATATGAGGGTATGGACCTCAGCCCAGCCCTCGTGCTCCAGTGAGAGATACAGTCAGGGCCTTAGCAAATATGACATGGAGAACAGGACAGCTGGGATATATGAGGGTATGGACCTCAGCCCAGCCCTCGTGCTCCAGTGAGAGATACAGTCAGGGCCTTAGCAAATATGACATGGAGAACAGGACAGCTGGGATATATGAGGGTATGGACCTCAGCCCAGCCCTCATGCTCCAGTGAGAGATACAGTCAGGGCCTTAGCAAATATGACAGGACAGCTGGGATATATGAGGGTATGGACCTCAGCCCAGCCCTCATGCTCCAGTGAGAGATACAGTCAGGGCCTTAGCTAATATGACATGTAGAACAGGACAGCTGGGTTATATGAGGGTATGGACCTCAGCCCAGCCCTCGTGCTCCAGTGAGAGATACACTCAGGGCCTTAGCTAATATGACATGTAGAACAGGACAGCTGGGTTATATGAGGGTATGGACCTCAGCCCAGCCCTCGTGCTCCAGTGAGAGATACACTCAGGGCCTTAGCTAATATGACAGGACAGCTGGGATATATGAGGGTATGGACCTCAGCCCAGCCCTCATGCTCCAGTGAGAGATACAGTCAGGGCCTTAGCTAATATGACATGTAGAACAGGACAGCTGGGATATAAGAGGGTATGGACCTCAGCCCAGCCCTCATGCTCCAGTGAGAGATGCAGTCAGGGCCTTAGCAAATATGACATGGAGAACAGGACAGCTGGGATATATGAGGGTATGGACCTCAGCCCAGCCCTCATGCTCCAGTGAGAGATACAGTCAGGGCCTTAGCAAATATGACATGGAGAACAGGACAGCTGGGATATATGAGGGTATGGACCCCAGCCCAGCCCTCATGCTCCAGTGAGAGATACAGTCAGGGCCTTAGCAAATATGACATGGAGAACAGGACAGCTGGGATATATGAGGGTATGGACCTCAGCCCAGCCCTCATGCTCCAGTGAGAGATACAGTCAGGGCCTTAGCTAATATGACATGGAGAACAGGACAGCTGGGATATATGAGGGTATGGACCTCAGCCCAGCCCTCATGCTCCAGTGAGAGATACAGTCAGGGCCTTAGTAAATATGACATGGAGAACAGGACGGCTGGGATATATGAGGGTATGGACCTCCGCCCAGCCCTCATGCTCCAGTGAGAGATACAGTCAGGGCCTTAGCAAATATGACAGGACAGCTGGGATATATGAGGGTATGGACCTCAGCCCAGCCCTCATGCTCCAGTGAGAGATACAGTCAGGGCCTTAGCAAATATGACATGGAGAACAGGACAGCTGGGATATATGAGGGTATGGACCTCAGCCCAGCCCTCATGCTCCAGTGAGAGATACAGTCAGGGCCTTAGTAAATATGACATGGAGAACAGGACGGCTGGGATATATGAGGGTATGAGTAAAACCCTTTATAGTATAAGAAGGCCAAGTGAATATCTCAGATGTCTTATTGCAAGATTTACAGAAATAATGTTGGAAACTGGTTTGGAGTGTGACAAGAAAGGTTGGAATAGTTTGTGTTGAGCTCAGTAGGATCAGTAAAGCACATATAGCAGGGTTCTGCACTCAACCGTCACATGTAGAACACGGCTAAAAAACCATGTGTGGAACACCTCAACAAGGAAGTCATGATCGGTACCAGGCCTCCACAGTCGACTTGCTTTTATTTGTATAATTTAATATCCTGCACTTCAGACATTGGTACACGCCCTTCCCCCTCGGATGGTTTCCTTATTGCTTTGTGCAGCTCTATGTTCAAAGTCGTGATCAAAAAATTAATTAAAAAAAATAATAATAAAATAAAAACTTGAATTTGAAAGAGTTAATTAATTGCATTAGAATCGGCACATGTACAGTTAGCATTTCATTGAGATGAAGCTCCATTTATAAATGAAATTTAACTATATTATGGGATTTTGTTTTCAGGCAAGACTGAGACGACAAAGTTGATGGTTCAGCATGTTGTGCACCTCTGCAAACAGAGGGAGGCCCGTCTACACGAAAGAGTCATACAGGTAGGTGTACCAGTCAAAGGTTCTCAAAGGTCACATAAAAAGCAAACAGACAAATAGAAAACTTCATGACTTGATCCAACTCATCCCTGTGATCTGTAAACATGCAAACCAATGTTTAACAATACATGACATGTAACAATTCTATATACTTGATCATTAGTTTTAGCTATGCATAACATAGCTTCTGCAAAGAGTGGGGGGATTTTCTGTCATTCTATCTGTCCATCAACTTTGACTGCTGGTCGTCGGAGTTCTCAATTATTTATATGTAAAACGTATTTACAGTAGACCAATTCTACATATTCTCCGTTGAGTTAAGATTTTTTACCATTTTTTTTTATAATTTGTTAAACAATCTAATAGCTGTCACTGAGTTATCAAGGAGGCTGCCATTTTGAACATCATTACAAACATTAGCCATTGAGTCAAGATAACAAATTCAATATGTAACATGCATTTTGATTGGCCAAAATTATCCTCTGCTCAATTTTGCAAAAGGAGAGGGCTTGGTGATCAGTTATGAAGCTGTTTGCAGGCATTTCCAGAAAATGTTCACAAACAAAACAAAAAGCAATGATCAGCATAGTTCTCAGGCCATTGGCCTATGTTACTTGAACTTTACCTGTCCTGTTGACAGACATCAGGACACTCAACAGTACCAACGTCTTCTCACCACCTTAAGGAAGTCATTATATTGATCTTGACAGATCCAGTAACTTCTGAGATAATAATACAAGTTCATGTGATATAGTGTTTTCTCCATTGCAGGTGAACCCTTTATTAGAAGCGTTTGGCAATGCGCAGACTGTGATGAACAACAACTCTAGCCGCTTTGGCAAATACATTGAGCTAGTGTTCTCCCATCATGGACAAATTCTTGGAGGTGAGGCACAAATATGCAACACTATGTCAACCATGAATACACAATATTTTATTTATGACCTTAAAATAGTTTCTGCTCTTAACTAGAACAGATAGAGTCATGTCATATGTCATTATGATAAAACACAAAGTATCTGCAAAACAGGGCCAAGCATGTGTTGTAGACAGGAGAAAATAAATTAAACTATCAAAATTTATTCGTAAATTAGAAATGTATTGCTTCCTCATATTGTAAATATTAAAAAAAAAATATATTGCCATGAATTGAATGTTGACTTTGGAATTGTGGCTGTTGCAGCACATATATCTGAGTACCTTCTGGAGAAGTCCCGGGTGGTTTCCCAGGGGGCTGGAGAGAGAAACTTCCACATATTCTACTACATGTTTGCTGGACTGCACCCAGAGCAGCTCCGGAACAACCTACTGGACAGACCAGAGCAGCACAGGTATATATACCGGAAAGATGATATGTAAATAAGGATTAGTCTGTGTATTGTGATGTGGTGTTTGTTGAATGTTTCAGGATCTTGAGGCCGGTGGATAAGTCTGTGTATTGTGATGTGGCGTTTGTTGAATGTTTCAGGATCTTGAGGCCGGTGGATAAGTCTGTGTATTGTGATGTGGCGTTTGTTGAATGTTTCAGGATCTTGAGGCCGGTGGATAAGTCTGTGTATTGTGATGTGGCGTTTGTTGAATGTTTCAGGATCTTGAGGCCGGTGAATAAGTCTGTGTATTGTGATGTGGCGTTTGTTGAATGTTTCAGGATCTTGAGGTCGGTGGATAAGTCTGTGTATTGTGATGTGGCGTTTGTTGAATGTTTCAGGATCTTGAGGCCGGTGGATAAGTCGCCCATCTACCACAATGAGGGAGAGTTCCGCTTCCACCAGGAGATGTGGTCTCACCTCCGCGAGATCATGGACTGCGTGGGATTCCTCGCCGAGGTCTCTCCTCTCTAACATTCTACCTAAAATAAACCAATTATTCTTTCTCAGCAACGTGCAAGCCATTCAAGCATAAAATATCGCATATTCAAGCATAAAATATCACATATTCAAGCATAAAATATTGCATATTCAAGCATAAAATATCACATATTCAAGCATAAAATATCACATATTCAAGCATAAAATATTGCATATTCAAGCATAAAATATCACATATTCAAGCATAAAATATCACATATTCAAGCATAAAATATTGCATATTCAAGCATAAAATATTGCATAAAATATCACATATCGCTATTCAGGAAACTTGCCTTTGAATAAAAATAAATCATATGATATATATTCTTTTCTTTCACCTTTTTTTTAGATTAAGTTCACCATAAAAGAATAAAATATACATATATCTATATATGACATAATATTGGGCGGGATATGATCATTTATTTGTATTGTTTCAGGAAGTGAACACGATCCTTGCTCTGCTGGCGGCCATCCTTCACATCACAGACATCACATTTGACAATGATTACGACACAGATGGCGTGTACATCGTCCACGAAGAGATGCTGGAAATGGGTGCGTTCCTCTCATCACCACCAACCAAAATTCTACCTCTTTTTAACAGGATCAATATTATTAGATCCAGTTCTCTTGTAAAAGTCAATGTAAAATTTAGTGTAAAAGGCAAGGATCCTCAAAAAAAGCTGGACGATTGGTTATTTTTTTCACTTTTTCACTTGAGACTTATATTAAGGTCACAATTGTTAACTATACTACTCTACTTCACGGAGGTAGTTGATTTTCTCGTAGTAGCTGGAGGATCGACTACCTCAGTTCAGCAGAGGATAACTATACATGCAGGCACTGTGTTCCGTTTTGGAAGGATTTATGTCCATGTGAAATGTGTCTATGAAGTTATTGGCAGTTGGTTTTCTTGTTTCCAGCTGCTGAGTTGCTGGCCGTGACCCCAGAGGAGATGGCTGCAGCCCTTATTTCTAACGTCACCTTACTCAGAGGTAACCTAGTTCTACCTTATATACTGCCCTTATTTCTAACGTTACCTAACTCAGAGTTACCCTAGTTCTACCTTATATACTGCCCTTATTTCTAACGTCACCTTACTCAGAGGTACCCTAGTTCTACCTTATATACTGCCCTTATTTCTAATGTCACCTTACTCAGAGGTAACCTAGTTCTACCTTATATACTGCCCTTATTTCCCATGTCACCTTACTCAGAGGTACCCTAGTTCTACCTTATATACTGCCCTTATTTCTAATGTCACCTTACTCAGAGGTAACCTAGTTCTACCTTATATACTGCCCTTATTTCTAATGTCACCTTACTCAGAGGTAACCTAGTTCTACCTTATATACTGCCCTTATTTCCCATGTCACCTTACTCAGAGGTACCCTAGTTCTACCTTATATACTGCCCTTATTTCTAATGTCACCTTACTCAGAGGTACCCTAGTTCTACCTTATATACTGCCCTTATTTCTAATGTCACCTTACTCAGAGGTAGCCTAGTTCTACCTTATATACTGCCCTTATTTCTAATGTCACCTTACTCAGAGGTAGCCTAGTTCTACCTTATATACTGCCCTTATTTCTAATGTCACCTTACTCAGAGGTACCCTAGTTCTACCTTATATACTGCCCTTATTTCTAATGTCACCTTACTCAGAGGTAACCTAGTTCTACCTTATATACTGCCCTTATTTCTAATGTCACCTTACTCAGAGGTACCCTAGTTCTACCTTATATACTGCCCTTATTTCTAATGTCACCTTACTCAGAGGTACCCTAGTTCTACCTTATATACTGCCCTTATTTCTAATGTCACCTTACTCAGAGGTACCCTAGTTCTACCTTATATACTGCCCTTATTTCTAATGTCACCTTACTCAGAGGTAACCTAGTTCTACCTTATATACTGCCCTTATTTCCCATGTCACCTTACTCAGAGGTACCCTAGTTCTACCTTATATACTGCCCTTATTTCTAATGTCACCTTACTCAGAGGTAACCTAGTTCTACCTTATATACTGCCCTTATTTCTAATGTCACCTTACTCAGAGGTACCCTAGTTCTACCTTATATACTGCCCTTATTTCTAATGTCACCTTACTCAGAGGTAACCTAGTTCTACCTTATATACTGCCCTTATTTCTAATGTCACCTTACTCAGAGGTACCCTAGTTCTACCTTATATACTGCCCTTATTTCTAATGTCACCTTACTCAGAGGTAGCCTAGTTCTACCTTATATACTGCCCTTATTTCTAATGTCACCTTACTCAGAGGTAACCTAGTTCTACCTTATATACTGCCCTTATTTCTAATGTCACCTTACTCAGAGGTACCCTAGTTCTACCTTATATACTGCCCTTATTTCTAATGTCACCTTACTCAGAGGTAGCCTAGTTCTACCTTATATACTGCCCTTATTTCTAATGTCACCTTACTCAGAGTATATACTCGGCAAGAATGACAACTATAAACAAATAAATACAAATAAAATTAGTTTTATGTCTGTCATTTCAGTAATTTGATTTCTTAAACTTTAAAAATGCTAAATTGATGAAAGTATTGTAATATGTCCGTTCTTTGTCAACCTCCATGTGCCTCGACTGTTAACATCCCTTATGAACCTTTTTTAGGCTGTGAGGGTCCTTTCTTGAAGGAGGGGGCTGTAACTCAGTCATATGCCCTGTAGTGTCAAAAGTGATTGATCATAAAAATACAAAAGTGTTAAAATATTTCCTTTTTTTCAACAAAATTCACCAAATCTGGACTTCATATTTATGACATTAAGATAATACTAGTATATAGTATAGCACAAATAAATGCCTTTAGCGCATGTGACAAGTTTTAAATCAGCATCTCTGTATATTTCAGGAGAGCGTATAGTGAGCCTGAAGAACATAGATCAGGCGAATGACGGCCGCGATGCCCTGGCCAAGTCCCTCTATGGCAGACTGTTTGGCTGGATTGTCCGACAGATCAACTTCATGCTACAGCCAGACCTAAGGTAACACTCCCTTCCACAGTATTGACCTATCCATAAATCTGAGGTTTTATGCCACAGACAAAAATCTGTAACAAAAAAGATTGTTTGTATGTACACTGATGTAATATTAATGATTTTTTTTCATTATGTGTTTAAAAAATTATCAGTGATATATTTTTTGTCAGAAATGTTCAAAATCGAAATAGATTTTGCAATAAAATGATAAGTTTGTAAGACTTGGTTGTGGATGTATATGCAGATACCAGCAGCCTGGACCTACCATTGGTATCCTGGACATCGCCGGGTTTGAGAACTTCCAGAACAACAGCTTTGAGCAGCTGTGCATCAACGCAGCCAACGAGCAGCTGCAGTACTACTTCAACCAGCACATATTCCAGTGGGAGATGGACGAGTATAAGAGGGAGGGCGTCAAGGGCAAGGACATCAAGTTCGTAGACAACCGGCCACTCATTGACATGATGATTGAGGTGAGATTCGGGATCGGTAGAGTAAAGATAAGCCTTGCTTCATAGCAGCTTGAGAAGTGAAGAAGCCATACTGCAGGGTGCCACTGCTTCCAGTCTCATCTTGCCATGATAAACAATGATAATTCTATTGATTTAATTTGAGACTGGTTTTCAAGAATAATGAAATTGCTACAGCTGATAGAAGTTGGAGTAAACTCAAATAAATATTTCACATTGCTTTTTGCATTGAGATGCACTGCAGTTAACCTTGCATTAACTTGCCAGGGCTCTATGTTCAGAATTATTAAGAATATCTGTAATCCTAGGTTAACTTCATTACTGTTTCTCATTATTTAACATTAACTTGTTACAGTGTACTGTACTAGAAGATTATATGAATTGCATCATATCTGACATGAACTTTTAACAGTGTCCCGCTTTTACATGTTGATATGAGCACAGTAATCTCACATAACTTACAGCTGTCTTTATTCAGATGTTAATATAAATTACAGCTATCTTATATTGACTAAGCACAGTGACTGTCACATAATTTCACTTTGATTAACTTGTACATTATTCACGTTAACTAGCAGTAATCTCACACAAGCTCACAACAGTTTTTATCCAGATCCCAATGTGGATTATTATAGTTATCGTGTATTCATATGTAATGATAATTGGCAGTTATCTCACATTAACTTTTCACAGTGTTCTGTATTCAGGCTCTATATAATACGGGGTGATGGTGAAGGTAAGCTTGTAGCTAACCCACATAGTGTTAATAACTCACACCTGGCTGCACACTTCCTACCACCACTGTGCACTTCCCTTTATAACCTCGTACCTAACACATCGCTGTTGAGCAAATTCACACTGTTAAAAGAAGGTGAACCTGTAGATATTACTAGCAGTAAAATTCATAACAGAAACATCAGAAAAATTTGATTCAGGCATGCATGATCTTGCTCTATTCCTATAAAGGGAAGTGCACAAAGTTGAAATTTGTCTTTTTTGCTCTTGGTATTGACTGACTTTTTTGCTCTTGATATCGTAATGATAATGCTTTCTTCTGTTTGTGACACAAATTTGGTTTCAATCATAGGCAGTTATTAAATGGCAATGAATAAGACATAAAGTTTCTTTATAACATTTTTTTGAGGGCTATGACCTGTGTTGTACAGGTCGTTGTCCCCAGTAAGTTAAGACTGGTAGAGTAAATATGATATGTTGGTTAAGTTCATATAGTAGACTGGTATTGTACATGTGGTAGTAACATTCATATGGTACATAGGTATATTTGATATGGAATGACAATTTAAGCCATATACTTCACTTGTGGTATGACTGCATAGTTTATTTACTGTACTTACTGTATTGGATTATACTGTACTCTATGGTATTTCAGTATTGTCCACATACCACACTTTGGAAGCTTATATTAAGTACCAGTATAATCCAATGCCAGTTTAGACATGATCTTGTAGAAATATCTATTAAGAAAGTTGAACAGTTAGCTGTCAAGTTTTTTAGGTACCATTTATATCATAATTTTAGTTTGTAGTTGCATATGTTTTAGGATTAACTTTCTCTGTGTTTTGTGTGGTTTGATCATATATTTGATGTTATATAACAGTGACATTCTCATATAGGATCAACTGAGACAGCCACCAAACTCATATGTGTGACACAATAAATAACAATATTTGCCAACAGAAATATTGCAATTACCACTGACAAAATACTTGATACAGACACAATAGGGTTTGCACCGACACAATAATTCATGATGACACAATTATTTACACTGACACAATAATTCACACTGACACAATAACTCCCATTGATACATCGATACATCTTTTTAAATCTGTATACCAAAGTTCTGCATGTCAGTTCATACTCAACATCAGTTTGTACTCGCACATCAGTTCATGCTCACACATCAGTTCATGCTCACACATCAGTTCATGCTCACACATCAGTTCATGCTCACACATCAGTTCATGCTCACACATCAGTTCATGCTCACACATCAGTTCATGCTCACACATCAGTTCATGCTCACACATCAGTTCATGCTCACACATCAGTTCATACTCACACATCAGACCACTCTTGGCTTTTACATTCTGCACTATTTGGTCACAATATTATCAGATTATGACAATATGTTTACATTTGTGCATGACCAAATAGATGTTTGGCTTGATCCACTTCAGTTTTGTATAAACTTTGTCTGAAAAAGAAAGCTGCTTCTCAGACACACAGCACCATACGTAATGGTTAGCTAGAGCATGTTTGTAAGTAGTTATGTGAGAAGAGTTGGTGCTCTTACTAGCTTAGTTTGTAAGTAGTTATGTGAGAAGAGTTGGTGTTCTTACTAGCTTAATGAGAAATGATATGTACAATGTAAGTGAACTGTCTGGCTTATATATATATATTTTAAGTTCACAAGTTTCTGATGGACTTTTATTTTGTTTCAACAAGTTTAAATATTTCCAATGTTTTTAATATTATAATAGAAGATCTACCAACTATATGTCAAAGGAAAGGAGGGGCATTGGCGAGTGTTCTCTGGTGGTTAGTAAATATTCACTATGAGGTTGGAGGCAGATGTTAATGGTAGTGCTGTTGGATGTTTCAGACGCCGATGGGTATGTTCTCTCTGATAGATGAAGAGAGCAGATTCCCGCAGGCCACAGACCAGACCCTGGTGGATAAACTTGCCAAGAATCTCCAGAAGAAGTCGCACTTCTCCAGGCCCAAAGGCCAGAACCTCAACTTCATCATCAACCACTATGCTGGCTCCGTGAGTACTATTCATTTACACTTTGTGCTTGTCCTGTGTGTACGATTTGTTTACACTTTGTGCTAGTCCTGTGTGTACGATTTGTTTACACTTTGTGCTAGTCCTGTGTGTACGATTTGTTTACACTTTGTGCTAGTCCTGTGTGTACGATTGGTTTACACTTTGTGCTAGTTCTGTGTGTACGATTTGTTTACACTTTGTGCTAGTTCTGTGTGTACGATTTGTTTACACTTTGTGCTAGTTCTGTGTGTACGATTTGTTTACACTTTGCACATTTTGCAATAATACACTGGATAAAAGTAATTTACACATATTGGGTGCTGGGGCTATGGAAAAAAACCTATTTGGTTCCAACTTGAATGATGCATTGCTGTATATTTCAGGTGACTTATTCGTCAGGGAATTTCCTGGAGAAGAACCGTGACACTCTGAGTGCTAACCTACTGGAATGCATGAAGAACAGTGAGAGTCAGATCGTGGTGGACCTCTTCACTGCCGCCATCTCCGACACAGGGGCCCTGCAACTCAAGTCAGTCTTCACCTACTCACTGCTAAATATGCTCTCCAAAAAACGCTTTATGTTTTATAAGATAATGGATATGAGCAGTGAATAATTTTTTACTCGAAATTTCAGACTTGAAATTATTTTTTATTATCTAACAGAACCAAAGTAATGAAGAAATATGAAATTAAAATCCTTGTTCTTTCTTAAATTTAGTTTTTCATATAACATCTTAAATTTCCTAGTTTGAAATTGTTTCAGAAAGTATCCCTTGAAAGCAAAAACTAAGCTTCATTTAACTTTTGATGTTAAAATGAGTTATATATGCTGCATGTCAAGATCAGATGCTTAACTTTGTTAAACATTTATATCCATTGATATTTTTTGTCTTGAACCTGCAGTCCCAATGCACCCAAGAGAAGCCGCAAGTCTGTGCTGTTATGTAAACCAAAGGATCTGTCTCACACCAAAACACGAAGCCTGTCAAAACGTGCAGGAAAAAAACTGAAGGAGAAATCACAGCCTATGCAAGGTCATCCCATCTATGAGAATACAGTCCAGAGGTCAATGGGAGCTAACTTCAAGGTAAGGTTATCCCATATATCAAAATACAGCATCGAGGTCCATGGGAGTTAACATCATGGTAAGGTTATCCCATATATTAAAGTACAATACAGAGGTCAATGGGAGCTAACTTCATGGTAAGGTCATCCTATATATCAAAATACAACATCGAGGACCATGGGAGTTAACTTCACAAGAAGGTGATTCCATTTATAAATATACAACAAAGAGGTTAATGGTAAGATCATCCCAGGTACAAGGATACACTGCAGAGGTCCATAAGAACCAACTTCAAGATGAGGTTATTCATTAGATTGCATCAGACCACAGGACTTGACTCTTGTCAGAAAAAAAAGGAAATTTGTCACAGAGATTCTGACAAAGTTTTAGTTTCTTTGCTCTCCATGATGTATAAGAGCCCAATGATTGTATATCTGCTCTTGTCTTTTCAGAGTGGATTGACAGATTTGATGACCAAACTATTAGATGCAGAACCACAGTTTGTAAGGTATGTCACATAGCATATATCTATGCAAACGTCAAAAAATATTTACCCCAGCAACTGAAAGTTACCAAAGATATTTGTCATCATAATATTGTCCATCTGTCTGATCACCCATCCAAACCAATGGCCTTAAATGATCAGTTTCCATGGTAACAAATATGAATAGTTTTATGTAACTATTAAATTGATATATGCTTCTAGAATTGAAATAAAATAAGTTGAAATAATTGACATCAGGTTGAGTTATTAGCATCAGTGTTAAGTTTGTGTTAGTTTTATTGTGTGCAATAATTGTGTGCAATAATTGTGTGCAATAATTGTGTGCAGTTTTATTGTGTGCACTAAATGACCTTACTTCCAAATTGAAGATGTATCAAACCAAACCAGGAGAAAAGCTCAGGTCTGTTCCAAGACAAACTGGTGCTACAGCAGCTCAAGTACACTGGCGTCATGGAGACAGTACGCATCCGTCGCCTTGGCTACTCAACCAGGATACCACACCACGTGTTCTTTGAGAGGTCAGTCCCACTTTTGTCATTGTTTTCTGAGAATTTGTCCAGAGTATTTTATAGATACAATGTATATTTGTGAAATGAAGTCAGTTAGATTGATGTTTATTGATTTGGTTTAACATCTTCAAAATAGATTTCATTACTTAAATAAGATGCTCAATGAATTATTTTTTTTTTGTAAATTGGAAAATTCTGTGTAATCTTTGGCACTTATTTCATTGTGAATGCTCAAATGTGCTTAGAAACTCTGTTAACTTGTGTTCCATATTGTTCGCATCCAAAGATATTCTGCACTCTCGCGTCTTTTCTCGCACACTCCTGATGTTTTATTCACCTGCTCAGAACATCTTGTGTCTTTGTATTTCAGATTTAGAATTTTGCACTTTCCCTTAACAAAGCAAATCGAACCAACTCCATCAAACTGTGGTAAAATATTGAAAAAATGTGGACTGAAAGACTGGGAAATGGGGAAAACAAAGGTGAGAAATGCATTCTTCTTAAAGCAGTAATGCCAGCTAGGTTTCCCATGTACCTCATTGCCATAATTACTTTGTAATTCTTGCTAATCATATCTTGTAATTATAATTATCTGCGTTGTTGATCTAAAAGCAATATATATATATATTGCTTTTACTGTCAGCCTTAATCAATCCTGTTTGTTGTAAAAAACGTGGTTATGGTGAGCAGCTTTGCTAGTCTGGAATAGGAGTTCCTCTTTTGAAGACGTTATGACCAGCAAACCTCAGTGAGAAGCAAGATAAGGAATGTTTTCAATTTGGATGTTGCCATTTCAGGTGTTTTTGAAGTACTGGCATGCAGAGCAGCTGAATTTGCTAATGGACAAGATAGGATGGAGGATCGTTGACTGTCAGAGGTTTATCCGAGGGTTCCTGGTCCGCCGTAAGATGAGCGCAATGATCCAGTTGTCTCGCCAGGACCAGGCCGCTGTGCGCGGATTCTGTATCTACTTGACAAAAGCTTCCGAAGATATTTATGGCATGCTGAGCCGACAAGACGAGCATGATGTCACCAAGTGGCAGGAAAGAGTAAGTCAGACGAGGTCACAAAGTGGCAGGAAAGAGTAAGTCAGACGAGGTAACTAAGTGGCAGGAAAGAGTAAGTCAGACGAGGTCACAAAGTGGCAGGAAAGGGTAAGTCAGACGAGGTCACAGAGTGGTAGGAAAGGGTAAGTCAGACGAGGTCACTAAGTGGTAGGAAAGAGTAAGTCAGACAAGGTCACAAAGTGGCAGGAAAGGGTAAGTCAGACGAGGTCACAAAGTGGCAGGAAAGAGTAAGTCAGACGAGGTCACAAAGTGGCAGGAAAGAGTAAGTCAGACGAGGTAACTAAGTGGCAGGAAAGAGTAAGTCAGACGAGGTCACTAAGTGGCAGGAAAGAGTAAGTCAGACGAGGTCACAAAGTGGCAGGAAAGAGTAAGTCAGACAAGGTCACAAAGTGGCAGGAAAGGGTAAGTCAGACAAGGTCACAAAGTGGCAGGAAAGGGTAAGTCAGACGAGGTCACAGAGTGGTAGGAAAGGGTAAGTCAGACGAGGTCACTAAGTGGTAGGAAAGAGTAAGTCAGACGAGGTCACAGAGTGGCAGGAAAGGGTAAGTCAGACGAGGTCACAGAGTGGCAGGAAAGAGTAAGTCAGACGAGGTAACTAAGTGGCAGGAAAGAGTAAGTCAGACGAGGTCACAGAGTGGCAGGAAAGGGTAAGTCAGACGAGGTCACAGAGTGGCAGGAAAGGGTAAGCCAGACGAGGTCACAGAGTGGCAGGAAAGGGTAAGCCAGACAAGGTCACAGAGTGGCAGGAAAGAGTAAGTCAGACAAAGTCACAAAGTGGCAGGAAAGAGTAAGTCAGACGAGGTCACAAATTTGCAGGAAAGAGTAAGTCAGACGAGGTCACAGAGTGGCAGAAAAGGGTAAGCCAGACGAGGTCACAGAGTGACAGGAAAGAGTAAGTCAGATAATGACCAGAAAATATTAGTGAAATGATGTCATAGATTGGCGGAAAAAATAATGACATATGTCAAATAATGACAAATGTCATATAATGACACAAATGGCAGGAAAGGGTATGTCGGAGGAGTTTATTAATTGGCAGGGGAAAAAAATCAAATAATGTCATAAAATGGCAAGAAATTAAATGTCAAATGATGTCACAAAATGGCTAAAAAGATAACAGGGAAGGTTAAGTTAAAGAGAGATGGTCAGCCATTTTGAAATGGAAATTATTTATCATGGAATGTTATGATTCCTACTAAAACAGTGTGATCAAACAATGATATATTTCAGCAAAAGCAAAAGAAGACGAATGCACGTAACCACTTCCATCAGGCCATACACGAGCGCTTGAGGTCTCCGTCGCCAGCCTCGAGGACGGGGTCACGTGCAAGGTCACCGTCACCTGCCAGCTCCACCACCAGCAATGCCCGCTTCATGCCCACACCCATCATCCTCGGAAACCCCGTGTACGGAAACCCCAACCCCATACTGAGGGACCCAAACAGGACGGATACCAGACCGTTCCGGAGACAGTCGTCCCGGGAAGAGCCCTCCAAAGAGTATGTACCTGTGCTACAGATGCATGCGTGCATGGATCGCATGTCTCGTGTGTTTCTTTATATAGATGAGTTGTGTTAGCTTCATCACCAGTCCTGTAGACCACACCAACCTTTATGACCACATTTCAGTTTGGCACCTACAAACACATGCACCATTTATTATTATTTTGTTTACATACGCAGAGCAAAATTGGGATGTGGTTTGATGGGTTCATAGACATAGGTGCAGGGACGCTGGACATTATGCAGGACAGAGCATTGTATGGCAAAATATAAGGCGTTAAGCTGAAAGGTGAACCAGTTGAACAATAGGTCTCAGAATGTAGGGGCGGGTGTTTAAGGGGGATTTGTTAAGTAGGGTTGGATTGTCAGATGCAGTGGCTGTTCTTGTATTTATAAACAGTTTTAATGAAAGACGCCTGCAATATGATATATATACTTGATTTCGCAAAAAAAAATTCTTTGACAAAATTGTACATTTTAACATTTTAGTCATCTGTGGTGAAATAAATCTTTTAACAACTTTTTAACAAAAAGAAGAGCACCGAGTTTTCCACCCTAGTGGGAAGAGGGACCTGCTTGTTTTGTTTGGTTCTGTTCTGTTTGACACTATCATTTGTTTGCTTTTTGTTTCACATTTCACTCTCTTCATATTAACTTTGTGTGTCCAGAACTTCAATGGTACACCCTTCCAGGTTTGAGTACCCGACTCTCAGCTCCAACCTGCGGTCCCCGGTGCACAAGAAAGGCTTTGACTACAATGAGCAGTCCCACTACGCGCGGCCCCTGCAGCTCATCGGCAACCAGACCAGCAAGGACTTCTTTGATGTGAGTAATACAAGACCCACTCTTTGTTTCGGTGCACATTTTTTTTTCAATAAAAAGGTACAGGACCATTGTCATTGATGCTACCTCATTGACAACCATTATGCCTCTCTGTCAAAATAACAATACCTCCCCTTATAATGACCTTCCATGGTCTCATTTTCACCGAAGCAAATCGTTATTTGGTCTTGGTTACAAACTTTGGCATTCATTTTCAGTCCATACTAGATGAGACGATGGCAAAACTGGGGCAGTTAGACAGCAGTGTGTGGGGCAAGATGTACTACATGGAGAAGGCCAACATCCTGGCCAAGGTGTACCTCAAGGATCCGCAGGTCATCATAGACAACAGCCCACAGGAATACGACGGCAAAGTGTGAGTACAGCAACTCACTAACATCCCTCAGATAGTAGATCATAGACAACAGCCCACAGGAATACGACGGCAAAGTGTGAGTACATCAACTCACTAACATCCATCAGATAGTAGATCATAGACAACTACCCACAGGAATACGACGGCAAGGTGTGAGTATAGCAACAGACTAACATCCCTCAGATAGTAGATCATAGACAACAGCCCACAGGAATACGACGGCAAAGTGTGAGTACAGCAACTCACTAACATCCCTCAGATAGTAGATCATAGACAACAGCCCACAGGAATACGACGGCAAAGTGTGAGTACAGCAACTCACTAACATCCCTCAGATAGTAGATCATAGACAACAGCCCACAGGAATACGACGGCAAAGTGTGAGTACAGCAACTCACTAACATCCCTCAGATAGTAGATCATAGACAACAGCCCACAGGAATACGACGGCAAAGTGTGAGTATAGCAACAGACTAACATCCCTCAGATAGTAGATCATAGACAACAGCCCACAGGAATACGACGGCAAAGTGTGAGTACAGCAACTCACTAACATCCCTCAGATAGTAGATCATAGACAACAGCCCACAGGAATACGACGGCAAAGTGTGAGTACAGCAACAGACTAACATCCCTCAGATAGTAGATCATAGACAACAGCCCACAGGAATACGACGGCAAAGTGTGAGTACAGCAACTCACTAACATCCCTCAGATAGTAGATCATAGACAACAGCCCACAGGAATACGACGGCAAAGTGTGAGTACAGCAACTCACTAACATCCCTCAGATAGTAGATCATAGACAACAGCCCACAGGAATACGACGGCAAAGTGTGAGTACATCAACTCACTAACATCCCTCAGATAGTAGATCATAGACAACAGCCCACAGGAATACGACGGCAAAGTGTGAGTACAGCAACTCACTAACACCCCTCAGATAGTAGATCATAGACAACAGCCCACAGGAATACGACGGCAAAGTGTGAGTACAGCAACTCACTAACATCCCTCAGATAGTAGATCATAGACAACAGCCCACAGGAATACGACGGCAAAGTGTGAGTACATCAACTCACTAACATCCATCAGATAGTAGATCATAGACAACTACCCACAGGAATACGACGGCAAGGTGTGAGTATAGCAACAGACTAACATCCCTCAGATAGTAGATCATAGACAACAGCCCACAGGAATACGACGGCAAAGTGTGAGTACAGCAACTCACTAACATCCCTCAGATAGTAGATCATAGACAACAGCCCACAGGAATACGACGGCAAAGTGTGAGTACAGCAACTCACTAACATCCCTCAGATAGTAGATCATAGACAACAGCCCACAGGAATACGACGGCAAAGTGTGAGTACAGCAACTCACTAACATCCCTCAGATAGTAGATCATAGACAACAGCCCACAGGAATACGACGGCAAAGTGTGAGTATAGCAACAGACTAACATCCCTCAGATAGTAGATCATAGACAACAGCCCACAGGAATACGACGGCAAAGTGTGAGTACAGCAACGGAATAACATCCCTCAGATAGTAGATCATAGACAACAGCCCACAGGAATACGACGGCAAAGTGTGAGTACAGCAACTCACTAACATCCCTCAGATAGTAGATCATAGACAACAGCCCACAGGAATACGACGGCAAAGTGTGAGTACAGCAACTCACTAACACCCCTCAGATAGTAGATCATAGACAACAGCCCACAGGAATACGACGGCAAAGTGTGAGTACAGCAACTCACTAACATCCCTCAGATAGTAGATCATAGACAACAGCCCACAGGAATACGACGGCAAAGTGTGAGTACAGCAACTCACTAACATCCCTCAGATAGTAGATCATAGACAACAGCCCACAGGAATACGACGGCAAAGTGTGAGTACAGCAACTCACTAACATCCCTCAGATAGTAGATCATAGACAACAGCCCACAGGAATACGACGGCAAAGTGTGAGTACATCAACTCACTAACATCCCTCAGATAGTAGATCATAGACAACAGCCCACAGGAATACGACGGCAAAGTGTGAGTACAGCAACTCACTAACATCCCTCAGATAGTAGATCATAGACAACAGCCCACAGGAATACGACGGCAAAGTGTGAGTACATCAACAGACTAACATCCCTCAGATAGTAGATCATAGACAACAGCCCACAGGAATACGACGGCAAAGTGTGAGTACATCAACTCACTAACATCCCTCAGATAGTAGATCATAGACAACAGCCCACAGGAATACGACGACAAAGTGTGAGTACATCAACAGACTAACATCCCTCAGATAGTAGATCATAGACAACAGCCCACAGGAATACGACGGCAAAGTGTGAGTACAGCAACTCACTAACATCCCTCAGATAGTAGATCATAGACAACAGCCCACAGGAATACGACGGCAAAGTGTGAGTACAGCAACTCACTAACATCCCTCAGATAGTAGATCATAGACAACAGCCCACAGGAATACGACGGCAAAGTGTGAGTACAGCAACTCACTAACATCCCTCAGATAGTAGATCATAGACAACAGCCCACAGGAATACGACGGCAAAGTGTGAGTACATCAACTCACTAACATCCCTCAAATAGTAGATCATAGACAACAGCCCACAGGAATACGACGGCAAAGTGTGAGTACAGCAACTCACTAACATCCCTCAGATAGTAGATCATAGACAACAGCCCACAGGAATACGACGGCAAAGTGTGAGTACATCAACTCACTAACATCCCTCAGATAGTAGATCATAGACAACTGCCCACAGGAATACGACGGCAAAGTGTGAGTACAGCAACAGACTAACATCCCTCAGATAGTAGATCATAGACAACAGCCCACAGGAATACGACGGCAAAGTGTGAGTACAGCAACTCACTAACATCCCTCAGATAGTAGATCATAGACAACAGCCCACAGGAATACGACGGCAAAGTGTGAGTACATCAACTCACTAACACCCCTCAGATAGTAGATCATAGACAACAGCCCACAGGAATACGACGGCAAAGTGTGAGTACATCAACTCACTAACACCCCTCAGATAGTAGATCATAGACAACAGCCCACAGGAATACGACGGCAAAGTGTGAGTACATCAACTCACTAACATCCCTCAGATAGTAGATCATAGACAACAGCCCACAGGAATACGACGGCAAAGTGTGAGTACAGCAACTCACTAACATCCCTCAGATAGTAGATCATAGACAACAGCCCACAGGAATACGACGGCAAAGTGTGAGTACAGCAACTCACTAACATCCCTCAGATAGTAGATCATAGACAACAGCCCACAGGAATACGACGGCAAAGTGTGAGTACATCAACTCACTAACATCCATCAGATAGTAGATCATAGACAACTGCCCACAGGAATACGACGGCAAAGTGTGAGTACAGCAACTCACTAACATCCCTCAAATAGTAGATCATAGACAACAGCCCACAGGAATACGACGGCAAAGTGTGAGTACAGCAACTCACTAACATCCATCAGATAGTAGATCATAGACAACTGCCCACAGGAATACGACGGCAAAGTGTGAGTACATCAACTCACTAACATCCCTCAGATAGTAGATCATAGACAACAGCCCACAGGAATACGACGGCAAAGTGTGAGTACAGCAACTCACTAACATCCATCAGATAGTAGATCATAGACAACTGCCCACAGGAATACGACGGCAAAGTGTGAGTACAGCAACTCACTAACATCCCTCAGATAGTAGATCATAGACAACAGCCCACAGGAATACGACGGCAAAGTGTGAGTACAGCAACTCACTAACATCCCTCAGATAGTAGATCATAGACAACAGCCCACAGGAATACGACGGCAAAGTGTGAGTACATCAACTCACTAACATCCCTCAGATAGTAGATCATAGACAACAGCCCACAGGAATACGACGGCAAAGTGTGAGTACAGCAACTCACTAACATCCCTCAAATAGTAGATCATAGACAACAGCCCACAGGAATACGACGGCAAAGTGTGAGTACAGCAACTCACTAACATCCCTCAGATAGTAGATCATAGACAACAGCCCACAGGAATACGACGGCAAAGTGTGAGTACATCAACTCACTAACATCCCTCAGATAGTAGATCATAGACAACAGCCCACAGGAATACGACGGCAAAGTGTGAGTACAGCAACTCACTAACATCCCTCAGATAGTAGATCATAGACAACAGCCCACAGGAATACGACGGCAAAGTGTGAGTACAGCAACTCACTAACATCCCTCAGATAGTAGATCATAGACAACAGCCCACAGGAATACGACGGCAAAGTGTGAGTACAGCAACTCACTAACATCCCTCAGATAGTAGATCATAGACAACAGCCCACAGGAATACGACGGCAAAGTGTGAGTACATCAACTCACTAACATCCCTCAAATAGTAGATCATAGACAACAGCCCACAGGAATACGACGGCAAAGTGTGAGTACAGCAACTCACTAACATCCCTCAGATAGTAGATCATAGACAACAGCCCACAGGAATACGACGGCAAAGTGTGAGTACATCAACTCACTAACATCCCTCAGATAGTAGATCATAGACAACAGCCCACAGGAATACGACGGCAAAGTGTGAGTACAGCAACTCACTAACATCCCTCAGATAGTAGATCATAGACAACAGCCCACAGGAATACGACGGCAAAGTGTGAGTACAGCAACTCACTAACATCCCTCAGATAGTAGATCATAGACAACAGCCCACAGGAATACGACGGCAAAGTGTGAGTACAGCAACTCACTAACATCCCTCAGATAGTAGATCATAGACAACAGCCCACAGGAATACGACGGCAAAGTGTGAGTACATCAACTCACTAACATCCCTCAGATAGTAGATCATAGACAACAGCCCACAGGAATACGACGGCAAAGTGTGAGTACAGCAACTCACTAACATCCCTCAGATAGTAGATCATAGACAACAGCCCACAGGAATACGACGGCAAAGTGTGAGTACAGCAACTCACTAACATCCCTCAGATAGTAGATCATAGACAACAGCCCACAGGAATACGACGGCAAAGTGTGAGTACAGCAACTCACTAACACCCCTCAGATAGTAGATCATAGACAACAGCCCACAGGAATACGACGGCAAAGTGTGAGTACAGCAACTCACTAACATCCCTCAAATAGTAGATCATAGACAACAGCCCACAGGAATACGACGGCAAAGTGTGAGTACATCAACTCACTAACATCCCTCAAATAGTAGATCATAGACAACAGCCCACAGGAATACGACGGCAAAGTGTGAGTACAGCAACTCACTAACATCCCTCAGATAGTAGATCATAGACAACAGCCCACAGGAATACGACGGCAAAGTGTGAGTACATCAACTCACTAACATCCCTCAGATAGTAGATCATAGACAACAGCCCACAGGAATACGACGGCAAAGTGTGAGTACAGCAACTCACTAACATCCCTCAGATAGTAGATCATAGACAACAGCCCACAGGAATACGACGGCAAAGTGTGAGTACAGCAACTCACTAACATCCCTCAAATAGTAGATCATAGACAACAGCCCACAGGAATACGACGGCAAAGTGTGAGTACAGCAACTCACTAACATCCCTCAGATAGTAGATCATAGACAACAGCCCACAGGAATACGACGGCAAAGTGTGAGTACAGCAACTCACTAACATCCCTCAGATAGTAGATCATAGACAACAGCCCACAGGAATACGACGGCAAAGTGTGAGTACAGCAACTCACTAACATCCCTCAGATAGTAGATCATAGACAACAGCCCACAGGAATACGACGGCAAAGTGTGAGTACATCAACTCACTAACACCCCTCAGATAGTAGATCATAGACAACAGCCCACAGGAATACGACGGCAAAGTGTGAGTACATCAACTCACTAACATCCCTCAGATAGTAGATCATAGACAACAGCCCACAGGAATACGACGGCAAAGTGTGAGTACAGCAACAGACTAACATCCCTCAAATAGTAGATCATAGACAACAGCCCACAGGAATACGACGGCAAAGTGTGAGTACAGCAACTCACTAACATCCCTCAGATAGTAGATCATAGACAACAGCCCACAGGAATACAACGGCAAAGTGTGAGTACATCAACTCACTAACATCCCTCAGATAGTAGATCATAGACAACAGCCCACAGGAATACGACGGCAAAGTGTGAGTACAGCAACTCACTAACATCCCTCAGATAGTAGATCATAGACAACAGCCCACAGGAATACGACGGCAAAGTGTGAGTACATCAACTCACTAACATCCCTCAGATAGTAGATCATAGACAACAGCCCACAGGAATACAACGGCAAAGTGTGAGTACAGCAACTCACTAACATCCCTCAGATAGTAGATCATAGACAACAGCCCACAGGAATACGACGGCAAAGTGTGAGTACATCAACTCACTAACATCCCTCAGATAGTAGATCATAGACAACAGCCCACAGGAATACAACGGCAAAGTGTGAGTACAGCAACTCACTAACATCCCTCAGATAGTAGATCATAGACAACAGCCCACAGGAATACGACGGCAAAGTGTGAGTACAGCAACTCACTAACATCCCTCAGATAGTAGATCATAGACAACAGCCCACAGGAATACGACGGCAAAGTGTGAGTACAGCAACTCACTAACATCCCTCAGATAGTAGATCATAGACAACAGCCCACAGGAATACGACGGCAAAGTGTGAGTACATCAACTCACTAACACCCCTCAAATAGTAGATCATAGACAACAGCCCACAGGAATACGACGGCAAAGTGTGAGTACATCAACTCACTAACATCCCTCAGATAGTAGATCATAGACAACAGCCCACAGGAATACGACGGCAAAGTGTGAGTACAGCAACTCACTAACATCCCTCAGATAGTAGATCATAGACAACAGCCCACAGGAATACGACGGCAAAGTGTGAGTACATCAACTCACTAACATCCCTCAAATAGTAGATCATAGACAACAGCCCACAGGAATACGACGGCAAAGTGTGAGTACATCAACTCACTAACATCCCTCAGATAGTAGATCATAGACAACAGCCCACAGGAATACGACGGCAAAGTGTGAGTACAGCAACTCACTAACATCCCTCAAATAGTAGATCATAGACAACAGCCCACAGGAATACGACGGCAAAGTGTGAGTACATCAACTCACTAACATCCCTCAGATAGTAGATCATAGACAACAGCCCACAGGAATACGACGGCAAAGTGTGAGTACAGCAACTCACTAACATCCCTCAGATAGTAGATCATAGACAACAGCCCACAGGAATACGACGGCAAAGTGTGAGTACATCAACTCACTAACATCCCTCAGATAGTAGATCATAGACAACAGCCCACAGGAATACGACGGCAAAGTGTGAGTACATCAACTCACTAACATCCCTCAGATAGTAGATCATAGACAACAGCCCACAGGAATACGACGGCAAAGTGTGAGTACAGCAACTCACTAACATCCCTCAAATAGTAGATCATAGACAACAGCCCACAGGAATACGACGGCAAAGTGTGAGTACATCAACTCACTAACATCCCTCAGATAGTAGATCATAGACAACAGCCCACAGGAATACGACGGCAAAGTGTGAGTACATCAACTCACTAACATCCCTCAGATAGTAGATCATAGACAACAGCCCACAGGAATACGACGGCAAAGTGTGAGTACATCAACTCACTAACATCCCTCAGATAGTAGATCATAGACAACAGCCCACAGGAATACGACGGCAAAGTGTGAGTACAGCAACTCACTAACACCCCTCAGATAGTAGATCATAGACAACAGCCCACAGGAATACGACGGCAAAGTGTGAGTACATCAACTCACTAACATCCCTCAGATAGTAGATCATAGACAACAGCCCACAGGAATACGACGGCAAAGTGTGAGTACAGCAACTCACTAACATCCCTCAGATAGTAGATCATAGACAACAGCCCACAGGAATACGACGGCAAAGTGTGAGTACATCAACTCACTAACATCCCTCAAATAGTAGATCATAGACAACAGCCCACAGGAATACGACGGCAAAGTGTGAGTACATCAACTCACTAACATCCCTCAGATAGTAGATCATAGACAACAGCCCACAGGAATACGACGGCAAACTGTGAGTACAGCAACTCACTAACATCCCTCAGATAGTAGATCATAGACAACAGCCCACAGGAATACGACGGCAAAGTGTGAGTACATCAACTCACTAACATCCCTCAAATAGTAGATCATAGACAACAGCCCACAGGAATACGACGGCAAAGTGTGAGTACAGCAACTCACTAACATCCCTCAGATAGTAGATCATAGACAACAGCCCACAGGAATACGACGGCAAAGTGTGAGTACAGCAACGGACTAACATCCCTCAAATAGTAGATCATAGACAACAGCCCACAGGAATACGACGGCAAAGTGTGAGTACTGCAACTCACTAACATCCCTCAAATAGTAGATCATAGACAACAGCCCACAGGAATACGACGGCAAAGTGTGAGTACATCAACTCACTAACATCCCTCAGATAGTAGATCATAGACAACAGCCCACAGGAATACGACGGCAAAGTGTGAGTACATCAACTCACTAACATCCCTCAGATAGTAGATCATAGACAACAGCCCACAGGAATACGACGGCAAAGTGTGAGTACATCAACTCACTAACATCCCTCAGATAGTAGATCATAGACAACAGCCCACAGGAATACGACGGCAAAGTGTGAGTACAGCAACTCACTAACATCCCTCAGATAGTAGATCATAGACAACAGCCCACAGGAATACGACGGCAAAGTGTGAGTACAGCAACTCACTAACATCCCTCAGATAGTAGATCATAGACAACAGCCCACAGGAATACGACGGCAAAGTGTGAGTACAGCAACTCACTAACATCCCTCAGATAGTAGATCATAGACAACAGCCCACAGGAATACGACGGCAAAGTGTGAGTACATCAACTCACTAACATCCCTCAGATAGTAGATCATAGACAACAGCCCACAGGAATACGACGGCAAAGTGTGAGTACAGCAACTCACTAACATCCCTCAGATAGTAGATCATAGACAACAGCCCACAGGAATACGACGGCAAAGTGTGAGTACAGCAACAGACTAACATCCCTCAGATAGTAGATCATAGACAACTACCCACAGGAATACGACGGCAAGGTGTGAGTATAGCAACAGACTAACATCCCTCAGATAGTAGATCATAGACAACAGCCCACAGGAATACGACGGCAAAGTGTGAGTACAGCAACTCACTAACATCCCTCAGATAGTAGATCATAGACAACAGCCCACAGGAATACGACGGCAAAGTGTGAGTACATCAACTCACTAACATCCCTCAGATAGTAGATCATAGACAACAGCCCACAGGAATATGACGGCAAAGTGTGAGTACATCAACGGACTAACATCCCTCAAATAGTCGAGGAAAGGGTACAGATATAGGGAGGACACTCTGGAAATGGGATGGGAAATGTGGGTACAGATATAGGGAGGACACTCTGGAAAAAGGATGGGAAATGTGGGTACAGATATGGGGAGGACACTCAGGAAATAGGATGGGAAATGTGGATACAGATATAGGGAGGACACTCTGGAAATAGAATGGGAAATGTGGGCACAGATATGGGGAGGACACTCTGGAAATAGGATGGGAAATGTTGGTACAGATATGGGGAGGACACTCTGGAAATAGAATGGGAAATGTGGGCACAGATATGGGGAGGACACTCTGGAAATAGGATGGAAAATGTGGGTACAGATATGGGGAGGACACTCTGGAAATGGGATGGAAAATGTGGGTACAGATATGGGGAGGACACTCTGGAAATGGGATGGGAAATGTGGGTACAGATATAGGGAGGACACTCTGGAAAAAGGATGGAAAATGTGGGTACAGATATGGGGAGGACACTCCAGAAATAGGATGGGAAATGTAAGTACAGATATGGGGAGGACACTCTGGAAATAGGATGGTAAATGTGGATACAGATATGGGGATGACACTCCTTAAATGGGATGGGAAATGTGGGTACAGATATGGGGAGGACACTCTGGAAATAGGATGGAAAATGTGAGTACAGTTATGGACAGGAATCTCATGAAATGGGATTTTAAATTTTTTGTAAGGGTGAAACTTGAATGTTCGAGGAATAATCTATGATGAACTGTCAACATGTAAATATAGTTGCATGTATTAGTCTGTTGCTTCAGTATTAGACCAGGTTTATCAGGTGAATAATGAGATGATGACTTTCTGTGTAGGATTGGCCTCGGGGCGTTTGACAACCCCTACAGAGACGTCACCACAGAAAAGATCAGAAAACAAATAGCAAAGGTAAGACATCTTGTAGAAAAACTTAGAACATTACTCCTATCTTATATAAAGACCTTCTTCATGGAAATTTGACACATGAAGAATTATTTGAATATCCAAGGGCTAGAATTAGCATTAAAATGATATTTTATGATATCATCTAAATTAAAACATGACATTTACCTCAGAAGTAACTTGTCTTCGTTTGCTATATTGAAAGCTTAAAATTTATGTTGCCCAAAAATTTGATTGAAACAGAGTAGAGACTGGAACTTTTGAACACTGTGGTAGAGGATTATTGAACATAGAAACAATGATTTATGAAATGTGTGATAATGCCTGCAGGGAGTAAAGATCTTCAAGGATGACATGGGTAACATCTACGCCACCAAGCTGACCAAGTGTGACATCATCGTGAAGGGCTACAAGGAACCTCAGGAGCACAGTCTCTCCTCGGAGGTGCTCGAGAACCTGGGCCGGCTCTCCAACAAAGATATGAAGGTAATTATAGCCATCCCCTATAACAGTGGCATGAAGGTAATTATAGCCATCCTGAATAACAGTGACATGAAGGTAATTATAGCCATCCCATATAACAGTGACATGAAGGTAATTATAGCCATCCCATATAACAGTGACGTGAAGGTAATTATAGCCATCCCATATAACAGTGACGTGAAGGTAATTATAGCCATCACATATAACAGTGACATAAAGGTAATTATAGCCATCCCATATAACAGTGACATGAAGGCAATTATAGCCATCCCGTATAACAGTGGCATGAAGGTAATTATAGCCATCACATATAACAGTGATATGAAGGTAATTATAGCCATCACATATAAGAGTAACATGAAGGTAATTATAGCCATCCCATATAACAGTGACATGAAGGCAATTATAGCCATCCCGTATAACAGTGGCATGAAGGTAATTATAGCCATCACATATAACAGTGATATGAAGGTAATTATAGCCATCACATATAAGAGTAACATGAAGGTAATTATAGCCATCACATATAACAGTGACATAAAGGTAATTATAGCTTCCTTGTAACAAAAATGTGTGACGGTAATCATGCCTATGTAGTGTAAATACATGAAGGTAATCTTAGATAAATGGTGCACTTGATTGCATAAGATAAACCAATGCCTCACTATTGCAGGTGTTTGATATCAATGAGTTTAAGAGTCACATAGCTCTGGAGTTCCGGAAGTCGTCGCTGGATGACAAGCGGCTGCAGAGGCTGGGGATGGTCAGTATGGCCTTCTCCCGCAATGTGTTTAACGATATGGACACGCCATGCTGGGTGTGTATCATCAACTTCCAGGCCATCAGAACCCTCGGCCAGGACTCCAGTGAGTACAGCAGCCTCAACACGGGAGCGGGAAGGGGAGTGGGAATGAGATTGGGGAGGTAGGGGGTGGGAAACGGGGGAGAGTGGGTAGGGGTATGGGAAGGGGAGTGCGATGGGAAGTGGGAAGGGGAGTGGAAAGGGGAGTGGGATGGGGAGTGGGAATGAGATTGGGGAGGTAGGGGGTGGGAAACGGGGGAGAGTGGGTAGGGGTATGGGAAGGGGAGTGCGATGGGAAGTGGGAAGGGGAGTGGAAAGGGGAGTGGGATGGGGAGTGGGAAGGGGAGTGGGAAGGGGAGTGGAATGGGGAATGGGATGGAGAATGGTGTGGCGAGTGGGAAGGGGAACGGGATGGGGAATGGGTTGACATTCAGTAACCAAAAATCTAAAATAAAACAAACTCCTTTTTTGTCCTTGTCTTGTACTTTTGATAATCAGATTAATATTTTTTAAATGCAAATGCTACAAATTGTTTTCTACTAATATAAATTATCTCAAATCCTCACAGCAATTCTTTTCATGATCATATTCCTTTGCAGAATTTTAACCATGTCCAAATCTCACAGCAATCCTTAACCATGAACAAATCTCACAGAAACCTTTAAAATATGACGTCATTAAATTACAGCAGTCTTAATTTCATCATTAAATCTAACAGCAATCTCGATGACATCATTAAATCTTATAAATTTTTATGACATCATCAAATCTAACTGCAATCTCTAATCACTAAACCCACTCCACATTGACATTTCATTACCTTTGTTTTCAGTGTTCCGCGAGGTGCACAATATTGCTCGTTTGAACCTGAGTGATGCGGAGGAGGTACAGCTTCAGGTATGCTACTCTTCTCGCACATCTAATAACAACAACCAGCAAAATAAAATTGCCTCTAACAGCAGTGAATTTAAAGCTTGAACAAAATGCAACTTTCATCGGGATAAGTTAATTTACTGTTGATCATTTGAAATATTGATTTAACCAAATAGCATATCATCTTTCTGAGCTTATGGTGGAAGACTTTTTGACCCTGGATATATTTTACAGAGGAACTGGGCACAGCTCTCTCCCAATGGTGGAGGTGGTGACACCTATGGTGGGAATTATGGGAACACAGGGCAGCAGCGACTGAGTCGGGCAGACTACGCAGCAAGTAACGGGACCATACAACCTAATGGTGAGCTCCACAGTAATGCCACATTCACCGGGGATACCTGTTCTGCCGGAGATACTGTTTTGCCCTCTTGTTTCCACACTAATGTCACATTCACCGGGGATACTGGTTCTGCCCTCTTGTTTTCATTGTAATGCCACATTCACTGGTCACTGGGGATACTGGTTCTGCCGGGGATACTGTTTTGCCCTCTTGTTTCCACACTAATGTCACATTCACCGGGGATACTGGTTCTGCCCTCTTGTTTTCATTGTAATGCCACATTCACTGGTCACTGGGGATACTGGTTCTGCCGGGGATACTGTTTTGCCCTCTTGTTTCCACACTAATGTCACATTCACCGGGGATACTGGTTCTGCCCTCTTGTTTTCATTGTAATGCCACATTCACTGGTCACCGGGGATACTGGTTCTGCCGGGGATACTGTTTTGCCCTCTTGTTTCCACACTAATGTCACCTGAAGCTGTTCATTGTAATGCCACATTCACTGGGGATACTGGTTCTGCCGGGGATACTGTTTTGCCCGCTTGTTTCCACACTAATGTCACATTCACCGGGGATACTGGTTCTGCCCTCTTGTTTTCATTGTAATGCCACATTCACTGGTCGTTTTCATTGTAATGCCACATTCACTGGTCACTGGGGATACTGGTTCTGCCGGGGATACTGTTTTGCCCTCTTGTTTCCACACTAATGTCACATTCACCGGGGATACTGGTTCTGCCCTCTTGTTTTCATTGTAATGCCACATTCACTGGTCACTGGGGATACTGGTTCTGCCGGGGATACTGTTTTGCCCTCTTGTTTCCACACTAATGTCACATTCACCGGGGATACTGGTTCTGCCCTCTTGTTTTCATTGTAATGCCACATTCACTGGTCACTGGGGATACTGGTTCTGCCGGGGATACTGTTTTGTCCTCTTGTTTCCACACTAATGTCACATTCACCGGGGATACTGGTTCTGCCCTCTTGTTTTCATTGTAATGCCACATTCACTGGTCACCGGGGATACTGGTTCTGCCGGGGATACTGTTTTGTCCTCTTGTTTTCATAGTAATGTCACATTCACCGGGGATACTGATTTGTGTGGTGTAATGGATTACCTTACCAGATTTGTCACTAGAGAGTCAAGGAAATAAAAAAATGTTATTACCATCTCATTTCTACAGGAACTAATCACTATATATATATATATATATATATATATATATAGTGACAACAAAAGTGACATAATTTCATAGATTGTTTTGTAAATGTCTGAGATATATGATAATGTCAGAAATCTGTTTTAATAGAAAAACAAAAGCCACCAGTATACCCAAAAAGACAAATTGTCAGGTAAGTTGAACGGGCGTGTTAAGCTTGCTGCAGTATGTACCGTAGTTTATATTCCAGCACAATGGCATGATGTTTGACCTATATTCTAGCATAATATTTTACCTATATCCTGGCATGATGTTTGACCTTGCCGTATATCCTGGCATATTTCACCTTGCCTTATATCCTGGCATGATATTTCACCTTGCCTTATATCCTGGCATGATTTTATTTGTCCTATATGAATCACTAGTGTGAAGATCTAGTTTGAGTGTTTTCTCCCGTTTCGAGGTGTTTTGTGACGTGTTTGGAAGTATTGTCTTTTACATTGCACAATGTGTCCGTGTCTATATTATGGTTTATATCATTAAATAAATAAATATAAATGAACATATCTGGCCATTTTATCACCCATTTGTGACATTTGTGAATTCCTTGAAGAGGTCATTGGATATTGATAGCATTCCAATAGTTTAATGCATGGTATAAAACTTGATATTTATGACCAGTTTCCAGATATTGATGGTATTCCAATGCTATTATGACACCAGATATTGATGGTATTCCAATACAAGGTATAAGAACAGATATTGATGGTATTTCAATGGCAGTTGAGATGCATGTAAATAAATTAGAAAACAATATATCATATTTAAGATTGCCCAACAAAGGTTATTTATTGCTCTTTAATAGAGGCAATTTATGTTTATGGATTATGCTGGCATGAAGGGGTGGATAGACTAAAGGATTATATGTTGTGATGGCATGGATTAAAGGTTAATGGGTTACCTTAGGATGGCATGCAAGGAGACTACAGCAGAAGAGTATGGATTATGATTCAGAATGGATTAATGGATCTTATGGTGATGGTGGCTGCCTGGAAGAGGCCAGGGTGGAGAAGGGTTTAAAAAAAACATCAAAATATCAACAATAACCATTGTCTAAATTATAATTGAAAATTAAGTGACAACCAAGTGTGGTCCTGAATTAAATAACTTCACCTGCATGTTGTCAGAAACATTTAAAACATCTCTGATGTTGTGTAGGCAAAATGTCACTCTGATTAATTTGTAGCATATGGTAATTATGATTGTTGGTTATTTTGCTCAGTGATGTTAGTCCACAGAGAAGGTCCAGCCAGGCCAGACATAAGTCTCCCATGCCAACTCCAAGGAGATACATACCCAATCACAACTCTCGGCACAACTCCACCTGCAGCAATGCAACCAATCAGCAGTCACCTTACAAACAGCCAGCCAATCACAGATCTCCTTCAAGGAAAAATATAGAGGTCATAAGGCCACAGTCATCCAGTGTCAGCCCACTGAATCCCAAACGGACTGCCAACATTGGCGATAATAATAAACCAAACTTAGGGAAAATGAATGGGATTCGTGAGGAGAAGAGAAACCACTCCATAAGGGATAAGATAAGCTTATGGGAAGACCGCAATAGTCCCACAGCCTCGGAAATGAGTAGTTATCAATATGTGAAAAGGTAACGTTTACACAAACAATGAGTCACAACGATGATAGTCCCGAGATTGTACCACATTGCCATTCTGTACAAGAAATATTATATTCCACAGCTTCTCACCTACCTGTGTATTGTTGTCATGGTCACGTAGTTCAAGTCTTAGAGCAGGCTAAGAACACCGTCCTTAAATATAAGGATTAGATTTAAGTGGTGCCAAATTATAGATCAGTTGGTCAGTATTTCCACTTAAAGGAAGAAGAAAAAAATATTGATAAATATACTAAACAGAAAACTGGTTTGGATATAATACTGTTGCTTTTAAATTTTTAACTTTTTAATATTTTATGAGATTTTTTTTATAGATAAAATACTACATTATTGATTGTCTCCTGTCTCCTATTGTTTGTATCTCTCATTCCTCCGTAGCATGTGGCATATGGCAAAATTGTCAATCTATGAGCGTAGGTCTGAATCTGAATTCACAACGAACTGGTTTTTGTTCCAGGGAGGGACAGAAGATCAGATTCCCCTGGGTACGCAGGTTCGATAATTCCTGAGGAGTCCGGGTACTCCAGTTATTCTGGATCACAGGGTAGCATTCCTTCAACATATCCAGGTAATTATGCACAAACTGGTAGATAGTATCAAAACGTAATCTGTTAACACATGTTATATCATATATGTTTCTGGCATTTTACAAATAAGCCACATCTTCATATTTCCGGGTGCTGTCAAATGAATAGAGTTGAGATATCAAGCATCTTGTGTTTCAGGGTTGGAGCGGGACAGGCCACCATCCGGATCATCTAGTACGGGGTCAAGCCTCGCCGGACGTCGAGACTGGGCCCGTCTCCGTGCACAGAAACAAAACAACAAGAATGAAGTCCTCTATTAGATACACAGAGCAAGAGAAAGAAGCTGCCCCCCACTCTCTGAACACTCTCAGTCCACTTCACAGAGCAAGAGAAAGAAGCTGCCACCCACTCTCCAAACACTCTCAGTCCACTTCACAGAGCAAGAGAAAGAAGCTGCCACCCACTCTCCGAACACTCTCAGTCCACTTCACAGAGCAAGAGAAAGAAGCTGCCACCCACTCTCCGAACACTCTCAGTCCCCTTCACAGAGCAAGAGAAAGAAGCTGCCACCCACTCTCCAAACACTCTCAGTCCACTTCACAGAGCAAGAGAAAGAAGCTGCCCCCCACTCTCCGAACACTCTCAGTCCACTTCACAGAGCAAGAGAAAGAAGCTGCCGCCCACTCTCCGAACACTCACAGTCCACTTCACAGAGCAAGAGAAAGAAGCTGCCACCCACTCTCCGAACACTCTCAGTCCACTTCACAGAGCAAGAGAAAGAAGCTGCCACCCACTCTCCGAACACTCTCAGTCCACTTCACAGAGCAAGAGAAAGAAGCTGCCACCCACTCTCCGAACACTCTCAGTCCACTTCACAGAGCAAGAGAAAGAAGCTGCCACCCACTCTCCGAACACTCTCAGTCCCCTTCACAGAGCAAGAGAAAGAAGCTGCCACCCACTCTCCAAACACTCTCAGTCCACTTCACAGAGCAAGAGAAAGAAGCTGCCCCCCACTCTGCAAACACTCTCAGTCCACTTCACAGAGCAAGAGAAAGAAGCTGCCACCCACTCTGCAAACACTCTCAGTCCACTTCACAGAGCAAGAGAAAGAAGCTGCCACCCACTCTCCGAACACTCTCAGTCCCCTTCACAGAGCAAGAGAAAGAAGCTGCCACCCACTCTCCAAACACTCTCAGTCCACTTCACAGATCAAGAGAAAGAAGCTGCCCCCCACTCTGCAAACACTCTCAGTCCACTTCACAGAGCAAGAGAAAGAAGCTGCCACCCACTCTCCGAACACTCTCAGTCCCCTTCACAGAGCAAGAGAAAGAAGCTGCCACCCACTCTCCGAACACTCTCAGTCCACTTCACAGAGCAAGAGAAAGAAGCTGCCCCCCACTCTGCAAACACTCTCAGTCCACTTCACAGAGCAAGAGAAAGAAGCTGCCACCCACTCTCCGAACACTCTCAGTCCACTTCACAGAGCAAGAGAAAGAAGCTGCCACCCACTCTCCGAACACTCTCAGTCCACTTCACAGATCAAGAGAAAGAAGCTGCCACCCACTCTCCGAACACTCTCAGTCCACTTCACAGATCAAGAGAAAGAAGCTGCCACCCACTCTCCGAACACTCTCAGTCCACTTCACAGAGCAAGAGAAAGAAGCTGCCGCCCACTCTCCGAACACTCTCAGTCCACTTCACAGAGCAAGAGAAAGAAGCTGCCGCCCACTCTCCGAACACTCTCAGTCCCCTTCACAGAGCAAGAGAAAGAAGCTGCCGCCCACTCTCCGAACACTCTCAGTCCACTTCACAGAGCAAGAGAAAGAAGCTGCCGCCCACTCTCCGAACACTCTCAGTCCACTTCACAGAGCAAGAGAAAGAAGCTGCCACCCACTCTCCGAACACTCTGTCCACTTCACAGAGCAAGAGAAAGAAGCTGCCCCCCACTCTCCGAACACTCTCAGTCCATTTCAGGAGACAGGATAATATTATATGGTGGGGAGAAGGGGAGGAGGGAATTACCCTTTCCTCAACATCCAGGAATGCTCAGAAACAACAAATGACAATATCTTCTCTTTATAAATAGAAAGAAACTGCCCTAAAGTTAGGTAGAAAGTTATGGCTTCATGCACAATGGAAAGTGGAGGTCATCTGCAGTATATAGAGAGGCTGAAATGGCCAAGGTCCTTCTCTGCTTCTGAAGGCAATGACCTTGGCCACGTCAGCGAGGGCCCTGAAAGGTCCTTCTCTGCTTCTGATGGCAATGACCTTGGCCACGTCAGCGAGGGCCCTGAAAGGTCCTTCTCTGCTTCTGATGGCAATGACCTTGGCCACGTCAGCGAGGGCCCTGAAAGGTCCTTCTCTGCTTCTGATGGCAATGACCTTGGCCACGTCAGCGAGGGCCCTGAAAGGTCGTGAGCACATGTGGTGGCAGAACTGCTTGCAGGGCATGCACAAAGTATCAATGGTTCATCTAGACTCTGGTAAAGCTTTCTCATTTTAATCTGATAAAGAAGGTCATAAATGACTGGCAGACCTGATTTTATTATTGTAATATGTATGGCTTAGTGTTTAATTATCAACTCTCAGTGGGTAATGATTGTTAGTTTTCAACAAATGTTGTTGATTGATCTTCAATATGTTGTGTCAAACACCAAATAAACATTAATTTATTGCAACAATATTAGTGTACTGCTTTGCAAAATTAGGAGTGCATGTGGTCAATACAAGGAATGCAGGGTAGGAGTATAGGAAACGAAATGCAGAATGCAATTTGATAGAAAATAATAATTCTCTGGATGGAACAGAATTTACACGAAACAGGACCATTCCTTTCAAATAGAACAGGAAAAAATCTGAAAGATTAAATACAGGTTAAGTTATTCTAAACACTCAGAGAAAATTTCCAACGAATGAGAGAGAATGATGAGTTTTTGCTATCTGGTTGGTGTGTACTTTATAGATGTTTTTTTCCCAGGTTTAATGTCTTTTACGGTCGTTTTATTCTGTGATAGCAAGCGGAGTGCATCATGATGCAACAAGATCATTGATAGCGATGGAGGCCTTCTTCACTGACCATCCTGTTCAATAATTAGGTTAATCGCCAGTTCAATACGAGTGGCCTGTACTCCTGCATGACATATTGCATGGCTTATTTTTGCAAAATATGTCAACTGACGTAGTTCATCAAAATCAAAATTCTAGGTTAATCACAATGATTTTCAGATGTATAACATTTGATAACTGATTCTAACATGCTTAGGAACTATCAGCTTGGTGGGTGGGAAGATACAAAACATAGCTGTATAAATAATCCTGTCATTTAAGACCTCCTATCCATTAGCTATCAGACAATTTACAGAGGTTATTTTGTCATATTATTTTCTATGTTGACCATGACATGTTTTTTTGTTGTTGTTTTTTTGTCTTTTGTTTCTTTTTTCAATAAGAGAAACCACCAGACGTAAATAGGCCTATCTCTTGTCACTGACCAGTTTGGGGGATTAAAACTTTCTATAATCATCCTGTGTGCATGGTAACATGCATCTGCCCTGAACTTCCATTGTTTACATTAAGATATGTGATATGTTTTGGGATGCTGTAATCTCTACTACGGTAGGTCTGCACACACTGGCAGAGATCTTACTGTGTGACGTGTCACATGGAAGCAGGATAAATGACTTCTATTAATAGAGAGAATCTTTGTTTGGTTAAAAAAATAATTATATGGATTTCTGAGGGTGTAAACATTTTAAAAATCAATACAATGAGACTAATGAGAATCATACTGGCTTCATTGTGATGCTGCACTGCCTTCATTGTGATGCTGCACTGCCTTCATTATGATGCTGCACTGCCTTCATTATGATGCTGCACTGCCTTCATTATGATGCTGCACTGCCTTCATTGTGATGCTGCACTGCCTTCATTATGATGCTGCACTGCCTTCATTATGATGCTGCACTGCCTTCATTATGATGCTGCACTGCCTTCATTGTGATGCTGCACTGCCTTCATTATGATGCTGCACTGCCTTCATTATGATGCTGCACTGCCTTCATTATGATGCTGCACTGCCTTCATTATGATGCTGCACTGCCTTCATTGTGATGCTGCACTGCCTTCATTATGATGCTGCACTGCCTTCATTATGATGCTGCACTGCCTTCATTATGATGCTGCACTGCCTTCATTATGATGCTGCACTGCCTTCATTATGATGCTGCACTGCCTTCATTATGATGCTGCACTGCCTTCATTATGATGCTGCACTGCCTTCATTATGATGCTGCACTGCCTTCATTATGAAGCTGCACTGCCTTCATTATGATGCTGCACTGCCTTCATTGTGATGCTGCACTGCCTTCATTGTGATGCTGCACTGCCTTCATTATGATGCTGCACTGCCTTCATTATGATGCTGCACTGCCTTCATTATGATGCTGCACTGCCTTCATTATGATGCTGCACTGCCTTCATTATGATGCTGCACTGCCTTCATTATTATGCTGCACTGCCTTCATTATGATGCTGCACTGCCTTCATTATGATGCTGCACTGCCTTCATTATGAAGCTGCACTGCCTTCATTATGATGCTGCACTGCCTTCATTATGATGCTGCACTGCCTTCATTATGATGCTGCACTGCCTTCATTATGAAGCTGCACTGCCTTCATTATGATGCTGCACTGCCTTCATTATGATGCTGCACTGCCTTCATTATGAAGCTGCACTGCCTTCATTATGAAGCTGCACTCTGTTCATAATAAGTATACATAATATAGCACCACCTTAATATATGTACCGGAATCATAATAAGTCAACATTACACTTTTATAGATGTATGTGGACTCTATGTTACCACCTTAATGGATGTAGTGGAATAATAAAAATCTATGGCACCACGTTAATGGATGTAGTGGAATAATAAAAATTTATGGTACCACCTTAATAATAAAAATCTATGGTACCACCTTAATGGATGTATTGGAATAATTTAAGTCTATGGTACCACCTTAATGGATGTAGTGGAATAATAAAAATCTATGGTACCACCTTAATGGATGTATCTGAATAATAAAAGTATGGTACCACCTTAATGGATGTATTGGAATAATTAACATCTATGGTACCACCTTAATGGATGTATCTGAATAATTAAAGTCTATGGTACCACCTTACTGGATGTAGTGGAATAATAAAAGTATGGTACCACCTTTATAGATTTACAAATAAAAAGTCTGTTACCACCAAAAAATTACCTCATTCATATACAATTAAATAGTGGCTGTATTCCTATTATAGTCTGGCTGAGTACACCGTGACAACGGTAAAATAATAGTCTGTGGTACCACCACATTGTATACACCCTGCGGTACCACCACATTGTCTGCATACACCCTGCGGTACCGCCACATTGTCTGTATACACCCTGCGGTACCGCCACATTGTCTGTATACACCCTGCGGTACCACCACATTGTCTGTATACACCCTGCGGTACCACCACATTGTCTGTATACACCCTGCGGTACCACCACATTGTCTGTATACACCCTGCGGTACCACCACATTGTCTGTATACACCCTGTGGTACCACCACATTGTCTGTATGCACCCTGCGGTACCACCACATTGTCTGTATGCACCCTGCGGTACCACCACATTGTCTGTATACAACCTGCGGTACCACCACATTGTCTGTATACACCCTGCGGTACCATCACATTGTCTGTATACACCCTGCGGTACCACCACATTGTCTGTATACACCCTGCGGTACCACCACATTGTCTGTATACACCCTGTGGTACCGCCACACTGTCTGTATACACCCTGCGGTACCACCACATTGTCTGTATACACCCTGTGGTACCGCCACACTGTCTGTATACACCCTGCGGTACCACCACATTGTCTGTATACACCCTGTGGTACCACATTGTCTGTATACACCCTGCGGTACCACCACATGGTCTGCATACACCCCGATACCCCCGAGTTACTAACAGATGTGAGGAGGCTTGTGATTTTCTGCACACTATATAAAGTGTATGTGTAGTCCCATTCCCGATGACTTCCAATATCCATAACAGGGACTAAAGACTTTTGAAATATAAGGTTTATATGATGTGTTCAGATTTTTTTAATGTTGTACATATTCAGTTAAATATGTGATATTAAGGTACACAGTTGAAACCTTGAAAATGAAATACTGATAATTTTTTGTGCTGTAATAAATTATGTTATTAACACATACACATTTCTTTAAAGTATGACATTTATTCTTCACAAAAAAAGTATTAAATCATATATTTTCTAATATTTTTGGTGTTCTTTGTTTTGCTTCACTTGTAGATTTTTATACTAAAATACTTTTCTTTCTTCTGCCTTTGTCTCCAGTTCCTCAATAAATTTAACTTAAGCTTTTATTAGGCTGCCACACAACCCAATGATATTCCACATCGGGAGAGCGTCGAGATTCATACAGCGAGTGCCATATTACTATTTATGTAGGTCTATCTTATGCCTCAGTCACATTTGCACCGGGCGCCGGCCGGGAAGTAACAATTGGCCGACTTGCCAGTCTGCCGGGCGCCGGGGAATTTATAAGCATCAATCTGAGAGATGCCGTAGCTGTGGTCACATTATTAAAGGGCACCGCACGGCACGTGCAAGACTGAATGGCACAGACGTCTGTAAGATATCCTAAAGACGTCTAGATCATTGACAGACGTCTGTAGGACATCCTAAAGACGTCTGTCTCATTTGGCATACGTCTGAAAGACATCCTGAAGACGTCTATGATATATCGCAGGGAGCCCGTGGGATCATCTAACGATGGTATGTGAACACATGAAATAAGAATAATCCTATTTTCACCGCACGATGCCACCGGCAGCCCTAAGATAATCTGCCGATGTCCCTGCGGGACACTGCCGGGACCCTGCCGTATACTTTAAGATGATATTTGCTGATAAGACATCGGGGAAACGCCGGCAACTTTTATGTTCCAGATAAAAGTTCCCGATGACCCGCCCGACGTCTTAAAGATGTCTAATTGTGGCCGATGATCTCCCGGTGCCCGCACGGTAATCTGAACTGCCGGCCGATTGTGTAAAAAATACTCATCGGCCGGGCATCTTTGCTGAAATCGGCGCAAATGTGACTGAGGTATTAGAGAAATGAGTATTTCTGAAAGATTAAGATTGCACAATACAGGAAAAAAATATCAATTTTTAGAGGTCACTTTTGACAAACAGCGATCATTATTTTATCGATTACAAAAATTTATTATTAAGACTTAGAGTAGAGTTGAGAGTTGTCACAAGGTTTCTAGTTTTGTATATCATCTTAAGACCCCAACGTCGCACAATGCCTGTGAGCAAACCTGGGAACAGAACTGTCTATGTATCCCCAATGCAACCAATGTTCCACTATTTCCTGTGTATAGAGATCAAGATAGAGATTTGGAAGTATTTTTTCCCCGTTGAACTCTTGCAAACATTTGGTGCAGAGCATTTCATGAGTCATCCTGCAGTCTTAAAAGTTTTTGGAATAGAACTTGTTGTGACTGCCTGGTGAAGTTGACCTTGCCCGTGATGATGTTGTTGACCTTGGACCTGATAATGGCGTCACTTCGAGCCTGGAGGTGCTTGTACTGGTGCTTGGCGTGTTGGATCTCGGAGCTGCTTACGTTCTTCTTGGATTCGATGGCCTCTCTGAAGGCCATAGCTAATTCCTCGTTCTCTTCGGCCGTCCATGGTCGCCTGCACTTTCCTGCAAAATTCAAACGTTCTGTTGGGTAGTTCTGATTTGTAGCTTTATGCATGTACTATACTCCAGGGAGAGGATTTAAACCCCGACCTGATGCAGTACATTATATTAATACCCCCGACCTGATGCAGTACATTATATTAATACCCCCGACCTGATGCAGTACATTATATTGATACCCCCGACCTGATGCAGTACATTATATTAATACCCCCGACCTGATGCAGTACATTAAATTAATACACCCGACCTGATGCAGTACATTATATTAATACCCCTGACCTGATGCAATACATGATATTGATACCCCTGACCTGATGCAGTACATTATATTAATACCCCCGACCTGATGCAGTACATTAAATTAATACACCCGACCTGATGCAGTACATTATATTGATACCCCTGACCTGGTGCAATACAGTATATTAATACCCCTGACCTGATGCAGTACATTATATTGATACCCCTGACCTGATGCAGTACATTATATTAATACCCCTGACCTGATGCAGTACATTATATTGATACCCCTGACCTGATGCAGTACATTATATTAATACCCCTGACCTGATGCAGTACATTATATTGATACCCCTGACCTGATGCAGTACATTATATTGATACCCCTGACCTGATGCAGTACATTATATTGATACCCCTGACCTGATGCAGTACATTATATTAATACCCCCGACCTGATGCAGTACATTAAATTAATACACCTGACCTGCTGCAGTACATTATATTAATACACCTGACCTGCTGCAGTACATTATATTAATACCCCCGACCTGCTGCAGTACATTATATTGATACCCCTGACCTGGTGCAGTACATTATATTAATACACCTGACCTGCTGCAGTACATTATATTAATACACCTGACCTGCTGCAGTACATTATATTAATACCCCCGACCTGCTGCAGTACATTATATTGATACCCCTGACCTGGTGCAGTACATTATATTGATACCCCCGACCTGCTGCAGTACATTATATTAATACCCCCGACCTGCTGCAGTACATTATATTAATACACCTGACCTGCTGCAGTACATTATATTAATACACCTGACCTGCTGCAGTACATTATATTAATACACCTGACCTGCTGCAGTACATTATATTAATACACCTGACCTGGTGCAATACATTATATTGATACTCCTGACCTGCTGCAGTACATTATATTGATACCCCTGACCTGATGCAGTACATTATATTAATACCCCTGACCTGGTGCAGTACATTATATTAATACACCTGACCTGCTGCAGTACATTATATTGATACCCCTGACCTGATGCAGTACATTATATTGATACCCCTGACCTGGTGCAGTACATTATATTAATACACCTGACCTGCTGCAGTACATTATATTGGTACCCCTGACCTGATGCAGTACATTATATTGATACTCCTGACCTGATGCAGTACATTATATTGATACCCCTGACCTGGTGCAGTACATTATATTGATACCCCTGACCTGGTGCAGTACATTATATTAATACACCTGACCTGCTGCAGTACATTATATTAATACACCTGACCTGCTGCAGTACATTATATTGATACCCCTGACCTGATGCAGTACATTATATTAATACACCTGACCTGCTGCAGTACATTATATTAATACACCTGACCTGCTGCAGTACATTATATTGATACTCCTGACCTGGTGCACTACATTATATTGATACTCCTGACCTGGTGCAGTACATTATATTAATACCCCTGACCTGGTGCAGTACATTATATTAATACCCCTGACCTGATGCACTACATTATATTGATACTCCTGACCTGATGCAGTACATTATATTGATACCCCTGACCTGATGCACTACATTATATTGATACCCCTGACCTGATGCACTACATTATATTGATACTCCTGACCTGATGCAGTACATTATATTAATACCCCCGACCTGGTGCAATACAGTATATTAATACATTTGACCTGATGCAGTGCATGATATTGATACCCCTGACCTGGTGCACTACATTATATTGATACTCCTGACCTGGTGCAGTACATGATATTAATACCCCTGACCTGCTGCACTACATTATATTGATACTCCTGACCTGGTGCACTACATTATATTAATACCCCTGACCTGCTGCAGTACATTATATTAATACCCCCGACCTGCTGCACTACATTATATTAATACCCCTGACCTGGTGCAATACATTATATTAATACCCCTGACCTGGTGCACTACATTATATTAATACTCCTGACCTGCTGCAGTACATTATATTGATACTCCTGACCTGATGCAGTACATTATATTGATACTCCTGACCTGCTGCACTACATTATATTGATACTCCTGACCTGATGCAGTACATTATATTGATACTCCTGACCTGGTGCAATACATTATATTGATACTCCTGACCTGATGCAGCACATGATATTGATACCCCTGACCTGATGCAGTACATTATATTAATACCCCTGACCTGATGCAATACATTATATTGGTACCCCTGACCTGATGCAGTACATTATATTGATACCCCCGACCTGCTGCACTACATTATATTGATACTCCTGACCTGATGCAATACATTATATTGATACTCCTGACCTGATGCAATACATTATATTGATACCCCGACCTGATGCAGTACATTATATTAATACCCCTGACCTGATGCAATACATTATATTGATACCCCTGACCTGGTGCAATACATTATATTGATACCCCTGACCTGATGCAATATAGTATATTAATAACCCCGACCTGCTGCAGTACATTATATTGATACTCCTGACCTGCTGCAGTACATAATATTAATACCCCTGACCTGATGCAGTACATTATATTAATACCTATGACCTGATGCAGTACATTATATTAATACCTATGACCTGATGCAGTACATTATATTGATACCCCTGACCTGGTGCAGTACATAATATTAATACCCCCGACCTGCTGCAGTACATTATATTGATAACCCCGACCTGCTGCAGTACATTATATTAATACCCCTGACCTGATGCAGTACATTATATTGATACCCCTGACCTGGTGCAGTACATAATATTAATACCCCCGACCTGCTGCAGTACATTATATTAATACCCCTGACCTGGTGCAGTACATAATATTAATACCCCCGACCTGCTGCAGTACATTATATTAATACCCCCGACCTGCTGCAGTACATTATATTAATACCCCGACCTGATGCACTACATAATATTGGTACCCCCGACCTGATGCAGTACATTATATTGATACCCCTGACCTGATGCACTACATTATATTGATACCCCTGACCTGGTGCAGTACATTATATTAATACCCCTGACCTGATGCAGTACATTATATTGGTACCCCTGACCTGGTGCAGTACATAATATTAATACCCCTGACCTGATGCAGTACATTATATTGATACCCCGACCTGCTGCAGTACATTATATTAATACCCCTGACCTGATGCAGTACATTATATTGATACTCCTGACCTGGTGCAGTACATAATATTAATACCCCTGACGTGATGCAGTACATTATATTAATACCCCCGACCTGATGCAGTACATTATATTGATACCCCCGACCTGATGCAGTACATTATATTAATACCCCCGACCTGCTGCAGTACATTATATTGATACCCCTGACCTGATGCAGTACATTATATTCATACCTATGACCTGGTGCAATACATTATATTAATACCCCCGACCTGATGCAGTACATTATATTGATACCCCCGACCTGATGCAGTACATTATATTAATACCCCCGACCTGCTGCAGTACATTATATTGATACCCCTGACCTGATGCAGTACATTATATTAATACCTATGACCTGGTGCAATACATTATATTGATACCCCTGACCTGGTGCACTACATTATATTAATACTCCTGACCTGATGCAGTACATTATATTATTACCCCCGACCTGATGCAGTACATTATATTGGTACCCCTGACCTGGTGCAGTACATAATATTAATACCCCTGACCTGATGCAGTACATTATATTAATACCCCCGACCTGATGCAGTACATTATATTGATACCCCCGACCTGATGCAGTACATTATATTAATACCCCCGACCTGCTGCAGTACATTATATTGATACCCCTGACCTGATGCAGTACATTATATTAATACCTATGACCTGGTGCAATACATTATATTGATACCCCTGACCTGGTGCAATACATTATATTGATACCCCTGACCTGATGCACTACATTATATTAATACCTATGACCTGGTGCACTACATTATATTGATACTCCTGACCTGCTGCAGTACATTATATTGATACTCCTGACCTGCTGCAGTACATTATATTAATACCCCCGACCTGGTGCAATACATTATATTGATACCCCTGACCTGATGCACTACATTATATTAATACCCCCGACCTGCTGCAGTACATTATATTAATACCCCCGACCTGCTGCAGTACATTATATTAATACCTATGACCTGGTGCACTACATTATATTAATACCCCCGACCTGCTGCAGTACATTATATTAATACCTATGACCTGGTGCAATACATTATATTGATACCCCCGACCTGATGCAGTACATTATATTAATACCCCCGACCTGCTGCAGTACATTATATTAATACCCCCGACCTGCTGCAGTACATTATATTAATACCTATGACCTGGTGCACTACATTATATTAATACCCCGACCTGCTGCAGTACATTATATTAATACCTATGACCTGGTGCAATACATTATATTGATACCCCTGACCTGATGCAGTACATTATATTAATACCCCCGACCTGCTGCAGTACATTATATTAATACCCCGACCTGATGCACTACATTATATTAAAACCCCCGACCTGCTGCAGTACATTATATTAATACCCCCGACCTGCTGCAGTACATTATATTAATACCCCCGACCTGCTGCAGTACATTATATTAATACCTATGACCTGGTGCACTACATTATATTAATACCCCTGACCTGATGCAGTACATTATATTGATACCCCTAACCTGATGCACTACATTATATTAATACCCCCGACCTGATGCAGTACATTATATTAATAACCCCGACCTGCTGCAGTACATTATATTGATACCCCCGACCTGCTGCAGTGCATTATATTAATACCCCCGACCTGCTGCAGTGCATTATATTAATACCCCCGACCTGCTGCAGTGCATTATATTAATACCCCTGACCTGGTGCACTACATTATATTGATACTCCTGACCTGGTGCACTACATTATATTAATAACCCCGACCTGCTGCAGTACATTATATTGATACCCCCGACCTGGTGCAGTACATTATATTAATACCTATGACCTGGTGCAATACATTATATTAATAACCCCGACCTGCTGCAGTACATTATATTGGTACCCCTGACCTGATGCAGTACATTATATTGATACCCCTGACCTGATGCAGTACATTATATTGATACCCCTGACCTGGTGCAGTACATTATATTAATACCTATGACCTGGTGCAATACATTATATTAATAACCCCGACCTGCTGCAGTACATTATATTAATACCTATGACCTGGTGCAATACATTATATTAATACACCTGACCTGATGCAGTACATTATATTGATACCCCTGACCTGATGCAGTACATTATATTGATACCCCGACCTGATGCACTACATTATATTAATACTCCTGACCTGATGCAGTACATTATATTGATACCCCTGACCTGATGCAGTGCATTATATTGATACTCCTGACCTGATGCAGTGCATTATATTAATACCCCCGACCTGCTGCAGTACATTATATTAGTACCCCTGACCTGATGCAGTACATTATATTAATACCCCTGACCTGATGCAGCACATTATATTGATACCCCTGACCTGATGCAGCACATTATATTGATACCCCTGACCTGGTGCTGTGCATGATATAAAGATACCTATGACCTGGTGCAATACATTATATTAATACACCTGACCTGGTGCAGTACATTATATTAATACCTATGACCTGCTGCAGTACATTATATTAATACCCCTGACCTGATGCAGTACATTATATTGGTACCCCTGACCTGATGCAGTACATTATATTGATACCCCTGACCTGATGCAGTACATTATATTGATACCCCTGACCTGGTGCAGTACATTATATTAATACCTATGACCTGGTGCAATACATTATATTAATAACCCCGACCTGCTGCAGTACATTATATTAATACCTATGACCTGGTGCAATACATTATATTAATACACCTGACCTGATGCAGTACATTATATTGATACCCCTGACCTGATGCAGTACATTATATTGATACCCCGACCTGATGCACTACATTATATTAATACTCCTGACCTGATGCAGTACATTATATTGATACCCCTGACCTGATGCAGTGCATTATATTGATACACCTGACCTGATGCAGTGCATTATATTAATACCCCCGACCTGCTGCAGTACATTATATTAGTACCCCTGACCTGATGCAGTACATTATATTAATACCCCTGACCTGATGCAGCACATTATATTGATACCCCTGACCTGATGCAGCACATTATATTGATACCCCTGACCTGATGCAGCACATTATATTGATACCCCTGACCTGGTGCTGTGCATGATATAAAGATACCTATGATCAGGTGCATTACATGATACTAATACCCCTAACCCAGTAAAGTTGATGATATTAATACCCCTAAGCTAGTAAAGTTGATGATATCAATACCCCTGACCCAATGCAGTGCATCACATTAATACCCCTGACCCAATGCAGTGCATGACATTAATACCCCTGACACAATGCAGTACATGACATTAATACCCCTGATCCAATGCAGTGCATGACCATTACTTTGTCTTACCTTTAGATTTTCCAGGTGCTTCTGTCTTAACCACAGCTGTTCCAACATTTTCAGCTTTCACAGCTGTCTTTTCATCTGAAAGAAAAATCATTTCACAATAGTAACAATACAGTCTTTGATAATTGATAGTAGATTTAACTATTAGGCTACAGACATGCTTCACACGTCTGAGGCATTCAATACAGGATAATGCAGGTCTCTATGTATATAAGTAGTTCAAAGACAATGTTCAGCATCTCTATATGAGAAGGTCAAGGATGATGACACACTCTTATACCTATTGAATATTTCAAGGATGAAGAAGTACTCCTATAACCAGCTGAGTAGTTCAAGGAGGATACCACACTTCTATATATATCTGAGTAGTTCAATGAGGATGTTGCATTTCTATATGTATCTGAGTAGTTCAATGAGGATACTACACTTCTATATATATCTGAGTAGTTCAATGAGGATGTTGCATTTCTATATATATCTGAGTAGTTCAATGAGGATGTTGCATTTCTATATATATCTGAGTAGTTCAATGGGGATGTTGCACTTCTATATATATCTGAGTAGTTCAATGAGGATGTTGCACTTCTATATATATCTGAGTAGTTCAATGAGGATGTTGCACTTCTATACCTCTCTGATCAGTTAAGTGATGGGTGATACTCCTGTATATTTATTACACTTACCCGAGGCTTTTTGTCTCTTTATGGAAGCATCAATGTCGACTCCATCCTCTTCATGACTCCTTTTCATATTCCCTGTAAAAACAAACTGGAATAGTGAATTATTCAGTCTAGAACCTATCACATATAACACATATCTTATATTCAAAAATATTTTTTAAAACACATATATCAGTGCTGAATATCCTTGTTTTAGAACGGACAAAATCTTTTCCCTTATATTTCTTGTATAAGTAAAAATTATCCTTTCTCTTTGAGTTGGGGAGAGAATATTTCTTATTTATGTTATTTACATTATTTATGTTATTTACTTACCACTCGAGTCACTCTTGGGTGGCACCATTAACGGAATATCTGAACAAGAAATGGGAAATGTAAATCATTAATCAGGTTATTTGGGAAAAAAATTATTTTCTGTGGTAGGTAAAAACATACCATATTTACTCGAACATAAGACGACTCATGTTTAAGACGACCCCCCCCCCTAAATTGATGTTATTTTGCCTGAAAAGACCAATTTCTGAATATAAGACGAGTCAGACATCGGCACTGCTACCATTCAAGTTTGGTGGCCATTTTAAAAATGAAACATAAATATGCTTAAATTTCGCTCATATTGTTCAGATCCAAGCTCCTCCTACGGCGATATGATTAAAATGTGTGTCTTTTAATAGACATAGAAATATTCTACCACGCGTAAACAGTCATTTAATAAGGGAAAATTATCTACAAGTCGGAGTAAATGTCAGTTTAAATATGTTTAAAAATGTTTAAATATGCATACGCAAAAAGAGGTTGCAATTTTGAAAAGCGGAAAAGATGGGGAGAAGCTCTTATTTTTGGCACAAAAACGATCGGAATGCCGCCAAAGCATATTCATTCGCATTGAAATAATAATATTTTGTGCAATGATAGATCCCTGAGTCTCCATATTTATGTAGTATCAGGGATCCATCATTGCGCATTATATTTATATTTCAATGCGAGTTAATACACTGTGGTGGAGCTCCGATCGTAAAATAAATCAACAATAATTATCAATTTGCTTACAAACATTATGTTAAAAACATAAATAAGTCATACAATCAGCAATGAAAGAAAATCCCTCCAGCTTCAAATACATTAACAGGCAAATTTTGATTGTATTATCTTACCAGCTGACACATTGACAGGCTGAGCCAAGGCTTAAATTTGGGACATCATATTTACTGTATTATCTTACCAGCTGGATCGATATCTTCTAGTCTCCTCCCTGAGAACTGGAGTGAGCCACTCTCCCTGCATAGGAGCAATCTGCTTATCATGGTGACTTCCTCCGCTGTCCTCGGCTCTCTGCTCGCGTCAGTAAAGCTGGTCGGGGCTAGACTTAGGTGGTCACAAACCTTGGCCAACTCACACCCTGTTAGGCTGGCAACCTGCACATATCACACAAAATCACATTCAAATGGATCCTTAAGGACTCATCTTAAATAGATGCTTAGGCTTTAATATCTGTTTAGAAATGTTTAAAAATCTAATCTTATAAAACTTTAAATTTGAAATATTGCTTAGAATTCTGGACAGAGATATTGCTTCTTACCTGTAAAACTGTGCCAATGTATGACCTCATGTTTTTTTGACTGATGACTTTGGGGTGTTTCAGGTCTGGGCATCTCTCAACCAATTTAGTGAGAGCTGCACAACCATCGCGAGAACTTGAATTGGTACAACTGAAAACATATTAACAATCACTCTTAATTAAATCAGACAAGGCAAATGATGGGTCCCAGATACTCCTGCCTGTTGTTTGTCAAATTGTGTCAACCAACTTTGCCTTGCTGACAAATGATCTAGTGCAAACACTTACTTAGTAAAGATTGGTTAACAATGGGACACCTTCAGATTGGGACACTGCAGTGATTTGTATCACAGAGGACTGTTTGTTGATTGGTTTTCTCTATTGGTACATGTCAAACACCTTTACTGACCACAAAAGTGATCGCAAGAGTATTGCACATTACTTGGCACTTTCAGCAAAACACTGTGCTCCCAGAAGTGCAACTTTTGGTTGGTGTATTTTGGTTGATTTCAGTGGAAGAGCTTTTTTAATAACAGAACCACGATCACATCAGTTGAACATATCGTAAATTTCCATGCAAATTTCTGTACAAATTTCCTACCTGGAAAATATATATGTGCTCCCAGAAGTGCAACTGTCTAAAAGGTATTGGATTCCTTTCACCACATTTTCAGACAAGATGACCGGAGATTTGTGACTCGGTCCAGTCAGTTCCACAACTTCCATCCTGCAATAGCAAAGCGAAGATATCACCACATATATATATGTATACAGACTAGTATATCAGACAACTCTCCCCATATGGTACCTCTGACAGTTAGACTTCAGTATATCAGACAACTCTCCCCATATGGTACCTCTGACAGACTTTAGTATATCAGACAACTCTCCCCATATGGTACCTCTGACAGTTAGACTTCAGTATATCAGACAACTCTCCCCATATGGTACCTCTGACAGACTTTAGTATACCAGACAACTCTCCCCATATGGTACCTCTGACAGTTAGACTTCAGTATACCAGACAACTCTCCCCATATGGTACCTCTGACAGTTAGACTTCAGTATATCAGACAACTCTCCCCATATGGTACCTCTGACAGACTTTAGTATATCAGACAACTCTCCCCATATGGCACCTCTGACAGTTAGACTTCAGTATATCAGACACCTCTCCCCATATGGTACCTCTGACAGTTTAACTTCAGTATATCAGACAACTCTCCCCATATGGTACCTCTGACAGTTAGACTTCAGTATATCAGACAACTCTCCCCATATGGTACCTCTGACAGTTAGACTTCAGTATATCAGACAACTCTCCCCATATGGTACCTCTAACAGTTAGACTTCAGTATATCAGACAACTCTCCCCATATGGTACCTCTGACAGTTAGACTTCAGTATATCAGACACCTCTCCCCATATGGTACCTCTGACAGTTTAACTTCAGTATATCAGACAACTCTCCCCATATGGTACCTCTGACAGTTAGACTTCAGTATATCAGACAACTCTCCCCATATGGTACCTCTGACAGTTAGACTTCAGTATATCAGACAACTCTCCCCATATGGTACCTCTGACAGACTTTAGTATATCAGACAACTCTCCCCATATGGCACCTCTGACAGTTAGACTTCAGTATATCAGACAACTCTCCCCATATGGTACCTCTGACAGACTTCAGTATACCAGACAACTCTCCCCATATGGTACCTCTGACAGTTTAACTTCAGTATATCAGACAACTCTCCCCATATGGTACCTCTGACAGTTAGACTTCAGTATACCAGACAACTCTCCCCATATGGTACCTCTGACAGTTAGACTTCAGTATATCAGACAACTCTCCCCATATGGTACCTCTGACAGTTTAACTTCAGTATATCAGACAACTCTCCCCATATGGTACCTCTGACAGTTAGACTTCAGTATACCAGACAACTCTCCCCATATGGTACCTCTGACAGTTAGACTTCAGTATATCAGACAACTCTCCCCATATGGTACCTCTGACAGTTAGACTTCAGTATATCAGACAACTCTCCCCATATGGTACCTCTGACAGTTAGACTTCAGTATATCAGACAACTCTCCCCATATGGTACCTCTGACAGTTAGACTTCAGTATATCAGACAACTCTCCCCATATGGTACCTCTGACAGTTAGACTTCAGTATATCAGACAACTCTCCCCATATGGTACCTCTGACAGTTAGACTTCAGTATATCAGACAACTCTCCCCATATGGTACCTCTGACAGTTAGACTTCAGTATATCAGACAACTCTCCCCATATGGTACCTCTGACAGACTTCAGTATACCAGACAACTCTCCCCATATGGTACCTCTGGCAGTCAGACTTACAGAACTTCAGCCCACTCTTTTCCTTTTTAGTTTTTTTTGCACTCATTGCTAGCAATGTTCTTTCCTTCTCCTTTCCATTTATCCACTACCTGGATAATTAAATCCACTACCTGGATAATTACAAAAAAGACCACTGCTTAGGTTTTAAAATAAAAGGGCATTGCGTTCCAGTGTCTGACTATATAATTGACCTGATATAGACTAACATGTGTTCAAATAGGTCATTACAAAATCTCAACTATCCCCTCCTAATGACTCTATTAATCAAACATATTTCATCTACATGTATATCTTTTTATTTACCTCTTGGCTAATGCCTGTTCCGTTACACCCAATTCAGCCAGAATTTCATCATTGTCTTTCAAGGAGCGTCGGTAAAAATCCTCCTCTTTCATTGTCTCCAGATCGCTCATCCTCTTCTTATTGAGGAGAGCAATCATTACGAGGAGGATGTCTGCCAAATCCTGCCAAGCCTGCCGATTGAGGGATTTTTTATGCAAAGCCTTCTCTATCTCACCCTGGCAAAAGTCACTGAGTGCAAGCAGGTCAAACGTGTCTGGTATGACCACTCCTTCCTCCTCCTTCTCTTCCTGCTCCTCCTTATCCCACTCCTCCTTCTCTTCATCTTTCTCCCACACCTCCTTCTCCCACACCTCCTTCTCCCACACCTCCTTCTCCCACTCCTCCTTCTCTTCATCTTCCTCCTCCTCCTCTTCATCCTCTTCCTCCACCTTAACTGCCCCCACCTCATTCAGTTTCCTCGGACTGACCCACGAAACTTTGCTGAAATTCCAGTGAGCGTAAAGATGATTTTTGAAATTTTCCCCCTCCACTTCCATGACCTTGTTCTTCCTTAAGATGCCCATGCTGATCTTGAGCAGAGCGGCTTGCTTTATGAAATGCTGCGCAGCCATTGCCAGCCCCAGGCAGGATTTCTTCCTGGCCAACTCTCTGATGCTCCCCAGCACAAACTGGGCGCGGTTCTTCGTGATGAAGAGAGACAGGGGCTGCCAGATGCTACTGGGGTATCTCTCATTCATGTATACCAGCAGCCTTCCCAGCATTCTCACCTTGCCTCGCACATTCTCCATCCCTTTCTTCCCCAGATTATCTTCCGTACTGTCCTCCATTTTGTCCAGGTACAGCCATGCAAATTCCCTGATGAGCTGATCTTGCCTGCATATATTTGGAATGCCTGGGTTCTGCTTGGTTTCGCTCATCCCGGCTAGTAACTCCGCCAGTTTTTTCTCCCTCTGGTGTCTATTTTTAGCCTCTGAGAAGGCTGGCGAGAGCATGGCTCGACCATTACGAACATAATTTTTCTCCATGTGTTCACCTTCGGGTTTCTGGACACAATTATTGATGTGGGCATGCATTGTTTTTTTGCGAAAAAATCCCAAACAATATTCACAAGGCAGAAACTCCCATGGATTGAAATTTCCTTTTTCGGCATTTGGTCGTCTGGCTAAGACTAACTCGCCAGAGCCTTCCCTCAGAACCTTAAAGACATAAAATGCAGAACAAAATGAGAACAAAAATATTGAGTCCATACATTTGATATTGAATGATAAAGTATCAGTACATGAATATAGGACACTTTCAGTCTAAAAAGCAACCACCATTAAATCAACCTTTATAATTGTGAGAATATTAAAGACATTGGCAACGGTCTCCTAGATATGCTGATCATTGCATTTTGCTTCATAAATGATTATTTCAAAAATATCCCAGAGCAGAATTTGGCAGATAATTTTGGCCAATCAAAACGCATGTTATATATTAAATTTGTTATCTTTATTCTCATTAGCTAATATTGCATGGTATCCAACATGCTAGCCTCCTTGATAACTTACTGATAAGTAATAGATTAAAAAAAATAATAATATAAAAGAGAAAAAGTAGTCTAATAGAAAACAGATAGAATTGGTCCCCTGAGAATATAATACCTTACAAACTGATAGCTAAAACTCAAACCAATAGTTTTAGAGGAGGTCAGAATTAAAGGACAGACAATATGACAAAACAATTCTCCTCCCTGCAGAAGCTATATGCTAAGCACAGTTCAAAAGGGGCAATTAACTCACTCTGAGGTTGTGTATATAGTTGCCTCTGTTGCGGAGCGCCTGCCAGCCTGCTGCCCTCTGGAGGGAATACAACGGGGTCTCCTGTACCTCTAGAACCTGCTTCTGACCACGGTGCATGCCCTGGAAATGTTTAACGATGGCCGATGCAAATCTTCCTCCACAGAAACAGCAGTAGTCCATTTTGGAATAATCTCTCTTTTTGCCTCCTAGTTTGCATTCAGGAACTGTGACTGTATCAGGAAATAGAGTTAATTTATTCATTATTTCCTAAGAAACATGAGCCAATGGCCTTAGAGCTATACTGATTGATACTTTCTTGTAATGTTTGTGAACATTTTAGGAAAAATTGCTGCATAAATAATAATTCATATACATTACCAGAGCAGATTTGAGCAGATGATAGTATGACCAATCAAAATGCATGTTACAACTTGTTATCTTGATTCTCAGTGGCTAATATTTATAATGTAATTCAAAATGGCAGCCTTCTGGACAACTCAGTGATAGCTATTCGATCTTTGACATAGTCAGCATAGCTAATATTTTTTTTAAAAAAGTGAACAAGATCTTTTGATAAAGGGATCCCACCATTGCGATATTTTGCCTGGAGTTTCATCCGTGTGTTGAGTCCTTCTTCCATCCCATCTTGGAGATCATCCAGCTCTTCATCACTCTCATTTCCAACAAACTCTGGAATAGGATGAAACATTCTATAAAATGAATTTTATTTGCAATATTTCATTACAAGCAGACACAAAGGGTGTAAGGGTAATGTTGAAGTTGATTTAAAATAAAGTAATATTGAGAAAGTTCTTGATGCAATTTCAAAGCTTTAACATATTTCCTTTAAAAAAATGATAAAAAAGTGAATATTTATTTTTCTTATTTCACTTTAAGGCAGTTTATGGATGTTTCTGGTGAGTGTACTCTGATGGCAGATTTTTTGGATGCACTATTTCTTTTTAAGCCAAAATAAAATGTTTTCAGAAAACCCCAGGAAAACTACTCAACTGCTGACGTTGCTTCTCATTAATGCTTTCCAACGATCATACAAGTACATTTGTAACAAAAATAATTATTTTTTACACAATGCCAAGCATGAAATTAAATTGATAAACTTGATGTCTTGATATCTATGTCTTGGTTTTTACTAAAAAGATGGTGGAACAATGGCACATCACTACTAAAATATCTATTTTATCCAGTCAGAATACCAGATGGATAAACTTCAGCAGAATAAAAATGAGGATTTTCAATGCATAAATAGTTACAAGAAGTGTTAGCATAATAAGTGTCAGCATTTATGATCTATGCATTATTTGCATCTCTTTCTTTAACATTATGGGTTTTACCCATCTTTACTAGACCTCTTCTCTCCAATACATTACTCAGCCACAAGCCTAGCCCTAAAGGTACCAACTGTGCTACAATCTGGATGCTCATGAGATCAGTCACGGATTGCTACAAAATGCCTCGGTTTGAAATCGATCACACACACACACACACACACACACACACACCCACACACACACACAGAGGCAGCATGGCCAGGAAATCAAAATCCACCAGAGTGCGACGTGGTGAACCAATCACCTCTGTACAAGGTGCCTTTGGTGCTGGCTCACCACCACACTGTCCACCAGAGGCACACGCAAACTATTACCTCTGGCCAACCCAAATTAGTATTCCTCCGGTACTACTTTCACTGGCCATGTGCTCCAGAACTGTCAGTCTGGACTTATATGAAAAACATGATAACATGCTTTAATGTTGAATGCAAAGTTGCCCTGAGTTGTATTAGACTTCATGTATTTACTTTCAAACATTATTTCTTGGTTTGTTCCATCAAAAGTTTGAAAGGTTAAAAGAATTCAAAATTTAAACAAAGCAGCCATCTTTGTTGTTGTTCCGCCTGATTACTACCCCAGAAAATGGCTACTCCACTGGAGGAAATAGTTCCGTATTTCATTTCTCTTAAATTCTATTTATATTTGAAATAAACTTTATTTTAAGGGTCAAATATATCATATTTAATCAATCTGAATACATCTGAAGAAAAAAAATAAGAAAGATAGTCAGTTACCTGAAATTAGGTGGATGTGCTGAACCAGCACCAAAAGGCACCTTGTACAGAGGTGATAGGTTCACCACAACGCCCTCTGGTGGAGTTTGGCTCACCACATCCACCAATTGTTATGTAACTGTCCGTCTTACTTATTTTTTTTTCTTAAATTGTACTCAGATTGGTATATTATGATATATTTCACCCTTAATACAAAAGTTTGTGCATATAGAAACAACTATTAAGAGAATTAAAACTTGGAACTACTTTCTCAACCAGAGGAGCCATTTCCTGGGGTAGTGATAAGGCGGAACCACAACAAAGATGGCCGCTTTGTTTACAATTTGAATTCTTTTAATCTTTTATGCTTTTGGTTAACATAACCAACACAAAATGTTCAAATGTTAACAAATGAACTCAAATACATCTCAAGGCAACTTCATATTTGATATTAAGAGATGTTAATACATCAATCACATTGACAACACACTGACAGTTCTTGAGCACATGGCCAGTAAAAGTAGGACCGGATGAATACTAATCTGGGTTGGCCAGAGGTAATAGTTTGCGTGTGCCTCTGGTGGACAGTGTGCCAGGAAATGAAAGGTCCGTATTCAGGGGGCGGGGCTAAAGGAACAAGCTGATTGCATAATCAGAGAGGGTGTTATAGTGAGCCCAATGCAAAGGAGATTAATACGGATTTCACCTCTTAAGACAAAATAGTTGTTGAACGAATCAGATGAAGACATTTTATAAAATAGAACTATCTAATATCTTATTTTGGAACAAATATGAATCTCTGGTTTTGTTAGTGTTAACCAGTCATTTGTGAAAAATTGTTAATGTTTTATTTTCTATTCTTTATCCAATAAATGATTATTTAATAAATAATATTTAGTACACAGTTTCTTATCCGTTAAAAGGAACTCTAAATCTTTGAGAAAATTTGGTTTAACGTTTTGAGGTTTCCATTTTTCATTTTCATCTAATAATGTGCCAGTATATTTGAAAAAGACCTATCAATAATATTAAGTAGAGGAGTTTTGATTTAAAATTTCCTCTTTAAGCCAGGAAACATGAATTGTTCCATTCCTGTGAACTGCATGGAATGAGTATAAAAATGGGCAGACAACTGGTTATAAATATATCAGTCTTGATATGGGCAGATAGTCAACATTAACTGTTAACACTAACTGTAACATTCCACCTTGATATGGGCAGATAGCCAACACTAACTGTAACAAACCATCTTGATATGGGCAGATAGCCAACACTAACTGTAACAAACCATCTTGATATGGGCAGATAGTCAACATTAACTCTAACATACCTCCTTGATACGGGCAGATAGCACTAACTGTAACATTCCACCTTGATATGGGCAGATAGCCAACATTAACTCTAACATACCTCCTTGATACGGGCAGATAGCACTAACTGTAACATTCCACCTTGATATGGGCAGATAGTCAACATTAACTGTAACATTCCACCTTGATATGGGCAGATAGCCAACATTAACTGTAACATACCTCCTTGATATGGGCAGATAGCCAACACTAACTGTAACATTCCACCTTGATATGGGCAGATAGCCAACACTAACTGTAACATTCCACCTTGATATGGGCAGATAGCCAACATTAACTGTAACATACCACCTTGATATGGGCAGATAGTCAACATTAACTGTAACATTCCACCTAGATATGGGCAGATAGCCAACATTAACTGTAACATACCACCTTGATATGGGCAGATAGTCAACACTAACTGTAACATACCACCTTGATATGGGCAGATAGCCAACATTAACTGTAACATACCTCCTTGATATGGGCAGATAGCCAACACTAACTGTAACATTCCACCTTGATATGGGCAGATAGCCAACACTAACTGTAACATTCCACCTTGATATGGGCAGATAGCCAACATTAACTGTAACATACCACCTTGATATGGGCAGATAGCCAACACTAACTGTAACATACCTCCTTGATATGGGCAGATAGCCAACACTAACTGTAACATTCCACCTTGATATGGGCAGATAGCCAACACTAACTGTAACATTCCACCTTGATATGGGCAGATAGCCAACATTAACTGTAACATACCACCTTGATATGGGCAGATAGTCAACATTAACTGTAACATTCCACCTAGATATGGGCAGATAGCCAACATTAACTGTAACATACCACCTTGATATGGGCAGATAGTCAACACTAACTGTAACATACCACCTTGATATGGGCAGATAGCCAACATTAACTGTAACATACCTCCTTGATATGGGCAGATAGCCAACACTAACTGTAACATTCCACCTTGATATGGGCAGATAGCCAACACTAACTGTAACATTCCACCTTGATATGGGCAGATAGCCAACATTAACTGTAACATACCACCTTGATATGGGCAGATAGCCAACACTAACTGTAACATACCTCCTTGATATGGGCAGATAGCCAACACTAACTGTAACATTCCACCTTGATATGGGCAGATAGCCAACACTAACTGTAACATTCCACCTTGATATGGGCAGATAGCCAACACTAACTGTAACATTACACCTTGATATGGGCAGATAGCCAACACTAACTGTAACATTCCACCTTGATATGGGCAGATAGCCTACATTAACTGTAACATACCTCCTTGATGTGGGCAGATAGCCAACACTAACTGTAACATTCCACCTTGATATGGGCAGATAGCCAACACTAACTGTAACATTCCACCTTGATATGGGCAGATAGCCAACATTAACTGTAACATACCACCTTGATATGGGCAGATAGTCAACACTAACTGTAACATACCACCTTGATATGGGCAGATAGCCAACACTAACTGTAACATACCTCCTTGATATGGGCAGATAGCCAACATTAACTGTAACATACCTCCTTGATATGGGTAGATAGCCAACATTAACTGTAACATTCCACCTTGATATGCGCAGATAGCCAACATTAACTGTAACATACCTCCTTGATATGGGCAGATAGCCAACATTAACTGTAACATTCCACCTTGATATGCGCAGATAGCCAACACTAACTGTAACATACCACCTTGATATGGGCAGATAGCCAACACTAACTGTAACATTCCACCTTGATATGGGCAGATAGCCAACATTAACTGTAACATACCACCTTGATATGGGCAGATAGTCAACACTAACTGTAACATACCACCTTGATATGGGCAGATAGCCAACACTAACTGTAACATACCTCCTTGATATGGGCAGATAGCCAACATTAACTGTAACATACCTCCTTGATATGGGCAGATAGCCAACATTAACTGTAACATACCTCCTTGATATGGGCAGATAGCCAACATTAACTGTAACATTCCACCTTGATATGCGCAGATAGCCAACATTAACTGTAACATTCCACCTTGATATGGGCAGATAGTCAACACTAACTGTAACATACCTCCTTGATATGGGCAGATAGCCAACACTAACTGTAACATACCTCCTTGATATGGGCAGATAGCCAACATTAACTGTAACATTCCACCTTGATATGGGCAGATAGTCAACACTAACTGTAACATTCCACCTTGATAGGGGCAGATAGCCAACATTAACTGTAACATACCACCTTGATATGGGCAGATAGCCAACACTAACTGTAACATACCACCTTGATATGGGCAGATAGCCAACACTAACTGTAACATTCCACCTTGATATGGGCAGATAGCCAACACTAACTGTAACATTCCACCTTGATATGGGCAGATAGCCAACACTAACTGTAACATTCCACCTTGATATGGGCAGATAGCCAATACTAACTGTAACATTCCACCTTGATATGGACAGATAGCCAACATTAACTGTAACATTCCACCTTGATATGCGCAGATAGCCAACATTAACTGTAACATACCTCCTTGATATGGGCAGATAGCCAACATTAACTGTAACATTCCACCTTGATATGGGCAGATAGCCAACATTAACTGTAACATACCTCCTTGATATGCGCAGATAGCCAACATTAACTGTAACATACCTCCTTGATATGGGCAGATAGCCAACATTAACTGTAACATTCCACCTTGATATGGGCAGATAGTCAACACTAACTGTAACATTCCACCTTGATATGGGCAGATAGTCAACACTAACTGTAACATACCGCCTTGATATGGGCAGATAGTCAACACTAACTGTAACATACCGCCTTGATATGGGCAGATAGTCAACACTAACTGTAACAAACCGCCTTGATATGGGCAGATAGTCAACACTAACTGTAACATTCCACCTTGATAGGGGCAGATAGCCAACACTAACTGTAACATTCCTCCTTGAAATAGGCAGATAGTCAACACTAACTGTAACATTCCACCTAGATATGGGCAGATAGCCAACATTAACTGTAACATACCTCCTTGATATGGGCAGATAGCAAACACTAACTGTAACATTCCACATTGATATGGACAGATAGGCAACACTAACTGTAACATACCTCCTTGATATGGACAGATAGCCAACACTAACTGTAACATTCCACCTTGATATGGGCAGATAGCCAACACTAACTGTAACATACCACCTTGATATGGGCAGATAGCCAACATTAACTGTAACATTCCACCTTGATATGGGCAGATAGTCAACACTAACTGTAACATACCTCCTTGATATGGGCAGATAGTCAACACTAACTGTAACATTCCACCTTGATAGGGGCAGATAGCCAACACTAAAGAACATTCCACATTGATGTGGGCAGATAGTCAACACTAACTGTAACATTCCACCTTGATATGGGCAGATAGCCAACACTAACTGTAACATTCCTCCTTGATATGGGCAGATAGTCAACACTAACTGTAACATTCCACATTGATGTGGGCAGATAGCCAACACTAACTGTAACATTCCTCCTTGAAATAGGCAGATAGTCAACACTAACTGTAACATTCCACCTTGATATGGGCAGATAGCCAACACTAACTGTAACATACCTCCTTGATATGGGCAGATAGCCAACACTAACTGTAACATTCCACCTTGATATGGGCAGATAGTCAACACTAACTATAACATTCCACCTTGATATGGGCAGATAGCCAACACTAACTGTAACATACCACCTTGATATGGGCAGATAGTCAACATTAACTGTAACATTCCACCTTGATATGGGCAGATAGCCAACATTAACTGTAACATACCACCTTGATATGGGCAGATAGCCAACATTAACTGTAACATACCACCTTGATATGGGCAGATAGCCAACATTAACTGTAACATACCTCCTTGATATGGGCAGATAGCCAACACTAACTGTAACATTCCACCTTGATATGGGCAGATAGCCAACACTAACTGTAACATTCCACCTTGATATGGGCAGATAGCCAACATTAACTGTAACATACCACCTTGATATGGGCAGATAGCCAACACTAACTGTAACATACCTCCTTGATATGGGCAGATAGCCAACACTAACTGTAACATACCACCTTGATATGGGCAGATAGCCAACACTAACTGTAACATTCCACCTTGATATGGGCAGATAGCCAACACTAACTGTAACATACCTCCTTGATGTGGGCAGATAGTCAACACTAACTGTAACATTCCACCTTGATATGGGCAGATAGTCAACACTAACTGTAACATACCTCCTTGATATGGGCAGATAGCCAACACTAACTGTAACATACCTCCTTGATATGGGCAGATAGCCAACACTAACTGTAACATTCCACCTTGATATGGGCAGATAGCCAACACTAACTGTAACATTCCACCTTGATATGGGCAGATAGCCAACATTAACTGTAACATACCACCTTGATATGGGCAGATAGTCAACACTAACTGTAACATACCACCTTGATATGGGCAGATAGCCAACACTAACTGTAACATACCTCCTTGATATGGGCAGATAGCCAACATTAACTGTAACATACCTCCTTGATATGGGCAGATAGCCAACATTAACTGTAACATACCTCCTTGATATGGGCAGATAGCCAACATTAACTGTAACATACCTCCTTGATATGGGCAGATAGCCAACATTAACTGTAACATTCCACCTTGATATGGGCAGATAGTCAACACTAACTGTAACATACCTCCTTGATATGGGCAGATAGCCAACACTAACTGTAACATACCTCCTTGATATGGGCAGATAGCCAACATTAACTGTAACATTCCACCTTGATATGGGCAGATAGTCAACACTAACTGTAACATTCCACCTTGATATGGGCAGATAGCCAACATTAACTGTAACATTCCACCTTGATATGCGCAGATAGCCAACACTAACTGTAACATACCTCCTTGATATGGGCAGATAGCCAACATTAACTGTAACATACCTCCTTGATATGGGCAGATAGCCAACATTAACTGTAACATTCCACCTTGATATGGGCAGATAGCCAACATTAACTGTAACATACCTCCTTGATATGCGCAGATAGCCAACATTAACTGTAACATACCTCCTTGATATGGGCAGATAGCCAACATTAACTGTAACATTCCACCTTGATATGGTCAGATAGTCAACACTAACTGTAACATTCCACCTTGATATGGGCAGATAGTCAACACTAACTGTAACATACCGCCTTGATATGGGCAGATAGTCAACACTAACTGTAACATACCGCCTTGATATGGGCAGATAGCCAACACTAACTGTAACATTCCACCTTGATATGGGCAGATAGCCAACATTAACTGTAACATACCACCTTGATATGGGCAGATAGTCAACACTAACTGTAACATACCACCTTGATATGGGCAGATAGCCAACATTAACTGTAACATTCCACCTTGATATGGGCAGATAGCCAACACTAACTGTAACATACCTCCTTGATATGGGCAGATAGCCAACACTAACTGTAACATACCACCTTGATATGGGCAGATAGCCAACACTAACTGTAACATACCTCCTTGATGTGGGCAGATAGCCAACACTAACTGTAACATACCTCCTTGATATGGGCAGATAGCCAACACTAACTGTAACATACCTCCTTGATATGGGCAGATAGTCAACACTAACTGTAACAAACCGCCTTGATATGGGCAGATAGTCAACACTAACTGTAACATTCCACCTTGATAGGGGCAGATAGCCAACACTAACTGTAACATTCCTCCTTGAAATAGGCAGATAGTCAACACTAACTGTAACATTCCACCTTGATATGGACAGATAGGCAACACTAACTGTAACATACCTCCTTGATATGGACAGATAGCCAACACTAACTGTAACATTCCACCTTGATATGGGCAGATAGCCAACACTAACTGTAACATACCACCTTGATATGGGCAGATAGCCAACATTAACTGTAACATTCCACCTTGATATGGGCAGATAGTCAACACTAACTGTAACATACCTCCTTGATATGGGCAGATAGTCAACACTAACTGTAACATTCCACCTTGATAGGGGCAGATAGCCAACACTAAAGAACATTCCACATTGATGTGGGCAGATAGTCAACACTAACTGTAACATTCCACCTTGATATGGGCAGATAGCCAACACTAACTGTAACATTCCTCCTTGATATGGGCAGATAGTCAACACTAACTGTAACATTCCACATTGATGTGGGCAGATAGTCAACACTAACTATAACATTCCACCTTGATATGGGCAGATAGCCAACACTAACTGTAACATACCTCCTTGATATGGGCAGATAGCCAACACTAACTGTAACATACCTCCTTGATATGGGCAGATAGTCAACACTAACTGTAACATTCCACCTTGATAGGGGCAGATAGCCAACACTAACTGTAACATTCCTCCTTGAAATAGGCAGATAGTCAACACTAACTGTAACATTCCACCTTGATATGGACAGATAGGCAACACTAACTGTAACATACCTCCTTGATATGGACAGATAGCCAACACTAACTGTAACATTCCACCTTGATATGGGCAGATAGCCAACACTAACTGTAACATACCACCTTGATATGGGCAGATAGCCAACATTAACTGTAACATTCCACCTTGATATGGGCAGATAGTCAACACTAACTGTAACATTCCACCTTGATAGGGGCAGATAGCCAACACTAAAGAACATTCCACATTGATGTGGGCAGATAGTCAACACTAACTGTAACATTCCACCTTGATATGGGCAGATAGCCAACACTAACTGTAACATTCCACCTTGATAGGGGCAGATAGCCAACACTAAAGAACATTCCACATTGATGTGGGCAGATAGTCAACACTAACTGTAACATTCCACCTTGATATGGGCAGATAGCCAACACTAACTGTAACATTCCTCCTTGATATGGGCAGATAGTCACATGTATTCCCATTTCATCCCAGATAGTTATTGTACATCAAGTTTCCATGTGGGTATATTTACATACAAGCAGCTGTAAAATATATTTATGTGATGGGATCTGATCACTGTGGTCAAGTACTTTTTCAGGGGATATGGTCAAGTGCTGTGTCAGGGTAAATGGTCAGGTACTTTTTCAGGGGATATGGTCAAGTACTTTTTCAGGGGATATGGTCAAGTGCTGTGTTAGGGGATATGGTCAAGTGCTGTGTCAGGGTAAATGGTCAGGTACTTTTTCAGGGGATATGGTCAAGTACTTTTTCAGGGGATATGGTCAAGTGCTGTGTTAGGGGATATGGTCAAGTGCTGTCTCAGGGGATATGGTCAAGTACTGTGTTAGGGAATATGGTCAAGTGCTGTGTTAGGGGATATGGTCAAGTACTTTTTCAGGGGATATGGTCAAGTGCTGTGTTAGGGGATATGGTCAAGTGCTGTCTCAGGGGATATGGTCAAGTACTGTGTTAGGGGATATGGTCAAATAATGTGTCAAGGATTATGGGAAAATGATTTGTGTAATTGTGACAATGTCAATAAAGAACCCAGGTCACTCTCTGAAAAGTGAAGAGCACGGAGACCCAGTGGCACAAATATAATATAGCTGAACAGTGGTGAACACACCACTGTGTGATCAATCAAAACAAGGAAACTGACGAGCCGCAGATACTTGCGACATTGCTTGTAAATATGACGAGATATATTAAATTGCCCACATCTTGAACAAATGCGCTGAAACCGTTATCAACTGTATGAAATGTAAATATTTAAAATATCTGTATCAATTTTTTGCAACATGATGTCAAAGTTATTGGTAACAATTTGAAGCTTGTGACCTTCAACAAGTCAAGGTCAGAATGGAGGTCATTCTATTTAGGGCTTCATGGGAAGGTGAAACATTTGGTGGAAACATGTGGAAAAAACTATCACTTCGTTTTTTTTATCTTTGCATGTCACTTTTCATTTGTAAATGAGATTTTCTGAATTCTTCATATTCATTTCACCTCAGAACTCTTTATTCAGTTTTAAAAATATATCAAATGCAACAAGTAATTGTATAGATTGCTTTTAATTTTAAACAATTTTCACATCCTTCACTTTAGATGTGGTGAAGATACGGTGCAAAACATAAACATTTAAATTGCAGGCTTTTACACATACATTGCTCATATAAAAGAAAGGAATTAAGAATATGGCAAGAAGTCTGGTCATATGGCAGTTCCACCACAAAATCAATACTGGTTACAAATGAATTTGATGCTTTCAGTTGGTCGGGAAGCACATGAAAAAAGTATCCAGAGTTACGATTAATTGCCTATGCAATCATATATTCATTTCATAAATAACTTAACAAAAAGCTAACCTTTAAGATAAATTTTAAACATAGGTCAAATCCAGCAATCTTGTGACTTTGCAACAATCTTGGTATGAAATACCTCTGTTTTAAAAGACTTGTTTTAATCAAAGTTTATCATTGCCCATAAAAACCTTGTGCAACATCTTGCCAGAGTGAAACAATGTTAAATCCTTACGGAATTAGAAGTCAAACATCACAGAATGTTCACAGCAGTGCAGATCCAGATGATTAGGTAATATATATATATATATATGTAATAATATATAAAAATATATAATATAAATATATGGCAAAATAAGTGACAAAGTATGGCCTCAAAAAACATGTTTCATATGGTGTCATTCAAGAGGACATTTTCATGAATTTTCATGTGTTTCGTCATGTGTCCTCTTTCCACAAATGTTCTCTCACAGTATTTACACTGATAAGGTCTCTCCCCCGTGTGCAGCCGAGCGTGTCTCTTAAGGTCTTCATTCTGTCGGAAGCCCTTTTCACAGATATCGCATTTAAAAGGCCTCTCTCCTGTGTGACTCATTTCGTGCACTTGCAGCACTCTCTTGTAAGCAAACGTTTTTTCGCAGAAGCTGCACTGATACGGTCGCTCAGTGCCGTGAGTCTTTTCATGCGTTCCTAATATCCCCTTGGTGGAGAAATCCTTACCGCAGAAGCTGCATTGGAAAGGTTTGGTTCCCATATGGACATTTTGGTGTTGCTTAAGAACGTGTTTTCTCGTAAACTGTGCGGGACATTTATCGCAATGAAAAGGCTTTTCTCCAGTGTGAGTTCTGATATGGGCCTGAAGTTCATAATTACCTTTCACGCTCTTGCCACAGAACTGGCACACCTTGACGGCAGTCATGCTATGCCGCCTATGGTAATGTTTACGGTTGGCTTTGAAACAGTCCTTATAAAGCTCTCTCCGCTCCGGGGGCCCATGAACCAGATCGCCATGCCGACGGAGGCTGGACTTTTCTGTGAATCGCCGCTTGCAGATTTCACAGTGGTACGGCTTTTCATCTGTGTGAGTTCTTGTGTGATTTCTCAACTGTGAAGCAAGCTTGAACTCCTTATCACAATACTGACACTTTCGGTTCTTTGGGTCCAGGTGAAACAAGGCATGAAACTTTGCAGTTTCAAAATCTTTCTGATATTTCTTACAAACTGTGCATTGAAATTTCTCAATCTGGGTTGAAATATCAAAGTCGTCAAATTCAGCAGAAATGAAGTTCCTCGACAAAACTGGTTTGATGACCGACACCAGTTCTTCGCCACCATTTTCCTTCACATAATTTTCAAGAGACTCTTTTTCCTTTTCATTTAACACTACTTTAGCTTTTTTTTTAACTTGCTCTTTTTTGTAAGGATTCAGTGAAAGGTGTTTTTTCATATGCTTCAAGAGGAAGAATTTCCTGGTGTAGGATGCGTGACACAGGGAGCACTGGAAGGGTTTCTCTCCGGTGTGCGAGCGCTCGTGGATGAGAAGCTGACAAGGTCCAGCACACTGCTTATTGCACACACTGCACTTGTCAGAGATGGCGTGGAACCTGACGTGGCACCGGATGGCAGCCGGCTCCCTCAGGTGGCGCTTACAGACCAGACACTGGTACTTCTCAATCTGCGGCACGCTAACGAGTGATTCTGCATTCCTATCTTCTTCATCATGTAATGCGGACACATAAAAAGGTTTGAGAATTTTCAAAGCTTTTTCGCCAAATAACGCTGTCAGCTCTTGTACACTAGGGGGCGTTGTTTCTTTCTTTTCTGTTATATGTAAATGTTTAATGGATGCGCCACCACCATCATCATCATCACCATCATCATCACCACCATCATCATCACCACCATCATCATCACCACCATCATCATCACCATCATCATCACCATCACCATCATCATCACCATCATCACCATCATCATCATCATCATCTCCATCATTATATTCCTCTGTTAAATTCCCTGTGTCTTCACTGTGTGGTTTCTTGACATCACCTGCCTGCACAGCAGACTTTCCAGCCGCCATCCCCTCATACTGTCCTAACTCGGCCTGCAGCTTGTCAATACTTATTGGGGTGGTAAATGGGGCCACCCTTCCCTCCTGCTTGCGTGGTTTCTTCTGTATCTTCCCTTGGCCGACACTCTTTCTCTCTTTATGGTTGGTGTGAAACAACACATGATTTGTTACTGCAATCGCTGCCAACAAATACTTCTTACACAATGTACACTTGTATTTTTCTATTCTTGGGAGCACACTTTTTTTGCTTGTTCTGGATTCCCTGCTGTCTCTGACGTACACTGGTTTGATAAATGAGGGAACATCATCTCCGAACATATCCTCCAGAGTTTCGGTAATCTCGGGCTGCTTCCCTGGAACAACCCTTGATTTCTGTTTTGCTTTATTGTGTTTAACTTGGTGCACTTTTAAGTAGCACTTCCTGGTGAACGTGCGAGAACAAAGAGGACATTTGTATTGCTTTCCTCTGGGATGTTCCTCGTCATGTTCCTCGTCATGTTTCATGCTACGTTCCTTGATCTTTTTACACTGCCAGAGAGAGCTTGGTGCATCTGGCCTGAAACCCTTTTTGCTCCATAATATTGATTTCGGATCAAACTCTGCAGTTGAAAGTTTGTGTTTTCTTTCATCTGAAAATAATAAAAGGAGGGAAACTTGTACATTTATATAATCAAATGTTATAGTTTCAAATGCTGATGAAAGAAATACCATGTATTTCCTGATCATTTTTCCCCCTAAATATCAAATGGTTAGGCCAGGAACAGATCACTTCTTGTTTCTGGTTGTTGATACATTGGAATAACTCATAGATTTCATACATGGTTGGTACGGAAAAATAATTTTTGGCACTAATATGCAAACAAATTTTGTAATAGCAAAAAAATAGGACATATTATGTACATTGTAAGTTGCTGCTTAAATAAAGCCTTTACAGAGAATGCAATGCAGAGCACACTCCTGGGGTCTTCCTGCAATGCAGAGCACACTCCTGGGGTCTTCCAGCTTGGATATGGTAGCTAGCAGTATATCTGCATACAACCGAATTGACGAAAAGATAGCAACAGAGAGACTATAAAGTGCTGTTTATATGATTAGGGTCTGATCACTGCCATATTTGATCACAGTTGCCTAGCAACCCAAGATAAAAAAATCATGTTCCCAGAGGTAACAGAAGCGTATATTACCAGCAACCAAGGATCAAAGGATCAATCGCCCTCCCCAATGTCCCCGACATTATGGTACCTTATATAACTGGCAGGGGACAAACTAACAGAAGGCACTGAACAGAGGATCAATCACCCTCCCCAATGTCCCTGACATTATGGTACCTTACATAACTGACAGGGGGCAAACTAACAGAAGGCACTGAACAGAGGATCAATCGCCCTCCCCAATGTCCCTGACATTATGGTACCTTATATAACTGGCAGGGGACAAACTAACAGAAGGCACTGAACAGAGGATCAATCGCCCTCCCCAATGTCCCTGACATTATGGTACCTTATATAACTGGCAGGGGACAAACTAACAGAAGGCACTGAACAGAGGATCAATCGCCCTCCCCAATGTCCCTGACATTATGGTACCTTATATAACTGGCAAGGGACAAACTAACAGAAGGCACTGAACAGAGGGTAACTTCCAGTACCTCAATGATTAACCAGAACTAAAAACATCCTCCAGATCCTATATGCAAGATCTGGTCACTCACATGAAAATTCCTCTCCATTTTGCTTGAATTGATGCAACTGTCACCAGACTTCAATAACAAATATTCTGGCAAACTTTCAAATGTTTCAAGTGTTATATGTGAAGGTTGGGGCTTTGACTTTGACTAATCTAGTATCATTTCTACAAATTCAGAAAAACAATCTAATAATCTGCTCTCTCTGGTAACAGATAATATTGAGAACTGAAATGTGAAATATGTTCTACTTTAATATATCAAAAAAGAGAGTGGCCTCTTATTTAATATTGCTAGACTGGCCGATTGCAGGTTGCCATACTGCTGCATTGAAAACAACACACTGGAACTGCACAATTAAAATCAGAAGTGCACAAAAAACTGTAAAATTCAGTCATTAAAAAAAACTAGATGGAAACCTGCAATCGCACTATTGATGTAAAATGGTGCTACACAATAGTTATTAACCTAGATTGGGCCTCATCTGGTATAACATGGGCCCTTACTACCGGTCGTTACCCGTCACAGACTGGTGGTGCTTACACCTAGCCATCCATAGACTGCAATGCTGGGCTACTTCTGGCTCCAGGACAATCATATGTAGGTTAGTGAGGACGTTCTATATGAGACCATGTATGTGTGAAGAAGGACAATCTTTATTACATCTCAAATATCTTTCTCTGATCTAATATATTTTATATAACATAGTGATAACCACTCCAGATTCAGCTAGTCAAATATGTCTTTTATTTTCATATTCATAAAAAATATAAATTTCTGCATGCAAATTATTTTATCACTGGAATTGGGTTTTTAAGTATTTAATATTAAGACCAAACTACACTATTCCTACCACTTCTTCTATGAAAATCTGAAAGCGCACCTTCCATATTTCCCCCCCCCCATTATTTCCATCATTCTCTATTAAATATAAAATGTTCCTATAATTTCAAAATATCAACACATTTTGTGATTACTACCCATTTCCAGTGATACTTTCACTGATTTTGAAATAGTTTGTCTACCATATATTGTCTAATTACTGTGCATTTAGTATCATATTTCTTGAATATCATAACTGTCTCTTGCATACTAATAGTATTAAAATTATCAGTTTAATGTTCACTTTTTATTTTTCTTATTAGACTATTAAGAATGTCAACACTATCATTAATTAAAAAGAATGCGATATGTAAATCAAGTACCGTATTTACTTGAAAATAGGACGACCCTGTGTATAAGACGACCCACCCTCCCAAATTGATGTTATTTTGCTTGAAAAGGTCAATCTCCGATTATAGGACAAGTCAGAAAATCTCGAAACATCTGCTCTGCTACTATTCAAGTTTGGCGGCCATTTTAAAAGTAAAATGTAAATCCATAATTTCAGGGATCCATCATTGCACAATATATTAATATTTCAATGTGAGTTAATACACTGTGGTGGCAATACGATCATTTTCGCGCCAAAAATAAGAGCTTCTTCCTGTCACTTCCACTTTTCAAAATGGTGGCCTCATGTTGCTTAAGCATATTTAAGCATTGTTAAACTCACATTTTCTCTGACTTAATTTACAATTATCAAATTGAGGCAGACTACTGTTGACACGTGGTAAAATCTTTCTTTGTGCATTACAAGCCAAAGATATTAATTATATTGCTTTTAATTATTATGGTTTATAGCACTCGATCGGCCGTAAATCACAATTCACAGGTTTCCCTCATGTTTAAGACGACCCCTCAAACATTGACAAAAGGTTTGGGTCCAAATTCCTCAACCTATATTCTAGTAAATACGGTAACATTAAATAAAGTATATATAATAAATCAAAACAAATTTTCATACAAAACATAACTATTATTTTGTTCAGAAGTTATCTGTATAAAGACTAATCAATTTGTTTATGTGGGAATCAACATCAGACTTTAGATTCTAAAATTAGTTTTGAATCTAATATCACCACTAATAATAAAACAATCATTATATCTATATCTATTTCATCTAATGTAACTTTGTTGGGGATAAATTTTTATTTCTATTTTATCTTTTATTTTTTGTTCCAACAGCATATGTATTCTCATTTCTTCTTTGATTGTAATTGGCTTCATTCCACATCAAGTTTACATAAAGAGGGGAGAATGCCTTTATAAAACATAACTTTCATTACTGGCAGAAGCTAAGTCAGAGGCTATTTTTAGCACTGATGGTTCAAATGTAGGTCAATATGTCTTCTCACCAGGGATAAACTGACACAATGTGTGGACATCAAGTCAATATCAACTCATGATAATTCTTATATTGTGTCAAAATAAACCATCCAATAATTCAATCTGGTCAGAAATAGGTTTTGTAAAATTTCCGAATAAATCATTAAATGACTCCAATTGGTAAAGATTTGACATTGCTTCAATGTATATGACCTAAAATAACTAGTATGTTGCCAACTCTGATCTCATAGATGCCAAGATGGTCCGTGTATAAATAAACACAGGACCTTATATACCACAGTGGCATTGGAGCGGATGAATGGAAGGAAGGAAGGTCAGGTGGTGAGATAACCAGATGACCAGACACAGATCACGAATATTGTGATTACTAAGAGGAACTACAATGATGTCTACTATCTCCCAAATATTACTTTTTCTCTATAAAATAATCTCACTTTCATGTATCATCACTTTTAACTGACCAAACCTTTTTAAAAAAATGTCAATTTGATCAACAACTCAAGATATATAAGAATAATTTGTGAGCTGCCAGCTGCTTTTGATATGACCCTTGTGCTGTTCAAGCATGGTGTTTCTTTCTGTTTGATTTGACACTTGTCCGGGTCAAGCATGGTGTTTCTTTCTGTTTGATTTGACACTTGTCCGGGTCAAGCATGATGTTTCTTTCTGTTTGATTTGACACTTGTCCGGGTCAAGCATGGTGTTTCTTTATGTGCTTCATGAGTTGTCCCCTCTCCACATATCGTTTTTTACAGATTTCACATTTAAAGGGCTTCTCTCCTGTGTGACGTCGGAGGTGTCTCTTCAGGTCCTCGTTTTGTATGAATCGTTTTCCGCATATCTGGCACTGGTGGGGCTTCACTCCTGTGTGGATCATCTCATGTCTCTTGCGGGTGACATCTCGATTAAAGCACTTGCCACAGAACTGACATTCAAAAGGTTTCTCTCCTGAATGCGTGGCCTCATGATAGATGGCGCTGTGCTTCGTTCTCAACTTCATGCCACAGATGCTGCACTGAAAAGGCCTCTCGTCCGTGTGAGTGTTCATGTGGGATTTCAGTGCTTCTTTTTTTTCAAACTTCCAGGGACATTTGTCGCACTGAAATGGCTTGACAGCCGAGTTTCCCATGTGCCCGTTCATGTGTGAATCCAAGCCCACCTTGCGTTTAAACGTTTTCCCGCAAATATGACAGATGAAGCTTTTTTGGCTCACGTGTGACAACTTATGACTACTGATGCCTCCTAAACTTGCAAAACCTTTGCCACACACATCACACTTGTAGGGCCTTACATTTGTATGCGTTACTTCGTGATAGGTGAGCATAGACTTGTAGATGAAGGCCTTGCCACAGGTGGCGCACTTGTGATCTTTGTTCCTTCGGTGTATGATATAATGGTAGCGCATGCCATCATAGCTCTGGACCAGCTTCTTGCACTTTAGGCACTCGTACTTGTAAGGCTTATCATACGTGTGCCGCATGGACTCCGGAATAATCCGGATGGTGCCTTCTTTCACTGCACTCTTCTCACAATTCGTGAGCTGCACTGGATGCCGCCTTCTCTTTCTGGTCTTTGCCTTTTTTCCTTGAGCTTTATCAAGGACGGTGTCAGGGCAATCACCTTGTTGTGTTTGGATATCTGACTCGTCCGGGGCAGTGTCAGAACCTCTACCCTGCCCTGGACTTTCTGTACATTGATCAGACTGCCCTGGAGTTTCTTCACAGATATTGCTCATATTAACATCATTATTACTCCTTTCTTGTTGTTCTGACATTCTAGATTCCCCTTCAAGTTGACTTTGGTCTTCTGGTAACAGTTCTTTCTCATATCTTTCACCTTGAATTAGAGTTCCTTCTTCATCCAGGGTAAAAGTATCAATGTCATTTTCTGGAGCAGAGTTTGCATCTGGTTCTAATGGCAGAGGACTCTCCGTCTCCCCAGGCTTTGGAGTTTCACTATCAGTTATACTGTTTACCTCACTCTCGGGGAGTGTCAGATTTGGTTCCACCACCTGATCAGGGTTTGATTCTGCTGCAGAATTGCCACCATTCATATAGACATTCCTAGCTTTTCTTGGCCTCCTCCCCTTCTTTACCTTGCCCTTTTGTCGCTTTTCCTTTCTGAGTGTGACTTCTTCATGGTTTTCTGAACTGCTCCTTCTTGACTGTGCAGAACTGAGCAATCTTGTTGATTGTCTTACCCCTGATTTGTACTCCTTCTCTTTGGATTGATCATGTTTCTGTTTCATGTGGTTTTGCAAATCAATCATACTACGGAAATCCTGATTGCAATTTCCACAGTTATACACCTTATCTGCCAAGTGCGATTTTTTGTGAACATCTAGGAATGAGGAATATATAAAGGTCTTGCCACATAAATCACATTTCCATGATTTCCTTTCAGTGTGGATTTTGACGTGATAGCGCATGACTGATGACGACTCAAAGCTCTTGTCACAGACCAGACACTCGTATCTGTATTGTGGAATTGCCCTGTCACTCGTAAAGTATAGCTCAGGGGGGAACTTGATCACTCCGTTTTCGCATCCCTTCTTCAGGACTTCCATGGCTTCCAGTTTTGGCCAGCCTTCCCAGTTTATATCGTGGACCTTTTCAACGTGCAGTTCCTCCTCTGAGCCTTCCCGCCTGTCCCGGCAACGCGGGGCGTGATTCTTGAGGAACGAGGGATAACGGAAAGTCTTGCCACATTTACCACACGAAAGTGGCTGCCTGACAACAACCTTCTCCTTCACTGAAGCTAATCCCTTCCCTGAAGCTAATCCCTCCCCTGAAGCTAATTCCTCCCCTGAAGCTAATCCCTTCCCTGAAGCTAATTCCTTCCCTGAAGCTAATTCCTCCCCTGAAACTAATTCCTTTTCTGAAGCTAATTCCTCCCCTGAAGCTAATTCCTCCCCTGAAGCTAATTCCTTTTCTGAAGCTAATTCCTCCCCTGAAGCTAATCCCTCCCCTGAAGCTAATTCCTCCCCTGAAGCTAATTCCTCCCCTGAAGCTAATTCCTTTTCTGAAGCTAATTCCTCCCCTGAAGCTAATTCCTCCCCTGAAGCTAATTCCTCCCCTGAAGCTAATTCCTCCCCTGAAGCTAATTCCTTTTCTGAAGCTAATTCCTTTTCTGAAGCTAATTCCTCATCTGAAGGTAATTCTTCTCTTGAACCTAATTCCTTTCTAGAACCTAATTCCTTTCCTGAAGCTAATGGAGCTAATTCTTTTCCTGCTACTGCCTGTTTGGCTTTCTTTACCATGACGCAGGATTTCTGGTGATATTTAAGATGGGACGGATAGATAAATGACTTGCTGCAGGCATAGCACTTATAGGGTGTCTGTCCTATGTGTGTGCGTACGTGATACAGCATAGCACTCCTTGTGTCCAGACCCTTATTACAGACCAGACACTCATACTTGTAGCAGCGCTCTTTATTTCTGCTTTTGCTATTGATTTCAGGGGGGAATTTGAAAATGCCCCTCTCCGCCCCCATTTTGTAGCTGGGATCAAGTTTTCCTTGGGTCCACTCCTTCCAGTTGATTTTCACCAGCTGCACGTCTTTCGTGTCTTCAACTTGTTGTGTCTTGTCTGGTTTCACCCCTGGGCATCTCGCCCTATGGTTGGCGAGGAACGACCTATATATGAATGATTTGGCACACTTGTCGCATTTAAAGGTTTTCTCTTCGGTATGGAGCTTGACGTGGTAGCGCATCGCAGACTCCGATATTAGCGTCTTCTTGCACAGTAAGCATTTATATGTTGTAACTTTTTTCCCACTGGCTCCTGGGGAATACTCAATGATTTTTTTATCTATTCCCTTTTGTAACAGTGGATGTAGTTGTTTAGGTTTCCGTGCTTTACTCTCAAGAATTATACTGTCATCGGTATGATTCATACTTTCCTTGTGCATTTTCAAAAAGGATGCATACATGAATCCTTTCCCGCACGTTCCACAAACAAACTTCTTCCCTCTTGTGTGTTTTTTCATGTGATAATACATAGCTACACGTGTATACAAAGTTCTGTCACAAACGAGACACTCGTAAGTGTACTTTTCGGGTGTGTTTGAATCCGCATTCTCTACTGGATAGCATTTGATGATATTTTTTTCAATACCTTCCTTCAGGAGTTTACTATTAATATTATAAGGGACTTGAAGATTGTTATATTTTTCTGTGTTAAATGGTTCTTTGTTCACTTTTTTTTCATAAATTAATTCTTGTGTGTTATTTGTTTCTCCTGTGTCATTAAGAGGGCCGCTAACTGTTGTGTCATTAAGCGGGCCGCTAACTGGTGTGGCATTAAGAGGGCCGCTAACTGTTGTGTCATTAAGAGGGCCGCTAACTGTTGTGTCATTAAGTGGGCCGCTAACTGTTGTGGCATTAAGGCAGCTGTGATGCAGGGATTCTTTGTGACTTGTTTCTCCTGTGTCATTAAGGCAGCTGTGATGCAGGGATTCTTTGTGACTTGTTTCTCCTGTGTCATTAAGGCAGCTGTGATGCAGGGATTCTTTGTGACTTGTTTCTCCTGTGTCATTAAGGCAGCTGTGATGCACACATTCTTTGTGACTTGTTTCTCCTGTGTCACTAAGGCAGCTGTGATGCACACATTCTTTGTGACTTGTTTCTTCTACGTGCCAGGCTGCCATCAAACCTGTAACACAAGAAACTCCATCACAAACTCCCCAACTTCATCACATATTTATTTCTATTTCCACATATATCTTGCAAGAAGAATCTGCTATGTTTTACTAAAAGCCATGAAATAATGTCATTCTCTCAAGCATGACCTTACATTCAGAAGAGTGTGAAAAACATGTTGATAAATATTTATTCATTATTATCTCGCCATTCTTGGAAGGCTTGATGGTGGCAGAAGATAAGGGCATATTTCTCCAACTGACTGTTAAGTATTTAAACATCATCCATCAATATAATCAAGTTTATATGAATATCATAATTCAGTATTTCTGGAAAAATTATTATGTCAGTATATATAAGAAAAAATGAATCAGTTATAGAGTAGCAAGTACTTCTTAGTATTTGTATGCTGCATACACAACATACAAATACTAAGAGGGACTGAAAGTTACCTTCCAGTATCTCAATGACAAAAATACACTTTAAATGATATGCAAAATAAACTTTATAAACCTGAGTTTTAAACACCATTTACAAACTATCTGATGTCTGATATTTTATATTAAATATAAACTATTGTCGTGCCATAGCTAAACTAAAATTAGTTTATATTAGGTTATTCTTATCTATATTAAGTCTGATATATATTTCTCTTTAATCATTAAACCAGTTCACTTTCTAACTTTACAACCTAACTTTACTAACTGAACAATTTGTCAAAAACGGTTGCCAGCTTGAAAGGAAAATTTAATGACCTACTGTGATTTCCCTAATAATTTCCAATGTTATACACCTGCCTAAGAGTTTCTTGATTAAAGGTATCAAACATTTTCTGTTTAAATTCACTAATTATGAAAACAAAAATAACATTCACAAGATTTCAAGTATATGATATTCACAATGCTAATCCAAATAACAAAATATGAAAATTAATAGCAGAAGCACTATTCCTTGACATTTATGAGATTTTCCTATTAATTTGGAATTTAATATCAATGGTAACAATTCCTCGCATCTGTAACAGACGTGTACCCTGCATACTTAATTGAATTTCCTTTCTGAGTGCAACTTCTTCCTGGTTTTCTGAACTGCTCCTTCTTGACTGTGCAGAATTGAGCAATCTTGTTGATTGTCTTACCCCTGATATTTACTTACTAAATTCTCAAATTATCACATCATGATCATGTGGAAATAAAATAAAAACTTCTAAAATATTTAAGGACTTCTTTTCATCATAGTCATGCTATGCAGTTTTCTGGGACCAAAACATAAAAATTGTCATCACCTTTCAATAGATGTATAAAAGTGGTCTGAAGGGTTTTTTAAACTTCGAGAGACATAAATTTGCTCCAATGAAATGGTTAAGTGGCCTCAATTTCCATGTTCAAGTCCTCTTTGTGTTTGAATGCTTTCCTGCAAATATGACAGATACGCCTGTATTTTAGTGTACATTCTCCAATGTTCTCCAATGTATATATATATTGGAATAATGGCAACACAATAGCTTGCCTGCCCATGGTTTTTGTCCTTTCTGGGATAGTGTCAGTCCTTAGATATGTATATTTGACTGCACTTGACTATCTCTTTATCTGGGATAGTGTCAGTCCTTAGATATGTATATTTGGCTGCACTTTCTCCTTTCTTCATTACATGCCCAGCCCAGGCATACCAGATACTCATACTTATAGCCTTGTTACAGGCCTTTTATAAGGATTACTTTTTAGGATACGAGGGAACTGAGCAAGATATTTGTGCGTGAAATGACTTTTTTCTCGTGTTTTCATCCCATATATGAATTTCTTTCATCTTTGTCTGACAAGTATTATAAACCTTTCCAGGAATTTCTGTCTGGGGTTGTCTTTACACATTTATCTTGCTGTTGAAGCATTATTATGATTTTAGGTCCCATCTAGGGTTATATCACACTTTTATCTAGCTGGACTCTTCCTTGACTGTCTCCTGTTGAACAATCTGGTTATTTTTTAAAACTTTTTCAACATGATGATTCATTGCTGATGAATACAGGACCTCCTCACAAGCCAGACACTCATACCTGTACTGTGGTATTGCCCTGGTGCTTGAATAGCACTGCTCAGGTGGAATGGGGTTGTTAATGTGATAGGTTGTTAATGTTAAATGAATTAACAATCTTTTCATCCTTGTTAATGTGATATCAGGTCAGAAAGAAGCCTTTCATGAAGACACAATGCCCTACTCTTCGTGAAGAGTGGCAGGGGATCTTTCTTTTACATTATTACAAAGACAAAGACAACACAAACCATGGCCTCTGATAACCAGTCATTGAGCCCTAGCCTCAGTGATAAACAATTTGAGAGCAGATATCTACCATGAAGCATGACCTAAGTATGCAGCATGACCTAAGTATGCAGCATGACCTAAGTATGCAGCAGGACCTAAGTATGCAGCATGACCTAAGTACCTTTTCCAACTGGATCTTTAGCATAGGTGACAAATCTCTTGCAAATGAGTCATGTCCTTTCCCCTCAAATTATCGGTCTAAGACACAGAGCGTATGTGGCACGTCATCATGCAGATGTTAAATGGTATGTGGACAAAACGTAGTTCTGTGGAAGCAAAATCTGATGAGTCCAGACTCTGTGAATTATGCCAATTCCAAAATACTGCAAGTCATCAGTTTCTCTTTCAAATCAATCAGTCCTTTTAAAAAACTGTCTTTATAAAGCAACATTTATGTAATATTTCCTGACAAAACAGTCATTCTTCTTAAACTTTTCCTGATCAGGTCTTGAAAAAAATGAAACCAGTAGGATTCAGCTGTTGTATTTTGAGAATTCTAATGTATTTCTTATATACCTGGATATTAAAAAAACTTAAATGTGCAAATCACATTGTGGCCATTTGCCAAGTTTTCCCAACTATTACAATGAAGTTAAATAAATGCTAAAGAGTCCTTTTGTATTTTTTAACTGGGGAAATGGCTCATGGCAAATATGGGCCATTACATCCATAATGTACATCTTCAATATATATATATATATTGCTGATGCAATTCTTACAAAAAAGTGATAACACAAAAGTATGACTATTGGCCTAACAAGTGTAAAACTGTTTTACTATTTCTTAGCATTACTATATTTGCTTAGGATTACTGTATTTGCTTCATTCTTATAAAATACTGGTCAGAGACTGCAGACACCTTGGCTTATAGCAACAAGGGAAGAGGTAGAAATTAAAATATACAGAAGTCTTTTTAAAATAGCTATTTTTGTCTCGTAAAACTGAAGATTACTACCAATTCACACTGCCTGAGGGGGTCATGCTGCCACCTGGTGTGTTAAAATCTTTCATGCTGTTAGAAGTTTGTAGATATGCAAGCTTGATAGTTAAACTGTTTAATTAACATGTCATTTAATTGCAATCAATTATTATGACTACTTTAGCCTTTCTTTTCTATTCAACATTCCCAAACTGATTAATTTATATAAATCTTTCTTTTTCTATACATGCATTTCTTTTCAAAATATTAATGTATTCCCTTCAAAATGAAGATCAATGTCACAAAGGACGCCATTTTGAAACAGTGATAGGATGCATTTAAAAGGTGAAGTTTGATAATGCTGTTTCAATTTGTTTTCAACTCATCATAATCACAAGATTTTCACTGATTATGTCTCAAGACTTTGAAATAAAGGTCAAGGTCACACAAAACATTCAATTTCAAGTTTGGCAATTACAATTATTTTTTTCTCAATTTAATGTGTTTACTAGGTTTTCAGAGATTTGGTCACATGATTCAGAGATTTGGGCACAAGATCATTGACAAGCACATCCTTGAAATATCCTAATAATATGCATTTATTATTCAAGTTTGAAGAACTAAACATTATTTGTTCTCAAGTAATGCCTCAGTCACATTTGCGCCGATTTCAGTAAAGATGCCCGGCCGATGGGTATTTTTTACAAAATCGGCAGGCAGTTCAGATTGCTGTGCGGGCACCGGGAGATCATCGGCCATAATTGGGCATCTTTAAGACGTCGGCCGGGTCATCGGGAACTTTTAGCTGCCACATAAAAGTTGCCGACGTTTCCCCGATGTCTTATCAGCAAATATCATCTTAAAGTGCACGGCAGGGTCCCGCAGGGACATCGGCAGATTATCTTTGGGCTGCCGGTGGCATCGTGCAGTGAAAATAGGATTATATGTGTTCATAGACCATGGTCAGATGATCCCACGGGCTCCCTGCGATATATCATAGACGTCTTTAGGATGTCTTTCAGACGTCTGTCAAATGAGACAGACGTCTGTCAAATGAGACAGACGTCTTTAGGATATCCTACAGACGTCTGTCAATGATCTAGACGTCTTTAAGATATCCTACAGACGTCTGTGCCATTCAGTCTTGCACGTGCCGTGCGGTGCCCTTTAATAATGTGACCACAGCTACGGCATCTCTCAGATTGTTGCCTATAAACTCCCCGGCGCCCGGCAGATTGTGAAGTCGGCCGATTCTTACTTCCTGGCCGGGGCCCGGTGCAAATGTGACTGAGGCATTATCATGGTCACAAAATGGGACTCTTGGTCTACACTGGCTCCAATAAAAAGCAGAAATATTTGTTGTTCTGGAAATATTTTTGCAGAAAAAACTGACCAATTTCGAGTTTCAAGGTCAGTCATACTCAGGACCGCACTATTTCATTCCTTCACAAGACGAATCTGGCTCGGTGTGAGCTGTATGGAATGACAGTAGTATTATAACTACCATGCAGATTCTACATTAGCCTAATCATTTATCAGAATTTCAAAATGTTACTTACCAGATTGCTCTGTTGAAGCTGGACTCTGGAAAAATATCATATAAATTAGCTAACAAAAACATTGCATCAATTTTCTGATGAAGAGTTATATATGTGTATTTATAGATAATGTCTGTGGAAGTATCATTAACCTTTGATCTTGCACAAAATTCCATCTCACGAAAATTCCATCTTTCTACTTCTTTAATTTCTGTCCTTATCCTTTCCTATAATTCTGAATTATTTAAAGGCAGATGGGAAAATTTGTCCCTGATAGTACAGATAGATAAGCAAATTCTGCTTCCAAAACTTTATTTTAAAGTTTGATCATAGCTAAGAATGATAAATAGTCACATAATTCACACAATTTATATGCCATAAGTGTTGTTTGATGGTGTGCCACTTTGGCCCCGTTTGCCCTTTTGAGAATTAGGATTTGCCCCTTTGACTATGCTATTTGACAAGTATAGTGTTTGCTATATGTAACTTTTAATTAGAAATGTTTGCACTATAATCAGTTGAAGCTATACATCTACTTGGTCACAAATCAACATGACTGAATGAGAGCCAAATATATATGGCTCTGTTCTAGAACGTGAGACCCAAACTTGCATGATTTTTCGAATTTGGGAACGTGCACGAATTTCATAGGTTGTTTTATCCATAGGTGCCCCTTGGTCTCTTACATGCTTACATGGAAGGATAATGGATTTATTCCAGTGATTTAAAAAAAAAGTGGAAATAACACCAAAAGATGGATGCTTCATAAAAAAAGCAAATCTGAATTTAATTCAGATCTCAGCAAAATTAGAAATTAATATTTGATTTAATTCTCCTGGCTGGGAGTGGGGACAGGTTCAGTGTATAGAATTTACCATATAATGATACTTGGGATGAAATTGATTAGGTGTCAGAAACTGAAAACTGAAGATGAGTGCTTTTTTGACATGTCAAGAAAAGTCCAACTTTTTCAGGGGTGTAAAAATTGGAGTATTTATGCCATTGAAATATACATGACTGCCCTGGGCATGTTTAAAAATAAGGATATTTTGTAGAAATATGTTATTTGAAAAATAAGCAATATGTTCGATTCCTGGCCCAAATTATGGATGTTTTTTGACTTTAAGGGGAAAATGGTAGATTTTTATTGAATCTCATTTCATAAAGGTACCTTTCAATCAAAATCATGCCAGGAAGGTGTGCTTAACTGAAATATTCCTTGTAGCATAAAATTAAAGTATAATATTGTAATAATAAATGCCAATCATTGCAAATGTGTTCTTTTTTTTGCAAACAAAGGACACTTTTTGACATATTTTGGCCTAAAAACAATCATTAAACCTATTCTACACATTCTAGACCATTCAATTTATAGTCATGAACTTTAATGGAATATGTCCTATGATGCACATCTATAAGTTACAAAAAGCTAGTGTAGATGAGCAAAGTTGGGGTATGGACACTTTTTGACGCATCGTGAAAAAAGGGCACATAATATCCCAAATCCTCAACTGCTTGCACATATATGATAATATAGATGGGCAAATATAATTTCCTTGTTTGTATTCATATCAGCAATATTGTGCTTTTAATTTACTTTGATGATTTCCCTAGAACAATTTGGTTCAACCATATCAACTGCTGACATGATTTTTGGTCTACAAAATAAGATTGGTTCAAATAATGGCCTAGTCCAAATATTTGCACATTTTTTTCTGTTTTAGGTTGGTGATGGGCATGATGTATTGGTGTGGTGTGGCCTTGATTGTTGTGGCACTACTAGTGATTCATTGTGTGTAAACCACCTCTTGCTTGCAAGTGATTTTACTAGTATGATAGTACTGCTTTTAGTTTTAGTACCAAAACACTATCTTTGCTTGGTGCACATAGCCACTATATAATCTTATGATTTAATACTGAATATGCACTTGCTAGTAAGGTAGGGGTCCAAAGTCCCCAGCATTTGTCATTCTTTGAGAAATGAATGACAAATGCTGAAATGTGCAGGGATTGGGAATTGCATGTTTGTTCTCAGTCCCTGTGTGGTGATGGTACACATCTTGGTAAGTATGGCAAATGTTCATTTAACAAAGAGGAAAACGAAGAAAATATACCGTATTCAACAATTAATATTTCCTTTATTAATACTAAGTTTGACATAACATATCCAAGTCATAGTTTAATGTTCAACGTTAAGTTTGGGCTAACTGAAGCATTTGACTCACTTTTCATTATTCAACTAACATTGAAAGTTCTATTTCCATGTTTATGTTTTTATTATATGGCTTATCAAGTTACAGCATGATTTGAAATGCATGATTTGGCTTAACAAGTTACAGCATGATTTGAAATTTTGTTATCAACACTGAAAATTACATTTTCATGTTCAACACTTTGAACATTTGACTAAGTTACATTGAAATGCTTGATTTGACTTAACAAGTTACAGAATGATTTGAAATTTGTTATCAACACTGAAAATTACATTTTCATGTTTAACACTTTGAACTTAGTAACATTGAAATGCATGATTTGGCTTAACAAGTTACAGCATAATTTGAAATTTGGTTATCAACACTGAAAATTACATTTTCATGTTCAACACTTTGAACATTTGACTAAGTTACATTGAAATGCTTGATTTGACTTAACAAGTTACAGAATGATTTGAAATTTTGTTATCAACACTGAAAATTACATTTTCATGTTCAACACTTTGAACATTTGACCAAGTTACATTGAAATGCTTGATTTGACATAACAAGTTACAGAATGATTTGAAATTTTGTTATTAACACTGAAAATTACATTTTCATGTTTGATATTTTGAACTTAGTAACATTGAAATGCATGATTTGGCTTAACAAGTCACAGCATAATTTGAAATTTGGTTATCAACACTGAAAATTACATTTTCATGTTCAACACTTTGACTAAACAAGTTACAGAATGATTTGAAATTTTGTTATCAACACTGAAAATTATCAATTGTCAAGGATTTTAGCCTTTTTTCTAGGTGTACTATCTTGGAAGATTTGTCGTAATTTTTGGCAAACCTCATCTCCCTCTGTGTCAGATTCATCACCTTCTCTGTCAGATTGACCTTCGGCTTCTTTTTCTAGTTCTTGTTTTTGCATTTCTTCTGCAATTCGTTTTTCTTCTTCATACCTCTTTTTCATCCTCTCATAATCTGAACATCTTTGCCTACTCTCTCGTTTTTTTAGTCTATTGTATTCCCATATTTTATCTATTTCTGCTTTGGTTTTTGGAACTTTTTGCTTGTTTTTCATTTTGTCTCTGTATTTTTGATTCCTTATTTTAACCTTGGCTCTGTCATTGGCTAGTTGCTCAGGTGTTCTATTCAGTCTTCTATATTTTGATCTTAAGGCCTCATTTTTTTTATAATCCATGACACCCTCCAGTCCAAATTTATGCTTAATAGCTTTGAGCTTTTTTTGATATGGGGTAGTTGGCTCAGAGTTTTCTGACTCAGATTCTTCTGACTCAGATTCATTGTCAGTAGGTGGTAGTGTCAGTTTCACTCTAGACCACCTTGTTCTTTTCTTGCTTGTTGATTCACAACTCTGAGTATGGTTCTGTCTCTTTCTTGTCCTACTGGACATTTCCTTTGCAGCAATATTTTTTTCGTCCTTTTCATTCTCCTTCTCACCAATATTTTGCTGATCCTTTTCATTTTCACAATGTTGTTTTCGTTTCTTTCTTGGTATGTCCTCATCAGAGTTGTTTCTCTCCTCTTCATCAGAGTCTACATCAGAGTTGTTGCTCTCCTCTTCTTCTGAGTCCTCATCACAGTTGTTGCTCTCCTTTTCATCAGAGCCCCTATCAGGGTTGTGCAGCCTGGGGCTCTTCCTGATGCCAGGGCCCACATTCTTCCTAAAGCTACATCTGTCTGTCTCCTTCAGCTTGGGATCTATGCTGACTTTCTTCTTGGGACCTATGCTGAATTTCTTCTTCTTGGAACCTATACTGACTTTCTTCTTCTTGGAACTTATGCTGACTTTCTTATTCTTGGAACCTATGCTGACTTTCTTATTCTTGGGACCTATGCTGACTTTCTTATTCTTGGAACCTATGCTGACTTTCTTTTCCATTTTGACACCTAAGCCTTGCTTCTTCTTCCCCAAATTGAGCTTTTTATCTTTATCAGGCTGTCCTTCCTTCTGCCTGGTGCTCTTCGGATCAGATTTCTTATTCACTTTCCCCTGAAAACATATATTATAATAGAAATCTAGCACTCATCTGTCAATATGAGGTTTGTCAGAGAAATAAGTTTACTGCCCACACCATTTTCTCGATGATAATGGATGGACATCTTTCATGTCAATTGTATAAAATCAAATTCAGTTGTTCTGAATAAGACAAAAATTTTCACTGGATCATCTACACACAGAGCTATAGGGAATTGAAGAATAGAATTTTGAATTACCATTCCAGCAAATTTTTATGCCCCTTTTATTCCCAAAAAAGACCAATTTTGGCCCAAAATTGTAGTTTTTCAGCAAAATCTTACTTTATGGGCTGTATAAAGTTTAACAATTAAAATTTTACAAATTCTCCAATAAAAATCATTACCCTTGGCTGTGATCCCTGTGAATGTGGGATCCTGGACAATTCAGATGGATCTATCTATCAAACTTTTCAAAAATTTCTGCCAGCTACATGATTTGTTTGGTGACATATAAGGAAAAACATGTTAGGTAGAGAAACATTAGCTCACATTTACTTTGGCATTTCTACACCATAACTCTTTTATTATAATTAGAAACATAGGCATCAGAGATGCATCAACCCTCAGCCCTGGTAACTCATTGCACAACATTCGCTCCACACAATATTTGTGAACAAAACGTAACTGCACCAAGGCAAATTGATGCAGGGGTAAAAAACCCATAAAATCTACTTCCTTTGATAGCTTAGGTGTGTCAAGTATCATGAAACTGTCATCATTTACTCTAGAATTATTGATATGGGCCTGTGACCTTGAAAAGCAGGTTAAGGTCACCGTCCATCAAACTCATCTGGAGTCTTCCCAGATTCTTATGTGTGTCAATTTTCATGAAGCTGCCATCATTTGTTCTTAAGTTATCACGATGACAAGGATGATTTCACATAATTGTCCCTGTGACCTTGAAATCAGGTGAAGGTCATGTTCCATCAAGAGAAGTCTGAGGTCTTCACCAGATGCTTGTGTGTGTCAAATCTCATAAAGCTGCCATCATTCGTTCTTGAGTTATTGCGATTCTTGGGATTTCACATAACTGTCCCTGTGACCTTGAAAAATAGGTCAAGGTCGCCGTCCACCGAACTAGTCCGAGGTTTTCACCAGATGCTTATGCGTGTAAAGTTTCATGAAGCTGCCATAATTTGTTCTTGAGTTATCACGATGACAAGGATGATTTCACATAATTGTCCCTGTGACCTTGAAAAGTAGGTGAAGGTCATGTTTCAAAGAAAAAATTCTGAGGTCTTAACCAGATGCTTGTGTGTGTCAAATCTCATAAAGCTGCCATCATTCATTCTTGAGTTATTGCGATTCTTGGGATTTCACATAATTGTCCCTGTGACCTTGAAAAATAGGTCAAGGTCGCCGTCCACCGAACTAGTCCGAGGTTTTCACCAGATGCTTATGCGTGTAAAGTTTCATGAAGCTGCCATCATTTGTTCTTGAGTTATCACGATGACAAGGATGATTTCACATAATTATCCCTGTGACCTTAAAGTAGGTAAAGGTCATGTTTCAAAGAAAAAATTCTGAGGTCTTCACCAGATGCTTGTGTGTGTCAAATCTCATAAAGCTGCCATCATTCGTTCTTGAGTTATTGCGATTCTTGGGATTTCACATAATTGTCCGTGACCTTGAAAAATAGGTCAAGGTCGCCATCCATCGAACTCATTCGAGGTTTTCACCAGATGCTTTTGTGTGTCAAGTTTCATGAAGCTGCCATCATTTGTTCTCGAGTTATCGCGATGACAAGATGATTTCACATAATTGTCCCTGTGACCTTGAAAAGTGGGTGAAGGTCATGTTTCATAGAAAAAATTCTGAGGTCTTCACCAGATACTTATGTGTGTCAAATCTAATAAAGCTACCATTATTCGTTCTTGAGTTATTGTGATTCTTGGGATATCACATAATTGTCCCTGTGACCTTGAAAAATAGGTCAAGGTCGCCGTCCATCGAACTCGTCCGAGGTTTTCACCAGATGCATATGTGTGTCAAGTTTCATGAAGCTGCCATCATTTGTTCTCGAGTTATCGCGATGACAAGATGATTTCACATAATTGTCCCTGTGACCTTGAAAAGTGGGTGAAGGTCATGTTTCATAGAAAAAATTCTGAGGTCTTCACCAGATACTTATGTGTGTCAAATCTAATAAAGCTACCATTATTCGTTCTTGAGTTATTGTGATTCTTGGGATTTCACATAATTGTCCCTGTGACCTTGAAAAATAGGTCAAGGTCGCCGTCCATCGAACTCGTCCGAGGTTTTCACCAGATGCATATGTGTGTCAAGTTTCATGAAGCTGCCATCATTTGTTCTTGAGTTATCGCGATGACAAGATGATTTCACATAATTGTCCCTGTGACCTTGAAAAGTAGGTGAAGGTCATGTTTCATAGAAAAAATTCTGAGGTCTTCACCAGATACTTATGTGTGTCAAATCTCATAAAGCTGCCATTATTCGTTCTTGAGTTATTGTGATTCTTGGGATTTCACATAATTGTTCCTGTGACCTTGAAAAATAGGTCAAGGTCGCCGTCCATGGAACTCGTCCGAGGTTTTCACCAGATGCATATGTGTGTCAAGTTTCATGAAGCTGCCATCATTTGTTCTTGAGTTATCGCGATGACAAGGATGTTCGCTACAGACATACATACATACATACATACAGACATACATACATACATACCCACGCCAGGAGTACTGCAATACCCTCAGCCTGATTACATCAGGGGCTGAGGGTAAAAACAGTACCACAATGTGGGGATAATACCATGAGCATAATAACGATGTACACACTGAAGAACAAATGTCTAATCATTATATCAGTTAATAGTGAAGGTAGTAAACTTATTTCACTGGATGACATTCATATTGGTAGTGATATTGATATCCGATCTTTTATTGACTGATATGCGATACAATGTCAAGTATTTTCAAGGATTTCAAATAGTCATTAAAGAAATATAGCGTTTAAGAAACGCATGACTCACATGCAATTGGATGACCAAGAGATGAGAAAATGCCAAAGTTTTTTTGTAAAATTGTGATTAAAAAATGTACCTAATCATGGAAATGAGTTTCTACCCTTATAGACACCCATCATATACAGAAACCCTGTCAATGGGGTCATTGAATTTGAAGGAATAATGAACTTATAAAATGTTGGAAGTTATTTGTCAAAAACCAACTTTTCCACAAAAAATTCAATTAACCATGTTAAATTTTATATTGGTAAAGGCAAGTTGATTTTGGGCAACATCTGTATTCATTGCAATCTGATGAAACTCAATAAAGAGGAAAGTTTAAAATTCTTGAAATTTTTCTAACAAAAACACATTTTGTTCACCCAAAAATGAAACCTACTGTGCAAAAGGTGTCATCAGCTAACAGAGAATCCCACAGACAACTAATGCTGCAAAGAAAATCACTGAAATCAAACAATTAATAAATTTTGAAAATATGTTGAAGTTTTTTTGTGAAAAGCCGATTTTTCGCAAAAAAAGCATCCAATCATGAAAACAACACTTTAGCATGATAGAGATACATTGTATAGATGGGCTATGTGTTTGTGTTCATTGAAATCAAAGAAATAAGGAATTTAAAAAATGTTAAAATTTTTTTGTGAAAAACCAATTTTTTCACCCAAAATGCACTCAACCTTTACAAGATATTAACTGATAAATAAGTTATGTCTATCAATATGAAGTATGGGAACCAATAAACATTGAAGATATGGCCAGTACAAAAACTTTTACATTCATAACAGAATGTTAAAGTTTTTTGCAAAAAGGCAATTTTTCCACTCAAAATACACCCATTGTCATTTTATCATTAAGATATCATCTATATACGTCTACTGTATCAATTTGGTTGCTGAAACCCAATAAATAAGGAAGTTATAGCAATTTCAAAAACTTTAACATTTGTCTCAGGTGTTCACGCCACACGGCCGGCTGGACGGCCGGACAGACGGCCGGACAATTTTGTCATTCTATAGACTCACATTTGCATTGCATGTGAGTCAAAAATCAACTATAGTACACCTGTCTTAAAATGTACATTGGTTGAACATTGGGTGACTCTCCCCAAGTCCCAGTGAATGGTTTGACAGTCAAAAAGTGACCAATTTCCTGACATTAACTATTTGTGATTAACTGACTATTTTGTGAGGGATATAAATGGTTTAGCCTTCTGAATGGGGTCTTCTGGGCAGGAAATTATGGACACAAAGTAACAAATAAATCATGAATGATAACAAAACCTTTTGTAATTCATCAACTCTCAATATGACATGCATGTCACTATTGACTGTCAAAAAGTGCGCAATTATTATGGCATTTGATATTTTTAATGTAAATTTTTCTTAGAGCTATCTTTGATTAGGAGGTGTGGTCCCTACATTTAGATGGCAGGGTATGGGAGGAGGTGTGGTTGAACATTGGGTGACTCGCCTAACATTCCATTGAATGGTTTGACAGTCAAAATGTGACCAATTTCCTGACATTAACTATTTGTGATTAACTGACTATTTTGAGAGGTATATAAATGGGTTATCTATATGAATGGGGTTTTCTGGGCAGACAATTATGGATACAAAGTAACACATAAATCATGAATGCTAACAAAACCTTTTGTAATTCATTGACTCTCAATATGGCATGCATGTCACTGTTGACCGTCAAAAAGTGCGCAATTATTATGGCATTTGATATTTTTAATGTAAATTTTTCTTAGAGCTATCTTTGATTAGCAGGTGTGGTCCCTACATTTAGATGGCAGGGTATGGGAGGAGGTGTGGTTGAACATTGGGTGACTCACGTAACATCCCATTGAATGGTTTGACAGTCAAAAAGTGACCAATTTCCTGACATTAACTATTTGTGATTAACTGACTATTTTGTGAGGGAAAATGGTTTAGCCTTTTGAATGGGGTCTTCTGGGCAGGAAATTAAGGACACAAAGTAACACATAAATCATGAATGCTAACAAATTTTTTGTAATTCATTGACTCTCAATATGACATGCATGTCACTATTGACCGTCAAAAAGTGCACAATTTATATGGCATTCGATATTTCTAATGCAGATTTTTTGTAAGGGTTATAATTGATTAGTAGGTGTGGCTTCTACATTTATATGACAGGTAGTGGGGGGATGGTTGGACATTGGGTGACTCTCCTAAGATGCCATTGAATGGTTTGACAGTCAAAAAATGACCAACTTCCTGACATTAATTATTTTTGATTAACTATTTTTGTGAGGGCTATAAATGGTTCATCCATTTGAATGGGGTCTTCTGGCCATACAATTATGGCTACTTAACACATAAATCATGAATGATGACAAAACCTTTTGCAATACATTGACTCTTTATATAACATGCATGTCACTATCGACCGTCAAGAAGTGCACAATTTTATGGCATTCTGAATGACTGATTATTTTGTGAGGGCTATTACTGTTTAGGAGGTGTGGCTCCAACTTTTAAATGGCAGGAAATGAGTGGTTGGACATTGCATGTCTGTCCATAAATCCCACTGCATGTGGTTTGACGGTCAAAAAGTGACCAATTTCCTTACATCAAATATTTTCGATAGATCTCAAAGATGGGTCATCTATAGGTTATAAAGGGCCAAAATTGATCAGTGAGGCTAATTTGCACAGGGTGTGTGCTTCCAACATTTTAGCAGAGGAAATGGGAGAAAATGTGGTTGGATATTTGTTGACTGTCCATAAATCTCACTTGATGGATTGACTGTCAAAAAGTGAACAATTTCCTGACATTCAATATTGTGAATGACTGACTATTTTGAGTAGGAGTGGAAAACCTTTCCAACACCAAATACAATACTTGATATATTAAAAGATTTTTTGCATGTTTTAGTCACCCAATGATTAGGAGAATGAATTTCAAATTGGACACTTTTGGACAAGGAGTCTCAAAATATGTGCAGATTTTTTGACCCTGGTCAAAAGTATACAAAAATCCATTCACAATCTAATGACCTTCAAGGTGACATTGACCACACCATATGAAAGTCAGATCACATCCCCTCACAAAAAAAACCCAAATGTTCACTATTTGTGGTGAAATAATGCCATAACAATCCTTTCAAAATATGCACATTTCCCTGGTGGACATCTCTTTGGACTGTCCATGAAGGGGCCACCCTATTTACCATTGTCTAGTTTTCTTTTGTGCCTTCTTCTTTCTTTTTTCACTACCCACTGCTACCAATATGGCTGCTCCCACCAAAAATACTGTCTACACCAAATGTTCCCCCCTATAATTTTCTGCTTGCCTCCTCCAACACCAATGTACACTTGCTGGACGTTTATGCTTTTTTTTGACTGAACATTGTTTCCTAAAATATGGAAAAAATTAGTTATTAATTTCAATGTTTTTGGTATTTTTTACAAGTTTTATCAGTTCTTATAAATGAAATATAAGTAGGATATCATAATTTGCCTCTGCCTACAAGTAAAATGGGCTTTTTGGAGGCAAGTGGACACTTCCAAAATGGCATATATAAATGTGGCCGTTTCTTGGTCCATTCTCGACCATGTCGACACGATTACTAGCCTATTTTGTGGCACATCTCGACGTCGAGATTGGTTTACTTTTGATCCACTCGAGACCAGCACACTTATGACTCACATAACGACCAGGCTTCTGGTCGTTAAAAAACACTTGTCTGCCTTATCGACTGGGTCGGTATAAACAAATTTAGTCTTCTTCTCGACCAAGTTAATATCAGTTGAGTTCACTTAGAAAACTGGGTCGCGATTGACTTTGTTTGAGTTATATGTATACCCTCTTACAGGAGGACTATTAATTATGTTATTTTAAATATGAGTTAATGGTATTTAAGTTCAATGAGATGAGAACAAAACCTAAACAACAGCAATTGAAATGACATTTGTTGATGTTAGATCAAGTCTATCATTTTATTTTTGTATTTTTTTCAAAAATTAATTTGGAAATTTGCAGATTTTGTGTGATTGGAGTTAAGGCCTTTTACATTTTAAAATTTCACACATTTTGGTCTTTGTCAGATATTATATTATCCAACAAAACATGGACAGTTGATTAGATGTGTGCCCTGAGAGCAATATAACATAATATATGTAATTTATTATTGCTCTCAGGTGGGTTTATCCCTCAGAAACACCTGACATATGGATGATGTAGAGTAACTTCTCTTTTCAAGATTCACTTTAAATATGACTTTTAAATTCTGTTTCAAACTGATTCCCCCTTCAAATATCAGTCAAACAGGAAATGCACACCGGCAACAAAGGACAGCTTACATTTCTCTGTCTGCCCCATCTTAAGGGGTAAACAAACAACATGCTATGATCAAATTAACTTGTTTTGACAGCAGTTAGAATCTGACAAGTGGCAGAGATTTGTGACATTTCACTCAACATGCAATCAAATTAACCTGTTATGAGAGCAGTTATACATCTGTCCATTTGTAGAGTCCTGAGTGTAACATTCCATGCAGATTACATCAGTTGAACCCCATGGTTGTGTGGATATATATATATATATATATATATATATATATATATATATATATATATATATATATATATATATATATATAGCCAGCCAGCTCACAATCTTTTATATATTATTTTGCCGTTATTTAATTCGCTAGCTAAAAACAAGAAAAAACAAGAACACAAAAATACCATCTGCAGTAACTTTCGTTATTTCTATTCTGGTTTTTGGCATTTCAAATGGATAACTTAAAATACGAGCTCTGTATTTTTGAATGTTGATTTAAATGTACAAAACGGGAAAATGAAACCTGGAAAGGCCACTTACTCCTCTGACTATCATTTTCACAATCAAATATATATTTTTAATTCAATAAGCTGTCATACAAATTCACAATAATATTGCAATGCTCAGCTGAATACTGTCCCTCAAATATCATTCATTCCTTTATTCAATATAATTGAATAGTTATTTTTGGTTATATGTATTAAGAAATATATAGTTGTCATAGGAAGAATAGTAGTGAAATCTTTTTATAAAATCAATACCTCATAAGAATACCTTGCAAGTCCCACATACACATATACAGGAGCTGTATGTTTTCAGCTTCAAAAGTCTACTTTCCAAAATGATAATTGTTTTTATTTTTGGATGAGACATATCCTTAATATTTTTTCTCGGACCTTGGGTGTAAAAGAATCTCATTTATGATGTTTTTAAGTGTGTTTTGATAAGTTTTGTAACAAAAGGTTTGCCTCTGAGAAATTGCAAGGTTTTCTGAGTGTCAAAACCGGTGATTAGTGTAGATGTAGAAGTATATCTAAGGCAGAATAAGATATATCTTTAATAACCCCTTTGAAACATCAAACAATGGTGTTACAAGTGTTAACAACTATGTATATAACTATTAAAAACAAAAAATGTAATTTATATATATCTTACCATAATTTAAGGACCACTTAAATTATAGCAATACATTTATATATTTATTGCTATAATTTATCTTTTTCATATTTGCTGATTACATTAAACAAACTAGAACCTTAGAGTAATATACCTAGAGGTGACAAGAGATGCATCAAAGGTCCAAGCTTGGTTGCCGCCACAGCAGGGTGATTTCACACCCTCATCCACATGGCAGCCAGCCAGCTCACAATCAACCCTTGTTCTTTACCCTCTCTGACCATCTTTCCTGTCAGCTTGCAGATTAACTTTCCAACTTTCCCGTACAGATATGTATTAAATGTGCATAAATCTTAAATTCCAACAATGTTAGAAAATGACAGAAATTTCATGATTGCATTATTTTGCAAAAAGGTATATTATTCTAAGCTAGAACATACAATCAAACATCATGATGTGTCACCTTGTGCTATTCCCCTTCTGTACCCCATTGTGGCTGCTGGCAGCATTAACCACATGTGGTATGATAATTAGCCATGTGTGTTACATCCTGTCACGTTCCCCGTAAGGGAAAGAAGCTAACCCATACTGGACTTGCAAGGTATTCTTATGAGGTATTGATAAAATACATAACTGTCTTCCACTAGATCTCACGATTTCAGACATATTTAAATGATTTCCAATGTTATTAATGTGAAACCTTTTAAACGTTTTGCTTTATTTAATGTTTCATTTTTAGAAAATATTGTCTGTTTATGTTTATCTTATTTCATCTTTAAAGTCATTATCTCTTTTATATATTCTCCTGCGTATGCAAATAACAATTTAATTTTATATGTTCTGACCTCACACTCTAGCATTTGTGAAAGATATAGCCACATTTGGTTTCAGTGTATACTGATTATATCTTGGCCAAATCACAAACAAAAAAACGAAATTACCAAAAATAAAATCTATTCCATTTTGAAATTCAATTTGAAAACTGTTTTATATAAATATATTTTTTATATCACACCAATCATCTATGTCAGAGAGAAAGACATGTTTTGGCACATACTCGAACACAACAATGAGGTCCCTTTTGGAGCTTATCTCGACCCTCGACAATTGAGTGTTTTGTTCTTTTCCCTACAGGGTCGAGTGGGTCAATTATGTACCTGATCTCGACGGTCGACCTGGTCATAATTCTTGCCTTTTTTCGCTGTCGATATGGTCGACAAAGTGCTAAAATTGGGCCAAATTTTAAATTGAAAATGGAGGGAAAAATTTGGTTCACTGATCACTTTTTGACTGGATATAAATCTTGTAAAAAAGCAGGGTTAGCCTTGGAATTACCAAAAACTGGCTGGACAAAATTTTCATTGGACTCTTTGTGTGGATTTCATACCATCTAGACATCAGTAAGTCATTTTATTTCAAAGATTGAAGCTTTTTAAGAAGATGTGTTTTAACAGGATGTGCACAAAATGCACAAATTTTCCTTGACATTGAACTTCAATCTTCCAGTTTAGCAAGTTAATTATACTTTTTAGCACTTGAAATTATGATCCCAATGTTGCCATATTTATTAGTGACAAGATACTGAAAACCGTTTTTCGATATTGAAAAAAAAAATTTCACCGCGATTCATTCTTTACAGTAGTGTATGAAATGGTGGATGTCCCTCTGACCGGTCTCACGTTCTAGAACAGAGCCATATGCAAATTAAATCACTGCCTGACCAGATGATGCCCAGTAAAGGCCATGCCTGACCGAAAATGACCACTCTACGCCAGACCAATAGATGTTAGGCTGCAATTTTGTATTGGTTGAATATGCACAAAACTGACCTCTGGGTTTTCTTGCAGCTGGACATCAAAGTTGTTCAAATCAGGGAAATCTTCTTCGTGCTGATTGACTTCAGATTCTGGACTCACTCCTGATTGGTCAATATCTTGCTTTATAACAAAGCTGGGCTCTGCATCCGGTGGGTGGACTGGGATGAGATCGGATTGGTCATACTCCGCATAATAGCTTGGTTCTGACTTTATGGCAGGTGTTCTGTCTGTGCCTTGCACCTGATCGTCATCACTGAAGGTGTCCACAGGGCAGGGACACACCTTCTGGTCGACCACATCCGCCTCACCATAGTTATCATCATCAGACTCCATATCTCTCTCCCCAGAAGCTTCATAACCCACTTTGTCTTGTGGCGCCCCCTGTTGTTTGATGTCATTACATTGCACATACACCACAAGGGTGTCTGTCTTGTCGAGGGAAATGCTGAGCATGCCATCGACGGAGAACTGGTGCTGGTAGGGGAGAGTCCTCCTGCATGCTGACAGGATCGTCTCACAGAGCACCGACTTCACATTGGTCTCAACATCGACCGGAACCATGATGACAGCCACTCGCTAACCCCGCCTTGTCATATAACTCTGAAAACAGCAGAATCAAAAACAAAAATTACAACAAACAAAACAAAAGTTACAAAATTAGAGCAAACTAACTCAGATCAAAATTGATAAAAAGACAAAAATTGTACAATTGGTGGTCGAAATTATATTTGTTCATCTTTTAAAAACATTTAATTTGGTATATGAATGAATTTTATAGCACAATGAAATGCAAAGTTGTCTTGTAATGCTGACAATGTAAGTTTCTTCTCTGTCCTGAAAGGTGGTCTCATAGGTGGCACTATAAACTTTGTTTGAGTCAGCAACTGATGTGATAAGAACAAAATCACTTATTTGCAGATACAAAACTACACACCACTTATCAACAAACCAAAAACAGTTTTGGAATCTGCGAGACAATACAAAGATAATGAAGAACTTTCTAAAAAATATGACATCAGCAGAATGTAAAGCTTTAAGCGTCTTTGATGTGAGTCAGTCACACCAAGGTGACGAGTTAGTCATGTCACTTCAGTCAGGGCATTGAGACAAACTTATGCATTCACATGATTGTCCTACAAAATCATCTGAATCTAAAACTAGTTTTATGATCAAAGGGTTTTTCTGTCATTGTTTCCTAACTCAGACTTTGAAGTGGGATTCTTTGTCACCTGAGAGCAATAATTGTGACAGGTGTCATGCCTTCCTATCTGACAGCAACATGTTAGAGAGCAGTCTCTCCTGATTAACCATCATTTATGATAAAAAAAATTGTGCAGAACAATACGAGACCAACATATTTAGATTCCTCATGGAATTTTAATACAAACTTTGTTCAATTCATCGATCAGACTTTTGCTTGTCATAATGTCATTTTTATTCCAGTTGTCCGATTTACATCAAATTTGAACTAAATCTACTCAGAATTCCATGCTCTATTAATTAGAATGTATTTCCAAGCAATATCAATTAATAATTTTGCACAATGATGGGTGATGACAATGTTGTCCTCTTGAAATTTTTGTCATCACGCACTTTATCTTTGTTTACATGTTATGGTAATGTATTCATACGTGTACTGATTTGCATATATGGCGTCAGTTACTTGAACAATATTATCCACAGAAAAAAACGAAATTCCCCATGACTGTGCCGATTACAGAATAACACCTATAGATAGTTCCTTTTATGAAAGGAACCATCTGTGTTACAAAAAACTGAAGAAAGCACATTACAGATAACCCACGGGTCTGTATTATGACTGGGAAAGACAGTGACGTGGGTCAACACTACAAAAGTCAATCACTAGAGGTCAAGTTCGTTTTTGGCCGAAGGGAAACTTCAATATGATGGTATTGCATGGAGTTTCATGAAACGGTGGATTTCAAGTCTATTTTGTTGATGAATAGAGGAATGGAGGTTGACTTCACATGTAAGAAGCAAAAATGACAGAGCTTTGGGCGACAACAAAGCTGCGATGTTGTTTATCGACGACAAATGACCTGTGGAATAAAGCTGCGGTTCCATTTTCAAAACCTCTAAGGTAAATCTGTTTGAACAACAGTGAAGTCAGCCCCCAAGTGAAGTCGGCCCCACCGTAGTTAAGTGAACTTGGCCCCCAAGAAAAGCTGGCCCCAGCCACTCTATACTGGCTCAAAAACTCATGAAATCTCCTTTGAGAAGGCTATTTGAATCTAAGGGCATTAACTAAGCCTAGGGACCCTTGGTAGCCATTCCAAATTAGAAGTTTGTGGACAATTTAAAATTGTTCTAAAATTACAATGATGTATTTGGGAAGGTACATGACAAGTTTCAAGAGAAAAATTCCGCCTGTAATACTTAGAATATACGTACGGGTTGCAGAGCACTTTGCGCTCAAAATATTGACCTTATGAACAATATATCAATGACAAAGCCAAATAAAACATTCAAATTTGTTCCATTTCATCTTGGGTTCAAACTGCAAAAGTCGGCCATATCTTACGTCTGCCATGTCCTGTTGGTGAAGAGGGAGCACCGGTTAATTATCGGGCCTTTTTGAGGCCAAAATCGTAAGCAGGTGAAGCACTTTGCGCTCGTTTTTTTGCCTCTAAATGCTGTTAAATAAAAATTTTGTTGATGATTTAAAACTGTTCTCAAATTACAAGGATATATTTAGGAAGTTACATGGCAAATTTCAGAAGAAATTATTCCGCCTGTCATAGTTAAAATATACGTCCATCCTTGCAACTTATTTGCAAAGATTTATGCAATGACAGAGTTAATAACTTTGGGGAAAAATGATGATCCCTTGTTCTTCGACACGCAATGGATCTTGGGATTGTTTTGCAACAATGGCTGCCCTCAATATGTAAGCAAATCAAATATGTTAAATCATGGAAATACAACTTCACCAACAGGATGTGCAAGGCCCTGAGCGCAAAGTACTAGCGAGCGCAAAGTACTTGGCAGCCCGTACATTCTTCGTATTATTTGCACAGATTTAATCAATGAAAGAGTCAATAACTTTTGGAGAAAAAAAAATAATGATCCCTTGTCCTTACAACAATGGATGCCCGGATTTGTAAATAAATCAAAGACTTTTAATCGTGGATACAAAACTTAATCAACAGGATGGGCATGCTTTTGAAAATGGAACCGCAGTTCTGTTGTCCGCAGCTCTGTTGACAGTCGTCGCCCATGCGCCTTGTACCTATCACTCATCTACATCTATCAGTTTACTCGTATCAGTTTGTATTATAGGTGCATTCTTCCTTTGCATTAATCTCTGACGAATTTACCTCTTTAATGGTTAGCTGTTTAAAGTCAATGTTTTCGATGATTTCTTGGATCATAACGTCGAGGAAACCATTTTGTAGATTCCACTACGTTTCCTGTTTCGAATAACAGAAGAGTTTCACACGTGACCTCGATGACACGTGTCAGGATATAAGACCGAACTCGTTTTACATAACAAGAAAGTCTTTTTTTAACAAGAACAAGTGCCTTCGACTAGGAAAGGATGCTGTCCCGGGGGGGGTACTCTCATAGTCAGCGTTACCGGGGAAGCTGGGCTAAATACATCTACATCTATAAGTTTACTCGGCAAAACCAATTGGCATCCCGCCGAGAGTGCAAGATTGCACTAAGGGGTGCAGCTGGTACACACCAGCTGCTCGTTGCCAACCTTTATACTCTGGCAAGGGAGTTTCTGAAGGATGCCGAGCTACCTGTTTCCAATGTAGTTAAATGAGGGGGAAGGTTGTTCCAGTCTGTCACTGTCCTTGGAAAATAGCTGTATTTATAAGGGTCACAGCTTGTTGCCATTTCGATATAGCTATTTCCATGGTTTTTCCTTGTAGGAGCTGATTTCATTTTGACATGATCTGGAAGTTTCAAAGCTATTTCACCATTTATAGCCTTGTACAATAAAACCAGCCTCTGGGTCCTTCTTCTCCCTGCTAGTGAATCCCATTTTAGGTCTTCCAAGATTTTAGTTACAGTGCCTGTTTCTCTCTTCCAGTTGCCAGCCACAAATCTAGCAGCTCGTCTTTGAACTGATTCTATGCGGTCTATATCTTTTTTGAGGTAAGGGTCCCACACACTTGATGCATATTCTAAGTGAGGGCGCACAAGTGTATTATAGGCAGCCTCTTTGATATTACCTGGGCACATATTGAAATTCCTTCTTACAAATCCCAGTACTTGGTTTGCTTTGCAGACAATGTTGTTAATATGTTCGTCCCATTTCATATCTGTTTGGAGCTCAACTCCAAGGTAGGGATGATGTTCAACATGTTGCAGGATGTGACCATTTAATGTATATTTTCTTGAATCAAGAGCTTGGCTTTTTTTCTTGCTGCTAAATAGGGTCCTTTTCGCTGATATTTTCCCTAAAACAGGGTACTGTTTTTCAAATTTCTCCCTAAAACAGGGATCACAATCCCCTTTTCCAAATCTCCTCCTTCTGCATCATCCCTAAATGAGGGTATCAAAAATTCAGCTAGTCCTAAATCAGGGTACCAAATTTCAGCTAGTCCTAAATCAGGGTACCAATAATGCTAGAATATTTCCCTAATTCAGGCTCTGGGGTTTTCAGTTCCATCCCAGCCTCCACGGGTTAAAATCATGAGAGTACCCCCCCCGGGGATGCTGTCTCTCTCTGTTGTGGCTATCTCTCACTTATGCAGCTGTCTCTCACTGCTATAGCTGTCTCTCACTGTTACAATTATCTCTCACTTATGCAGCTGTCTCTCCCTTGTACAGCTATCTCACTGATGCAGCTGTCTCTTACATGTGCAGCTATCTCACACTTATGCAGCTGTTTCTCACTTGTGCAGCTATCTATCTCTGCTGTAACTACCCCTCACTTGTGCAGCTATTTCTCACTGTTGTAACTATCTCTCACTTTGCAGTTATCTCACTTATGCAGCTGTCTCTCACTTGTTCAGTTATCTATCTGTGTCACACAGTATAACTGTCTCACTTTTGTAACTATCTCTCACCTATGCAGCTGTCTCTCCCTTGTACAACTATCTCTCACTGATACAGCTGTCTCTCACTTATGCAGCTGTCTCTCACTTGTGCAGCTATCTATCTCTGCTGTAACTCTCTCTCGCTGTTGTAATTATCTCTCACTTATGCAGCTGTCTCTCACTTGTTCAGTTATCTATCTGTGTCACACAGTATAACTGTCTCACTTTTGTAACTATCTCTCACCTATGCAGTTGTCTCTCCCTTGTACAACTCTCTCTCACTGATACAGCTGTCTCTCACTTATGCAGCTGTCTCTCACTTGTGCAGCTATCTATCTCTGCTGTATCTCTCTCTTGCTGTTGTAATTATCTCTCACTTATGCAGCTGTCTCTCCCTTGTACAGCTGTCTCACCGATGCAGGTGTCTCTTACATGTGCAGATATCTCTCACTTATGCAGCTGTTTCTCACTTGTGCAGCTATCTATCTCTGCTGTAACTACCCCTCACTTGTGCAGCTATCTCTCACTGTTGTAACTATCTCTCACTTTGCAGTTATCTCACTTATACAGCTGTCTCTTACTTGTTCAGTTATCTATCTGTGTTATAACTGTCTCACTTTTGTAACTATCTCTTACCTATGCAGATGTCTCTTCCTTGTACAACTATCTCTCACTGATGCAGCTGTCTCACATATATGCAGCTATCTCTCACTTATGCATATCTCTGCTGTAACTGTCTCTTGCTGTTGTTATTATCTCTCACTTATGCAGCTGTCTCTCCCTTGCACAGCTATCTAACTGATGCAGCTGTCCCTTGCATGTGCAGTCATCTCACTTATGTAGCTGTCTCTCATTTATGCAGCTATCTCTCCCGGTTGTAACTGTCTCACAATTGCAGCTATCGCTCAATATTGCAACTATTGTAACTATTTCTCACTTGTTGTAACTATCTCTCACTTTGTCATGTCTCAATGCAGCTATCTCTCAATTATGCAGATATCTCTTATTCATGCAGCTATCTCTTATTTATACAGCTATATCTTATTTATGCAGTTATCTCTTATTTATGCAGCTATCTCTTATTTATGCAGCTATCTCTTATTTGTGCAGCTATCTCTCAGTTATGCAGCTATCTCTCAGTTATGCAGCTATCTCTTATTTATGCAGTATGCAGCTATCTCTTATTTATGCAACTATCTCTTATTTATGCAGTTATCCTTTATTTGTGCAGCTATCTCTTATTTATGCAGCTATCTCTTATTTATGCAGCTATCTCTTATTTATACAGCTATATCTTATTTATGCAGTTATCTCTTATTTATGCAGCTATCTCTTATTTATGCAGCTATCTCTTATTTGTGCAGCTATCTCTCAGTTATGCAGCTATCTCTCAGTTATACAGCTATCTCTTATTTATGCAGTATGCAGCTATCTCTTATTTATGCAACTATCTCTTATTTATGCAGTTATCCTTTATTTGTGCAGCTATCTCTTATTTATGCAGCTATCTCTTATTTATGCAGCTATCTCTTATTTATGCAGCTATCTCTTGCTGATGTAACAGTCTATCACTTGCTATCTCTCACTTGTGCAGCTATCTCTCAATCGTGGTGACTAAAAATATCTGCATTTCACCCATATAGACCACTTTTGTACAAAACCTAGCAGGGCCTCAATAAGTAGGTCAATAAATAGGTCAATTTACCGATGGTTGAAAACAAAGCTCTAATACAGAAATATAGGCATATTGGGAGGTAATTTTCATTTTTAATGTAATTATGACAACAAATAAGTGATAATTGTGCCATTCATAATATGCTAAAGGTGCAACCCTTCACATAAACTTGCAAAACAAAAGTGAAGTGGAGATTAGTTCAGCGTCACTTCCACCAGAGGGCAGGCTACGTGGTGACGCAACAGCGAGATGACACGCTCTTATCAGTGGCGAATTTTATTGCACCCCATACCTCACGCAGCAACTTTTTTTTTTTTTTTTCAAATCTCGTCACCCTTCCTCTCTGATCACGTTCATGCTTTTTTTATATATGTATGTAAAAAGTGGTGCTCCACATGTAACACGGATGGGAAAAAATAACCATGATAACAAACAAAACAAAAATTACAAAAAACAAAACAATAATTACAACTAACAAAACAAAAATTACAACAAATAAAACAAAAAAGTTAAATAAACAACAAAATACATTTAAACACAAACAATCATTGCAAACTGATGAAGTAATTGAAATTATTTGTGATGTGACTCTTATTTACTAAAGTCACACCAATCTTAACACTAGTTAAAATCTAGTTAAAATCTACCTGTTCAAAAGGTTCTTCCGTAGTCGGCGTCCAGAGATCATCTGTCTGGCCTCAGCTTTGGATTTCCCGCCTGGCCCGGCGTAGGAATATTGGGGGAAGGTGATTGGCCAGGTCAGGGTACCATGACGATCAATGGAATTATCGCCTGGCCACAACACTCTTCCCCATTTTATTTTTTAAGAGGGGGGAAAGGGGGGGAATACAATGAAAGAAGGGGACAACGGGCCAGATGTTTACTGTAAGAAAGTGGGCCACAGCGGGAACAAGGGGTCGAAAGTTACACTAAAATTTTTTAATTATAATAAAATTTATATTATCCCCTTTCTTATTTATTTTTTAGGGCCCCCCCACAACTCAGGACTCAAACATTAAATTAAAAAGTTGTTGAGCTTACCAACATAAATGACAAACAGCTACTCTCAGCAGCAGTGATCCCGGCTCTCAGCGGATGAATGTCGATCTATTGGTTGAAGAATACATTATTTTAGCAGGGCCGTGCCTGCGAATTAAAAATATACCAGAAAGACATACATTATATTTCAGTCTTTTATTTTCAGAATTAAATTTGGAAAGTGGAGTCAACACTTAGCGACCCCTGAAAAAAAATCATAGATATATAATTATGAGGATTATTAATCGGCCAACTGATAAAAAGAGCAGGCATTATGCCGGGTTATCTCCAAGATCATAGAGCGACTGGTGTGGAGAAGCTGGCTCAACCATTCGGCTATACAGCCAAGAGTCCAAGGATGGTTTGGGCTGGGGAGATGGGGAGGATTGAGATATGGAGCATCAGACTCGAGGAGAATGCGCTCCAAAGAAATAGACGAAATAGCCTTCTCAGAGAGTGCCCGTTTGTTTGGGTCCTTCTCTCTGAGAACGGAGGCAGATATGCCAAAAGAACATTTTGGGAAAGCATTCGTCCAGATTTGGAGCTCTGAGGGTCCCCCCGAAAAACAGTGCACATGAATTTTGTGGGTGTTTGGGACATGGCGCTTCATGATATTAATGCAATCAGAAATGATGATGTGCGGATCTTCACCATCACAAGGGCGGCAGTGAATGACAACTGGCTTCCCAGTTTGGGAGGCCAGTTCCATGAAAGTCTCTAAATGACTTTTCTGCAAGTCCCTCTCACGATCACGGGGGTGACCGTGATAATCCAACCCAATCTCTCCGATTCCACAGCAGCTAGGATCATGTACCAGCTGTGTGAGCTTATTGAAGGTTTTGGGCTGAATATGACGAGAGGCAACATGGGGGTGAATCCCAATGGTATGGGCTATGGACAAAAAGGGGGAAGAGGTCAGTGCAGGAATCTGACACCAGTATTCTGGAAAGACAAAGTTTGTCACCAGATGCTGGAGTCCAATATCTGCCTGACCTGCATGGAATAAGAGTGAGCAGAGGGTATCACTCTTATGCGCCTTTAAAGTTAAGTCAAGATGACAGTGGGAATCCACAGTCACCAGGCGGAAAGGAAGAGGAGAGGGGGCAGGGAAAAGCTGCTGCCGGAGACAGACCATGCCGTCAACGGTGCGTATCTTTTCCCTGAGAGGAGGGGGAAGAGGTCTGATCAACTCGATCAGGTTCCTCCAGTACGTGAGGGTACAGAGCTCCCAAAGGCGAATGGTACAAAGTTGGGAGGCAGTTAGATTCAGACCAACAGTGTCCTTGACATGCCACTGTTGACTGAGAGCAAGTTTGAAAAGATCTTGCATACTCCCTACCCTATGAAATTGGGATAGGGTTGGAGAAGGTGGGTCAACCTGCCTGCCCAGTCTGGCAAATAGTGGTCGGAAAAGAACTTGTTGGGACAATTAGCATGTTGATTAAAAAAGAAACAGTGCCCTCCCACTGCGTGATGACATCCCCAACAAGCCAGTGTGGGGTCCACAAACCAAGGCAAATGCTCCTGGTTGCAATGCACACAGAGCTTGCCAGGAACAGGGAAGTCACACAGGGGACAGTAAGATAAGTTATTGCCAGATTTTTCAGAAGAGGGGACATGGGGTTTTCCCAGAGAAAAGGGGATACAAGAAGGAAGAGGGGGATGCCAGACCGAGATTGAGGGAGATTTCCTCTTTTTGGCAGGGCGTAACTTCGGATTAGTATGAGAGAGAGACGGATCACTGTCAGCAGGTATAGGGCTACTGACAACCGTAGAGAGACGAGAACTACTGACGACAGGAGCTGGAGAAGAGCTACTGGCGACAAGAGCCAAAGGAGAAGGAAGAGGATTAGGAATGGAAGTCAAGGTTTCTGTAGCCACCTCTTCGGAATGAACAGGAAAAGAGATGTAAGAGTCAGAAACCTCGACCTCCATGGACTCTTGAACCTGGGGAGGAACAGGAGGGAAGGAAGAAACCTCCATGGTTTCGGGGGAACGAGAGATAGGGACGGGGGAAGGAACCGTGGAAGAACCAGCAGGGATGGGACTTGTGGGAGAGGAGGAGGGGAGGGTGACCTCAGTTGAGTCCATCCCATCCAGAGCGGCTTTCACGGCAGCAGCCACACGCTCTGGATATTCCGGACCCATACTGTTGGTTCTCACTCCTCGGGCCAAGTCTGTGAGAAGCCAGTGATGGTCCCACAAGGTGGGAAGCTTCCCTTTATCCCCCGATTTAGCATGAGCCAATTGTTGGCGGATGCTGTCTTGGAGGGTTACAAGATTGTTTCCTTGCAAAAGGGTCGCCACTTCTGTGGGAGAAAGGGTCTCCGGCTTTACTATTTTTCTCCACGGTTGGCTTCTATGTCTATCAGCTGGCCGTCTCTGAGTTGTTTTGGTGGTTGGGGCCTTTTTCACATGAGGTTTGGGTGCAGGGGTAATCACATGAGGTTTGGGGGCTGGGGTAGTCACTTTGTGGGGAAGGGGAGGGAACTGAAGAAAGGAGTTCTTCAGTTTAGGGGTAAGGGCATTTTTCATATGAGGTTTGGGGGCAGAGTTACTCACATGAGGTTTGGGGGCAGGGGTGGTCACTTTGTGGGGAAGGGGAGGAAACTGAAGAAAGGAATTCTTCAGTTTAGGGGTAGGGGCAACATTGACGGTTAGCAGGGAAGGGATGACCCTGGACGATTGGTTCTCAACCATATCTTTTGGGGTCAACCCCTTCCTCCCTGCCTTCCTTTTTATTATAGTTTTTCGGCTGGACTTCACCAGCCTCCAAGGGTTCTTCTCTGTGGTGGTCCTACCACCACAGGAGGTTTTGCTGCTTGCAGCAGTTGGTATGGTTACAGGTTCCATGTCTGCAAGCATAATGGGTTTTTTTTTTTTTTTTTTTCTTTCTTATGTTTAGGGTATTTCTTATTTCTAAATTACAATCTCAAATCTCATCAATGACATGGTAGGGGCTAAGTTCCCTCCATTATCTTGATGAGGTTATCAAGAAATATATGGGTTATCATGAAGTATCATCAAGAGATACCTCATAATCTTCCAGATATTTAGGCCTTCGACGTTGTCGGCGTCGAGGGACATTTGTTATTGGGGAAGGTTCGACAGGGATTATCTGGTCACCTTGGGGCATTAAAAGGGGCATTTCTTGGTCATCCTCGATGGCCTCCAAAGCGGGAGTTTGGGGTGTCAAATAAGGCATGCCAGGATCCAGGTGTGATTCATCTATCTCATTTACCCCAGTGGGCATCCAATGAAAAGATAAATCATCTGGCAGTTCATTACTATGATCAGGATCGGGATCTACCTCTACTTGGGACATACCAAATAAAGCATCCTCATCAGGAGGTTCATATTCTGGGTCATTACGGTCCAATAGAGGGGGGTTGTCATCCTCGTAGAGACCTTGCTCGGCGAGGTCCATCAGCATCAAATCCATTTCCTCCTCATCCCTGATATCAGGAATGGGTTCATCGAGGTCTAGGACTTGATGCCTTCTCCTGCGGACCCAAAGGGGGACATGACGATCATGACAGATTTTGAGTCTGTCATGATGTATGATTTGGGTCCTCCTTTGTCCCTCTACTTGGTATAGAATTGGGGAAATAACTCTAGTTACAATTAATGGGCCTTGATAAATAGGTTTCAGTTTCTTTGATTCACCCGTCTTATATGAGGTGAATAATTGATAGACAAGATCCCCTATTTCAAAGGCTTTTTGATATAACTTGGTATCATAAGTCCTTTTTTGACTTACCAAAGAATATCCTAATTGCGTTCTAGCCAAAAGATGAACCTCCTTTAATTTTTCTGACAAATTCCTTACATAATGACTGGGTTCGGTGGCTTGACGCTGGATAAGGCTGATTCCTGAGGATAGTTCTAAGGGAAGGATACACTCCCTACCCAGCATCATCATATTTGGGGAAAAGCCAGTACTTCGATTCACAGTAGCTCTCATGGCCATTGCACTCAAAGGGAGGTATTTATCCCAGTGTTTTTGTTTTCCTTGCAGGAAACAACGAATTTTTTGGAGAAGGGTTCGATTGTACCTTTCCACCTGACCATTAGCACTCGGACGATACGGGGTGGTACGGGTTTTAGAAATTTCTAATAATGTACATAATTCCTGAAAAAGAACGGATTCAAAACTTCGACCTTGATCTGAATGTTGTTGGAGGGGAATCCCAAAACGAACGTAGAACTGGTTGACGAGGGCATCCGCCACCAATTCAGCTGTTTGGTCAGGGAGGGGTGCAATTTCAATCCATTTAGTGAATTGATCAACCATGACAAGAATATATTTCATTCCTGTCGTGCTAATGTTCAGGGGTCCAAGGATATCTATGTGGATACGCTCCATGGGGACACCAGCATGAAAGTTAACCATTGCAGCCTTGGGTCTTACCTTAGCTTTTTTGTTAACATTACAAATTTCACAAGTTGCGATGAATGTCTTTACATCTTTCGAAAGGGAATGCCAAAAATAACAACGTTGGACTCTTTCTTTAGTGAGATGTTGGCCTGGGTGACTGGCAGATTTTACGTCATGGGCAAATTTTAACAACTCAGGTTTTAATTGATCAGGCACTATCAACTTTAAAAGGGTATTGGGGATATCGATCCATCTGTAATAGAGGACACCAGTTTTAATTTCTAATTGATTTTTACATAGCCAGTAATGTTTAGTGGCTGCACTGGCCAGAAATAATTTTTGGTCATTAGGGTAGGTGTCCGTTTCTAACCAGTGTATTATGGGACAGATATCAGAGTCTTCCAACTGTTGTTGTCGCAACTGTGGGGAATCTGGAATTTCCAGCCAGACACTTTGCCTGTCTAGGTCATGATGGACATTAGGACTTGCTGGTTCTTTGCTACCTACAAACCGTATGGCTAATGGAACGACATCATCAATGTCGTTTTCAAACCTTTCCCATTGAGTATGGGCTCGGGTACAGTAGGAACATCCTTTACATGGAAGCGTTGACAGTTCCTTGCCTGCTTCGTAGCAGTTACAAGGTTCAAGGGTATCTGGGATTCTAGATAGGGAATCAGCATTGGCATGTTTTTTACCTGGCCTATGGAGGATTTCCATATCATATTGGGCTAACTCAGCCAACCAGCGACAGAGCTGCCCTGCAGGTTTCTTAAATCTGGTCAACCAAGTTAAACTACTGTGATCAGTTCTGACTATAAATTTACGACCCAGCAAATAGTGTTGATACTGCCTGGTAAACATAACCACAGCTAGTAATTCTTGTCGGGTCGTACAATATTGTTGTTGAGCAGGGGTCAGTGTCAGACTACCAAAGGCAATAGGCCGTTCAATACCATTTTGGATTTGGCTAAGTTGAGCTCCTATTTGGGTATTGGAGGCATCAGTATCCAAAATGAAGGTACCTTTGGGATCTGGATAGGCCAAAACAGGGGTTGAGGTCATGGCTAGTTTAAGAGTTTCGAAAGCTTTTTGTTCGCTTTCTCCCCAATTAAACTTTTGCTTTCCAGTTAATTTATATAAAGGGGCTGCTTTTTGGGCAAGGTCTTTAATAAACTCACGATGGTAATTTACAAAACCCAAAAATGCTTCAACCTCTTTTGTTATTTTAGGGGTGGGCCACTTGGTAACACTATCAATTTTGGATTGGGTGACACTGACTCCGTGTTGGCTGACTTTTCGTCCCAGGAATTCCAATTCCAATACATTTTTTGGGCGGCAACTTTAGATTGTATTGGCGGAACCTGAAAAGAACTTTACGAATGTTATTTAAATGATCTGAAAAAGATTTTCCCAAGACAATCGTATCGTCAAGGTATACCAGGACTTCCTTCCAGGACAATCCGCTTAGAACCAGGTTGATCGCTCTCTGAAACGTACTGGGGGCATTACATAAACCAAATGGCATACGTACTGTAGGATATGGAATACACACCCAGAGACTCTCAGAAATACATAAACATTCATAGACAATAACGCACGATACTGATGGTTGATGAGTCACCATAACCACCACTCCGTGAAAGTCACGTGTAAGACGGACGAGCCGAAGTTAGATACGTAGGCAGGACGAGTCCATCTGATGACGCGTGAGGAAGCCACGTAGGCAACCCCCCACGGATGACGCGGATTGGCCCCTTAAAAGAGGTGCGCAACCGTGAACCCGCAGTCAGACCGCAGTTTAGGAGCCAAGAAGGAGATCAACGACCACTTGCCACGGAAGATCCATGACTCTCAGTATCATGACCACATAGACTTGGGTGCTTAGCATATAGTCAGGGTTTCATAAGTATCATGCAAAGTTGGTAGTTCATATGCCTCGCTCATTGCCATGCCGGCCTAGCCAGACAAGCAGGGATCACAGCACTGAATAAAGGTAACTATTACACTGTGTATATCCTGTGTCTGCAGTCCTTACTCCCCGTCATTTATATGAGGGTATGACATGATAGCTAGGATCCGTGCCCCAAACTCACAGCCAGCGAGTCAGCGAGCTATGGTTAACAGTACAGTACAGTACGATAGAGTAAGACAGGTTAGAGTATCTATCTAATTGGTAGAGTATTGATCCCCCGTCCACGTCCCCCAACGACGGATACTCTCCATTAGTGGGTAACAATATGGTGGAGAATATCCGAATCGATCCATGGCTTTGAGCGTTGCTGATACTGTATGGAGATCCTGACTGCCGCCCTGTTACTTGAATATAAGTCTATGTTGCTCCGGTCTTCTAAAAAGCTTTCCACCAAGCTAGAAGTGGCTCGTGATCCTCCGCTAGCTGAAGACGATTCTACATCTGCAGGTGAGTTTGATTTACTTTTTCAAGATTCCCCCGAGAAGCAAAATGATCTCGTGAGTGGTTCCGTACACGTGGAACCCCCTTCTAGTCCTTCCTTGTCAGATCTCAACTCTTCTTCTGGTGTGCACACCTTCCCGTCTTACAGTGGTAGCAAGGCTCCCTTGTCTCATACATCTGCCAGTACAGGCAGCACTTCTCCGCTTCACCCTCGCGCTTCTACCTCATCTGACTCCGACTCGGACGTTCAATTTGGCCCCTTCCTCGTTGCAGAGAGCGACCGAGAGGCCTTTCCCATACCAAAAGCGCCTATTAACTTTGCTAATTCTGATAATTCGGGTCCTGACTGCTCACGATCCCCCTCGGTAGAGATGGCTGAAGGTGAGAATGTACAGGAGATGCTACACCAAATTATAGACCACTTGTGCAGCGTTGATATTGCCGGTGCTCAGACTGACATTGTAGACATGTTGAATGCACAATCTAAAGATAACAAAATCCACCAACAGAGACAAGGTTCCAAGTCGCTCCTCCCCCCTCCATTTTATGGTAGATCCACGGATGATCCCCTCCATTTTATGAACAAATTCCTTACTTACACCCAACTTTCCCATACTCCCGCAGATTTGAAAGTGCCCGCTTGTCGCATGTTGCTACATGGTGCAGCAGACGTTTGGTACCTTTCCCTGCCCCCAGATGTCACTAGCTCTTGGGATTCCTTCTATGCAGCTTTTGTTAAGTTTTTCGGCAGTGAGACAAACGCTTGGCTGCTCGAGCAATCTTTGGATGCTAGAAGTCAAAAAAAGAAAGAATCTGCTGAAACGTACATCAATGATGTCCTCAGCCAGTGCCAGAGATTGCAGAAGGATGACATGGAGACTAAGAAAATATTGGTTAGGGGTCTCCTCCCTAGTCTCAAAGCTTTTGTGGTGGGGAAGTCGCCTAAAACGCTCGATGATACCATTGAACAAATTAAATTAGCTGAGACAGTTTGTACGATGACTAGTGATTCCTCCATCACTTTAAATGGGTTAGATTCACCACCCGACTCCACGTCTCAGTTTTTGGCACAGCAATCCTCCACTTTGGCTGCCCTCCGCGAAGAGGTCGCAGATGTCGGGAAAGGGCTACATAGGCTTGGCAACCGTCCTGAAGAGGGCGACTCCTTCTGCTTTTTCTGCAGAAACTCCGGTCATTGGATCAGGGATTGCAAGGCTCGCCATGACTGTAGTTTCTGTGGACGGGACTCTCACCTGTCTATCTTCTGCCCCGATAAATTCCGTGCTTCCCGTGACCAGGCCCCCCCGTACTTCCCCGAGGTCAGACAACCGTTCTAACCGCCCCACTGGCCGTTTCGAGACTGGGTATGGCCGGGACCGTTATGAACAAAATAATGGTAGAAACAGTCTGCGCCCATCCCAAAATAGACCTTATTCAAACAACAGGCAGGGAAACGATGGTAGATATAATTCGAGCCGCCCCCCCTTTAATGACCTCAATATCGGCAGGAAAACTACTAACTCCTGTCCCGCCCCGTGAGCCACGTGATAGGAGTAGTAATTCGTTTAATATCGCAATAAACCATAGTAAATCAGACATATTGAACGAGGTTTACTGTTACTTTGCAAAGATGTCCCCTCATTCCCTTGACTCACAAGACGATCCCCTGGTATCTGCCTGCCCCGCTTCTGTACCACTAGATCCCCCTACTCTTTTGAACAATGATATAAAATTCTTTCCCCTCTCTTCTGATGGCCGCATCGCGACAAAAACCAAGTTTAGCACCATAGATGCCTTATTAGACTCCGGAGCGCAACGTAGTATCATCACGCTTGCCTCCGTACGTGCATTCTGTCCCGACGACTCATTCCCACGGCAAGCCTCGGCCAGCAAGATTGTTGTGGTTGCAGAGGGCAGCTCAGTCCCTATCCACTTTCAAACCCATCTTAATCTACTTATCGGGGATCAAGAGTGCCTTGTCTGCTTTCAGGTGGTCCCTGACTTACAATATCCCGTTATACTGGGGCGCGATTTTTTTACGGCTTATGGCGTAGTCCTTGACTTCGCTCAACGCGGTGTTGCCTTTAAATTGTCCCCGAAATTACGTCTGTCTGAAACAATCAGAATCCCTGCCAAGTCTGAATTTATAACTCATGCTCGCCTCAAACCTAGTAATCTGTCTGGCCTTTTGGGTGTTTGCACTATGGATGGTGAATTACCCTCCTACCCTGAGGTTGCCATGGCAAGAGTTTTTGCTACTGTCCATGACGACCAGAGGGTGCCCGTACGTTTAATGAATATGGCCGATAATGCCATCACCTTACCAAAAGGCGTTGCAGTTGGCTATTTCGACCCCATTCCCCTTGGTTCCGAGCCGCAAGAACTTCCCACTTTGGACCTTACATGGGGAGCCCCTGCCGGTGACGCCACAAATGATATAGAATTAGCTCCCATTTCGGCATCTACTGCCGATCCAGACCCCCATCACAAAATTGACCTTACAAATTCTGATCTGTCATCCACCCAGAAAGACTCCCTGAAACGTCTCATTTCGTCTTTTAGTGACATATTCACAACCCGTGATGGCGAGTTCGGCGACACGAATGTTGTTCAACATACCATTTATCTCAAAGGGTCGGTTAGTCCCATTAAGCTACGGCCATATCGTGCCGGTTATAAGCAAAGGGGTATTATAGACAAAGAGGTACAACGCCTCCTAGATAAAGACATTATTCGACCCTCCAGCAGTCCGTGGGCTTTCCCAGCCGTTCTAGTTGAGAAGCCAGCCCAAGACGGCACTGTCTCATATCGCATGTGCATAGACTTTCGGAAGCTTAATGAAGTCACCGTGCCTGACTCTTTCCCGTTGCCGCATATTCAGGACACCCTAGACAGTTTGGGAGCTCGTAGATTAACACACATAAGCACACTTGACCTCATGGGCGGGTTCCACCAAGTGAGCGTTCACCCCGACTCCCGACCCCTGACCGCCTTCATCACCCACCGTGGTCTTTATGAATATAAACGTCTCCCGTTTGGTGTCATCAACGGACCCCCAACATTCCAACGTCTCATGGAGACTGTGTTACAGGGCCTCTCTGACCTCTGCCTTATATATTTGGACGATGTCCTGGTCCACAGCCCTTCTTTCGAGCGTCATTTGACCGATCTTACGCGAGTTTTTACGCGTTTCCGCAAGGCTAAATTGAAACTCCGCACTGACAAATGTTTTTTTCGCGAAAAAACAGGTTAAATACCTCGGTCACATCATATCTAAAAATGGCATAGAAGTAGATCCCTCGAAAACTACGGCTGTTGACGAATACCCTGTACCCACCTCTTGCAAAGATGTACGAGCCTTTCTGGGATTGTCAGGATATTATCGTCGGTTTGTGGAGGGATATGCGAAAATTGCTCAGCCGCTCAATGTTCTTACCAGTAAAAAGAGCACATTTGAATGGGATAAAATAAAACAGGCTGCCTTCGACTCTCTCAAGGCGAAATTGGTATCGGCTCTGATACTAGCTTTCCCTCGCATTGAGCCCGATAACCCATTCATCATTACGACTGATGCCAGTCTTTTTGCGATCGGAAACGTTTTAAGCCAATTACAGGATGGTTCCGAGCGTGTCATTGCTTATGGTGGCCGAGCCCTAAATCCCGCTGAGCAAAATTATACATGTACCGAGCGGGAATGCCTCAGCATCATTGCTGCTTGTAAACAACATGAGCCGTATCTCAAATACGAGAAATTCACTATCGTGACTGACCATTCTGCCCTACAATGGCTATTTCGTTCTGAACCTAAAGGCCGCCTGGGAAGGTGGATGCTGACCCTTCAACAATTTCGTTATGAGATTGTCCACAAACAAGGGAAATCGATCCCGCACGCTGACAGCCTCAGTCGCCGCACGTATCCGTTGGAACCGGGCCCCACCCCGGAGCTAGAACTTAAATTGGCTGCTGTCTCTGACCTGCCCTGCGATATTGACCCTCAACCGGTCCCCCCCGATGAGGCTGCCCAATGTTTGTCTGATCTTAACCAGTCGTCCGGCACTTTGTACACCTTCAATGACATCGGTGTGAAACAATCTGCTGATCCCTCCCTTCAGTCCTTCATCAAGTATTTCAAGTCAGCCCACCTCCCTTCAACCCAGCGCGAGGCCCGCAAACTCCTCGCACAAGTAGATGACTATTACTTGCAAGAAGATGTGTTATTTCATTTGTACGTGACCCCAGGTAAGGGTCCGGCTAAGGACCGTTGCAAAACTCAACTGGTTATCCCACCCACCCTACGCCATGATTTACTCGAGGCTTTTCATGATAGCTCGTTGGGTGCTAATTTGGGAACTGACAAATTGTATTCTACAATTCGCCAGAAATATTATTGGCCCGGTATGCATAGTGATATCATGAACTGGGTTCAGTCCTGCCCAGTTTGTAGTAAAACTAGTAAACTCCCGAAAAATAGACAAGGTTCCCTGCGCCCTATTCCTGTTTCACGCCCCTTCCAGCGGGTTCACACTGATCTTATCGGCCCACTCCCCAAAACAGACCGCGGTAACAAATATATTCTTGTTTTTCAAGACAAACAAGACTCTCACACGTTTCCCTGAAGCCTTTCCCCTCCCTGATCAGTCAGCCGTCTCGGTGGCAGAACGCCTTTTTGAAGATATTTGGTGCCACTGGGGAAATGTTGAATCTATTGTAAGCGACCGTGGTGGGTGTTACGCTAGCGTAATCGCTGAGGAGTTGTGTAAATTGATGCAGGCTCGAAAGGTCATGACTACGCCTTACTGCCCTCGTAGCAATGGAATGGCCGAACGCAGCGTTCAGTCAACATGGGTGCTGAGAAATTTTTCTCAGAAGACTGAGAATTGTGAGAGTCACAATTTTGGAGACTGAGGATACGCACCAATGGTGCGTACCATTGCGCCGAAGGCGCAATTAAACTAGGGGGGTACGGGGGCATGCCCCCCCGAAAATTTTTGTCATTTTCTTGTATTTTGGTGCATTTTGGTGCATTCTGAGCAAAAAAATGCATAGCTGATGAAAGTTGCTTTCCTGTTGTACTTTGACTTGTTCATAGTTGATAAAAAAAATGCTTACCTGCTGTACTTGTTCATGTTGAATGTTCATTGTTGATAAAAAAAAATGCTTACCTGGCTGGGTCAGTTTTACCACAGCAATGTCATTAAGGGTGTGCCTTACCTGATTGATTTTGCATTGTGAGCATTAAATCATTACTACCTTGCTGCTAGGGAAGTCTGGAGTGCTGGTGGGGACAGTTTTACCACAGCTGCCAAGGGACAGTTTAACCAGCAATGTCAAACTCACTTTTGACTTGACTTAAAATATTTCATGATGTTACCAATTTTTTTCATGTGTGGTTTGAACTGTTCAATGATATGAGTGCAAAAACAGATTTGGCGAAGCTAATTCCCCAGTTCCTGAAATTAATTTTCTATGGCTATTATTTTTGGAAAAAGAATCAAACCAAGCAGGAGTAGATGCACATTACAAAACAATGGTTGAACAATGGTGTACATTCATTTTTATTGTTTCTGGACTTGCCAAGGGTGCACAGGCTCAGAAACTAAGAAGCATATCTGATTTTCTTCTCCAAAAATGTCATGCTTCGTTAACACCGCTGGGTATCAACATGACAGATCAGAGAAGATATTGATTTAAAAAAATCAAAGATGCTCCTAGTGGCCTCCTTGGAACATGACACAGCATGAACATAAACAAGTTAAGTTTTTACCAATGCTCATCCAGTGGTGTGCAACATGGTCAATAAATAATAATACTGTTTTTTAAAACTTTGGAGTGTGTGATTATTTTGTGTTTATTTTGCATTCAAATTGTTAATGGCATGCATGGCTGTGCCACATAATATTTAATTTTAACAAAATAATTTATCTTTAAGTCCTTCTTTTGTAAAATATAGCGATCAATTTAATTGAATGACAGATTATGAGCAGCAGAGCAAGCATTGCTACCCATGCACATGATTTGTATCCATGGCCATGTGCTTTAAGATCATGTAACAAAAGAATGTATGATCAATGCCTAAATCAAGTACATTAAAAAAAAAATTTCATTTTTTTTCTTGGAGAATATCATTTAAGAACAAATAAAGGGTTCAATTCAATTGAAATAAATTTATTATGGGCAGCTGATGAAGCATGGCCATGTGCTATGCGGTTATCTAACAGATCTAACATGGCCATGTGCTTTGGACCATATTGAAAATCAATGTTTAAATATGTTGAATATGCTATCCAGGTAAAATAAAGGTATCTTATCTTATCTTATCTTATTGAGAGAATGTATGGATTATCTACCAAAAGAATGTATCATCATAGATTAACCTTAAACCAATTCAAAACAAATAAGTTTTTCAGTAGTTCAAGTCTTCAGTACAAACCTGTGTTTAACTTACCAAATGTGTAATCTATTCAATTTGGCTTGAAAATTCTTGATTCCAATCTGATAACTGCAGAACATTGACAATTTTCACAGAGATGCATAAGGGGCGATCCATTTGATTTTTGTGGGGTGGGGTGGGAGATTTTGGAAAAAAAATTTATTCACCCACCCCATCCCAGAAAAAAAATTTATTCATTCACCCTACCAAAAAAAAATAATTTATTCATCCACCCTACCAAAGAAAAAAAATTTATTCATCCACCTCCTTCCAGTTTTTCTATCTTCTATATGGATTGCTTGAAATGAAGGATCAGAGTCTGGGGAAGCAACAAGAAAAAACATTTATTCACCCACCCCACACCAGAAAAAAAATTTATTCACCCACCCCACACCAGCAAAAAAATTTATTCACCCACCCCACACCAGAAAAAAAATTTATTCACCCACCCCACACCAGAAAAAAAATTTATTCACCCACCCCACACCAGAAAAAAAAATTATTCACCCACCCCACACCAGAAAAAAAATTTATTCACCCACCCCACACCAGAAAAAAAAATTATTCACCCACCCCACACCAGAAAATAAATTTATTCACCCACCCCACACCAGAAAAAAAATTTATTCACCCACCCCACACCAGAAAAAAAAATTATTCATCCACCCTACCAAAGAAAAAAAATTTATTCATCCAGTACTGCTGTCCCACCCCACCCCACAAAAATCAAATGGATCGCCCCTAATGTTGAAGAAGGATGCTGAGATGTCTCGAACATCCAGTGTTTAAAATTCACGCTAAATGTTATTTCATTATTTGTGGTATCCATTAAAAAGCGAAAGATAGAAATCTAGAGTCGCAATATTTTTCGACCAATAAGAATTCTCGTATTATACCGTGTTCGTCTTCATTTGTCTCGGCCAATCAGATTCCGTCTTATACGCTTTGGAATTTCAAGATGGCGTTCCTCTTGTTATCAATCGCTACGATGTTTTAGCGATGGCCTGCAAAGGTAAAATTTGTTCTGTGCATTAGATTTTGGCTTTAAATAAATGTTTTAGCGTTACGTCGCGATGGACGCTTTGGAAATCCAAGATGGCGCGCGTTCTTCGCTACGTGTTTTGTTGATAATTTGCGTAATAAATTTTGGCTTTAAAAATACGTCAAAAGACGGAAGATTTTTGTCCAAACTCAAAAGACGGAAGATTTTTGCCCAAAGACGGAATTCCGTCTCAAGACGGAGCCTCAGCACCCATGAGTCAATCTCAAAAAATCTGACACGTCTTTGCCATGATAAACCTACTTCTTGGGATTTGTTCTTGCCCTCTGCGTTGTTTGCCATGCGATCGTCGGTACACCAAGCCACGATGTATAGCCCGTTATTCTTAATGACTGGCCGTGATGCCAAACACCCGTTTGAGACATCCCTGCCCGACCCTACACACCCCAGTCCCTCTGTCCGGCACTACGTACGTAACATGTTTGAACGTGTTGAGACCGCCCGCAAATGGGCGAAGGAAAATAACGAAGTCATGCAAGCTAAAATGAAGTCTTATCATGATTCTCGGAATAAAGGTTGGAAGTTTCAAGTTGGTGATAAAGTATGGATTTACTCCCCCGCCATCAAAGTCCCTGGCCGTAAGCTTAAATCCCCCTACAGTGGCCCATATTACTTGATCGAGCAAACTGCTCCACTCAATTTCAAAGTGCGTGCATGTGACACCCACGTAGAACCCAAGTCCTCTATTCATGTTAACAGATTTCGCCCTTGCGTCACGCGTTTCGATCGCCCCGTTTCCCCGCTGCAATTCGAAGACGGCAATCCACCGGGTGACGACCTCCCGGCAGATGCAATCCCACCCTCGGACCTTTTGCCGGAGAATGACCCTCCAGACCCTGGTGGTAGTGATGTACCCGCTCAAGCTGCCGTCCCACCCGACTCTGATGCTGATGACGCGGACGAAGAGTCTGATACACAGTATGAAATTGAGCGTATTCTGAAACAGCGTAAGGGCTCGCAAGAAATGGAATACCTGATTAAATGGAAAAATTATAGTACCAAAGACAATACATGGGAACCGTTTTCCTTCTTGGGAAAAAAGACTCAGGCAGATGTACTTGCCACCCCTCCCCCTACTGTACGGGAACGAAAAAAGTGAATTGATTAGTTTGTTAGGTGTTGTATTGTTGTAGATTTTGTCGTTTCTTACAAATCCCTTCCCTTATTCGTTGTGTTTAGTTGTTGCTTCAGCCGCACATAATTGTCTCTATATTCTTTGTTAACTCGCTTCTCGTACCCTACAAACAGCCTGCTATAATTGCCTTCGCCGAAAATCGATTTGTACACGAGGTTGCCAATTTGGACATCCTATCCCACTTTGTTTCACAAGCAACCTTTCGGGTACTTTACTCTGATGACCCTAGTATGGCCCCGTTTATGTCGGCTTATTAGAATTTATTTATGTATAGCCTTGTTCTTCATGATGATTCGATTGACATCTGTTTTCCCACATTTCCATGTGGCCTTTTGTCCGTTGTTGGTGGCACTCTGATCTGTGCCCATCGGACCCTTACTAATTGACCCTGTGAAATTGGCTTCTATCCTCGTTAGTGTGTCTCCCTCTGTTCCGCGCATGACTCATGACAGGCTGCCTGCCACTTTGTTACCTGCGTGCGCAGGATTGGATGCTGTGTACGCGTTGCTGCTGGGATGATATAGCGGTTCCGCTGACATCCCAGACACTTTCAGCTCCCGCGCCTTCAAGTAGCTTCCTCGCTTCATCCTGCCTACGTGCTTCGTTTCATCGTAGTGGTCTCCACATTCCGTGTGTTAGATTGACTTTTGTGTTGCTGACTGGCCAGTTCTTAAAGTTGTGTCCCACTACACATTATCGTGAGTATTCTCATTTTTTACAGTGGATCCTTCTTTTGATATAGTAATACTTGTGTCTCTGACTATACGTTGACTTCTGACTTGACTTTGACGACTTTCCAGCGTTGTAGCCTAAAACGTGAGTGTTTCCTCTGGTCCTCTTGCAAATAAATATGTTGATTGAGCCATGACTACTTAATCACAAACAATAACGAAGTTCTGCATTGCAATGAATAGCGCTTGATATTTGACGGTTACTTCAACGTTCATTTTTCTTTACTTATGCCGCAAACAGTAGTATAGTTTGCGAAGGCGACGCATCACACAGGGTGTTGGATGGTTGCACCAAAGTTTCTTAATCGGCACGTAGACCGCAGACAGTGATAAAGTTTGCGCAGGCAACGCATTACACGGGGTGTTCAATGGTTGCGTTTTGCTTTCATATTTGCATTTGTTCCGTAGACTAAGAAACAGAGTTTACAAAGGCAACGCATCGCACTGGGTGATCGATGGTTGCATCGGACTTTATTATCCCCACTTTTACCGCCAAAAGTTGTTAAGTTTGCGAAAAAGTGACGCATCACATAAAGTGCTTGGTAATTTGCATCGAGAATTCGTATCTTTCACTTATACCGCAAGCAGTAATAGAGCTTGTGCAGGCAACACATTACACGGGGTGTTCAATGGTTGCGTTTTTGGTTTCTTATTCCCATTTATTCCGTAAACTAGTAAACGAAGTTTACGTAGACAACGCATTACACGGGGTGTTCAATGGTTGTATTTTGGTTCCCCGCTTCTTCTCTATACCGTAAACAAGGATCGATAGGTTTACGAAGACAGTGCATTCCACAGGGTGTTGGTTGGCTGTATTACTCAAACTGTCCCTCTCTGTACCACAACAGTAATGGAGTTGTGAAGACGGCGCATTCCACGGCGTTGGGTGGCTGTATCTTATGTATATTCCGCGCGATCGGGTGTAAGACGCGATGAAATGTTTAAAGTATATTCCGCGCCTCGGGACACAGGCTGTGATGTTTTTTGCGCACTCCTCCACAAAAGATGGATGGATTGCCTTCTGTACCGGTACATGGACGATTTTTTTTTAAAAAAGGCTCATGAGTATTTACGCAGAGTGACGGTTACAACTGCTGTTTTGATAGCATTTTTCGACGACACACTACGACGGTTAGCCTGATCCGGATGTTTGACTTCACTTTTATATAGCTCACGCCGCTAATAACGCTGTGTTTGTTGGTTGCTCTAGTACACACTGTGCTGATTATTATTAAGTTGACTGCTTGATGCGAGTCGTAAGTGCCGTTTCACGCCGACCCTGTAATTTATCTTATGTCAATTATATGTTCGTTGTTCGGATCTATTTGAAGTAGAAGACTGCCTTTTTACTACCGATGTTAGACTGTACGTTGACACCCTATTAGCTGTTTGATGCTAGATCTTATCTTATGATGTAGACTGTGTTCTTGTATCTTATACCATGTTATTATCTCATCTCTACTCCTCGGTTACGTAGCCTGACCATGTGCTATTCAATTTACACAGACTTTGATAGCATGCTTCCTTACCAGTTTTTCATTCTTCTCTTTCACACCCACATGCCTGAGTAACTTAACTAATCATTGAATCGTTCACCCTCCAGGTGAGACGACTATGTTCCTGTCATGACTCCTGCAGACACTCCTATCACCCTTCCTGATGCTCCACCACTAGCCTTTCTTTCGGACGAGGAAGTTAACGACATTTTGGACGCACTCCCCAGTGATAAAACTTTATGGGCTAAAGTTTTTGATACAGAAGACCCGTCATTTCCGATCCCCACTGTCCCTTTACATACGCCACCAGCTTCTGTCTCTCCCGATCCTTCTGTACCCCTCCCTCGTTTTGCCTCAATAAACGGCAGACCTCACCTCCTCCCCATTACTCCACAATTTTCACCTGCCCTTCATTCACCACGTATTCCACCCCCGCCTCCCACTCCACAGCGGCCAGATCCCAGTGCCACGTGTCCCGTTCTCTAAGTCCCCCGCGACCAACCCGCCTTCGCCTCAGTGGTACAGGCGTGCCCCAAGTGCAACGCTAGTGTCCGCGTTCAAGAATTCACTCTTATCCCTTATCATTGCTTGACTCGTTTGGGCCCGAGTACTCGCTTCTAAAAAGTCATGTATGAAATTTGGGTCCTTTTGGTGCTTGCACCCACGGTGTCTGCTGTCAGTGTTTTGGGCCGCCCAAATGTCGGTGCCCTCCTTACCAAACAAGGTTACGTTGCAAACAGTGCAGCGACATGGCAAGTCACGTTTGCCGTCCCACATCTTGAGCTACCGGCTTCTACGCCTCCGTTCAGCATGTGTGATGAAGAAATCCCGTTGGTTCTCTCCCCCCGACGAAGGCGAGATGTGTCTATCGCCCACGGTTTTTGTACCACCTTTGGTTCCATAACTGCTGCTTACTGGAATCTTAACGATTCCCTCACTAACCATATCCATCGCTATTGGCGATCTATCAAGAAACTGTGGCCGATCACGCAGCCCCCACCCCGCAAGAACGGACGACAGAAACGTTCGTTCCTACCATTTGTAGGTTCCTTCCTCGGCTCTGCTTTCGGTTTGGTCACTGACAAACAACGAAATAAACTGATGAAGAGAGTTAGCGTGGTGGAAAGTAATTCCAAATGCTTGCAAACTAATCTCAATGCCCTGCATGCCCAAACCTCTTCACTGGTGAGAGTTACAAACGAACGCTTGGACATTGTTTCTGATGGGGTGGTAAATAATACTTTGAACATTGCCAGACTTCTCCACAACAGTGAGTCACTTGTTCACAGACTCGAAGTTGTGCAGGTCCAGACCGATGCCCAACGACTCCTTTTGAGATCTTTATCTGATTTCACATATGCCAGTGTTTCTGAAATTGGTCACATTCAAGCCTTAACATTATTAGAATCAGAGGCACGGGCAACCCTTCTTGCTTTAGAAACCATTGCTGAAAACAAGTTATCTCCCATTTTGGTCCCCCCTGATGTGTTGCATAAATCCATGAGACAGGTTGCTAGATTACTGCGTGTGCAGTACCCAAACTTCAAGTTGATGTATGACCAACCGAGTGCTATTTACGCCATTCCAGGCGTAACGGCCCTCAACAGTGACTCCCATTTGTATATTGATGTTAGCCTGCCACTTGTGGTGAAAGATAATGCCTTCACAATATATGAGGTATCGTCTTTCCCGATACCGACGGGAGGCAAGAAGCCAAATCAATTCACTCGTCTCTCGGGGTTCTCCGATTTCATTGGTATATCCCGTGATGAGAGATTCTACATAGAATTGTCTAGGGCTGATTTGGCAGAATGTTTTGGGACAGGCGTTCGCCATTGCTACAGGACCTTCCCGGAATTTCCGGTTGACATCCCGTCTTGTGCTTTGTCCATTTATAAAGGCGAAGTTCGTGACATTATGTCATATTGCCAAGTAGATCTCATAGAGCTTAAATCATCGTTGCGCGTTGTCAGGGATTTGCAGAACTCATCCTTTTTAGTCATCGGCCATAGTGAACCTTGGTTGGTCACGTGTCAGTTAGATGTAACCCCCACTGAAGTTGAACCCTGCACTTTCTGCGCATTGACTCTGGGTTGCGGGTGTAGTATGCGATCTAGTTCGGGCGTGTATATACCGCCGAGCCTGATCCATTGTGACAAAAATGTCATGACTCGGGTGGCTAAGTCCTACATCGCAAATTTATTGTTTATTTCCCTGTTTCACAATGACACTGCCATGCATGGCATGACAGCTGACACCTTGTTCCCTGAGCCGCCTGGTTTAGAGGTACCGGATTTAGACTTGCTAACTTTGGGCGTAGATGAGTTCGTTGACAGACAGGGTATGGTCATTGCCGACCTAAATCGCACCGCTTCTGCATGGAAAGATTCACAAGTTCCATACATTGACCCCTCATGGACCTTGCCAGGTAGTTTTACTACACAAGACAGCCCAGGTTGGCTTAGCCTCCTAAATACAATCGGTACTGGATTATCCATAGCATGCGCGATTTGCCTGTTTGTCCTACACGGCAAATATGCACATCTTCAAAAGACAGTCTTATTGTACCAACTCAGCCAGGTGCCCGCTTCAGATGCCTCGCCCATTTTCCCCAATTCCCGTCCCCTACATCTGTTTGACCTCATTGGCCTTGCTGCCTTGTCCTTTGTTGCCACGGTCCTTGTGTCCCAGAAGATCTATTGTATTTATCGCCGTAGACACGACTTGTCCTCAGTCATGCGCATGTTTGACCGAGACACGAAATGCCCTAGGTCGTTCCCTGGTTGTATTAAAGTTGCCCCTGGTGAGGCAATGCCACACGCTGAACTTTCAGGCGGATGCCTTAACCGCCACCTCATAATTGACTGGGATATGACCATGTTACGTGACACACATCGTGAGCTCAAGTTCCACATGCCCTCTGTTATCAATGTGCCCTTACACCTCAGGATGCTCACTAAGTCTGTCATATCTTCCTCCCACGCCCTAAATTTGCTTATTGGATGCGACAGCTATTATATACTCCACGCACTGCCCTCTGACTTACCCTTACGCCCCCGTGGCAACGTTCTTACCCCCCTCAGCCGAAAAGCCCTGTCATCACCTGATGATCCCCGTAAACAAGATAAGAGACGTTGCATTAGGCATTTCAACTCCGTTTTCCCCCACATTTGACCAATTGCATGACGATCACCAGGACAACAATCGCTCTACACGTAAGGGTGTACTGTCCCCCGCTAAATCATCACCCTGCCTGACATTCCATGAACCCCCCACGAAGAAGGTTCAGTGGGGCGATCATACAAATACAGAGATCACACCCGGGGATACACCAGTCACCTTGGGTGATCGACTGTAGATATTTACAGGAAACAAAAAGACAATATACAAGATATACTAATAGAAAGATAGGTGGCGCCTGCTTCCGGGTGCGATATTCACTCACCAGTTTCCCTTTCAGGCATATAATCACCCCCTTTCCTTTGAGGACTTTCAATTTCGGTAAGTATGGCTGACCCCTCATCCCAGCCTCAGGTAAGTTCTCCCTCAAAGGATAACCAGATGGTACCCATGGAGTCACAAAAATTCAAAATGGATATGTTTGAATTACACCTGCTAGCTTCATTTGTCACGAATTCTGCCACGCCAACCTTGCCTCTCCATTTTACCTCACAAATTCTAATCAAAATCAGGACTAACGCGGCACTGGCCGGCGTATTAGCCTACTATGTTCTTTATCATGACAACGCTAGTTGTTATGTTTGTTTTGAATTGGACAAACCTTGCAGCTCCAAATGCCTTGAGAAATTAGCACTCCGCTTCTTGAAGCTATTTTTCGGGTCCAATCCCATGACATGGGCCATGGCCGAACGCGTTGTGCGTCGAGCCCTTTCATATTTTCGCCTGGAAGGCAGAGACATTTTTTCTCCTAAGTATTTCATGGCTTTAGCATCATTAGACCCGTGGCTGTCATTTATTTCCGTTCACACTCCTGGTGTCCCAGACTCTGTGGGTACTCGCCCTCCCTCTGTGGAGTGAAACGCTCTACTAAATGCTTTTAATTCAGGTGCTTATAATCTTTACGGTGCGGTGTATTTTGCGTATTTTTCGCTCACCCCCTCTTTACAATTGTCTAACACCACTAACGTTTAACACTCAAAGGATTATTGTTTTTAACTCTGACATATGTATTATTCATAGAAAACGTTTTGGGCTAGATTTTATTTATTTTACCGTTTAATGCTTTATATTATCACGTGTTGTCTTTGATGTTTTACTTCCAGATGGTTTACCTCGAGGACCCTGATGAATTCACATCTCGCTATGCCTCACGGCGCGAGATTTTCTTCACTGAGGTATGTAGCACCCCTATAGGAAACCTCCCTATGGAGCGGTATTTGACGCTGGAATCGATCATCTCTCATAGAGATGGTAACGTTGCGCTGGCGGGAACCACCAGGTGTCTCCCTCGGTTCATAGATGTTCCGAGAGAGTGTGCCCCAGACAGGAGAGTGCCTTTTCTCCATAGCTTCAGTGCCTTTCGGTTTGTGGTTATGGAGATACACACTTCTTGTGGGTTGGGATTTTATGATATTCCCCGTGGCACCCACAAGTCGTTTATTATGACCCTCTCTGAAGTATGCCATTTCGCATACTTCCCTAACCTTGCAATAATGGTGCATAGAATATTATCGGACTGTGTCTGTTGTATGCTGGCCCCGTTGCCTGACATATACAGCATCCCCTTACTAACTCCCCCTGAGCTTTACTTTGACTTACTTGGCCCCCCCTTAAAATTCCGTGGCCCCGTGTCCGACCTGCTCCCACCTGTCACTGAATCTCAGGTGGTTGTCTTTTCAGATTATATATTACCCCATTCACCCTTGTCTAAGATCTTCTCCCCCAAACCACGTTTTAGGACTGCCCGCCCTGACCCCTCATATGGTGGCTACAGGTTTTTTCTATTTGCCCTTTGTCCCTACAGGACCCCTCCCCCAGGCTGTTTGCCATGATCGTCTGTCGTCTTCCCCCTTCAGTACCCCTTGTGCCCTATTCATCAGAAATGCTGTACACTCCGTTTCGGGTTGCCTTAATCAAACCCCTGTCCTCATTCCTACTCCCACGGACGCCCTTTGTATCCCCCCACCCGCCTCTCCCGACCCTTTCGCCACTTCCTTAAATTTCCCAGCTTCCTGGCCCTTGTGTTCAAGTCCTCCGATACGTTCTTGGCCATCTCACGGAACCCGCAAACCTTTATGTTTTGATTGTGCATTTAGACCAAAATCACCCCCTACATCTGATTTTTAACAAACTTCCTTGCCCCTTCATCTTCACGACAACATTTGACACCTTTAGTGATTAAACTTCAAAGGTTTTCTTTTTCACATACTTTACACATCTCATTTTATTACTCCACATCTTTTCTTACATCATTATCACACTTTGATATTCACTTTGATTACATCACCCCTTGCCCCATTACCCACTACCCTTTGGCATCTGGCCATTTAATTTACCCGTTTAACCCCTGTTCCCTTCACCCCACACCCATTTAACATCTTTTGTTAAAATATCTCAGTCACTTTACATTGTCCTCATGTTAGTCTTTGTTTGTTAATTGTTTTACAATCCTTCCATAATCACACATTTTCACCATAGTCCATACTGTAAGAGTCCAGCTTCTCACCCCTTTGTCGCCCCATCTCCCTATTTCACGAGTCCCGACTGTATCACAGATTGCTTCAGCACCAGTCCCTGGTTGTTTTATGGCACGTTGCTGTCACCAGCTATCACAGGTGTCCTTTAAATATCACAGCAGTTTACACCACGTACTTCGGGTGTTTTTGCTAGCACAGCAGTTTCACACTGCACCCGTTTATATTTAGCCAGGTAGTCTTAATCTCAGCGGCTGTCGACCGTCACTCGACCTTGACGATGCTGCACTCGCATTGTCCTGTGTTCATTACTTCGCGGCACATACTTGCACGTTCTCTTATCTGAACGTGTTGTGTTTTGACCATCACGGAGTTGTCATTTAGCCTCCCGGTCCACACTGTCTGCTATTCTGTTCATTGGTGTATGCGAATACATGCATTTACACCCAGCTGTGCAGTCACCTGTGACGGTCCGGTAGCTTCATTATATGGCACCTGCTCACAGTTCATTGCTACCAGCGGTGCCTCCCCACCTGTGCCACGCAGGCTAATTACAGTCTCTCGGCCCCTTCGCCGGCTGGTGCGTTGCACTAGTAGACTGCTTCGGAAGGCGGTCTTCTCGGAGGCCCTTCCCACAAACTCCTGTCTATCTAATCATACCTGTACACTAATTCACATATAATCTCTGTTTGAAAGGTTGAAGTACCTTTCAAGCAGCCGACCGCCCTGTTCAGAAAGGACGGGGTGACGAGTTCCGAAAGTATATGACGCCGAAGTTTTGAAAATCGTCATAAAAGCATTGACCCCTTTTTGAATATTAAATTTCTTCAAATTTTGATATAATTTTGAACTAGAATTTGGAATCCCCATTTCAGACTACCCTGTACATACAAAAAAAATATAGTCATGGCATTCCTTGTGAGCGACGTGAGCGAATCATCAAACAAAATCATTTAATAGTCCCTACTTTAAAACCAACACACACAATAAATAGCTGCCTACTTTACTTGATCACAAACAATCTGGATTAAAACAATAGGTTGATTGAAGCACCAATCACTGTGCTTATCTCAGCACTAATCACAGTGCTGCCCACCCCGCTCACAAGGAGAATTTCAAAACCCCCAATAAAAATTAGAAAAATCCGAATATGAAAAAAAACTAAAACCTTTAACAGCCCTACCCGCTTATCTACCTAACCCCACCCTCAAAAAAATCTACACTACCTCCCCCCCAGGTCCCTCCACCGCCCTCAACCCCTCCTGCCGCCGCTCCCTAATCCGCCGTTGCCGCGCTTGATAGATCTGAAAAATATGTTCATATTACTGTTCGTATAACAATCTCTGTGCGATGTCACATGCAGCATCCACACATTTTGTTTCACTTACCGTTGGGTCACTCTGACATTAGCTTTTGGTCCATCCTCCGCCTTTCTCTGTTTCGTCCCCCCTTTTACATAACAACCCCCCCTCATCCTTACCGCTACGCAGGTCGATGTTTGACCTTTGACACCTGAGTTTGGTGTTTCTCCGTGATCACTTCACTTCTCTCTTTGTTTCCCATTTTACCCTTTCCCACTCACCCCACATGTGTATTACCTAGTCACCTTGTTCATGACCATTTTTCCACGCCATCGTGGATGCGCACTTTTAAGTCCTGCACGAATCTGTCTGTTCGTCTCGTTGGCTAGACAGTGCTGTCTGGGAGCTGAGCCCCGCCCTCCACTTCGTCAAGAGAAACTTTCCACCACTAGTTTCCTAACCCGGCAGTTTCAAATTGATCCCTCCGATGCTGGATCCTACCCACGATGATTACATTTTCTGACTAAACCCGATCACTTCCGACTTTGCCTGTGTCACAGTTCAATTCTTGACATGTTTCCCTTTCTACCTACGTGTTTTGTTAGGATATTTGACCAGTGGTCACCCTGACACATCCCTGTTCTTCTTGCTGATCCATGCCGGTGATCTAATGCCGGGGCCATCTTTCTCCATCAGCCTTCATACACGCCCCACTTTGTTATCGCTATTTCTCCCTGACAAACAATTTACGGGATGAAAATTGTACTTACCCTGTAGCCGGCAACGGCGACATCCACGATAAGGTGGGCAAATTCTGCCCACAACCATCCTCCATCGATTTATCGATGGAGGATGGTTGTGGGCTCTCTCTTCTACGTCTGCGATCAGAGCTGAGATGTCCATGACTGACCTTGCACCTGCGCGGTGCGTATGTCCTCGCCGCTTGACGGCGCTCCACATCTTGGCCCGATTGTCCTTCCTTGCAAGTATGTGGCGATATTTGTTTTAAAACACCACTTTATTTCTCTTATTCTCTTCTGTCCCGCCTTATACCTCTATTTATTGCTTTTACGTCATGACAGTTCCCCCTGCCCTACACCCCCTGACGTCCAAATATGGTCCATGTCTCACGCTTAAACGTTGCGTCATTTTGGGATTTCTGCCAGCTCGTCTGCTCGAGGGCTGTCCCAAAAGTCGTCCGAGGATTATTTTTCTCATTATATCAACCTGCATTTTTCTTGCCCTTTTCTTTGCCCCATGAATATTTCTTTCATGTACCATGTCAGCCTTCACTTTCGTAGCCCCACGTTTCTTTAGATTGTTCCGGTTGATATTTTTGGACGTCTCTTTCCCTCGTTCTCATGGAGGAGTTTGTTGTATTTATTTTTGTCCGCGACCCCTCCTCACCCCTTTAACTTCGACCAACTTTGAACCGTCTTACAGATTGATGGCAGTGATGACAGCTCGCTCCCATTCTTTTACATTGTGCTCCAAACATTAATTTGTCACCTTTTTTTTGTTTAGTTTTCTTGTTACAGCACTTTTGTGGAATTGCCATGTGGGGTCTCCCTATGCAAGAAGGTCACTACGTACACTTACCCATAGATCAATATTACCCCTGTGGGTTGGGGAATTAGAATATATAATGTGGGCCTGCTCTCAAGCAGTGCAGACGTGTCTAGCCTGAGCTCCTGATTAAAACCTTCAAATCTTTGTTTAAGTTGAAGACAACACCATCGTTGGATAAGTATATATAAACGTATATATACCAGGTGCGTATAACATTGAATTAAATATACAAAGCAAAAGTATAATAGTATTTCTCCACTGAATATAATATTTCTTGGAAAGAAATATTGAGTGAACAGTGAAAACAAGTTTGAAACATAAGACCCACATCATTTGACAGGTTAATCCGGGGTGTCAGTGCACAAAGCTTGGCCTGCTAGACAATAGCTCTACCTCAAACAGTTCTGGCCCAAGTAAGCCTACCTTGAGCAAATTAACAGTTGCACTAAGAACCCCTATATTTGGTGGCAACTTATTCTTGCTTTTGATTTTCTCCATATAGAAAATTGAAACTATTCAGTTAAATTCCTCCACATAGGAATTATTTTCTAGTCTTGATTCTCTCCACATAGAGAATTGGAAATATTATATTTAAACTCCTCCATATAGGGTTTATTTATGGTCTTGATTTTTCTCCATATAGAAAATTAAGAAGATTAATTTTTAACTCTTCCATACAGGAGTTAAATCTGGTTCTATTTTTTCTCCATATAGAAAATTAGAACAGTATATACAAGTGTGTACTATCTCCATATAGGAATACATACTTAAATAAATATTATTTCTCTCCACATAGAGAATTATTATTAGTTTGTGTTAGACCTCCATATAGGGTAACACTTGAATATTTGTATATTGCCTACATACAGGAATATACAGAATATACAGGAATATACAAAATATACAGAATATACAGAATATACAGGAATTTACACAATATACAGAATATACAGAATATTAATAAAATTCGATTTCTCTCCATACAGAGAAATACAGAGTGAGTGTTTTACTTTCATACAAGATAACACTCAGTATATTTCTTATATTTTTTCAACTCTTCCATACAGGAGTTAAATCTGGTTCTATTTTTTCTCCATATAGAAAATTAGAACAGTGTATACAAGTGTGTACTACCTCCATATAGGAATACATACTTAAATAAATATTATTTCTCTCCACATAGAGAATTATTATTAGTTGGTGTTAGACCTCCATATAGGGTAACACTTGAATATTTGTATATTGCCTACATACAGGAATATACAGAATATACAGGAATATACAAAATATACAAAATATACAGAATATACAGAATATACAGGAATTTACACAATATACAGAATATACAGAATATTAATAAAATTTGATTTCTCTCCATACAGAGAAATACAGAGTGAGTGTTTTACTTTCATATTATTTCTTATATTTTTCAACTCTTCCATACAGGAGTTAAATCTGGTTCTATTTTTTCTCCATATAGAAAATTAGAACAGTGTATACAAGTGTGTACTACCTCCATATAGGAATACATACTTAAATAAATATTATTTCTCTCCACATAGAGAATTATTATTAGTTGGTGTTAGACCTCCATATAGGGTAACACTTGAATATTTGTATATTGCCTACATACAGGAATATACAGAATATACAGGAATATACAAAATATACAAAATATACAGAATATACAGGAATTTACACAATATACAGAATATACAGAATATTAATAAAATTTGATTTCTCTCCATACAGAGAAATACAGAGTGAGTGTTTTACTTTCATATTATTTCTTATATTTTTCAACTCTTCCATACAGGAGTTAAATCTGGTTCTATTTTTTCTCCATATAGAAAATTAGAACAGTGTGTACAAGTGTGTACTACCTCCATATAGGAATACATACTTAAATATACTCTATATAGAGGAAATTAAATACAGATTCCTCCATATAGGAATACTGCTATGGAATATTATGGAATGAGACGTAGTTTGGAACATGTACCCAGAAAAAAAGCAAAAGTAAATGAATGAAGTTTTCTGGGGGGCAAGGGAAAACCAATGAATATCTGTGATGTCAATTATATCTATAAAGGTATGTACAAAACTAGTCTTATGGAATACCATAATAGCATGAAAGGTAGCCATGATAGAAACTTATCAAGTAAACTAGAAAGTTGCTGCGAAGATATATTATACAATCTTAAAATAAAAGATTTTACCATGCCAGAAAATGATTTTTTTGTTAGAAAAAAAGAAGCCTTTAAAAATGTTTATTTAAAAAAAAAGGTATTCTCTTGCTCCCGCAGTCAAAAACAAAAACAAACATTTCCCAAATATAAAAATAAAAATTATTCTATACCATTTGAATATATGCACACTGATAAACATTGCCAGTATTTTACTACAAAAAGAGAAGTTTTTAAAAACACCTATATGCATTCAAATAGAATAGAAAAGAATATATATTGTAGAAATATCAAAAAAGCAAAATATGGTGAACTCAAAATGTCATCAAAAGATAGAAATAAGCCTACCCCGCACATTAAAATGAACAAAGATCTAATTATTGCAACAGCCAATGTTCAAAGTATTGGAAATAAGACGGAACTGACAAAAAAGGATAGACAGATCGAAAGACTGAAAGGTGAAAATTTAAACCTAAAATACAAACGTCCCTTACAATATTACTATATTAAATTGAAACAAAAACAAACCCATAAACATAGTTATGCTGAAATTGTTAAGAAAAGCAATATAAACACACTTAGCAGTATGTATGCAAACAGTCATAGGAAAAATAAAGTCAATAATCATATTAAATACATACCTCAAAGAGAAGGGATTCCCCAAGTGGTCAATCTTAATGAAAAGCATCTTAATGGCATAAATAACATACGAAACATAAGAAAAAACGGGAACCAATCAAGCGTCCTATCTAAATCACATGGTCTACATAACCCCGCCCATCACAGGATGGTCTGTAATAGTAGAACGTGTCCCATAGCGCCGGTGAACAACATATTGCTCTCAAATCGGTTTGAATATCTTTCTGACAATAACAAGATTATGACACATAACTTTTATCAAAATAAAAACGCTCTTTGTATTATTAATCGCCGCACCAAGTCTCGAAGCAATCGGACGTTAGCTCCGCCCTCCTGCAAGATGATTGGCCACCATGGGGGGCAATCTGCTGGGGGTGAAGAGAGATCCCCTCGAAATGACGTCATGGGGTCAATGGCCGGATTCCCCGCAGGAGGTTGCCTTAATGCTGGGGATAACTTGGATGAAATTAACTCAAATGGAAACTTAACTAGAAATAAAACAAATAGAAATGTTAAAAACCGCTTGATTAAAAACAATATGCACATCAAAATAAATAAAGATTTAACTATGGCTACAGCCAACGTACAAAGCATAGGAAATAAGATAGAACTTCTTAATGTATACATAAATGAAAATAATATTGATCTATTCTTCATTACTGAAACTTGGATGAATGAAGCAAACGAAAAAATTATTAGAGGTAAAATTAAAGAAAATAACTACGATATTGAACATGTACCGCGTACACTAAGATCTGGAGGCGGCTTGGCTGTTATCTTTAGACCTGAAATTGACATAAAGAAAATTAATCACAGTCATAACTTATCAACCATGGAAATGATGGAAATTAATATCAAAACCAAAAATAGAATATGCACTATTATTACTATTTATAGACCGGAACCTTCTGACAGAAATAAATACACCTACACAGAGTTTTTTGAAGAATTTAGTGATATGCTAACCTACTATTCTACATATACACATGAAGTGCTTTTCGTTGGTGACTATAATTTTCATATGAATAAGCCAGAGAGGCCAAATGTAATTAAATTTAATGATATCCTGGATTTATACAATTTACATAATCATGTTACGGAACCAACACACATACTAGGGAATACGCTTGATTTATTAATTACAAATATAAACAGTAATTTAATAAAAGAACATAAGGTTGAAGAGAAAATATCCGATCATAGTATAATTAAGCTCACTTTAAATGTTCAGACTAAGACAAAGAACAAGAAAAAGGTATCATATAGAAATTACAAAAAAATGAACATAAAAAATTTTATTAGTGATGTTGAAGAAAAATTTAGTGAAAATAAATCCTATAATGAAAAGGACCTCAATGAACTATTAAATGAATACAATAAATTAACAAGTATACTTGATAAACATGCCCCGATGGTGGAAAAAACCATAAATAATAGGAAACCAGCTCCTTGGTTATCTGATGAGATAAGGAATGAAAAAAGAAAAAAGAGAAAACTGGAAAGAAAATATGATAAAACTGGTCTTTCTTCGGATAAAATGCAATTTCAATTACAAAGAAATAAATATAACAATATCATTAGAGAGTCTAGAAACAGTTATTTCGCAGGGATAATAAATTCAAATAAATCAGATCCAAAGAAACTTTTTAAAATACTAAATAAACTATTACACACTAAAGAGGACACTCCCTTTCCCAGGCATACTGATAGTAAAGAGTTAGCATCGGAATTTAATAACTTTTTTCTAGAAAAAATCTCAAACCTTAGGGAAAATATGGACAAAAATGATAAAACTTCACGACCATTGATTGAGAAAGCCAGATTTAGTACTCATCTGGAAAAATTTGCGCTATTAGATGATGCAGAAGTAAAGAGGTTAATCAAAGAATCAGCAAAGAAGTCATGTGAACTGGATCCCATCCCAACCTGGCTTCTGGCTGAGTGCATGGGTCCTCTACTACCACTAATAAAAGCAATTATAAATAAATCTATTTCAATGGGAAGCATGCCTGATGACCTAAAGATGGCCATCATTAGACCTTTAATTAAAAAGTTGGGCCTAGAATTGGTAAAGAAAAATTATAGACCGGTCTCAAATCTTGCTTATTTATCAAAATTAATAGAAAGGGCGGTTGCTACACAATTCGTAGGTCACCTTATAAGAAATGATATTCAAGGTATATTTCAATCTGCATATAAAGAATTCCATAGCACTGAGACTGCATTGCTTAGGGTACAAAATGATATTTTAATGGATATTGATGATGGTAAAACAGTAATGCTGGTACTACTTGATTTATCAGCGGCATTTGATACTATTGATCATAATATACTATTAAACAGATTAGAAAGAAGATGTGGTATTAGGGGCACAGCTCTGCAGTGGTTCAAGTCATATCTATCAAATAGAAAACAATGTGTAACAATTGAGGGTAAGAGATCGGAAAATATGAATATTAGTTATGGAGTTCCTCAGGGCTCCGTTTTGGGACCCTTATTGTTCACAGCATATATGGAGCCTCTGTCTGACATTATTGGTAATTATGGTCTCAAACATCATATCTATGCTGATGATACACAGCTATACATTACAATTGATCCAAAATCTGAAGAAGCTAGAAATAGATCCTGTAGAGAAATGGAAAAGTGTATTAAACTAATAAGGAAATTCTTAATAGAAAATAAAATGAAGATAAATGATGGGAAAACAGAAATGCTTTTATGTGGTAAAAGCTGTGATTTCAGAAAAGACAATGTACCTAATGGAATCCTAGTAGGTGAAACTAATATCCCTAGATCAAATACAGTTAAGGATCTTGGGGTTATCCTAGATCAAGAATTATCGATGAAATCACAAATTAAAAAAATGTGTAAGAATGGTTTTTTTCATGTAAAAAATTTAGCACAGATCAGAAATTGTTTAGATGAGAAAACTGCAAATACGCTTGCTCATGCTTTTGTTACTTCCACTCTTGATTATGGAAATTCACTTCTGGCTGGTTTACCAAGGTGTGAATTAGCCAAATTGCAGAAATTGCAGAATGCTGCAGCAAGAGTGGTAGGTAAACTTAAAAAGAGGGATCATATTACGCAAAAACTTATGGACCTTCACTGGTTGCCTGTAGAGGCGCGGATTGACTTTAAAATATCTCTATTAACATGGAAGGTACAGAATGGCTTTGCCCCAAAATACCTTTCTCAATTATTAAATTGTAAAAAATCTGATTTGGGACTGAGATCTAATGAAAAAAATGAATATACAGTGCCCAAGACTAATATGAAAACATATGGTGACAGGGCCTTCATGGTATATGCTCCAAGAAATTGGAATGCCCTGCCCCTTGAGGTGAAAAACTGTAAAACAGTGGACACTTTCAAGAAAAAACTAAAGACGTTTTTATTCAGGAAGCATTATCTCGAGAAGCGCTTAGAGCAGACTTAGTCTGATATAGCGCTATATAAATCATTATTATTATTATTATTATTATTACCCACTGCATCCCCTGCATGTTGTAAGAGGCTAACTATTAAGGGGTTGTTCTGTGCCAGTCTCAGAGCAACTAAAAGATCCCATCTGCAAGTTGGATTTTTTTTGTATATATATAAAATTTTCGTCATTGTCCCTTGCCAATGGTCTTCATGTTTTACATTGTTCATCCTTTTATTGCCCAGTCTTCCTATCAGTGGTGTACGGTGCTTGAGCTTTGATTACAAGCAACCTCACTCCACTGAAGGGAGGTACTGACCATTAGTGTGGTTTAGCCTTGTTATTGCAGTCAGTTTCCTTTTCGGACGCAATTACGTTGGCCTCATGTTGCCTTTCCTGTTTCAAACTTTTCCTCCTTTTTTTCCTCATCTTTAACCTTGATCGATTGCAGTCAGTTTCCTTTTCGGACGCAATTACGTTGGCCTCATGTTGCCTTTCCTGTTTCAAACTTTTCCTCCTCTTTTTCCTCATCTTTAACCTTGATTGATTGCAGTCAGTTTCCTTTTCGGACGCAATCGCTTTGGATAAGGTGGTCACAATCATCACGTACACTGACAGGTGTGTCCTCGACCATGTGACTCTCTTACATTGTTTCTCCTCTCCCTTTTCTGTTTAGATCAGCGCCATTACTGTCATGCTATGACAACTGCTATATTATTTCGTTCAGGCGCTGTTCTCCTCCTTCATCTTCTTCCTCTTTCTCCTCTTTCTTAGCCTGCCACGACTAGGTGGTTTCTTCTTTCTACTCCATGGCCATAACTTATATAATTTGTCAAGTGACGAGGCCATGTCTATAATTAATTCTCCCTTTATTTATAAAAGAAACATTTTGTTTAAGGCATACCCACATGAATGTGTATTGACATGTTACAATCTTTCATCATTAATAGAGGCACCAGGTTATCCCCACATTTGAGGGCAACAGATCTTCTTCTGCACTGTGTACAGCCTCTGGATCTAGTCACTGTATGGGCCCCTGATCTCGTCAGCTACGCTGTGGATGGTGTTCTTTAGCACCCACGCGCGTGTCTGGCAGACCAGGTAACAGTCCATTCATCAGTCATTTCAAACAAACTTACATGATTGATCCCACAGGTATTCAAATTGGTTGCATTCATCCCTTCTGGGTTATCTTTGATTTTATACATATATCACTACCCCTGGTTTATTCCTATGCCATGCCAGTCCACTTCTTTATTTTGACTTTGGTTTGAATCTCCTCCCATCCCTCCTCCTAGCAATTAGTAAGATGTTTCCTTTTCCTGCTGCTGCAACCAAGTAGGCAGTCTCCTCGACTGCCCCGCCCAAAACGGGTTTGAAGCCTCCTAACCAAGTCCATATCTTTGGGTTTCCTCCTGCATATTGCTTTTCAGTCTCTTGCCCCATTCCATGTCCTTGGGTTTCTTCTTGAATGTTCTTTTTTAGTCTGTTGACCAACTCCACATCTTCCAACAAGTTTGCTGTTATGCTTCATCTACACTGTCGCGGTTGTGGTGCAGTGAAATTGCAGCCTACGTTGCACGCACTCCCTCGACAGAGCACAAGAAACTATGTGGGGCCTATTCAGATAGCCCCTAGCTGTTGGCTGCCCTATGAGTTCCCCCTAGAGCCCCCACACGTATCAAGTTGTAGTGCATCGCCTGGGATGGGAGCCTGGGAGGCCCTCTTTGCAGTACTCCACGTTACTGTTGTTTTCCATGCTTCTCCCTTGATCTCCATGGTGCCATCTCAGTGTTTCATCCATGTATAATGGACGATCCGATCACTACATCTGCACCCCTGCATATCCAATGACAAATTCCAATATTTCCTTCCATGAGTCGCAGACGATGAATGAGGTAAATTGAGTAGCAGACGATGAATGAGGTAAACTACCAGTAGTTTCCCTTATGGCAAATGAAAATCCATTATCAGAAAAATGATACTTACCTGACACTTTCCATATACCTTTCATCATGTTCCTAACTTGCCCATAGACTTATCCTCTTTTTGCCTCTTAAAATAAAATACCTACTTTAACTTGCCTTGTCTGTGCCCAATATTCCTCCACCTATAAGTCGATTTGCTCACCCTTATCCTGCCTCCTTGCTTCATTACAAGCCATCCATCACTGTCATGATCCACAGGCCACTATCTCTGCTGTTTCCATTTTGTGACTTCACCTCACACAAAGACTTATACAAAGTCTCTACCTGAAATTAGTAAAACAACATCGCTTTAATTATTAACCCTGCATTCAATATCAAACAATACTATATTAGGACATCACTCCACCAATTTGTACTGTATATACAGACACAAATACTTAACTCATTTTACACACCTAATTTAACCAATCTAACGCACATCATGGGCTTGAAGTAACATTATAGTACTCTTTTGTAGTTATTATTATTGTTGTATACCTCCTCAGGTATGTAGTTTGGCTGTAAAAAGCCTCTAATGATGTTGTGGGTGGTACCCATACACAAAGTGTTGTAGCCATAACTAGGACAGTTATATGATAAAAATGGGTTCATAAATTGCTAAACTCCATGATATGGGTTCAAAGTCATGATTCCTTTAAAAGCAATTTTACCCTTTAAGGCAACTATAATGACTATTCATATGATGCTTGAGTCAAGTCATTAGAACAACCTAACTACTATACATAAAACCTGTTCCTCTAAGTGTTGTATTTTTAATATCCTAAATGTTGTACTTTCATATTTTTTAATATATCTTAAATGTTGTGCTTTTATAATCTTAAGTGTTGTATTTTAATATCTTAAATGTTGTGCTTCTATAATCTTAAGTGTTGTATTTTAATATCTTAAATGTTGTGCTTTCATATTTTAAGTGTTGTATGTTTAATATCTTAAATGTTGTGCTTTCATATTTTAAGTGTTGTATGTTTAATATCTTAAATGTCGTACTTTAATACTCTAAAAGTTGTATTTTCTTTATATCCTAAATGTTGTGCTTTACTTTAAATAGCTTTAATGTTGTATTATTTTACTACAAGCACCATGGGCTGATGAATATGCATAACATTTTTCAATGTTAAACACTACATTCCGCATGGGGCGCTTTTGTACTGCTTTGTATAACCCAAGCATTGACGTCCGCGTGTAAGGTTTTGTATGAGAGACAGGCCTGCGTGGATTTCCCCTGGCGCCACCTGGTTAGTTATTTGCTCACTACATGAGGACTCTATGAACATATGCATTACAATGTTAGATGATCTATTTATTTTCACCACACATGATTGTAATAATTATATATTTTTAAAAAGAATCGCCAAATACTTAAAGCAATACGAAGCTAGATAGATAAGAGAACATTCCTATTTTTTTATATATATCAGAATAATATTGCTGACTCATGTGTTATTCTAGTTCATACCTACTGTGCTGGATCATGTTAAACCTGCAAGGGTATAGTTGGGTATCTCGATATCTGATGAAAACCTCGGTTCTCTCTCTACATTCCTCTTCTTCTCTCTCTCTCTTCTGTCCTTTCTTCTCCGTACACTACAATATACAAAGTAAAAAGCACGAGGAAATTTTCACCGGGAATAATGAATGTATATGTAAATTGATAAATTGTGCACATGTCTGACTAGTTTAATTCACATCTATCACACATTTTTTTCTTCTCCATGATTATACTTCTCCCATTCGATAAAGTGCTGTATTAATTAACGTTCGGATATATTGTTGATTTCTACACTACCCTGTCTTCTCGATTAAATATGCTCTCAACTACTTCGAATAGAGTATATTTTTTTTTTTCTTTCGCCATACTTCTTGATTCTTACGAGATTGTATTTATATTTGGATTCGAAAAAAATACAAGATACGAAACAGCTGGTTTCGATTGGAGAGTGCAATTACCAGTCCTCAGAGTGCTGGTTCACGTTTCACGTGCCCTACTCGCCCGTTCAACTTGTCTGTCCTTCTCAGTCATTCGTGCTTTCCTAGAACCTCCTGTCAGTCAGGCGTGCTGTATAGGGTATGCCCTTCAGTTTTGTCAATCTAGCTGTATAACTTCGAATCGATACACAGATACTGGCTATTGCCGCCTGCGTCCAAAAGTACCGAAGCCCTGTGCTCGGTCTGAGGAGTTTTAATTATTTTCTAGGATCAACCATGTATGACATGCCATCTGTAGTCATTTTCGAAACCTCTATCTACTGATGTGCACCAACTGAGCATGTGGTTTGAAATCTTCACTCCCCTGCCCTGAGATATGTGACGCTGCTCTGGTTGACAACATGAATAATGTGAAATAACTGGTTACTGTGCCCATGCTAAACTGCACGCACACTACGGACAGTGACTTTAACAATTTTTGCCTGAACTGACGATAGAACGTTGCGTTTAGTAAAATTGTTTTTGCTCGCTTTCGAGAATAACCAATAAAAATCTTCACATTACCTGGTCCTGATCGGGTTTCACACGGCTGCTTTCTCTTCGCCTCCTTCTTGTGTCTTCCGCTACTGTCCTTGTAGCCTGAAGGGAATTCCCCCACGCTGTATTTGTGCCAAAGTTCCGCTGACCTCGCTCGTGACCTCATTTTACTAATCCATTTGTATTGTTCTAATCTTTACCCTATCCACTTTGGATCCGCGGTTATAAACCATTAACATCCTTGTACCTAATTTAACTTTTGTCCATGTTCTATGAAATGTAGCATTGTTGCGTTACTTGTCTCGGTTATGATCTGGCAATCACCTGACTTTTTTTGCATTTCTTGCATAATTAAATTATGGCGGGTGCCCAAATATGTCGTTGCGGCGTAACTCCACTGCGCGGCCTACCACTCTTTTTTTTCTTCTCACACTACGCTGCGTGTTACCACCCATAAAATTAGCACATCCCTTAAAGGTCACCTAAACCCTATACCAATATTGACATGCACCTTTGATACTTACCTTCTGTAACATTTTCTAAAATCTGTCTAATCAGTATTAGAAATATGAAATTCTTCGCTCAGTCCGTTCTTCCTGTTGTAATGGACCATTTTCCTGTTTTTTCTTATCTTTCTTCTTCTTCTTCTTTCCTGCCTTTGGATCAATTGCACCCATATATGTGGTGTCGCTTTCCTCAAACTTGCTTATCTTGTATGTTATTGTACACTGATTCCTCCCACTGTAGCCTCAACACATGTAACCCACCATAACTAGACACGTCAAAATAATTTACTGTTTTGTATTATTATACCATTCTCTATTTTGTTAAACTTAAGCTCTCTTTATATGTTTTTATGTAATTACCTTACGATTACCATTAGAAGGTCTAAAAGCCTTAGTGAAAAATCATTTCCACTCCATTGTGCTTCTCTTACGATGGTTGTTGAAACGAAATCTTAAAGCCAAATTCGCCTTCATACCAGTCTCCAAGGTTATGTAATATTTTGTTTCTTTTTCTTCGCTCCTGGTTGAGCCCAGTCCTGATATCGGTGCCCTGGACGAAGATCAGACAGCCATTTAACTTGGTAAAATTTTAATATTACCTTGAAATACGGGAACTTACCGTTTTTTTTAGAGAAACCCAATATTTGCTTCAAGGTTCCTTCAGCACTGCAAGAAGGGATTTTGAATCCATCAGTTTTTTCTCTCTTTCTTCCCTCTCTTTCTCCCCGAATCCCTATGACTATAAAATTAACTTGGTTGATGCTCTCTGCCTTCGTCTCAGGTGAGTGCGTGTCAACTGTTTGCTATATATATGTAATATTGTTTTCATCATTCCTATTGATTTATAATCTATGAATTGTTCCACCTAGTGACTGTCCAACACTATAATTATTTCACTTAATGGTTAATTCACCTAATTTTTGGGCAATGTTGTCCTTTACCTAAATGTACAATCTTTGTCTTACACTATGTTCAATACTTTCTTTTTTAACTTTTAATTATTATCCTATGTTTGTATTTTGTTTTATAATGCTTACTGTACACTGATTTGGGTCGTCTATTACCTGCCAGTTGCCTCCTACCAGATTTGTATTTTTATATTTTTATGTATATTTTTTTTGGGGTTGATTATCTTTATTCCTCGTTGCTTGTTTCGTATGATGTATTGTTCTAACCCAGGATTTTTTTTATCTAAAGAGGTAACAGCACATTCTATATAATACCTCAGTGTCTACTCTGTTTTAGGCTGTGGATGATCATCGGATTTCACCTTACGCTTCGAACACCTGGAGACAAGCCTTGCATGCTACATACTTGGTTAATGCCCATTGTAACATTATTCTATGTATCTTTCAATATCTTGCTGCTTTTGTAATTCTTGTTACTTTGGAAATTCGTCCAGAGATAAGACATAATATTCTTCGCCATGGGCAGCTCCTCGTTTTCTAGGTGTATAGTAATGACATCCGATTTTTAACCCCTAATTAGCATATGGCAATCAGCCTGAGTGGTTATCCGTGTAGAGGCGACAGAGAGTGGCGGCCTGCGGCTCATATCCCCGCACTCCTGCTCCCTCCTTGTCTTGACTGGCGTGGCTTGACCTTTTGCTGTGAAAGCCCCAAGCTGACCTTTTTTTTCATGTGTATAACCTAAACATGCCCACGCCATAAAATTGGCCCTTATCTCTCCCTGTAAATTGTCTTATCGTCCTTTCTGTACTGATCGGACAACTGTTAACTCTTACGCCAAGCCATGTGGCTATGATGGTACATAAGTCCATCCTGTACTTGGATGCTTGTTTTTTCTGCTGCATCCGGAGTAAGTGCATTCTTCGTGTGCCAGCCTACTCTTAAAATGTTTTCTCTGCTGCATCCAGAGTAAGTGGTTTCTTCGTGTGCCCGCCTACTCTTAATATTTCGTAGTTACGTGTTGATATGATATTTTTGATTGTATAACTTCTGAGTTTGCATTTTTTTTACTTAAACCACCTATATCTATGTATATGTGCACGTCGTGTATGAAAACTTTCCTTACCAAATACCTTACTTATGTCACCCCATGTGCAGTTTATTTAATTATTACATAACTTTGACTTAATCACTTGTACTTCGCGCCTAGACATACATTTCGTCTTAATATTAAAACCTGTATGGTGTTTAATTGCTCTTCATAGATGTTGTACCTTTGATGTACTTTATATTTTGGTTAATGGGTTTTTTATTCTTGATGTTGTAATCTTGATGTTGTCTGTACCGTGTTCTATAATACCACTGTGTATCCTTAACTTCGTGCTTAAACCTCATGTACTTGGGCGTAGTATTTTTTATCTCGATGTACACTACGTTCATTATGATGGGTTATTGATGTATCTTATATAGTTTGTACGTCTGGTCTAGGTTGGACTTTGGCATGAGCGATTGGCAATTTAATTAATTCTTAAGTAAGTGTTCTCTATATGAGATTCTGTTTTTGATTATAAGTTGGTACTCCCGTCTCAAACACGAGGACGTGTTTAGTCGAAGGAGGGCCGAGTGTAGGATATGGAATACACACCCAGAGACTCTCAGAAATACATAAACATTCATAGACAATAACGCACGATACTGATGGTTGATGAGTCACCATAACCACCACTCCGTGAAAGTCACGTGTAAGACGGACGAGCCGAAGTTAGATACGTAGGCAGGACGAGTCCATCTGATGACGCGTGAGGAAGCCACGTAGGCAACCCCCCACAGATGACGCGGAGTGGCCCCTTAAAAGAGGTGCGCAACCGTGAACCCGCAGTCAGACCGCAGTTTAGGAGCCAAGAAGGAGATCAACGACCACTTGCCACGGAAGATCCATGACTCTCAGTATCATGACCACATAGACTTGGGTGCTTAGCATATAGTCAGGGTTTCATAAGTATCATGCAAAGTTGGTAGTTCATATGCCTCGCTCATTGCCATGCCGGCCTAGCCAGACAAGCAGGGATCACAGCACTGAATAAAGGTAACTATTACACTGTGTATATCCTGTGTCTGCAGTCCTTACTCCCCGTCATTTATATGAGGGTATGACATGATAGCTAGGATCCGTGCCCCAAACTCACAGCCAGCGAGTCAGCGAGCTATGGTTAACAGTACAGTACAGTACGATAGAGTAAGACAGGTTAGAGTATCTATCTAATTGGTAGAGTATTGATCCCCCGTCCACGTCCCCCAACGACGGATACTCTCCATTAGTGGGTAACAGTACATGTTCATATAACCCATATCTGGTGATGAAAGCAGTTTTGTGACAATCTTTTGGTTCAATGGAAATTTGCCAATATCCGCTACAAAGATCAAAGCTGGAAAAATATTGATTATCATATAGGGAGTCTAAACATTTTTAGGGGAATTAACATTTCCATCTTTTACCTCATGATTGATCTTGTCTCTAACATCTATGGTGGAGAGGCGTACTGGTGTAGGAACCTTGTCCTGCACTAATACCTCTGGATTATCAGGATGCTTTTGAGACACATACCACTCATTCACCTTTTCAATGGGGGAACTATATGATTTAGTATTGAGTATGTCCAAAGGGGGTCCTGAGATATTATCTGCATCTTCCTCTGATAATAGGTCAATGGTATCAGAGTCATCAGAGCCAGAACAATCAGTACTGTATAAAGATTCTGCACCAATGTTGTCACCAGGTTCTATTTCACTAGCTAACCCCACACATTGGTTAGCTAATAGGGTAATGGGCTTATCAGAATGATTTTCAATGGGATAATAGACTTTATTGAACTTTGGAACTGCAAGGATCCGGGGACTTAAGAGGCCAGGTTTGGGATTTATTGGATCAATGACACATTCAATGTTATTTTCTTTAGGTAGTAAACATTTTAAAATTTTAGTGTGATATGCTGGAATGGTAGTATTTTTTTCTAGCGTTACTTTACAAACTGATGTCACTTGTCCGTCTGAATTTGATATAATGGAGGCTGGAATAATTTCATCTAAAATAATAACAATTGCTTTATCTAAATTTATGGATCCTTTTACAGCATACAAAAAATCCAAACCCAAGAGAAAATCATCTTGAATGGGGGCAACTAAACAATCCCAAAGGAAAGTTTGAGTACCAATTTTTAATTCTATATTAGAAGCTTTTTGACTTGGGATGGATCTTTCCATCTCAATTCCACGGATTTTAGGGGAATTTGAAGGGTTACTATTTAATTTCCATTGTTTGCAGAGGTTTTCACTGATAATTGTGGCCTGAGATGCAGTGTCAATAATTGCATTTGCAGAATGACCCTGGACAAAGATAGGGATTTTTAGAGTCCAACCTTGAGGACCCCTAATATCTTGTCTCAGGTCAAGCAAAGCAATATTAGCACAAATAGTGTCAGGAAAAGATGGTGTTTGGCCCTCTGTATTTATCTGGACCGGCCAGGGGCCTTCTGACTCAGTCCTTTGGAGTTTAACCTCTCAGTTCCTTGAACGTAGAGGTCATAATCGGCTTGAGAGAATACACAGAATGTAACTTTCTTTAAAAATTTTCCCCAGTTTTAAGCCAATTTTGCCCAGTTTTAAGCCAATTTATTACAGAGGTTAGGGCTATTTGAGAGGCTTCTTTGGCAGGGAAACCATAGATACCGGTTGCTATGCAGGGAAAGACAATTGATTGAAGTTTATTGGAACGGGCAAGGGACAGGCAAGACTCGTAGCACTTCCGAAGCTTTATTTTATCATTATCTGTGGGGCCTACAGTATGAATGACATATTTAACCGGAAGATCATATCCTCTGGTCATTTTGGCTTCTCCAGTTCTACAACCTCCTATTTTCCTACATTCCTCCAACAACTTCCTTCCCGCAGCCTTGTGAATTGCAGCATCTACGCCTCCACCTCCCAGTAAAGAGGGTTTTGCGGCATTCACTATGGCATCCGCAGTTAACCGGGTAATGTCTCCCTTGATCAAATATATTTTAGGGGCTTTGTTTTGGCCATCAATGACGGGACCTGGCAACTGACCTATTTGCTGAGCCCTTGGCCTTTTAAAGGACTAGGGGTTGGGGAACGGGAGTAAAGGCTAGCAGGAGACTGTGGTGTGGGTGGAGTTCTTACAGTTGGGGAAGGGGCTCTGCATTCTCTCCTAAAGTGTCCATTCCTCCCACATTTATAACAAATCACGTCCTTCCTTGAGGGAGACCTTGAGGGGGAATTAAAGGTAGGGGATCTATTAGTTCTCTCATACATCTTTCTAACAGTCTCCCCCATCTCCGACACTTGAGACACCAGCTGTCTAAACTCAAAACGGCTGGGACTATCTCGGGGTGAAGATCTGGTGTTAGGGGTTTCTGGTTTGTGAGAACTAGGGGTAGGGCTTGTAAATTGGACCTGGCGAGTGGCAATAATGGTTTTCCCGTAAATGGACTTCTGACTTACCAAGTCCGCTTTTACATATTTCAGGGCTTTTTGAAGGGACTTTGGATTTCTTTTAAGGGCTGATAGTGCTGCCTGTTTCTCCCGGAGACCACGAAGGAAGTGATCAACAGCTTCGGATTCGATGGTCTGTTTTTTGGCACCCTTATACCCCTGGTTAGTCATGACATAAATTCGGTCACTGAAATCCTCCAGTGACTCTTCAGGCTCTTGTTTTAATGTATGAAGTTTATTTCGGGCCGTTATTCTATTTTCTATAGGGGAGAATCTTTTACTTAGGGCATTTTTAAATTTGTCAAAATTTTTAAGGGTTTTCTTGGGCAAATGTCTAGCGAATTCGAGGCGGGACTACAGTAAGAAGTGGTTTGAGGCTGGGGATCTGCAGCACTAAATGGGACAGACATGAAGTGGGGGACTTCTGGGACCATAGGGATATGGGGGTTTGGGTGTATGGGAACTCCTTGTGATCCTGTCAATATGGGCATAGAGGGAGGTATTATTGGGGTGAATGGTGTAATACCCATTGATGGATGTGAAGGAATTTCACTTGTACCCATGACGTGAGGCGCTGATACGGAAGGGGCATTAATTGAGGAAAAGTTTGGATGGACATAATTTAATGAGGGGTATCTAGGTGGGACACCTGAAGGGGGTCTAATTGGTTGTGATGCCTCAGAGAACCCAGGAGGAGGTACAACTGAACCTGTAAATTTATTAGATTCGTGAATATGTTGTGAAATCTCCTCTGGGACAGTGGGCATGTATGGGGCTCTAGGCGGGGAAATACGATGGTGAGGAGATCTCCTCGCCATCTCTGGTCTTGGGGCAGCAGTTGAGGTAATATATGTATAACCATGTCCCACGGCAGGCAATACATGACAGGGGGTGGCGATGTTATTCATTGGTGGTGAATTCATTGGGGGCTCCTGTGAATGACGTGAATGCTGCACATGAATTTGTGGGTGTGAAGAGGATGGTTGGTGAGTAACTGCAGAGGGATAGTGCCCTATTGGTCTATTGGCGTGGGATTTGGTAACATCACTTGTTTAAGTGAAGTGTCAGTGAATGGTCTGGGAGTATTGTGACTTGATACATTCACACTTTCTCCCATTTGAGGTACCCTTGCCAATGTTTCCCTAAGGGCGGGATTTTTCAAAAACCTCGGGGGACCGTGTAGGGGCTGGTGGTTCAAGAGGAAATGTGGGCATAGGGCGGGTATGATTAGGGCGAACAGTGGAGTGTGAAGGGGGTTGTTTAGTGGTTGTTTTTGATAGAGGGGGTGCTGAGGGATTCAGAGACTGTAGGTCAGCGAGGGGAGCTTCAGGGACTGACCATAGGTTTGGGATGGGCCTTGTTGCAGGGCGATGTGGAAACATTCTTTCAAATGCTCCAGCTGGGGGACCATGGTCATGTGAAGCTAGGTGTTGTATCACTGACAGTTGGGTCTCATTAAAGCCAGGAGGGAGACGTGGTTGGGCTAATTCCCTAATGTTGTCTTTCTGGGACTGGCGGGTCAAATAGGTTTGTCTGAACCTAGTTTCATGATCTGCCATTTGTGAAGCCCTAGCCTGTTCAGCACTGTGGTCTATAAGGTCAGGGTTTCGTGTTGGGATTGGGGGGATGCATGGGCTGTCTTGTGAACGTGGGGTTGAAGTGTTATGGGGCCCCTGCCCCTGCACCATGGGTTTGGCAAAGTCCATGCAGAAGGTAGCTGCAATTTCACCAACCCCAACTTCTCTCCTACTTCCCCTAGAATCTTTAGTGCTGTTAGGGGAATTTTTACGGGAAGAATGATGGGAAGTATGATGGGTAGAGTGACGGGACGATTGATGGGACTGACGGGAACGGTTATTTGAGGACCGGGATGAACGAGAGGAATTGTGACTGTTGGGGGGTGTGGGCTTTCTGAAAGACAACATCCCTCTGGCTGCCCATGTCTCCCATTGTTCAGTGGGAATATGAGTTATCTCCTGAAGCCTCTCAGCGGTTACTATGCTATTTTGTTCCCTTTCAGTAACAATATTCTGGGCCCTAATGGTGCCTACCCCTGGAAATACCATGAGCTCCAGGGGCTGAGCAGTGTACAAATTAATGGGGTACTGTGAGGCCTCCATGTCTCTACTTTGATCCATAGAGTTTACAATTAAATACAAACTACAAGCAACTGGCAACTTACTATATATTGCATAGTTAACTTATAGTAACTTATAGTAAATAGGGGATTACAATGGGGCAATTACAAACAAAATAATGGCCGGATTTTAATTAAATATGCAAAATTTACAATAATTCAGAGACTGCAATACTACTACCACACACTTTTCTCAAAAAATGTGTGGAAACTACCCTTCAGTGTATTGCGCAGGCTCTGCGGTACGCACAAGACACAAGTCGTGCGGACAACAAAAATGTACAAAATCAAAATCAATGTTTTGACAAGTTGTCTGCAACTTCTTGAAGAGAAAAGGGTAATTTCTCCTCAACTACGTGGAATTTCAAGTTGAAATTACACAAATAAGTTGCAAACTATCAACTCAATTGAATTATGGAACTGGGCCACGTGGACAAAGTGAAATTACTGGCCGGGAGAAGGTCAAAGTGGCGCAACAATAAGGTATGAAAGTTGGAGGTAATATTTATACCTCCACTCTCAAAAAAGAGTGCGGAATCTACCTGTGTAAATCCTACACAAGCGCGGCAAGTCGCAGCGCCATTTGATGTGACTCTTATTTACTAAAGTCACACCAATCTTAACACTAGTTAAAATCTAGTTAAAATCTACCTGTTCAAAAGGTTCTTCCGTAGTCGGCGTCCAGAGATCATCTGTCTGGCCTCAGCTTTGGATTTCCCGCCTGGCCCGGCATAGGAATATTGGGGGAAGGTGATTGGCCAGGTCAGTGGACCATGACAATCAATGGAATTATCGCCTGGCCACAACATTTGTATTCATCTTTTAAAAATATTTGATTTGGTATATGAACGATTTTTTTAGCACTACTATATGCAAAGATGTGCCTTTTCAAGCCCGATTACGTAAGTTGCTCTATTATCGCCCAGGCGCTATTGCAAGTCATCGATCAGAGACTTTTGCATGTTATTTCTGTTCTAATTGTCTGATTTACACCAAATTTGAATTAAACTTACTGAAAAATCCTTGTTCTTGCAATTGGGAAGCATTTACAAGCAATTTAAAGGGATAATTTTATGCAACGATGGACGAAGACGATGACATCGTTTTGAATGTTCTGCTTTGTTTACATCACGCACTTCTTTTCTTTTGTTTTTATTCATACGCAGAATACTAGACTGGTCCCCTACCGAGTGTCAAGAAATGAGGGTGGCACCAGTCTAATCTGTCGCATGCACACAGCGAACACTCCACAGTGGCGTCAGTTGCTTTAACAATAATGACCACAGAAAAAACCGAATCACAAACCACAGGAAATGAATACGCATTTCCCATGATTGTACCAATCACAGAATAATATAACAAAACATACCGAGTCGGGAAGCTGGGTGAGCAGATTCAGTGAGTTGGTGATTGCGGAAGGGTATCCGTCCGCCATCACCAACTCACTGAATCCGCTCACACAGCTGACCCGACGAGGCATGTTTTGTTTTTATACCTCAGACAACTACTGTATTTTTAAAAAATGATACATGAAACAAGATATTTATTGTTAAAAACATTTGTAAACGAAGCGCACCTCATTTGACCCCGTCATGTGACCCGAAAATGGCGCGTACAGCCATAGACTGGTTGCCACCATCTGTGTATATACACGATGTTCTTGACACTCGATGGGGGACCAGTCTAAAGATGGCCGACGCAAAATAGTTCCAACTAATCAATACTTTACAAATAATCGGCATGCTCGTATTCATTCGAAATCGCATCAATACGCGCATCACTGAGGTACAACACAGATAGTGGATGTCGGCAGTGGATATCAAAAAAGGACCATCCGTGTTACAAAAAAAGAATTTGTATACAGTTTCCTTTTTGAAAATGATATTTATATTTTCTCATCATTTTTAAGTTGCCGTAAATGTAGAGTACAGTGACTGGCAACTGTCTGAAACTGGCAGTTGAAACTCAGACATTTTTAACACAGTCAAACATATAGCATACCTTTCTTTTGTGCATAAAGTTATTAATTTTCAAATATTCTACATTTGCAAAAAAATATTCAAATTCTATGTTTATTTATGCAGTTGAGGTGTCCGCCAGTCTGTGACACTGACAGGCAGGTTTGTGATCCACAGGCCCCTCAGAAGTACATATCGCTCCAAAATTCTGTGTCATAATACCCACCACTAATCGCAATTGAGCTGAATGTTGGGTCTCACATGTTATCTTGTAATTCCACTGTCTTTCAAGTCTATAGGTAGGTAATCTATATCCTACACTATCACAGGTTGCCAGAGAGTGAAAGTCCCCAGTCCCTCTCTGTCTCAGTCTTATATATTAACTAATTACCGGGCCCAGAGAAGTGCACTTGCAAAATTCAGATGTGGCACTGCTCCTATAAGACTGGAAACTGGGCGTTATGAAGGACCAGAAGAGAAAGAACGTATCTGCCCTATGTGTGATACCAGAGAAATTGAGACTGAGCACCATGTCATTTTAATGTGTCCTCTCTATAATGACTTAAGACAGGATCTTTTTACACATGCTAGTCAGATAAATCAGGATTTTAATACTCTTAATGTAGAGCAAAAATTAGTTTTTATTATGAATAATGAGAATATTATAAAAATAAGTGCCAAAACCTGCCATGCCATGTTAGTGAGACGAAGAACTGTGTTATATAGTCTCTCATAATTCTTTTAAGAATGGCTTTTTACCAGATAAGTATATAAATGTTTTTATATTGTTAGTAATAAGGTGAGACTCTAATAAAATATTTGACTTGACTTGATTAACCTATATAAAAGTAGTGATGGAAGTACAAGTTGCCGTAAATGTAGACTACACTGACTGGAATATATTCTACGTTTGAAAAATTTCAATTCTATGTTTATTTATGCAGTTGAGATGTCCGCCAGTCTGGTCTGTGATACTGACAGCCAGGTCTGAGATCTGCAGGCCCCTCAGAAGTACATATCCTCCAAAATTCTGTGTTGTAATACCCACCACTAATTGCAATTGAGCTGAATGTTGTGTCTCACATGTTATCTTGTAATCCCACTGTATTTCAAAATGTTAAAAGTGTTTCTGAACCCTGGATCTACACCCTACAGTATTGAAATTCAACACAGCTATGTACATCGGCTGAACTGGCTGACCCTGGGGGTTACTATCATAGAACTAAAAGAAACAGAGTATCATTTTCTTATTGCATCACCCCACAGTCAGGGTATCATTTTTTAAACTTTGTATCATCCCTAAATCAGGATTTCAAAAGTCAGTCATAAATCAGGTTCTGGGTTTTTCAATTCCATCACAACCTCCATGGGTTAAAATTATGAGAGTATCCCCCCTGGGTGATGTGTGGATTTGCTCTGGTCATCTCAGTTCAATTATAGTATAATAGGTCTCTCAGAACAGAGCCTTTTTTATAATATAGACTTCATTCTTGGTCTTAAACCCTGTATACAAAAAAAAGAAGCTAGACTGGTGCCGCCCTCTGTGTATCCACAGACAGCTGTGCAAGTGGGAGACAGCTGCACAAATGAAAGATAGTTACATAATCAGAGAAAGATGCACAAGTTATAAGAGATATCAACAAGAGTGAGATAGTTACATAAGTGAGATTTCACTACACAAGTAAGAGATAGGTGCATATGTGAGAGTTAACCACAACAGTGAGAAATAACTTCTTTGAGACAGAGCTGCACATATGAGATATTGCATCCCTTCCCAGCCAAAGGCACTTGTATGCATTAAATAATGTGCTGACTTCAGCTTTGTCCCACTCACAAACTATCTAGGTTCATTGGGTTTTTTACAATTTCACAAAGACTGAAAAAAATTATCAATATCTCAAGTATTAATGCACACCTTTAAATATTTCTCTCTTTTCTGTCTCAGTGGACTCTGCTCTGGACTACTGCAGGGGATCCAGACTGCAGGGAAGAGTATGTGGACCAATTTTGACCCTCTCTTCAATGTCTTTAAGATTCTAGATGTGATATTCAATGGCAAACCACCATTACTTCTACACCTCAAGGGACAGATCAAACAGATAATGCAACCAAGATAAAACATATGCCACTGTCTGAGTTTCCTGGGGTAAGGTCCTGATGTTCTATTTGGAAAAGAAAAACCCTCTAATAGTCCTCTACGTATGTGTATAGTGGAGAGCAGCTGTTCAATCCACTGGAAATGTGATGGTCACTTTTTATCCAATGAAATGGCCACCATCTCAGTTATCAGACCAAAAGATTCTGGGCCAGGCATATACTCTTGCTTGGTAGGACTGAACCATATTGCAGAGATCAACTACAATATGGAAGTTCTGTCAATCTCAAACCCTGGGGTCACTCTTCAGGTTAAGATGATTGCACCACCCAGACTGGCAACAAAACCAATATTCTCATCAGCAGGCACTTGCTACTCCATTGTGAATCTATTGCTCAGCTCGTGGAAGTGTGCCACCATCCAAAGTCAGTCTACATTGCTACCCAATATATCCAGGACCTTGACATTTTGCTGTTTGATGAAAGTTGAGAGTTGATGCTGATCTATACCATTCCCTGTCCAAGGAAACTCTAATATCCATTGTCTATGATATGGCAACTTCTGTTGGCTACCTTCATCACAGCCAACCCCAGCCAACAGTACATAGTAACATAAAACCAGGCAACTGTGTGTTGCAACAGAATGATCTCTCTGTCAAGCTTATTGATTTGGGAATAGGAAAAGTCTGCCAAGCCCATACAATAGGCAAGACCGTGGCTGCTCGCTTCCTCGCTCTGATTTTCCATTAGATCTCAAATTTCTTTAAATTTCTTACTTGTGCCAATTTAATCCATTTAAGTATATTTTAGCTATATCATGTCTATCCCTCCATACTAACAATAAGATTTTGAACTCAAGTCTCGCAGCCAAAGGTAGCCAATGTAATTTTAACACAATTGGATGATATGATAAAATGGTTTTATCCAACCAACTACCCTGGCTGCAGTGATCTGTAGTCTTCAATCTCCTTATTTAATTTTCTGGTGGACCAAATAGTAAAGCATTAGAATAATCTAAGTTTGAGATAATGAAAGCATGTATCAACTTACTTCCTGATTTCTCTCTTTAATACATACTTGCAATATATCATGAATGATAAAACCCTTTCTTACAGATTTAGTCAATATGATTTTTCATATTCAAATTTTCACCAATTTTAATGAATTTCGGAAACTTTTCATGATACTTAGCATGTTTAGCTTTGTACCGGCCCCACTAGCACAATTGGAAGTGTGTAGGATCTGTGCTTTTGTTGGTGATAAGTGGAGGACGGGAGGTGGTTGGTTCGACTCCCACTGCCGGCAGTGTTACTTTCACACTGGTTAAAAGGCTCGAAAGTCGACCTGATGTGGCCATATTTATTTATTTATTTATTTATTATTTATTCGTACCATATATACATACAATACAATTGTGGATTAAAAATTAAATATGACTAGAAATTAAAAAGCATAGGTAAAAACTATGTACATGTAGATATTTCAATTATTAACTGTGTACACTCATCTTTATCAAGGCCATCAACTGTCAGGCGGCCTTCTCTGACTAATAACAATTCTTTCAGGAAATTTACATTATACTGAACAATATCAGGCACCTGGCTAGCACATATAATATCATTGATACATTTGTTATTTATACCATTATTTAAAAGGTCAACATTATATCTCCATTTGATAAAAAGCATATTCTTTTTCACATAGCTATCATTATTATACATTGACACATTAGACAAAAAATTTACAGTTTCATTTTTCATCTGGCACAATCTATCGAAGAATTTAATAAAACGAATGGCAAACTGCACAGAAATATGGCATTGGTCACCAAGAGGCCCAAGCATATTAGTATGAGCTGTGTATGGCAGCCTCCATACTCTTCTAACTGCCTTGTTCCATTCAGTACATATATCACTTTTGCATACATAGCTAAGCTTCCATAAAGCACACCCATAAAAACTTGTACAGTAACATTGAAACAATTTTGACAGCACTGTTGATTGTACTTTGCTGAAGTTAGACAACAACTTATTAACACTGCCAACAAAGTGTCCCTTTTTCTTTCGGACATCATCCACATCATTTAACTGTTGATTTAACTTGTTACCTAAGTGGTTCACACTTGATTCCCAAGTTAACACATTATCATTAAGATGCACATCTCCACATTTTAAGTCTTTATCAACACTAAATTTAATACACTGTGTTTTCTTATGATTAAAAGTTACATTGTATTCATTACCAAATAGTTCACATATTAAAAGCATATCTTGCAGACCATTACGGCTTGGACACAGTAAAATCACATCATCAGCATAAGCAAAAACTCCAAGATAGAATAGACCAATTTTACAACCAATTGATTTACTTTTTAAACGACACAACATTTCATCAAAATACACAGTAAATAAAAGCGGAGAGAGTACCCCGCCCTGCCGTACGCCATTCTGGGCAGTAAAAAATTCTGACTTTTCATCCTTCCATTTAGTACAAATCTTTTGTCGAGTGTAGTTGTCCAACAATAGTCTTATAACTACAGCAGGTATATTCCTCTTTATTAACAGATTAAACAATTTACCAAAATGAACTTTGTTAAATGCCTTGCTGGCATCCAAAAGACATGCATATACATTAGAACCTTTACTATTAAAATATGACACAGTTTCCTTTACCATATGTGTACAAGTAGTAGTATCATGTTCTTCTTTGAAGGCAGACTGTAAATCTGAACTCATTATTTGACTAGAGTATTTAGCAATAAAAACATAGTCAATTACCTTGCATAATGAGCAACAAAGAGAGATGCCTCTATAGTTCTCACTAGTGCTGAGACTAGACCTCATACTCTTAGGAATAGATGTTATGACTGATACAAGTAAATCATCAGCATTATAACCATGAATTAACATAGCATTAGTCAACATAGCAGTAAACACTTTAAATTTATCAGTAGATAAAATCACATGGTCTGAGTAAAAACCTTTGTTACCATCTCCCTTTTGTTTGTGGAGCTTTTTAATGGCAGATTCAATATCACAATAGTTAATATTGCACTCATCAACTGAGTTTTCAGTAATTAACATATCATTAAGTTTCTCTTTTATACAATTCATTTCATTTTCATCTGTGGGAACACTTTTATACAAATTCTCATATTTATTAGCAAAAGTGGCTGCAATATCACTGGAGTTATCAGCACCATCAATAACATTGGACATTATTTTTGAACTAGGCACTACTTTATTAACCTCGTTCCAAAAACTCCTCTTATTCTCAGCCATAGCCTCAGCCATTCTATTACGCCTCAACTCATCATCACATCTCTTTGTCTCCCGTACAGCCCTATGATACCTGGCCCTTGTTGACCTCATTATTTGTGCCACTGTACCATCATGTGGCTTTCCACAGTCTTTCCAAACCCAGTGCCAAAACAATGATTTCTGCCTCAAGGGCTCAATATTTTCATTCCAATATGGAACCACTTTCTTGTGACTCCCACACTTTGGCAGAGTTTCATTGCTTGCCTCAGTACAGCACTTAACCAGTGTGCAACAGAACTATTCTATTGACCTGTTTTTGTAATAGTTGCTGAAAGGGTCATAAAAACACCATTTCACATTTTTTTAATTTAACAATTCTGTTTTTCTGTTATTAAATTTAATTTTATTCTCAAATAAAACATCCTAATACCCAAAATACAACTTTCTATATTTTCATAAAATTAATATTGTCAGAGTCACTTGGATCAGTAAAAATGTAAAATTCAGTCTATTCCGAGGCTCTATCTGTCATATATGATCTAAACCACTTCAACATATCTCCATCAATTCCACATCTATTACAAAAACAGGTCAATAGAATATTCCGTTCAATAGCATTGAAAGCAACAGAGAGGTCCAGTAACACCAGTAAAACTGTTTGGCCATTATCAAGATCTATTACAATGTCATTCTTAAATAGGGCTGAAGTAAAAAGACAATGTATCCAGAAGAGGAGGTCGACGACGTTCGCAGTCCCTAAGCCAATACCAACAATAATGGTTTCGATCTGTGTTGTTCTCATCAGTTGGATGGGGATTGACTGCATTATCCTACACCTGGTTTTTATATTGGATGAGGTGGAGGTGCTAGCACCTCTGGAGGTACTGGGCTATTTCATTTATTTTACGCTTCGTACAGCCCCGGCGCGGGGTAGGAATCTCCATTTTGAAAACAATTTTTTATTGCTCCCGTTTCTTTCTTTTGTGGGTTACGAGATTGTTTGTATTACAAAACTCACATGTTTTGGGTTCTAACTGCACTGAATGCAATGCTTTATTTTGATTGGTCAATATAATTCTAGCAGTGCCACCTAGTGGTGGATTCATGTTTGGTGGCTACCAGGGGGCAGCACAGTACAGTCTGTGACATCTTCCCTTTTACAAAAAATAAAGTTTTTTTTTTTAAACTTTGTAAACTTCTCTAGAACTGTAACACACAAATTGTCTCTCAGTTGCAAATTGCTTATCTGGTGAAAAAATTAAAATTAAATGTCTTTCTGTCTCTCTTTTCACATTATTTGCAAAATGCAAATATACAAAATTAGCTGTCCATTTAAATTCACAATAATTAACTGTCTTTGGGTGCATTTCAAAATTAACAAAACATGTTGGAGACCAGAGGTTCCAGAACTTGGTCTCACCGTTGGAGTTTGGTTCTCAGTACCGCACCCATACTGGTTTCATGAGTTCACTTGGGAACATAGTCACTTAAATAGGCTGGTTGCCTAGTCACCCTGCCACTGGTTCTGGTGGGCTGTGCTGTCGGAGCTACATCTGTGGGCTAAGTAGCTGATGGCACAGCTGGTGGCATGGCTGGTGGCGGTGCTGGAACTGGTGTGCTTGACTGCACATCTGGAACTGGCACTGGGACATGTGTGGCATACATGTCATCATACTGTGGTTGTATGGTTGGTGGTGGCTCTACTGTCTTCATCAAATGGCAACGATTCCTGCGATACATCTGTCCATTCTGACTTGTGACAATGTATGATCTGGGAGAATCATGTTTCTCAGACACAATTGCTGGCTCCCATGCTCGGCCACGCTGGATCCTTACACTGTCTCCAACCTTCAACTTTGGCAAAGGCTTTGCTCCTTTGTCATAGTGTTTCTTGTATGTTTCTTGCCTATTCTTGAGATTCTCACTCACATCTGGAGCTATCTGTGGTTCCAGTAGAGATGCATGTACAGGCAGATTACCTCTCAACCTCCGACTCATGAGCATTTGAGCTGGTGAGTATTGCATACCCACTGGTGGAGTGTTGCGGTAATCCATCAGAGCTAGATACATATCTTTGCCTTCCTGTTCTGCTTTTCTCATCATTTGCTTCACTGTTTTCACAAAAATTTCACTCTGTCCATTGCTCTGTGCATATGTAGGACTTGATGTGATGATCTCAAAATCCCATTCTTTTGCAAATTTGTGCATTTCTACACTTGCAAATGGCATGTTGTCAGCTACTACTGTCAGTGGAATGCCATGGCGTGCAAACACTTCTTTGCAGCAGACAACTACTCCCTTTGCTGTTTTGGATTTGAGCTTCATGACTTCTGGGTACTTTGATCTATAGTCCACTATGATCAAATAATCAGATCCTCCAAAAGTCATAATATCCATACCAACTTTTGACCATGGCAGCTCTGGTATCTCATGAGGCATAAGTGGTTCCTTGATGTTCTTTGGCTTGTATCTGTTGCATGTGCTACATCTGGAGACTATGTCCTCAATATCTTGACCCATACCAGGCCAATACATCACGGAGCGGGCTCTCACTTTGCACTTTTCCATGCCTTGGTGTGACTCATGTACTTTCTGGAGCATCACACTTCTCATGGATTGTGGAATGAGCAGTCTTTCTCCTACAAACAGCAAACCATCTATCTCATGTATCTCATCTCGGATAGGCCAATATGCTCTCAGAGCTGATTGCACATTTCTGATGTGACTGGGCCAGCCAGCCACTAGGATTTGCTTCAGCTCCTGGAGAGATTCATCATTGTCCACTGCTTGCTGTATTTCAGCCAATCTTGCCTCACTCATGGGCAAGTTTGCTACAAGGCTGTGTACTCTCAGCTCCATTTCCTTATCTTGCTGTGTTTCCTGAGTACTGTTTTCTGAAGGCTCATATGCTCTGCTCAGTGTGTCAGCTATGTAGAGTTCTTTTCCTGGAACCCATTTCACATTTAGGCTGTACTTCAATAGCTGTAACAACATGAGCTGTAGTCTTGGAGATGCCTTGTGTAGAGGTTTCCTGGTAATGGCTTCCAATGGCTTGTGATCTGAATGCACCGTCACATGCCGACCATATATGTACTGGTTGAACTTCTCTGTAGCAAAGACTATGGCTTTTAACTCTTTTTCTATTTGAGCATAGTTTTTTTCTGCTTTAGTCAAGGCACGTGAAGCATATGCCAGTGGTTGTCCTTCCTGGAGAAGGGTCGCTCCAAGACCTTGGGACGAAGCATCACACTGTATCACGAGCTCTTTGGCTGGCTCGAACAGCTTCAATACTGGTTTACTGGACAATGCCTTCTTCACTTTCTCCAGAGCTTCAGCATGCTCAGTTTTCCACTGCATTGGTTCAGACTTTACACCAACTTTTGACATCTTCTCTTTCAGCAGCTCTGCCTTGAGCAGCTCTTGAAGTGGTGCTAGCAATGCAGATTTGTTTGGTATGAATTGGGACAGGTAGTTTATCATACCCAGTAGGCGATGTAGATCTTCTGCACATTTTGGATCTGGAATGTTCACAATTGCTCTCACTTTCTGTGGGTCTGGCTTCAGTCCTGTGGCACCGACAAGACCACCCATAAAGCCTACCTCAGGTACTTTGAACTACAATTTCACAGGATTAAATCCTACATTGTTCTCCTTTGCTCTGACCATCACTTTCCTAATGATCTGGTCATGATCCTCATCATTATCACCGCCCACGATCATATCATCTGAGATCATGTGCACTCCTGGAATATCTCCAAACACTTGGTAGTTCCGCTTCTGCAGGATCTCGGATGCAGAACAGACGCCAAATGGTAAAACTCGGAAACAATAACGTCCGAATGGTGTGTTGAATGTGGTCAGCTCAGCGCTCTCATCATCCAGTTGGACTTGCCAGTATGCTTCCTTTTGATCCAGAATTGTAAACACAGACTTTCCTCCAAGTTGACTTACAACTTCTTCAGTAGTTGGAATGTGGACGTGCTCCCTTTTAATTGCTTTATTTAAATCCTTTGGATCCAAGCATACTCTTAGGGTGCCATCTTTCTTTTCCACTATCACCAAGCTGCTAACCCAGTCAGTGGGCTTGTCAACTTTTGAGATCACGCCAGCCTTCTCCATGCTGTCAAGCTTATCTTTGAGCTTATCATGCAAACTGTGTGGAACTCTTCTTGTTGCATGTATGACAGGCTTCACACTGGGATCTAGTTCAATGTGGTATGGCTGGGAAAACTTGCCTCGACCCTGGAACACACTTGGATACTCTGCTAACAGTTTCTCCTTGGTTAGCGGCTTGTTCACAAGATTTATTTCATGATCAAGGGTTTCATCTCCTTTTTTCACCAAACCAAGCTCATTACATGCTCTCAGTCCTAGTATTGGTGGACTGCAGACATCTGCCACATAGAACTCATAGACTCCTGATTTCTTGTTCTCGCCTATCATCACACTGCACTCTAGCTTGATCTTGCCAAGATGGGCTACTGACTGTCCTCCATATGCAGTCAGCCTTGTGTTTGTCTTCATAATTGGTGGTTTCTCCCTTAACTTCTTGTAAGTTTTGAGAGGAATCACATTTGTAGTAGCTCCTGTGTCAAGTTTTACTTGCATTCTGCTACTTTTCTTCTTGTACTCTACTTTCACTGTGTGCATCCATACATTTGGATCAAAGTCACCTGTGATATTTTCAACTATCTCCATGGGCTGCTCATACAGAGTGTCAATGTAGAAATATTCATCTTCTTCCACTGTGTGGACTTGCCTTTTACTTTTACACATAGAGGCAAAATGATTCTTTCCTGAGCACTTATGGCATGTCTTACCATATGCTGGACATTGGCGATAACCATGGATTGTGCCACATCTGCCACACGGCCCGGATTTCTTTCTTTTCCCATGTGACTTGCTACTGGAGTGACTTTGACTACTTTGACTACTTTGACTGGAGTGACCATAAGTCTGGCTCTTATCTCTGCCGCCGGTCTGTCGGAATTTGACGGGGTCATGTGTGCGATTCAGGGCATGCACCGAGTCAGTGCTGGTCTTGGACTTGGGGGTCATCTGCTCTAAGTCCTTTTTGGAACCTTCTAGCATCCTGATTTTAGTGATCACTGTATGCAAATCACTGTTCCCAAATTCACCCATCACCTTCAATTTGACATTGTTATCTTTCAGATCAAAGAATAGCTTATCTCTGATCATTCCGGCGGGGGGTGGGGGGTTCTGTGTCCCAGGGCTGTTCCAGGAGGTCATCAATCTGGGATGAGTCCAATGAACTAGTGGGATCTGGTTGATCTGGGAGAGTTGGTCCATCAGAAGAGTAGATTAGGGTTATGTGATCTCCCCTTGTACTCCCTGGTCTTCCTCAGTGGTGTCTGCAAACAGTGGAAGTATTCTGTTAAGCTTGTGAATCCTATGTTCTGCACTTTAGGAATTCAGGGTCACATTTGGGTGGTTTCTCCACAAACTGTTCCACGTCCTGCACTGCATCATGATCTACTGGCACACCATGGTTTTGACCTCCTGTAATTATACATAGAATTTTTTAAAACATAATTTGAATGGATGGAGTAAATTCAATTTTCATTATACTAAAGGAGTACCAGAGTTATTGGATAAGGGGATAGAGGGCTAGTTTTATGTGGTAATGTTATACACAGTATTCATTAAAAAAGATTATCATATAAATCAGGCAAACTAATCATCATATCTGGTTTTTCCTGATGACACATCCACATAACGGTTCTCTCGTATCCTGTGATTATTCCACACAGTCTTGATATTGTTCATGTCCCTCTGAAGAATGTCCATAAAGCAGTATCGTACTAGCTCCCCGAAATAAGACATTCAAGAACTTGTACAAATTGTATAATTATTTCCACAAGATTTTGAATACTAATTAAGAGTATCAGTAAGTCAAAACTGCTTGTCTATTTTCCAACCTAACTTTCAGCTTAAAATCTAAATCTACCTTTGGATATATTCAGCTGGTTAGCAGTAGATGGCCCCACTATTACGCTGGTATGGACAAAGTCATCACTACACTCACATGTTCTTGCCTTAATATTTCACCAACACTCCAAACACCCACTACCCCACCCTGACAGTATCATACCAATATACTGTCAATCCAATGAAACCCAAACTGACTAATTGATTGAGACAGTATCACTCAGTACTGTCTCCTCCCACTGTAACCATGAAGATGGTATTGGATCTTTAGATACACCCACATTGACCTGTAGCCTGAAATGTTTCTTCATGTGATTATAATGATGATTTTCATGCTACCATTTCTTTATATAGCACTTTAGGTTCATCATAAGCCTGGAAATAAGCCTTACATTTTTTATTGCAATGCAATGAAGCTGATTTTGAGGCTTTGCATCTGGTAACATGTTGAATAAGACTTATATCACATGTTCTTTTATGGGGACTAGCTTCTTCAAATTATGAGCAAATATTTAGACTACCCTGAATTTCACATTATCAGATTATGAATAGGATTTTGAAGGGGAACGATGGAGATTTTGTAGGCATTCATATGTTCTGAAATTAACCCTTAAAGTTCTTCATTACAATGCAATAATGGAAATTTTAAGGCTGTTTCAGAGGTCACTATATCCCTAGTTTGTTTGTTTTTCTGCTTGGGGTTTTACATTACTTCATTATTTCAGTCATTTCATGACTAGACCTACCTGAAGCAGATATATTGCTGCTTCACTGTGCTCTCCTATAAACTAGTAAATATTCATATTCCAAAAAGAAATATTGTTCTGATATTTTTTGAGAAAGTGACAATGATGTAAACATGGCCCATATTTAGTTATAGCTGCATAAGTGAGAGATTACAGTTCTTATCTTATTTTGATATTGATATGGGCCACATAAATGTTCAAATTTAATGAATATCATGCTAAAATATGATAAAATACCTGAGCTCCCTTGATGGATATACATTCCAACATCCTAATGGCCATTCCACAATGTGTTTATAAAAATTGACCAATCAGAGCAAAGCAGGGCAAAATTCGAAAAATACAAACGGAACGAACTGGTTTATGCTTGTAAACAAAAGAAGGAATCAGAAAATATTAAAAATGTCTCCACAAGATCTAAAGCTAGGTACAAAGCATAAAGTTCAATTGGGCAATTTATTTGGCAGATGTTCTGGATGAATATGATTGCCTTTAACAGCAGCTGCAGCAACCTTGTCTGTCATCATCAAATGATCCATCAGTGTATAAACACTGATATCAAGTGAAAATATATTTAATTTCTTTATATCTATTTCTATAAATGGATGGATCTGTTGGGTATTTCTTTAATTTTGGCTACATTAATATTTAAAGTTGCAGATGTCCATGGAGGTGTTTCTGGATTTTGAAATTTGGCTATTTGATTTGGATTTATGTCTAAAGATTATAGAGATTCTTATATGTGATTGCCGAAAGATGGCATTGTATTATTCTCCAGCTTCACTTTTATGTAGTTGAGTACAAAATGCAACAAGGCATAATCTTTAACCAATGGGATGATAATTATTTGAATCTGACAAGTCTTTGCCAGGTTTAGGAATGGAAATAAAAGTGGATTCAATCCATGATACTCCAAAATCACCACTTTCCCAATTGTTATTAACAATATCCAAGAATGCTCAAGTGATTGGTCAGGAAGGTGCTTATTATATTTGATTGTATTATAATTTTTGGATGAGGAATTCTTGGAAATTGTTTGACCTATTGAGTTGCCTATTTCAGTGGGATTTGTAATTAATTGGCATTATGATTTAGATGTTTGATCCTTGCTCCACCTCCCTTCCCAGTAATTTTACGCACCATATCCCAGCACGGCTGCTTTAATGGAAATCAATATGATGAATAATAACGGAACAATTAATAGGTTTGGGGTCAATTTTCAATACATATGATATACTGAGCAATTTTGAAATAATCATAGCTGGTTAATTTATGAAAGTACATATTTTTACTATATAGATTTTTTAAATAAAATTTAATAATGAGCAAAAATTTAAAATATCATTCTTGAGGTTTATTAGCATGCTAAATTTTATTTGAAATTGCTTGAACATGTTTTACAAAGGACAAGATTTAATTACAATAATAGTTCATAAAAAAACTGATAACAAACTGAAAATGTAAGAACATTTCTCAGCAAAAAAAAACAACTTTCAATAGAAAAAAAAACTAATGACAAATGTATTAAATGTAGATACAAATCGGTTTTCTCACATGATAGCTGAAATCTTTCCACAAAATTTTCATTTATTTGATTTGTTTTCCAAAATATGGCTTTCAGATTTCTGGGGGAAAACATTGTGGTGGTGACTGAGTAACATTTATTTTACTCTAAATTGGCTTTTTATCTTAAGCAACAAAGCTAGGTAGAAACAGATAAATATCATTTACAATGCAATTTACAGTCATCAGTTATGCACAAAACATATTTTCCATGTTTATATTTTCTTGTAATATATTTTCAGTCTTATCTTTGTTGATCACAGACAATGCAGACAACTCACCCTAAATTTTGTTAAAACTGTTCATATATAAATTAAATGGATGACCTGTTTCCTGTTGGGGGATTGATCACTCCATGTAACAGATAGGATGTAGTTATTAGAGCATACCTGACATGCAAATATGTACAAATCTTGCTGGTTGCAGACTTTACAAATGATCCCAAGATGATATCATTCAGAGTAGGAGATATGAATGCATATAAATCAATTAATGATTATCTCATTACTAAATATATAATAATAATAATAATAATATTGAAAATACAGGATTCTCACTTATTTATATAGATAATGATATAATGACAAAAATACAAATATACAGCTTCACAGTCAAATGATAAAATGTGTGTTAAATGTACAGAAAAAATTGATTTTACAAAGATAGTTGAAAGCTTTTGTAATAACAGGTGACCATATAGCTTATGCAATGAGGAGAGTTCACTGTCTTTTCATCAACTTTGATCTTATATGAAACTGCTTTATCTCAATATGTTGTATTTTCAAAGGACTAATTCTATCTATTTTCCATAAGGCTCAGATATTTTTTCCCAAGATAATGATGCAATATGGGAAAAAAATTGTGAAATGGTTTTTTTACGACCCTTTCAGCAACAATGGCCATATCAGGTCGACTTTCGAGACGTTTAACCAGTGTGAAAGTAACACTGCCGGCAGTGGGAGTCGAACCGACACCACCTCCTGTCCTCCACGTATATAACCATTAACGGCACAGATCCTACACTCTATTAAGTGTGCTAGTGGGGTCGGTGATGCAATATGGGCCTCATTCAATATTATACAAAAACTTTGTTTGCAAGAAATTATCATCTGCTAAATTCTGCTCTGTTATTAATAGCTTATTGATAAATGATCATTTCTGAAGCAATAAGCAGGCATTTTCAAAAAGCACAGCTCTAAGAGCATGAATTATAATCAAGTTATGATAAAGAATATATGATATAGGTTTGATTGGGTGTGATTGATATGTCATAAATTATACTGGCATGCACATGAAGAAGATTTCACCCAGAGTTCTCTCAGTACATAAATTTGGTCGATCAAAATGGCAACTCCGTCTACCTTGACATATATTGGTTGACAAAGTAGCAGCTGAAATAGAGGGATTGCCTCCTGAAGGATCAGATATACACATTGTTGTTGCACAACTTAAAGTGGCTGATATAAGGTCAATGATAAATCCAGCATCACACCTCATCACAAAATAGGATGCCGTATTACAGAGAAGTCTCACTGACATTGGTTCTGAAATGAAAGTATTGTTGCTAAATAATAGTGTGGTGAATATTTGTCAGAATTCTTTAATTCTATGAAAAATAAACAAGTACATCACAGACTTTACACTCTTTATTGTAACAATATTTTAGTATGCACCATGCAGAGCACTGAATGGCTGTTTTCAGCACCAAATGTCCAACTTTGATTGCTACATTGAACAACACATTTTCTGAGGTTTATGATATAGGTTTTTTGTTTGTTTGTTTGGGGTCTTTCATCACTTTCAACATAATTTCAGTCATTTCGTGATGAGACCTACTTGTAGCAGATATAGTGCTGCCTCACTGAATTGTCATGTCGCAGTTCCTTGACTTGACAACCCACCCAGTCACAGATTAACAAGGACAATGGGTTAACCCTTTTGGCACTGGCCTCAGCTCATATGTGAAATTATATCATGAATTCAATCTCGGCATGGCGGGGCATGGAACCCACAATCTTTGGATTACCACAGAGGATCTGGTGCTAATAAGCTGGCTCCCTAATCATCTGCACCATAGTCCTTCTGAGCTAGGTACCAGAGGGTTTGAGATGGTGGTGGAAGGGGGTCTGTCTCATGACGTTTAGCATGATGTCATGATGCATATGATTGGTAAAGGAGGGCACATGTATAAAGAGGCACTTTGCTTTTTTCCTTGTAACACAGATGGCTCATTTTAAAGTTCATCTCACAATGAATGTCTAAATTAAACTGTGTTACCCATATAGGTATGACCATGGAGAAGGTGTAGTCACTTCCTGTGGATTGGAAACAGTTTTGTTTGGGGTTAAAATGATTTAAACATTTGACTGTGGAGAGTTTGTCTTGGACCATGAATAAGTATTTGTGTATTTTGCTATTTATTAGAAAGTTAAAAACAGTATCATTGTAGAGTATTCATCAGGTATAATTATCAGTTTACATTATTTGGAGATGCTTCCAAATGAAAAGAAAACATTTTTCTTAGTTGGATAAGTTTTGTGTAAATAAAACAATTAGAACATCAAGTCTCATCAACGATTTGCGTAAGCATCTGAGCAATATTAGAGGAAGTTCAATAAGGAAGACACAACTTTGCATGTGTATGCTGAAAAGAAGTGTTCACATGAAAATTATTCACATCTCAGTGTCAAGCAACACTACTTTACTTTAATGCTAAGTTGACAAAATATTTAAATTTGTCACTAATAACTCTTACTCAATTGCACTTCTCCAAATGAATCTGATGGGTTGGCTTTTGCTTAGAATGAGTACCTTAAAATGTGTCAAAAGCTTCAGTATGTGTTAAGTGAATGTGATGAAACAAAACAAATATTCGTTTAAGAATATTGGATCATTTAATTAGGTGGCGCAATTCAAACTAAACAAGAGCCATCAGTCAACCTTCTGTTTAGAGCAATTTCAATTATAAAAATAGCACACCCACAATGAGCTTTACTTACTAATTGGATGTAGTCTCTTGTCTATAAAACCACAGTTGGTTATGTCGCCTCCTAAATTAAGCTGTGGCATTTTGGTTATGAGGAGTTCATGAACCAAAGGATCAGGTTGGATGCTTTCCACTATTTTCCACTCAAGATCTAAAGAGTAGCATATATCTTAGCAAAAAACAAGTTCACAACTATTGGCAAATTACAAGATCTTAAAATAATATATCTAATACAATGAGTTTGAATGTTTTCTGTAATTTAACTCTATATATTATCGTACAACAAGTGTTAAGTGATAGGCAGTACATTGATTAATTGGACTAAAAAAGCAATCTTGTCAAGGGGGGCAGGTGTTAGTGAATACATTTTGTCAATCACATCTAAGTGTGTTACCTCCATTTGATGGTATTTTTCTACTATAGCATCTTATTCGCTTGGTATTAATCCTGATGCAGACATATCTCTCAAGGGTGGTGTTATCACAAGCACTCTGTATCTTCAGTCAGAATATGAACAGAAATATTCTTTGAGTTATTCACTTGTAATGAAAGGATACATGTATATTATCATGTAAGCAGGATATCATGAATTTATCATTATGCATCAAGTTGAACCTTACCCTGGACAATACTCAGATATTAAACTTTCAACAATCAAACAATAACAGTTTTAAATAAATTCCTCAATGCACTGAAATGGAAATGGCGTTCTTCATGACCTTTTAGCAACAATGGACATATAAGGTCAACTTTCATCCTTTTTAACCAGTGTGAAGGTTACACTGCAAGCAATGGGATTTTACCCACAACCTTTAATCCTTCACTTGTACTTGTACTTAATGGCATTGAATGACCTAATTATCTAGATGTGACATTAGTTAATTCATTCATTCACCAATCACCAATGCAAGAAATATTATTAAATTAGATATTTTTAAATTACATTTGTTTAAACCATATTTGGGAAATGTCTAACAAGAACCTTAAAACACAAAAACTTGCATGAAATGCAAATATATATATTTTATACAATTAGTCCATTACCAAGTGACTCATAGGAATAACCCAATAGCTGATCTAGAGCAGGAGACGCACACGATTTAACCACATTAATGTTTAATACTGCCCTCCCACATTCCCAGGGAAACTGTACACAATATGACAAATTATTATTTTCAGAGCTTAATCTATGGAACATAAAGATTATCTATCTGTTTTGCAAATATCTGAACAGGATTTAAGAATTTGTTTTGTATCCTTCCAATCAAAACCATCAAGACAGCTGTGACAATATGCCCCTAGCGTGCATGGATGGAATAAATAGTTGCGTCTTGAGACCGTCATCTGGGACATGTGTGTTGTGTTGTTCTTCTCACTCATATCTTCATATTCTACATGACAGGGCCTGTCAGAGGTCTTGTTACATGGTGGCAGCGGTGCTGAACCTGTGTGGACCACTCAGAAATGACAGACAATGGCTTACAAGTGTTGTAAAGCTGAGAAGAAAGTCTCCAAGAACTCGGCAACTCAAGGGAGTGTGAAAAAAGGGCGCCATCTTGGAATCTAGGCCACGTTGTGAGGGACACTTTCTCCTGGTAAATATAGCCACCTGTGTGCTATAAAAGTGCCCCCAGACCTTAGTTTTGTGTTACGGTAGAGTGTCTGCCCACCCGGGACCCGTCTGTGTGGTGTTTACTGGCCTGACTGCAAGTCTGTCTACTTTGCCCAGCCACACTTTCCTGGAAACCTGTGAGCCACGCACCTTAGATGCTACCGCTAATGGCCTGCCCATCTCCCTCTGTGTGAAGCTGTGAGCACTCCTCTCAACCAGATACTGTGTGTAATGATATGACCAGTGGAGGTCTATCATAACTGACTACTATAAACCTAATTATTTGCCCACACAAGTGTTGTGATTGTACAGTGTGTACATGCTCAGTGAGAGCCAAAGGCAAATGTAATCAGTGTGGTACTGGGACAAGTTGTGTGTGTATTTGATTTCTACCTGGATGTTTCTGCAAGTTTGGATGAATCAATGTGTATTGGAATCACATCTGGATCTTCTCATTTTGTGTCGGTGAGGCACAATAAGGACCAGAACCCTGAACCTGCTACTGTGTTCCTAGTGAGAAGGACACACCTGTGTATAATATCTGGATATTTCTACTACTCCAAGTGTGTGGATGTGAGAAGAGGAAATCTATATCTGTGAGCTAACTGTGTACTCTATTACTTGTACCACAAGTGAATGTCCAGTGAGGATATGTGGACAAGTTAGTGTGTATTAGACATCTCTACTATTGTGAGAATACTTAACTGTACTAGATACTGTGTAAATGAATGTATATTGCTACATCCAAGCATATAGTCCCTCAATTGTGTGATCTTCTGATGTGTATTCAGTGGACTTGTACTCAGTGTGAGCTTGAGGTAAATGTTTGTGTAATAGTGTGACTTCTGGATCTTCTCTACTACTTGTGTCAGTGAGACACAATACAGACTGCTACAACTCCGAGCCTGATGCAGTGTTTGCACCCTCGGAAACCAGACACACAGTGAATGGATAACTCTTTAGTGTATATATGAAATAACAGTAACTGTGTCACAGGGTGTGTTGTGTAAATATATATGTGATTTTCTGCTATAACAAGTGTTGTTTATTGATTAATATTATAATTGGTGTGAAACTCTAAACTGCTATTATATATATGTACCATTTGTGTTAGTATTTGTGGCAGTGAGGCACAACATAGTACTCCATATTGATATTGTATCAATGTACTGACTCTGATAATACTGTATAACAGTGTGTTATTATAATTTGTGTAATTTGTTGGCCATAAAGGCAAACCATTCCAGTTTTCTATATCATTACCGTATAACTGTATTGCTAAACCATCGCCATGGGTGATGAGGATAACAATGGTGGTGGTGGTGGCGCCGGTGGTGGCGCCGGTGGTGGTGCCGGTGAGGGAGCCGTGGCGAGAACCTACCACAGGCCAAACATACGGCCACCAGGCCCAGTTGACATCACGACCACAGAAAAGAAAATTAACTGGGAGCTACATAAACAAATGTGGTCGAATTATGCCATCGCTTCCCACCTGGATAGCGAGCCACAGAGGATTCAACGTGCAGAATTCATGAATTCCCTGGGGAAGGAGACACTCAGGATCGCTAATGGACTTGGCATCTCAGACACCGATAATGTGGATCAGATAATGCTAAAGCTTGACAACTTCTGCATAGGAGACACTAACGAAGCCATTGCGCATTTCAAGTTTCAAACGAGAGATCAGAAGAAGGATGAGTCCGTAGACACATGGATAGCGGACCTTAGGGTCAAGCAGAAGCTAGCATCCTTCACACATCTCACGATGACACCTGACCAGGTAGCAATGAGGAACAGAATCCTATGTGGGACAAACGACAAAGAAGCCCAACAGAAGATGTTGGATGAGGGAAATCCAACACTGGACAGAGTGATCGAGATTGCCAGGTCATGCGAGGCAACCAAACAACATATGAAAACCATACACAAGAGTGGATACGAGGAAGTGAAAAAGATAGAGAGAAAGAACAAAGACACTCACAGAAGAAAGGCCAAGGACACCTACAAGAGGAAACCAAAAAGAGACCAGAGAGATCAGAGAGAACAAAAGAGATGTCTCTTTTGCAACAAGAACCACCCTTTTGTAAAGGAGAAGTGTCCAGCCTATGGCCAGAAATGCACAGCATGCCAAAGAAGGAACCACTTCAAAGGTACTCCCAGGTGCCCCAAAACCAAGAGGGTCCATATGGTGGACACGGAGACAGAGACAGAGACTGAGGAGTACACGGACTCATCAGAATCTTATGAAACTGAGGAGGATTTCATTTTGGCAGTTCACAATGAAAACAGAAAGAAGGCTATCTACTGTGAAATGATGGTAAACGGGAAGCCCACTCGCTTTCAGGTAGACTGTGGTGCCACAGTGAACGTGGTGCCCAGCAGCATGGTGCCGGATCTGTCATCAATACAGCCCAGCCGCACCACACTGAAGATGTGGAACGAGACCACAGTGACTCCCCTGGGGGAAACTGTTTTGAAGTTGAAAAATCCAAGGACGAGAAGAAAACACAGAGTTGTGTGCACAGTTGTTGAGGAGGACTTTACCCCTATTCTCAGCAGGAACAGTGCAGAAAAGATGGGACTCATTACAGTCAACTATGACCAGTTCAAAAGTGTGAATGCCATCAAAGCCACCTCTGTGCAAGAAAGACACCCGCAGTTGTTTGACGGATCCCTGGGTAAACTACCAGGTCAAGTACATCTGGAAGTCAGAGATGATGTCAAACCAGTTGTCTGTCCTCCACGCCGCATCCCAGTGGCTCTGAAAGAGAAAGTCAAGTCCAAGCTTGAAGAAATGGTGGATAGAGACATCATTGAGAAGGTGGATGAGCCATCAGAATGGGTGAGCCAAATGGCAGTGACCCTGAAGAAGAATGGAGACCTGAGGATCTGCATAGACCCGAGACCCCTGAACAAGGCTCTGAGAAGGGAGCACTACCCTATGCCTGTTCTTGATGACCTGCTACCAAGCCTGGGTAAAGCAAAGGTGTTCAGTCGGTTAGACTTACAGGATGGATACTGGCACTGTGAGCTGGACCAGGAATCTAGAAGGCTGACCACATTCCAGACACCAATTGGCAGATTCCGGTGGATCAGGTTACCATTCGGTCTCAATGTCAGTGCCGAAATCTTCCAGAAGCGACTGAAAGAATCCATGGAAGGACTGGATGGAGCAGAGTGTATTGCAGATGACATTATTGTCTGGGGAGTAGGAGACACTCTGGAGGAGGCTGACAAAGACCATGATAAGAACTTGGAAGCCCTGATGGTAAGAGGAGCAGAAAATGGACACAGATACAAGAGTGCCAAGTGTGAGTTCAAGACAAGCCAAACAGACTTCCAAGGCCATGTCATCACTGATGAAGGACTAAAAGTGGATCCTGCGAAAGTGAGAGCAATCAATGAGCTGAAAGCACCACAGAATGTGGGGGAGGTGAGAATACTGAGAGGCACAGTGAACTACCTGGCTAGGTTCCTGCCAAGACTCTCAACAGTCATGGAGCCTATAAACAGACTCACCAAGGAGGATGTTCCATGGCACTGGGAATCCGAACAAGAGCAAGCACTGGAGAATATCAAGAAAATGATAACCACAGCCCCTGTGATGGCCTACTATGATGCCAACAAGGAGTTGGTGATCCAGTGTGATGCCAGTGAATCAGGATTAGGTGCAGCCCTACTTCAGGAAGGCAAGCCTGTTGCCTATGCCAGTCGTGCTTTGAGCGATCCGGAGACAAGATACGCTCAAATTGAGAAGGAGGCTCTGTCAGTGGCCTGGTCATTGGAATATTTCAGACAATACACCTTTGGGAGAAAGACAATCATTCACAATGACCACAAACCACTGGAACCCATCATGATGAAACCCCTACACAGAGCTCCTCGCAGACTTCAAGGCATCCTGATGAAAATCAATGAGTACAACACAGAAGTAGTGTGGAAACCAGGCAAGGAAATGCTGGTTGCTGACATGCTGTCAAGATCCTATCTACCTGAGACAGGGGACATGAAGGACATAGAACAGGTCAACATGGTGGACTACCTTCCCATTCGACAGGAGAGACTGGACAAGCTAAGACAAGCCACAGAGGCAGATGAATCTCTCCAAATGCTCAGAATGACCATCCAACAAGGTTGGCCCAGAGACAGAGCAATGTGTCCCACTCAGGTAACCCCATACTACAGTATTAGAGATGAACTGAGTGTGCAAGACGGATTGATCTTCAAGGGGGAGAGATTGGTCATACCAAGCTCCTTGAGGCCGGAAATGAAACAGGCAGTCCATACTTCACATCTAGGAGTGGAGTCATGTCTGAGGAGAGCCAGGGTGGCTATATACTGGCCTGGTATGAATGCTGAACTGAAGGAACACATTTCCATGTGTGAGACATGCAGGACATATGAGACCAGACAGGCTAAGGAACCCCTCATACCCCATGAGCTTCCCGGCAGACCATGGGAGAAAGTGGGCATAGATCTCTTCACATGGGATCAGAAAGACTATCTGGTCACATCAGATTACTACAGTGATTTTTGGGAATTAGACAAACTCAAGTCCACAGACTCAAAAACTATCATCAGGAAACTGAAATCCCATTTCGCAAGAAACGGGATCCCTGAAGTGGTTGTCAGTGACAACGGTACAAACATGACTTCAACTGAGTTCCAAGACTTTGAAAAAGAATGGGATTTCGAACACAAAACCATCTCACCATATCACAGCAAGTCAAATGGAAAATCTGAATCAGCTGTTAAAGCAGCAAAGAAACTTCTACGGAAAGCAAAGAGGTCTAATACAGATCCATACTTGGCCATGCTGGAGGCCAGGAATACCCCTACACAAGGGATGGAGGCAAGCCCCATGCAAAGACTGAACAATAGACGGGCAAGGAGCCTACTACCCATGGCAGCCTCCCTGCTGAAGCCACAAACAGTGGCAGGAGACCACAGTCACAAACTCAAGAAGAGGCAGGAGAGACAGGTCAAATACCATGATAGAGGAGCTAAGAGCCTAGAGCCTCTCCAAGAGGGAGACACAGTAAGGATGAGGCCAGTACTCAAGGGCCAGAAAGAGTGGACAAAGGCAACTGTTGTCAAAGACCTGGACAACAGGTCCTATGTGGTGGATACTGGAATAAGGAGCTACAGGAGGAATAGGGTGGACCTAAGAAAGAGCAAGGAAGGCCCAGTGGTCCATAAACCTGAAAATGCAGTAAGGCCCAGGCAGGAGACTGCAACACAGGTAGTGCAGGCAGCCAAAGCACAGCCAGTCCAGGCAGCCAAAGCACAGCCGGTCCAGGCAGCCAAAGCACAGCTGGTCCAGGCAGCCAAAGTACCAAAGACTAGCAGCCCACCAGCCACCATACCAGCCACTCACACACCAAAGCCCACACCAGTAGCATCCAAACCAGTGGTAGTAACAACTAGGTCTGGCAGGGTATCTAAAACACCATCCTATCTCAAATCTTATACCAAATAGAGACAATGTACAATGTGCTACTAGCCTATCAGGTATTACTATGTTATAGTAAGTGATTTAGTTGTATTGCTTGTTCCATGGTTCTTTATATCATAATGTTCTAATGCCATGTATTACTGGTAAACATTAGTTGTATTATTTGCTCTATGTTAAAAAAAAAAAAAAAAATAAAGGGGAAAGGATGTGACAATATGCCCCTAGCGTGCATGGATGGAATAAATAGTTGCGTCTTGAGACCGTCATCTGGGACATGTGTGTTGTGTTGTTCTTCTCACTCATATCTTCATATTCTACATGACAGGGCCTGTCAGAGGTCTTGTTACAACAGCATGTTTAAACTTATCAGGGAATATTCCGAAAAGAAAGAATATTCAAAACATTAGGCAGTATAATATATTTTCTGATTTTTTTCAGAGGAAAGTGACATCAAAACTTTCATGAAATAAGGTTTTTCAGCACTTTACCTTACATAATATAAATGTTCAACCGTAGTCTTTGTGATCAAATCTTATTTCCCATCATATTATCTTTAAATTTATGTCGACCCCACTTAAAGTAGATGAGTATTCTGCTAAATCTCATAAATTGAACACTTTGTTAACAAACTTTGCTCAGCTGACCAGTGATCTGGTACAAACACCAACTTGATAAAAGTTTAGTATGGGGCACCTTCAGATTAGGACACTGGAGTGATTTAATGTGCTTCTACATCTATAAGTTTACTCAGCAAAACCAATTGGCATCCCGCCGAGACTCCAAGATTGCACTAGGGGGGTGCAGCTGGTCTAGACCAGCTACTTGACACCAGACTTTACACTCTGGCAAGGGAGTTCCTGAATGATGCCGAGCTTCCTGTTTCCAATGTAGTTAGATGAGGGTGAAGGCTATTCCAGTCAATCACAGTCCTTGGGAAAAAGCTGTATTTAAAAGGGTCACAGCTCGTCGCCACTTCTATATAGCGATTTCCATGGTTGTTCCTTGTAGAAGCTAATTTCATTTTGACATTTTATCCTTTACAGTAAAACCAGTCTCTGAGTCATCCTTTTCACTGCTAGTAAATCCCTTTTTAGGTCTTCCTGGATTTTTGTTACAGTGCCTGTTTCTCTTTTCTAATTTCGAGACAGAAATCTAGCAGTTCGTCTCTGTACTGATTCTATTCGGTCTTTATCTTTCTTGAGGTAAGGGTCCCAAACAGTTGATGCATATTTTAAGTGAGGGTGTACAAGGATATTTTTGGCAGCCTCTTTGATATATCCCACGCTCATGTTGAAATTTCTTCTTACAAAGTGCAGTACTTGATTTGCAGACAATGTTGTAAATATGCTTGTCCCATTTCATAATTTGTTGGAACTCGACTCCTAGGTAGGGATGATGTTCAATATGATGCAAGATGTATCTTTTCAATGTATGTTTTCTTGTATTAGGAGCTTGGTTTTTTTTTCTTGCTACTTAGCTTTTTTCTTGCTGTTCAGCTTGTCCATGAGTTCTTGTCTTTTGGTACAGCCCTACATTGCAAATACTTTTTCATGTTTATAATTTTAATAAAACTCTATTTTCAGAAATAAAGAATGTATTTGACTGTGTTTGCTTCAGACATTTATAGATTTGAGGCTTCTATATGACCCGACATGTTATTCCTTTAATAGAAAACACCAATCTTTAAGAGGAAAGTCTGTAATAATGTACCATTGTCTCTTAAAGCCAAGATTTTTTTTACCTCTTTCGCTCTTAACACTGTTGAAAAATACCCTTTCACTGACCTTGACTCTTAATTTATGATTGTGAGTTAAAACTGAGATACAGATAGTCATTCACCAGATAAATTTTATTCTATGAAATCAAACTGAAGAATATTCTCGTAATCTACAGTATAAAAGATAATTAAATATATATATATAATTCTATATTATTTTCTATATCATTTTGATTAACAATTAGAGGATCTTCAAATTACACAGTTTATATTCAAACCTATAATGTAGAATTTCTTTCTTACCCCTGCCTCCAGTACACTTTTGACCTCTCCTGTTCTGTTCCTCACATACATGATGTTTTTTGTTTTATCTGCACATGTGTTGATCTCACACACTCCTTGCATGACCAAATTGTCAATTGTGTCTTCACAACTGTCATATGAACCTGAAAGATGAATAATATCTCAGTTTATTGTTAATGTTGATTTTGTATGAAATAAACTACTAGATTGACTATTTCTTACCAGGGGACATCTTAATTAATGTTTTCTTTTCATCCTTTGTTATATAAAATGATATTAATAATGTATGATCATTAATAGGTATTAATCAATGGTTTTTTGTCCATGACAGATAGAACTTTTTTTCCATTCCAAATTGTAAAAATGACTACATTTATTTCCCTTTACACGTATTGTAAAAATAACTACAATTATTCCCATTACCTTTAACTAAGGCAGAGACACATGCTTTATCATCCAGAGAGTCAAAGAAATCTTCTTTGCTCTGACATAGACTAAACAACAAAAATGCTAATATTTTCATTCTTAAGAATAACAATGTTATCCTTAAATATGTTACAATATGTAACAGGTTTTTTATCGTCCTGTTGTTTGTGATGATGCTTATTTGTGACACGGTATGGAAAGTAGCAAACAGCTCCAAAAAGAGTTTGCATTATTTACATTTGATTTAAATAATGTACAACTGTTTTCAATTATCACAAGTGCTTTCAGCTAGGAGGGGCTGCAATCTTTCACTTGTGCATCTCTCTCACACATGCGGCTATTTCTCTCATTTGCAGCTATCTTTCATTCATGTTCCCTTGCATAAATTGATTTCATGAAAGGGAACAAACAAGCACACATTTGCATTCAGCCAGGTTTACCTTTTTATTTGTATAATTATAATTTATATCAATAATTATCATCTTCAAGTTACACTACCTGAACTTGAATCCTTAATTTTAGACCTTTTACAATTTACTCAGATGCTTCGAAGAATTTCAGTTATACAAACTTCCAGTTCTTAACTTCTCAGGTTAATTATACCACAATACTTTATCTTTCCCCCAATTTCTAGATTTCACCCAATTGATATATATCCTCTGAGGTTATCCTCAATTCTTGCATTAAACTTTTCAAATTATCCTGCAGCTTTATTACATCCGCACAGTATTACATATGACTCACACTACCACAATAATTATAACATTACTCAATTTATAAGTAGTATTCTTAACCCCCCATACCCCCCACCCCTCTTGACTAGTTGTTCCTCAAACAGCCGGCCCTCCATTCTATCTCTCATGTGCTTTGTTATTAATTCACACTCTAACCCTGTGATTCATACTTCACAGCACCTTATTTCATTAAAAACCTTATTGTTAACTATGGTTGGGACATCTAAGTGAACCTCATATATAGGGAAATGCGCTGCCTAAAATACCTATCCAGGGGATAGGAAGAACTGCAGACTCAGTATATGCAGTGTACAATGGTCGTCTTTATTGGGTGCACAACAGATACACTAGAGTCAGACTGGGCAAGGCATGGCATGAGTGAGATATGAATGTCATTGATATCTGCGTAGATACTCTCTGGCCTAGGGCTGCACCTCAGATAATGCCAGTTTGGCAGCAAGACTCCGTCAAGCAGCAGACTATTGTGTATCATCTAAGCTATGGGATACTTCGCGCCAGGCAGTGGTTTCGGCCCATTAAGTGGGTACGCATCTGGATCCTTAATGTGGTTGACCAACTCTGCTAATCCCTGATTAGTAATCGATCCTTCGCATCAGTGATCATCTGGGATGTGTGATGAGTATGCGTGTTGGTATGTGTTGGTCATCCTTCTTATGTGGTTATGAATATTGTCTGTGATAGTGTCTAAGATATGTTACATAATACTTTTATTTGACCATCCATATCAATACAGATACATATATTGTCTTCCTTGCACAAATGCATCACAAAGTGATGAACCAACTTGCACATTGTCTATTTGATAAAAAAATTGAATAAAAGTGGTAACGAACCCTTAGTCCCATATCTTATAAATCGTTCATTATCCCAAATTTCCACGTAGTATCATACTCTTTCTCAAAATCAAAGATAATACCAATGACATGTTCGCCATTTGTATAAATGTTTCTAAATGTACCAGATGGTCAATAGTACTTCAAGTTTTTCTAATGTCAATCTGTGCAACTGTAAGCCGCAAGAACCAAACTAAATAATTATTTGTTCCATTGTTTATAGATACAACTGGTAAAAGTAATAGGATGATAGTTATTTGAGTCTGATGAGTCTTTGCCAGGCTTAGGAATGATAATAATAATGGCTTCATTCCATGAAGGAGGAAAATCACCATTTTCCCAAATGTTATTAAAAATATCTAAAAGACACCTTTAAAACATGTAAAATTTATCATTGATAATATCTAAAATATAACAAATCTAAACCTTATGAAACTTTAGTTTTTAGATATGGAGAAATGTGTGGAGCTATACTCCACAAGCCAGTTGGACTATATCGGGCCCTGAAGTCATCCCGTCTAGGGTCAATATTTGGGTGCAAACTGGACTGATGTTACTGCCAAATCGGTCCACTACTCAACCTACAGAACACCATATCCTCCCCTTACATATTACACCTCACGGCGAACAAGGCACCATGGCTATTGTTTTCGTTTGCCTCTTATGAACTGACAAAAAATCCAGGAAATCAGAGGACCATTCTAACTGCAGGCCCACATGAGGATCTGCAGATTTGATTTGTTTGGCTGATGTTCTGAATAAATAAGATTGCCCTGAACAGCAGCGGCAGCAGCGTTGTCTTTGTTGAAAGATCAATCTATACATTCAAATCCAGAGAAATAAATTTAATGTATATGGACGGCGTCATTCTCAGTCTCTGGCCAAATAACCAAATATGATGATCTTGTATTTGACCATCATGAGATCATCTTTCACTGATCAATATCCAAAGTAGCTTGCAATGTTATGGCTTAATCATCCTTCACAGCCATGTTTGTCCCCCATGTCACATATCGTTCACATTGTTCCATATCTCAAATCATCATCACTTAGTGTCCAACAAAACGACTATGTCCTATTCTTATACGAGTTAAAAAAAAACCCTTCTCTTCAATTCTTGCTAGAAACACTTTATTTTACCAATAAACATTATTTTACAAATAAACTTTATTTTACCAATAAACTTTATTTTACCAATAATTTACTTGATTTCATGCAATTTAAAACATTCCTCGTCCCAATGCAATTGCCATTTAGAAGACACAAAAAAACCCAGTCATATATTTAAAAAAATCTATATATGGAATAACTATGTCAATTAGATGTTTATCCAATGCTACTTTAGCAGCTTGGTCAGCAGCCTCATTTCCTTGGATATCAATGTGACTGGGGATCCAATAAAAACAAATTTCTTTTAAATTAGTTTCCTCAGTCTATGATGCAGCTCAAGGATTTTGTAAATAAAAAGACTTTTTCAATCCTTTGCTTTCAATGTTTGTAAAGAAGACAAAGAATCAGAAGTTTGAGTGGTTGATCCTGAAGCTTTCGAGATATTTGTGAAAAAGAATGATCTTTTTCATTGATTGACCACATAATTTCGTTCTATTGACTTTATTTCTTTACTTTTTACAGTGCTAGTAGATGATGTTTTGGTATTGTTCAAACTTCCTACATGTTTACATGCCTCTGGAAAAGATGTTTTCATATACTGTGAATGTGATGGGTGATTGTCTTGACAAGTCACACATTTTATGATATCTGAAGCACAAACTTCTCCACTATGCTATGTGGGCATGTTATATTCCCTTTACATATATCAGATCCATGTCCATGCCTCTGACACTTCAAGGATTTGGATTAAAATATCATCTCAGACATTTACATTATCCAAATATCCAGCTGCACTGCTTCAAATGTATAAATGAATAAATGTATTGATTGGAACTTTGGCTCCATCCTTAAATAAAAATCTGTTTGCATTAAACATCTTGATCTTTTAATTCATCTATTATTTCTTCCTTTGAAACTCCCAATAAATCTGGGCATCTGATTACTCCGCAGTTGGGCTATTCTCTAATTCCCTCACCCACAGGGGAGAATAGAAAAACTGATGAGAATGTTTTCAACCTTTCAAACACAAACTGTATGTATGCACCGGACAAACTTAGATAGCTATTGTTGACAACATTTCTAGGACAGAACAAAATTAAGCCTGTCTTGAAAATGTTCATAACTGTTTGACTTACAGCTGTTGTCTAAAAGGGGAAGAGCAAAAGGGCTTTTAAATTGTTGTTTTAGTTGAATATATCAATTTTAATATCTGTCAAATACAAACTCATAGAATTCTTGTTAAAATATTCATGAAATGAGGTTTTCTTGCATAATATAAATGTTTATACCCCAAACTTTGCGAACAAATGTTATTACTCATTAAATTTCACCTACACAAATTTCTGTGACATATGATAGTGGATGAGTCTTCTGCTAAATTCAAAATCATCCATTGGACACTTTGTCAACAAATTCTGTTTAGGTGACCAGTGATATGGTGCAAACACCTGCTAAGTAAAGTTTTGCTAATTATGGGTCACCTTCAGATTGGGAATCTGGAGTGATTTGGCTTACAGAGGCATGATTGTTTGGCTCTTTCAGCAAAACACAGCTAATGTCAATGTATTTTTGGTTCATTTTAGTGAAATAGCCTGTTTATATCACTTTCATATAGCATTTAAGCATAACTGTAAAATTGCCTGTGACCTCTGTGATTTCAGGAAAGCTTTTATGAAAATCAATATGATTAAAAATATCAGAACAATCTATAGGTTTAGATATCCTCCATAGCAGGACTTCTCTATCATATCAATCCTTGCCACCAAAGGTGTAAAGGTGTGAACACAATCGAGCACAACTCATCAGTGTTCATAAAAATCTGGCTGTTCACTGATTGGTGAAAGAATAGAAATAGATTTGTTTTGTTCTGGCAGTTGTATTGATTAATCAGGTTGTGTGTCGGACACCTGCTTACAGTTTATGACCTGATTTTGGTCAATTCACATTTTATATTTTTGCGAGCATTTGTGACTGGGAATTCCAAACTTTGAATGAGATCAAAAACAGGGAAATTAATGCAAAGGCAGTAATTAAATACTATCTATGTAATGCAAAGTAAAATTTAAATTAGATATAAATATGATATGTTGAGCTATTTGGAGATAATAATAGCTGGTTAATTATGAAAGTACAAATTTATACTAAATAGAAATACACTTTGATAATGAGCAAACATTATCATATGTCATTCTTGAGGTTTACTAACATGCTAAATTTTATTTGAAATTGCTTGAACATGGTTTAAAATTGCTTGAACATGGTTTACAAAGGACAACCATTAAATTGACTTTAAATTGAGTTCCTTTATTTAAAATAGTTCATATAAAATTAATAACAAACTTTCAAAATCTGAGAAAATTCCTTAACAAAAGGACAAAATTTTGCATTGACTCACACTTATGGACGGTCGCCATGGCAACAAAAGCCAAACAATCACTGCCATAACCAAAACAGATTGGGAACGATCCCCAGGAGTGCATGTGCGCAAGGTAAATGTCAAACCGTTCTGGCTGTATCATGCACACAAGCCAAGTTGGGGACATGGTTGTCATGGCAACAGAAATGGACAAATCACACCTATTATCTATATAGATTGGAGGAACGTCCCCAGGAGTGCATGTGTGCAATATCTAAGGTAAATGTCAACCGTTGTGGCTGTATCATGCACACAAGTAGTTTACCATGGGAGCATGGAAGGACGGATGGATGCACAAACGCAGCTGAATTAAATGTCCCCCGCTTTTCACGCTGTGAAGAATGTGGGGTACAATAAATAGAATTGAAACTCTAAAATCCACTCATTAAAAACATGCACGGATGTAGGTCAATCTAATATCCCCGCTTTTTGTGTTGCAAAGAATGCGGGGGACAAAAAAGAGAAATATATTAAATGTAGAATCTGATACAAATGGATTTTCTCTCATCATAGTTGATATCTTTTTTCGACAAAATTTTCATTTATTTGATATGTTTTCCATAATACGGCTTTGGGATTTCTTAGGAAATATGAATGCATATAAATCAATTAATGATCATATCATTCCTAATAATAATAATGATAATAATAATATGAATAGGAATGATAAAGTCATTAATTAATTCAAACAAGGCATATTAAGAAATATTAAGAAAGGTCAAAGGGACATAGCATAAATTTCTTTTATTATTAGTCAAAATAGCCAAAAACTGGTATTTCAAGCAGTACAGAGGGAGGAGCTTACCAAAAGGTAACTGCAGTATATTACATGATCATATCAACATAATTTATGATGTTACCATGACGTCATTATGTCTGATATCACTATGACAACACTTTCCTGTCTGACGTCACTATGATGACACTTTCCTGTATGACGTCATCATGACGTCATAGGATTTTCAGAAAATGTTCAGAAAAAGCAGTGATCAGCAAAGGTCTAAGAGCATGTATTATAATCAAGTCATGATAAAGAATATGTGATATGGGTCTGATTGGGTGTGTTTGGCATGTCATGAATTAAGCCGGCATGCACTTGTAGTGGATATCACCTAGAGTTCTGTAAGTACATAAATCTGGTCGCTGAAAGTTGCAGCTCTGTCTACCTTGACATGGATGGGATGCCAAAGTAGCAGCTGAAATAGAGGGATTACCTCCTGGATCAGATAAACACATTGTTGTTGCACAACTTAAAGTGGCTCCTTGAATGTCAATTATAAATCCAGGGTCACAAGTCAACGGAAAACTGGTTGCCAAATTACAGAGAAGTTTAGTAGACTTTGGTACTGAAATGAAGTAATATTGTTGAGTAATAGTGTATTGAATCATAATTTCTTAGTTCTATGCAAAATACACAAGTACATCACAAGTTTTACACTCTTTATTGTAACAATATTTCAGTATGCACCATGCATAGAACCAGATGGCTGAATCATGTTAGTACACCCTTGACAAATTATTAATTCATTCACTTAACTACAACTAATTTCAACTCTAGTTTGATCTTTTAGTTCATACCATGCATGGTAGTGAAGTGATAACTCTTTCATTTATTCACTCGCATTCATTATTCTTTTTGGTCTGTCATGCATGACACTATTTGATACTGTAGATACTTTTTGTTTGTTTGTCTATTTGGGGCTTTACATCACTTTCAACATTATTTCAGTCATTTCGTGATGAGACCTACTTGTAGCAGATATTGTGCTGCCTCACTGAATTGTCATGTCGCAGGTCCTTGACATGACAACCCACCCGGTCACAGATTTACAAGAACAACGGGTTAACCCTTTGGCACGGGCCTCAGCTCATGTGGGAAATTGTATCATGAGTTCAATCCCGGCACGGCGAGGGAGTGAACCCACGACCTTTGGATCACCACAGAGGAACTCGTGCTAATAAGCTGGCGCTCTAACCAACTGCGCCACGACCCGTGGCCCACTGTACATACTTCTGTGATATTATCAGTTTTAAACCAAGTAGGACTTTATAACCAATTCTAAGTGAGGAGCTCTTGTTTACTTAGGCCATCGACCTATTTATCAAGAACCATGAAACATCAAATGGTATTTAAAGTCTTTTAAATTCAATTTATCTATACAAATTTATTACGTCTACAAATGATATATTGAAAGGATTTTGTTGATATTTTCTGTTATTTAAATATCATATTGATTTTATATATCATATATCCGGTCAAAACGTTTGTTTTTACCACTTTTAGGCACTGAATAACCTTAGTGGTTGATGTACCTCAAAGCAACCATTCATTCATTCATGCATGATCTGAATAACTGTCTCTTTATTTCTATAAATAATTTTACACGTGTTAAATAATTCATTTATTTTCTGTAAAGTTAGGTGAAGGTAAAAAAAATATAAAGCACTTGACATGCATTATGTTGTCAATTGACAGAATATAAAGCGCCAAATGAAAAAAGATCAAATGAAAATTATTCACCTCTCTCAGTGTCAAGCAAGCAACATTATTCTCAGTGTCAAGCAACATTACAATACTTTAATGCTAGTTTGACAAAATATTTACATTTGCTTACATTTGTTACACCTTATTCAATTATATATCTCTAAATTCAGTTACAAAATTGTTTTATTTTCCAGCATTAGATTCAAACAAAGGTTTGCTTCGGTAAACATTTATTGTATTGGAGATGTAATAAAATGCCTGTTCAATGTCATAACGTTAAAAATGAATCTGTACACTGATGAGTTGGTTTTTGCTTGGAATAAGTGCCTTAAACATATCAAAATCTGCAGCATGTGTTATGCTTATGTGATAAAACAATAGAAATATTTCTTTTAGAATAATAGATAATTTAATTAGGTGACCTTTACAAACTATTCAAAAGCCACCAGGAAACCTTTTGTTTAAAGCAATGTCAATTATAAAATAAACAGCACACCCCTATTGAAATTTGCTTACGTATTGGATACAGTCTCTTGTCTTTAAAACCACAGTTGGTTATGTCACCTGCTAAGTTGAGCTCCGGTATTTTGGTTATAAGGAGTTCATCAACCAAAGGGTCAGGCTGGATACTTTCCACTATTTTCCACTCAAGATCTAAAGAGTAGAATATCTCTGTATCAAAACCAATTTATGTTGATCGTATCAAGATGAAAATCAAAGGAGTAACCACCCCAAAAGATTTTACCAGACTTTTAATATTATGTCTAATACCATGAGTTGTGAACCATGAAGCTAAGATACCATGAATATTTTCTGTGGGTTAACTCTAATTATTATCATACAACAAGTATATTGATTAATTGGACTGAAATAGCAATGTTGCCGATAAAACATCTTTCTGTGGTACATTTAGTGAATATATTTTGTTACCTCCATTTGATGGTATTTTTCTACTATAGCATCTTATTCGAGTGGTATTCATCTTGATGCAGACATATCTCTCAAGGGTGGTACTGTCACAAGCGCTCTGTATCTTTAGTCAGAAAATGAATAGAAATAATGTTGTTTCAGTTATTCAGTTAAGTTTTGCCTGAATTCCACAGTACAAAATAACCATATCTATGCCAGAGAATCTCAAAGATTGACTTATTTTATGATGTATTTTCCAAAAAGAAAAGGAAAAAAACATTGGGGGTGAAACACTGGCACAAGGAACAGCATTGGGGAGTCACAAATGTATTTACGGATATTCATTGTAAAAGCCCTTAAATATAAACAAAAGTGAAACAAAAAATTGCTGTAAGGATACATGTATATCATCATGAAAGCCGGATATCGATAATTTATCATTATGCATCAAAGTTGAAACTTTACCCTGGACAATACTCAGATATATGAATAGCAGTTCTGAAGACATACCTTAATGCACAGAAATAGAAATGGTAAATGGTATTTTTCATGACCTACAGCAACAATGGCCATATCAGGTCAAATTTCATCCTTTTCAACCAGTGTGAAAGTTAAACTGCGAGCAGTGGGATCTACCCACCACCTTCCATCCTCCACTTATACTTAATACCATTGAATGACCTTATTGTCTAGATGTGCCATTAATTCAATCATTCATTCATTCATTCACCAATCAAGTGCATTGGAACATTTAAGTGCAGCGCTCATCATTTACATGGAGTTAATTTTTTACTTTACTATGCAAGAAATATAATTAAATTAGATATGCTTTTTTAGAATAAAAGTCATTCGTTTAAACCATATTTGGGGAAATGTCTATCAAAAACAGCCCTAAGACAAAAAAGCTTGCTTATAATGCAAAAATGTATATTTGATACAATTAGTCCAAGTGATTCATAGGAATAAACCAATTGCAACATTAATGTTTAATATTGCCCTCTCACATTTCCAGGGAAACTGTACTCAATATAACAAATTATCTTTTCAGAGCTTAATCAATGGAACGTGTAGATTATTTCTCTGAGTTACAAATATCTGAACAGGATTTAAGAATTTATAATATTGTACCTTTCCAATCGAAGCCTTCAAGACAGCATGTTTTAACATAATATATTACATTTATAATATTAGGCTGATCATATATGATATACTTCCTGACATATTCATGGGAAAGTGACATTAAGCACAATCAATTTTAACATTAGGAAGATCAAATAAATATTTTTTTTCACAACAAAGTGACATTTAAGCTTTCATGAAAGAAGATTTTAAAGCACCTTTTCCCTTCATAATATAAAGTTCTACCCTCATGTTTGTGATCGAAATTTATTTCTCATCATATACCATTAAATCTATGTCTACCCCATTTAAAGTAGATGAGTCTTCTGTTAAAATCTCATCAATTGAACACTTTATTAACATACTTTGCTCGGCTGACCAGTGATCTGGTCAGCCTAATTGATAAAAGTTTATTAATAATGGGGCACCTTCAGATTAGGACACTAGAGTGATTTAACATGTTTGTCCATACTTTTTTCATGTTTATATTTCTAATAACACTCTATTTTCCAGAAATAAAGAATGTATTTGACATTTATAGATTTGAGGCTTCTATCTTACCGGACATGATATTCCTTTAATAGAAAATACCAAATTTTAAGAGCAGAATCTGTACTGATGTAACATTGTCTTTTAAAAACAAGATTCTTTCTGACCTAATTTGTTTTGAACTAGACTATATATATATGTAAGTATATAGCAGATAGTCATTTATTGGTTAAATTTTATTCTAAGAAATCAAACTGAATAATACTCTCGTAATCTGATAAAAAAATAATTAAATATATATATATATATATATATATATATATATATATATATATATATATATATATATATATATATATATATATATATATATATATATATATATATAAATAATTCTATCTCATTTTCTATATCATTTTGATTAACGATTATAGGATCTTCAATTACACAGTTTATATTCAAACCTACAATGTATAATTTCTTTTCTTACCCCTGCCTCCAGTACACTTTTGACCTCTCCTGTTCTGTTCCTCACATACATAATGTTTTTTGTTTTATCTGCACATGTGTTTATCTCACACACTCCTTGTATGACCATATTGTCAATTGTGTCTTCACAACTGTCATATGAACCTGAAAGATGAATAATATAGTCTCAGTGTATTGTTAATGTTGATTTTGTACACAATAAACTACGAGATTGACTTTTTGTTAGCAGGGGACATTTATTAGTGTTAATGAATGTTTTCTGTTTACCCTTTGTCATATAAAATGATATTTATACTGTATGACCATTAATAGATATAATTAAATTAGATGATAATTAAATGTTAAAAATGAGATCATTATTAGGATTTATTAAAATTAGATCAAATAATTAGGTGAATGGTTTCTTGTACATGCCAGACGGAACTTTTTTCAATTCCATATTATCAAAATGACTACATTTATTTCTATTACCTGTATTGTTAAAATAACTACATTTATTTCCATTACCTGTATTGTTAAAATAACTACATTTATTTCCCTTACCTGTATTGTTAAAATAACTACATTTATTTCCATTACCTGTATTGTTAAAATAACTACATTTATTTCCATTACCTGTATTGTTAAAATAACTACATTTATTTCCCTTACCTGTATTGTTAAAATAACTACATTTATTTCCCTTACCTGTATTGTTAAAATAACTACATTTATTTCCATAACCTGTATTGTTAAAATAACTACATGTATTTCCATTACCTGTATTGTTAAAATAACTACATTTATTTCCATTACCTGTATTGTTAAAATAACTACATTTATTTCCCTTACCTGTATTGTTAAGATAACTACATTTATTTCCCTTACCTGTATTGTTAAAATAACTACATTTATTTCCATTACCTGTATTGTTAAAATAACTACATTTATTTCCCTTACCTGTATTGTTAAAATAACTACATTTATTTCCATTACCTGTATTGTTAAAATAACTACATTTATTTCCCTTACCTGTATTGTTAAAATAACTACATTTATTTCCCTTACCTGTATTGTTAAAATAACTACATTTATTTCCCTTACCTGTATTGTTAAAATAACTACATTTATTTCCCTTACCTGTATTGTTAAAATAACTACATTTATTTCCCTTACCTGTATTGTTAAAATAACTACATTTATTTCCCTTACCTGTATTGTTAAAATAACTACATTTATTTCCCTTACCTGTATTGTTAAAATAACTACATTTATTTCCCTTACCTGTATTGTTAAAATAACTACATTTATTTCCATTACCTGTATGGAAATAAATGTAGTTATTACTATAATTGGAACTTGTGGGAAGTACCCCCTCTAGGATTTATATTTTAATAAGCTATTGAGATTGTGCACAAGATGCCTCCTAAGAGGAAGGCTGTTGAAGCTGAAGCAGAAATTCATGAGGATGGAAGTAGCATTGTGACAGATCTGCAGAGACAGTTCCAGAATTTTAACAGCACCTTTGACAAGAAGTTTGACAGTCTCAGGGATATTTTCAAGGATGATATCACAAAGGCAGTGAATGATGCAGTTCAGAAATCTATCAAGCAAGAAATGGACACAATAAGGAAAGAATTTCAGACAGAGCTAGATAAAATGATGGAACAAATAGTTGCCATTCAACAAAAACAGCAAGAAACCGAAGAAAAACAACAAGAATTGAGTGTGAAACAACAAGAACTGGCATCAAAGGAAGTGACATATGCTAGTGTGGTCTCACAGCAGAAAATTGTTGTGAAAAATCTAGTGGAAACAGAGGGTGAAACCACTAGTGATAGAGTGAAAATGCTGTTTTCACAGGGTTTGGGGTTTCAGGACAGTGAAATAGATGTTCAGTGTGCGGAGAGAAAAGGTGACCCAAATGTAAAGAGACAGCATCCCAGAGTCATTCTTGTCACTGTGAAAGACACTGAGATGACAAGGAAAATTATGAAAAGAAAAGCCAAATTAAAAGACAGTGATCAATACAAAAAAGTCTACATTGACATAGACAGACCAGCTAAAGAAAGACAACTAGAAAACAACATGAGGACAATCATAAACACACTAGCAAAGGACAAGCTTCAAATCAAAGGCGGCAGAGTGACCGCTAAGGAGAACAATAAGCGATTATAGGCCAAATGGGGGTTCTGGAACTCGAACTCTTTTAGTATTGATACAAACACAAACAATTATAAATATAGAGTTGCGTGTCTACAATATACAGATTGTGATATTATTGGTGTAGCAGAGACATTTCTTACAGGTAAACAAGAATTAAATGTACCAAACTACAAATGGCATGGTCAAAATCGAAAGTGGATAAGGAAAACAGCAAGGAGAGGGTCTGGTGGTATAGGGTTTTTGATACATGAGAGGATACAGGAAAGATACAATGTTGAAGTTTTAGACAATGATTGTGAAGGTATTTTATGGTTGAAATTTACTTGTAAACATACATCTATGTGTTTTACTACATGTGTATGCTACCTAGTGCCACAGAACTCTGCCAGGTCTACTGATGGTGTGGAATTTTATGAAACCCTTCTTGGTAAATGTATTTATATCAAAATATTGGGCCATTGTACATGTGTGGAGATTTTAATAGTAGGTGTGGAGATATGGCAGATACTATTGAAGGTGTAGACAACATTCCTGCCCGAAATGTGGTGGATTTTGATGTAAATAGCTATGGTGACAGTCTTATTGAATTTCTTATCAGTAGTAATTGTTGTATATTGAATGGGCGAAAATCATGCTTGAATGATTTCACAAGAATTGGTAATACAGGCAGAAGTGTAGTTGATTACTGTCTTGTACCCCATGATGACCTGAATTTATTTAGTGATTTTAATGTACATAGAATGACAGAAATTGTTGAACAGACGGGTATAGTGGCAGATAAAATACCTGATCACAGTATTTTATGTTGGAACATGGATATTGGTGAAATTGAAAAATGTGAACAAGATGGTCAATGTAGTGTCATTAAAGAGGTCACCAAATATGACACAACAAATGTGCCAGATGATTTTATGACTGATGAAAATATTGTGAAGCAGGTTAATGATGCCATTGTAAAGCTGGAGCATGTACAGCTAAGGCAAAATGTTTTAGATGAGGCATATGAGGAATTTTGTAATGTGTTGACAGGTGAAATGAGAGCAAAAATGCCAAGTAGGGTGATTAAAATACACAGGGGTCAGACAAGAAAAACACAGAAAAAGAAATGTAAGAACCAACCATGGTGGTGTGACACACTTAGTGACTTGTGGACAAAAATGTGTGAAGCAGAGAATGCATGGCTTGCTTGTCTTGATGTAGGAGGAACTAGGCGAAGGAATCTGAAATCTTGTTTTGTTCAGGCTAGTAAATCATTTGATAAGGAAAAACAGAGAAGTAAAAGAAACTACTGGAAACGTGAGCAAGATAGAATACTCAATGAAAGTGAAAATGACCCAAATAAATTCTGGAAATCTATTGGGAAGATTGGTGTTCAAAATGACAGAAAGCAAAACATTCCTATGGAGGTTTATAATGATGAAGGTCTTGTAACAACAAATGTTGATGAGGTGTTGAAAACATGGAAAACAGATTTCTCAACACTGTTTTCAAATAATGAGCAGAAATTTGATGAACAATTCTTAAAAGGTGTTAAAGAGAGAGTGAAGAAATATGAGGAAGAAATGGAAAGAATAGTGGCTAACCAGGATGGCAATGTTGACATGCATATGTTGAATTGTGAAGTAACTATTGAGGAGGTAAAACGTGCTGTCTGTAAAGCAAAGATAGGTAAAGCAGTAGGAATTGACCAAATACCCACAGAGGTGTTAAAAGGGGAGGCAACATGCCAGTTCATGGTGAAACTTTTTAATATGTGTTTTAAAGATGGCATAATCCCAAACTGCTGGAAAAAGGGAATCATTAACCCCATCCCCAAGTCTGGTAATAAAGACAAAAGGCTCCCTTTAAGCTATAGGGGGATCACACTGACTTGCCACATGTATAAAATTTATTGCACGGTTTTAAAGTTGAGACTGAACATGTACTTAATAATGGAATACTGGTTGAGGAGCAAAATGGGTTCCGCAAGATGAGGAGTTGTTTGGACCATATATTTACTCTTGTCACAACTATTGAGATCAGGTACAAATGCAGGCAGTCAACATACGTATGCTTTGTGGATATGCAAAAGGCTTTCGATACTGTAAATAGGACTTGCCTCATGGATAAACTCAGGGATATTGGTATTGGTGGAAGTATGTACAGTGCCATAAAAGCTTTATATGAAAATGTATCTTGTTCTGTAAGAGTCAATGGTGAATATACAGAATGGTTTGACGTTGAGTTGGGTGTTAAGCAAGGTTGCATTTTATCGCCGTCGTTCTTTAGCATTTTTATTAATGATCTAGCCAAGGAAATTAAGAGGTTGGATCTTGGTGTAATCATAGAAGAGACACAACTCAGTATTTTAATGTTTGCAGACGATATTGCATTAATTGCAGATACACCCAACGCATTGCAGACAATGCTGAATACTCTATCACAATGGTGCTATAAATGGAGATTGTGTATAAATGCAGACAAAACAAAAGTTGTACACTTCAGGACTCCTAGTATGGAAAAGACCACATTTGAATTTAAATGCGCGGGGTCAGATATTGAAGTAGTTGACAGCTACAAGTATCTTGGCATAACACTGAATGAGTATCTAGACAAGAGTCAAGTTGCTAAAACATTTGCAAAGTCTGCCAACCGGGCACTTGGGCTGCTGATAGCTAAACATAGAGCATTTGGTGGTATGCCCCATGATGTGTTTACAAAGCTGTATGACTCATTAGTGGCACCAATCATAGAATATGCAGCTGCAATGTGGGGACATAAAGAATTTAGTTGCATAAATGCTGTACAAAATCGTGCATGTAGGTTTTTTATGGGAGTCTCCAAATATACACCCAATACAGCAGTTAATGGTGATATGGGTTGGAAATCAAGCTTGCATCGCCAAAAAGTATGTATTGCTAGAATGTGGCTGAGATTAGTGAATATGAATGTTAACAGATGGTCAAGCAAAGTGTTCTGGTATTCATATAGAAAAGCACAAAATGGATGTAAGAATTGGTGCTATCACACAATGAAAATGTTTGATGACTTAGGTATTGGTCATTTTAAGGATGTCAACAATTGTAACAATAAGAAATTAGTGTTGGATGAACTAGAAGATTGTTTGTTACAAGAAACTGTGCAGAAATGGAAAAATGATCTATATAAAGATGTCAGAGTTGGTAGCAATAAACTGAGAACATACAGAAAATTTAAGCAGAACTATGGTGCAGAATTGTATTTAAGAAAGCCAATGTCATTTGCTGTTAGGAAAAGTTTTGCAAGCTTGAGGTGTGGCACAGCAGCCATGAGGATTGAAACAGGCAGGTATGAGGGACTGTCTGTAAATGAGAGATTATGCCAATGCTGTGACAGTGGGCAAATAGAGAGTGAACTCCATTTCATGACTACCTGTGAAGCTTTTAGTGCTGAAAGAGAAGATCTCTATACCAAGGTATCACAGTTTGTGTTAGATTTTAATGAATTGTCAGATGAGAACAAATTTATATGTCTAATGAGTAATGACATCATTTGTAAATTCACTGCTAGGGCCTGCCATAACATGTTTATCAAAAGAAGGTCTGTATTGTATAAAACATGAACAAACAATTTTATAGTGTATATATGAAAGAGTAATTTTATTTATTTTATATAAAAAAAAAAAAAAAATTATTTTATTAATAAAATAACAAATGTATGTTTTATCGACTGTATGGTCTCTTATGGCTCAATTTGAGCTCCTGGTTGTGTTGAAATATATTGATATGAAATTTGTAACACCAGAAGAGACAATAAAAAATTATTCAGTGTCAGTGTCAGTGTCAGTGTATTGTTAAAATAACTACATTTATTTCCCTTACCTGTATTGTTAAAATAACTACATTTATTTCCCTTACCTGTATTGTTAAAATAACTACATTTATTTCCCTTACCTGTATTGTTTAAATAACTACATTTATTTCCCTTACCTTTAACTAAGGCAGAGACACATGCTTTATCATCCAGAGAGTCAAAGTAGTCTTCTTTGCCCTGGCAAAGACTTAATAACAAAAATGCTAATATTATTATTCTTAGGAATAACAATGTCATCCTGAAATATGTTACAATATGTAACAGGTTTTCTGTCGTCCTGTCGTTGGTGATGATGCTTATTTGTGACACGGTATGGAAAGTAGCATACAGCTCCAAAAAGGAGTTTGCATTATTTACATTTGGTTTCAATGTTAATGCCTGCTTGTTATGTTAATTTCTAATATTATGATGTAAAGTATATTTATGATTTAATTTTTCCTGGTGTTAATTAGATCTAAAACATTTTTTTGAAAAATGTTTGAACATGCATTATTTCAAATCATATATAAGATGGGCCATAAAAGAAATGAAAATGAAATAGATAATAATAATAATAATAATAATAATAATAATAATAATTATAATAATAATAATAATAATAATAATAATAATAATAATAATAATAATAATAATAATAATAATAATAATAATAATAATAATAATAATAATAATAATAATAATTTGCGTGCTGCACCATTTCCTGTGTAGTGATCCTGTGTGGTGATCCTGTGTGGTGATCCTGTGTGGTGCACTGAGGCCCATGCCTAAATGGTTAACCTATTGTCCTTTAAACCCATAAATCTGTGACCGGGTGGGTTGTCATGTCAAGGACCTGCTACATGACAATTCAGTAAGGCAGCACTATATCTGCTACAAGTAAGTCTCATCACGAAATGACCAAAATGTTGACAGTGAAATAAAACCACAAGCAAACAAACAAATACACAGTCTGATTGAAGCAACATCCCTTTTTGCAAATATGCCTGATGTGTACATTCATGTCCAAATTAGTGTCTAAAGTGATGCACAGCTCAACTAAACTAAAGACTTGGTCAACACCACCAATTTTAATAGTACTAATGTCCTGTTTAATGACATCACAATGTTTATTGTCAGAAGAGATCAGCACTTTAATTTTGTCATCATTAACTTTTATCTTGTTAGTTATCAGGAAAGATAAGACATTTTTGTACTTTTCAAGTTCATGTTAAGTGTCAACATGCTGTCTACTTGTGTGATCCACCGAGTTGTAGATTTGAGTGTCATCAGCATAGATGTGGTAAAGCAAACCATACTTGCAATGATGTAGGCCTCCATGCTTAATAGACTTTTGCATTTGAGCGTGAGATATTAATGATTGCTATTATAAGTGGCAGTAGCCCATCCAAGAAGTCATAAAGAAGTGGATCAAGCTAACATAACATTTTTTATTGGGGAAGATGCACCAGGAATTTACAGGGGATTCTATGTATGGATTTACATAAAATATATTATTGATGCTATTAATTTTCTTGAGCTAACTCTACCATTTCTTATTATGTATTGCAACTGTCTTATTTCTTTGTGCAATATCATTTTCTGTTTGTTTCTATCAATAATATGTGATAAATAAAATATATGAATATATTTTCCATGAGATGAAGCGGTCTCAAAGATGACCCCTTTATTGTTTATTGTGTAGAAACATAAATATGAGGCACACTGTCAAATTCACTGGGGACAGGCTGGAACCGTGTAGATAGACAGGGTTCTGTCTCAATCCTACAAGTAGGAATGAAGTTAGTTCTGATGATGAAAATATTAAATTCGTGATTATGAGTAGCAATGATAATGCATTGGCTCAATTCACATTTCGCAGTTTTAAATAGGAAATATATTTTTATAGTTCTGATTGTGTATGATTTTAACCTTCAAAACATGGTTGCTAAAGCACCAGAAATAGATGTCATAATGAAGAAAGCTTTGTAATATTTGTTGCATCAATATTAATATCATACTTAATCAAATTGTAATGCACATCAGTTTCTATATCTCTAAGTATTTGTATTTAATTGTTACGGTTAGGCCCAATGGATTATTTGATATTGATCCTTTTGTCAATAAAATTGACCAGCCTTCAGGAGCAGTTTCTAATTAAAAATTGCTGTCAGAGGTTAAAAAAAGTCTTGTATCCTTCAGTTAAAATATCAGTTAGTTAATTATTTGAAGCCTCATCCAAGAGCTACTATTGCACTTCATGCATGGGCAATGAAGTGCAAATACTGTAAATACTCTCATTTATCAAGGTAACCTGTCAAACGCCTGCATGATATTGTGATCATTTATTGTTTATATTGATAATAAAGTGACAAAAGTGATTGGCAACGAGATGAAAAATTCATAAACCAAAACATAAACCTTTGAAAGATTTAAACAAACTGTAATGTATGTGTTATGATATTCCAGTTTGGACATAAACATCTTTAAAAATATATATTTTATATCAATACATTGTCTGTAAACAGCATTCTCAGGACACTGTCTGGAATAAGGCTATCTACAATTTTGTTTCAAATTTACATATGCTGACTGCAGCTATAGGATGAAACAAATAATGTGAAGGGATACTAAATGCAATATTATATCTGTAGATTTTCTGTAATAATTCATATATTTACACAATAAAGAGTATAAATTCAAATAAAGAGTATAGATTCAAGAAAAATAGATGATGAAATCAATGAGACATCGAAGCCTTTCTTAGTTAAAGCATTCATGAAACCTAGAAGGTTCCAGGCAATTTTACAGTGGTTTAAGGTATCTGAAAACAATATATGATCTTAATATTGACATACATATAGGCTATCTGTCTGAAATCCACAAAAGAATATTTATGAGATTCTGAGTACAAATGTCCAAGAAATTTTGCAGAAATTGATAATTCAGTTTTATAAGTTCTGATGTGTATATATATATCGCTTAAATAGAACCCCAATATGAAGATTTCATCTTTGTCTACTATATAAAGTCATTATTCTTAATATTTTCTACGTTTTCAAAAAATAATTCAGTTCTATATGTTCTGATGTGTATTTCTCTCAAATAGAACTCCATTATGAAGATGTCATCTTTGTTTTCTATAGAAAATCATTATTTTATATATATATGTTCACAAAAAAAGTATAAAAAAAATCAATTCAATACAGCCCAGCCTTTAAGGGGGAATCCATGCAGCCTTTGATGTCTTCCCATTCAGTGGTGTGAAAAACTCCAAATTTCATCAAAGAGGGTCAAATCATAAATTTCACTGATACCAATTATCAGCATTCACAGTCTTGCGATTCAAAGTCCTTGTGATTTAAGGCCAAACCAGTGATCAAAGGGTTTTATGTCTCTTTTTCCATATATTGGCCTTTAAGTTAAGGGGGATTCCATGCAGCCTTTGAGTCATGTCTTCCCTTTTTGACAGAAAGGTTTTCACATGCATAGGATATTTTTCAAATAAATAGTATACTTTTCCAATAAATGATATATCTTTCACAAACATAAGATATTTGTCACAACCATAAAATAGTTATATCATTGATTCAAATAATATTAAAATAATCTTATGTTGTTCTGAAGTATACTTCAGGCAATTAATTGTACAAAACATCTCAACCTTGTTTCCCAAGCTGGACAGGTAACTCATTGGTGTTTACACGAGATCACAGACCAGCTAAACAAAGCTTGTTGACAAAGTGTTCAATTGCTGGTGTAGGTTTTAGCAGACAACTTATCAACTTTCAAGTGCCACAGAAAGTTGCTAACAGGGAATATTTGGGGTAATACTACATAAAAGCACTGTTTAGGGTGTAAATAGTCATTTTATGTAAAGAAAATGTGTCTGAAAGTCAGGTTTCATGAATGCTTTAATTAATTGTTCAGGTCCCATATCACTTTCAACTCTTTTGGTCTCTTCACTGGAACCCAAATAATCTTTGCTAACAATCAGCTCTTCAACATACATTCTGAGTAATCAATAATATATAATTTGCCAAAACGTTATGACAATAGGCATGCACTCAAACTCTGATTTCTTTTGATAAAGTCAACTATTGATACAATGTGTTTGGCATCTTAATAACAATATCAAAAGTATGTTCACTTCATAAAAGTACAGAATGATATACTTATAGATTTTGATAGTGTAAAGACGGTATTGTTTGTGTTACTTGACCTCTCTGTGGCTTTTAACACCATTGACCACAATATACTTTTAAATAGACTGGAAAAATGATGTGGTATTTTTAACAAATAATAAAAGTAATTTTTGCTGTGTCCCCTCCATCTTTCTTAATATTTCATCTTTTTCTTTCCAATGACTCCAAGATCAAGTTTATTATTATTATATTATGTTACGTTACGTTATTATCATATTATATTATCATATTTTATTATCATATCATATTATCATGAACTTTTTAAGTTGTCATACTTTGTGTTTGAAATAATTAATACATTCACACTCCCTTTTTACATCAGAAACTTGACATTATGTCTGGCTGGCATATTAATATAAAATGTATACCATCAATCAATTTAGAAGGCTGAAGACATATTCCAATACATATTTAAATACTCAGTTTCATCTGACCCCTTTGTCTGTCTATCTATCAATAAATGTCAAGTGTCAAAGTTATTATTAAATGTCAGTTCCATGTAAATAGTGATTCTCTAATATGAACATATCAACATAACAGCAATAATTGAGAATTAAAAAATGTTTGAAACAAACTTATTACCAGTGACCATTTGGCTTAATCTGGACATCCAACTATTTATAAAACAAATATTTACATAATGATAATACAATTTTATCAAAATATAAAGATGAGACAGCATATTTCAGACTGTTTATTACCCAGAAACAAAGCTTAGTGTCATAAATCAAATATCCCTCATTCAGTAATGGATCAATAAGTTTTCAAGGAATTTTTAAAAGAATTAATATTTTTCAGTTCACTTATTTTCAAAGGTATTTTGTTCCAAAGCATAGGAGCCACATATTGAAACGATCAATCACCATAGCATTTAGACCGACTATTGGGAAGAATTCATGCTTATTATTAGATCTCAGGTTCCTATTATTAGATTTAGGAACAATCAAATCGACTAGGTAACTAGGGCCCATACTTTTCCTGGTCTTCCAGGTTAATAACAATATCTTAAATTCAAGCTTCAATATGTAGCCAACATTATCTTTGCAGAACAGGTGTAATATGCTCAAATATCTTAATGCACTGCAGTGTTCTGCTCTTTTGAAGTAAGTTTGAAGTAATGAAAACATGCATTAACATGTTGGCCGATTTTTCATCTGAGCAATTCCTAATAGAAGATACATGGTGAAAGTAACATTTTTTGTCATTCTGAACCAAGAGTAAAGCTGTTTCTTTGCTATGGTAGAATTTACATGCAGACTGAAAAATATCTTTTAAATCACTAAAATCAAGATGCAGAACTAATTGATCAGCAACTGCTCTTTCAATCAACTTAGAAATATTTTTAAAGTTCGACACCGGCAGATAGTTCTTCTTAATCAATTCTAGGCAAAGTTTTTTAAGAAGAGGACAAATAATTGCCATCTTTAAGTTATCAGGAAAGCATTCCATTAGTAATGACTTATATATAATTTCAGTAATAATTGGCAAAAAAAAACATCCAAGCATTCGTGCAATAACCAAGTAGGAATGGGGTCCAAGTCAACCTACAATAATATGAAATGGCAGATATACAAATTAGAATAAACCATATTCTTTAAATTGTATATTACATAAATACAAAAGACTTCAGCCTTCACCCAGGACAGCTCTGATCCGTCAAGTGCTCCTGTTTGACCCCAAATGACTTTTTCATTGTGAAAAGTTAAGCAGGGGGAAATAATCACATAATAAATCAGTTGATCTTAAGAACCTTTTGCCTTTTGGAAATAAATTGAGTGAAGAGAAAATCCTTGCACTGACGCTGATCATTTATACTACAAATGGCATGATGTCACATTTAAAAGAAAACGTTCCATCTAGCGGGAAAAGCGGGAGCTCGATCCTGACTGTATGTGAGTTAAAAATGATGCTATCACAGAAGCATCTACAGTATCAAATAACGTATGTAAACCTTGCACAATAAAATATTGAGTTCATATAATATCAAAATTGATACACCCAATTAAAATATGTTTAATAGTCAAAACACTTTGACTACCAATACATTCAGGTTGGTCTTTGCCAAGATAACAGTGCATCAAATGACTGTCCTATCCTAATATGACTTAAAACTGATTCTTCTCTTCAGTTCTTTCTAAAAGCAACTTTAGATTTACCAAGAACTGGCTTGATTTCATGCAACTTAAAAACAGCTTCATCCCATTTGTCATTTAGAACAAAACAAAAGTTGCAATGTGCTTCTTAAACTCTGGATAGGGAATAACCATATCAATTGGACGTTTTTCCAATGCTGCTTTGGCAGCTTGGTCGGCAGCCTCAGTTCCTAGAATACCAATGTGGTTGGGAATCATTCCAGGATTTTGTAAATAAAAGGATGTTTCCAATCCTTTGCTTTTAAAGCTTGTAAAGAAGATAAAGAGTCAGAAAATATTAAAAAAGCATGACTTGGAGACGTCTCTACATGATCTAATCCTAGTAAATGAAGTTCTGCTGAATGAATAGACAATTTAATTGGCAGACATTCTGAATAAATATGACTGCCCTTAACAGCAGCTGCAGCAGCTTTGTCATCATCAAATGATCCATCAGTGTATATACAGTGATATCCAGTGAAAATAGATTTAATTTCTATTTATACAGAGGGATGGGATGTCGAGTATTTCTTTAATTCTGCATACATTGATATTTAAAGTTGAATAGGTCCCTGGAGGTGTTTCTGGATATTGAAACTTACTTATTTGATTTGGATTTATATTTTAAGGTTGTAAAGATTCTTTGATACGAATGCCAAAAGTCGGTATTGTATTTGGTTTATTTTAAAAAAGATCAACATAATTTGGATTAAATATAGTATCATGTGCAGGATTGTCTGGATTTGCAGCAATTTTTGCAGCATACTGAAGGGCAAGCATTTCTCTTCTTAAAACAAGAGACAGTTCATCTGCTAAGCTATCTGCAGGTGAAGCATGAAATGCACTAAGGCATAATCTTAAACCCTGATTTTGAATTGGATCAAGCATTTTAATATAAGAATGATGAGCTGAGGCGTATATCATACATGCGTAAGTTTGGAACATAAAGCGCTCTATATAATTGTACTAAAACATTACGGTCCTCTTCCCAATCGGTATGGGCAAAAACCTGAATAAATCTAATGCCTTCTAGCTTTCTTTTTAACATATTTAAAATGAGGTATAAAATATAATTTTCTTGTCAAAGTCCAAGAAACTGAGTTTCTTCAACAACAGGTATCCAAACTTGGCTTAAACAAAGATCAAGATCTGGGTGAACCTTCCATTTTTAACAAAAGTGCATACACACAGTTTTCTCGAAGGTGTTGTTGGAGCTGTCTTTCTTAAGTATGCATGCTTGTGGACATAAATTAAAATCATCAACGTAAATTAAAATCATCAACAAATAATGAACAATCTGTTCTAGGTCTCACACAATTTACAATGCTGTTGAATTTTTATAATAAATAGGGTAACAGATAATAGACTACCCTGTGGAACACCCATTTCCTGATCAAATGCATCAGAAAGTGATGAACCAACTCGGACCCTGAATTGTCAACCCCTTAATTCCATATCTTATATATCACTCATTATCCCAAATTTCCATGTCGTATAGTATGCTCTTTCTAAATCAAAGAAAATACTAACGACATTTTCGTCTTTTATGAAAACCCTACCTAAGATATGTTTCTAAACGTACCAGATGGTCAATAGTACTCCAAATTTTTTTAAGCCATTTCTGTTGCTGAAATATAAGCCCCAGTTTCTAAGAACCAAACTAAACACTCATTAATCATTCATTCCATTGTTTTACAGATACAACTGTTTAAAGCAATGGGACAATAATTATTTGAGTCTGACTAGTTTTTGCCAGGCTTTGGAATGGGAATAATAGTGATTTCACTCCATGAAGGAGGAAAATCACCACTTTCATGGATGTTGTTAAAACTATCCAAAAGATGGTAAAGTGATTGGCCAGGGAGGTGTTTAAGGATTTTGTAGTGAATTTGATCAGGCCCAGGAGTGGCATCATGAGATTTATCCAAAGCAAGTTACAAATCTTGTATTGTAAATTATTTATTATATTGTTCATAGCTATGAGATATGAAATTGAGTTTGTTTCTTTCTTTTCTTATCCAATGAGAAATTCTTGGAAATTGTTTGACCTATTGTGTCGACTATTTCGGTGGAATTTGTAATTAATTGGCCATTATGATTTAGATGTTTGATGCTTGTTACACCTCCCTTCCCAGTAATTTTATACACCATAACCCAGCATTTTTTAATCGGTGTACGTGCATCTAATTTGAAAACATAATACTTCCTAATCGGCTTTATGAAATTTCCACTTAGGAAATCATTCGTCTGGTGGATGAAAATAGTTATTTAAAATAATGGGGGTAATGATCACTACCGCATTGATCTTCCTCTACTTCCCAGGAATAATCTAAAAATAAATATGCACATGGAGAGATCCATTGATGTTAAAGAGCCTGTCGCAGGATGTAAATATGTCGGAGAATCGTCATTCCAAAGGCACAAACTATTGTCTTTTAAAAAATCTATTATATGTCCTTTGGCATCAGTATTATTTCTGCCACCCCAAAGATAGTTTTGAGCATTAAAGTCACCAACTAACATATATGGTTGTGGCAGCTGGGTTATCAAATTATTTAAATCTACAATATTAATTGGCTCACTAGGTGGTAAATATATTGAACATAGTGTTAAGGTATTTTAGAGGGTGACCCTGACTGCAGAAGCTTGTAAATTAGAATTTAATATTACTTTACTTTGGGGTATACAGGATGTAACAAAAATAGAAACTCTGCCATGTGCTTGGTCCACTTTGTCAATTGAACCAACTTACCTCTTAAATGTTGTGGAATTATCTTTGAATTTAGTTTCTTGTGAACAAATTACTGATGCATTATATTTATGGGCTAATAACTCCAGTTCTGGCCTGTTTGCCACAAATCCTCCACAATTTCATTGTATGATACTGCTGATAACCATATTAAGTATAATAAGAATAAATATAGGATTTGACATAATCTTTGTTACGTTTACGATTATGTTTTGAGTGAACAGGTGCAAAATGTATATCAGAAGGATCACCTGTATCCATCCTTTGTAAGGATTCAGTTATATTTATTTTACTTTAAATTTGCTTTAATCTTTGGTTTCTTTTTTGTCTGATTTATTAAGTGGTCTGTTGCTATTTAAGTTTTTATTACTGGATGATGTGGAGGGTGTCTGTGAAGAGGTTTTAGTGGATGGAACTGTTGGTACAGTTATAACTGGGGTAGTGGGTGTTTGGGTATACTCTGAACAAGTGTTGATTTTAAAAAATCAAGTTTGCATAAGATTTCAAAATAAGGAAATATTCTACCACACACACAAATCAGTTCTCATACAAAAGCACCATCTGATGGTGTAAACAGAAAATATGTGCCAACAAGTGTTGATTTAAAAAAAATCAAGCTCGCGTACTTGCAACAAAGTTTTGACTGGATTTCGACAAATCATAATTTAGGTCGAGTTAAAACTATCATTCTCAACAAAATCTCGAAGCAAACATGAACTAAACGAGATTTCAGATCCTCCAGCAAATCCAAATCACTTTTTAAGCGATCATGTTTTCAATGCTCAAGTGCCATTTGATGGTTAAAACAGGAAAGCAAGGTCAAAACATGGCTGCCATAGAACTGTTCATTACATGAGTTCTGAAAAGGTGAGTTTTAAGTTTACTCTTGAAGGAGTCGACTGATGTACTAGATAAGTCCCTAGATTAGGGAGCGCATTCCAGAGTCTAGGACTAATTGAGGAGAAAGCCCAGTCTTCAAGCGCATTTTTGGCACACATAAGTAGGTACCATCATTTGATCTAAGGCTCTTTCCCCTTGTTTTACTTGCAATAGATCTCGCAAGTAAGGGTGCCTTACCATTTAGAGCCTTCCAGGTCATTAGGAGAATCTTAAAATGTATTCTCGCATGTACGGGAAGCCAATGCAATTCCTTCAGCTTCTCCCATATATGATCGAATTTCTTGAGCTTGTCAACCACACGCGGAGTTCTGTAAGTATTGCAACTTCCTAATTTCAGAGTTAGGTAGGCCAGCAAGTAATCCATTTCCATAATCCATTTCCGTAATCCATTTCCATAGTCCAGGGTAGACACTGTGGCCGTTTTCTCATCTAGACAATGTCTAATGGCAGAAAGGTTTCTAATGTGGTAATAACCTTTTTTGCCCCTTTTTTTTATTTGTGCCTTCATGTTCATTTTGGGGTCAAATGTGATGCCGAGATCCACCACAGTGTCTGATGGTGATATGATTGAATCTCCAACCCTGATAGATGTTGGCGTGTCTGTAGGGATATCATGCGTGTCTGCACATATTAGCATTTCTGTTTTTCCATCATTAATTTTCATTTTGTTCAATATTAGGAATACTCATCAACACACTTTTCAAGCTTGTTTTTACTAATTTCGCCATTTTTGTCAGTTGAATGATCCACCGGAATGTAGATTTGTGTGTCATCCGCATAAATATGACAGCTCATGCCAAATTTATTTAAGATTTCAGCTAGAGGGGACATGTATATCGTGAACAGTAATGGTCCCAAAACTGAGCCTTGTGGGACTCCATATTTTATGGGCTTTAGAGAGGATCTATGGAGTCCTACCTTGACACATTGTTTCCTGTTGCCTAAGTATGACTTTATCCAATTTAGTGCAGGACCTGTGATTCTGCAATGTGATTCAAGTCTATCAAACAATAATTCATGATCAATGGTATCGAACGCTGTAGATAGGTCTAGTAAAAGTATCAAGACTTAGTAGAATATCATTTTGCACTCTTAGTAGGGCTGTTTCAGTGCTATGATATACCTTATATGCTGATTGAAATTTATCAGTTAGTCCATTTCTTACTAAGTGTGATATTAGTTGTTCAGAAACAGCTCTTTCTGTTAGTTTAGAGATATAGCTGAGGTTGGAGACTGGTCTGTATTTTTTTTCTATACATTCCAAACCTAGCTTCTTCAAAAGTTGTTTTATTATAACAATCGTCATATTTTCTGCCTCAGTCAATGACTTGTTTATGATGACTGTGATTATGGGTAGGAGGTCATCTAGGAGCCAGACATAGTTTCATTACGAATGGGCTCGGGGCGTCTGTTTCCCCGTGTGTTTTGGTATTTTTAGTACAGCGTGTGCTATTTTTAGATAATTTGTAGTAAAAGTTTGGTGTCGTAGTAAATTCGTTTGTTGACATAGTAAAATTGTAATAATAGTTCACTTTTTTGTTTTTTGATATATTTTTATCATTTGTGATCATATTTTTACTCGGAATTGAATTTAATTTTGATGGTGTATATGAAGTATGTTTGGGACGGATGGAGATAATATATTATTCATTTTTAGGGTTGTAATAATATTATAATCTTTAGATCGGGGATTTGAGAGAGCAGTTGTCAGAAAGTTATTAATTTTCTTGGTGTTTATTGTATTTTTATTCATCTTTCAAAGAGTTTGCCCTCATGATTACATTTACAAGGTAAAGAAGCAAACATACAATTACTTTGTTTCATTAAGATGTTTATTTCATTTGACATAAGACTCAGTTCACATAACCAATAGATATTATTTAAACATATGTGTCTAAAGTATTTGTATGACAATTCGACCTGTTACATTTCATTGAGTGTTTTCTCCATCCATTTAGCAAAAGTCAAAATATTCGTGTTTTCCTTGCATTTATCAATTTTACCGGGCCTCTAGAGACACCAGTGCGGGGGGGGGGTCCCTGGGCCTGATGGATGCTGAAGAGTTAGAAGCTGAGCTGGTAGATGCACTGGCATGTGAATACGTTGGGCACTGGCATGTGAATACGTTGGGCACTGGCATGTGAATACGTTGGGCACTGGCATGTGAACACGTTGGGCACTGGCATGTGAATACGTTGGGCGAAATATACGCAGATGTCCTTCTGCTGTGGTGATGGTTCCTTGCCGTCATTCAGGACTCTTCTAATTTCCACTAGGGCCCTCGTTATGCCCAGGGGGGTACCAGAAATCCAATTCTTTCTACTTTGTTCTTGCCCTCCTTTCCAGAGTCTATTTTCTCCATATAAGTATTGGACTTTTGTGACATCTGTCTGATGGTCCATCCTCCTGAGCCAATCAGCTTTGAAGCTGAGCCCTCAGGGATCACCGTTGTGGTGATTTCTTCACCATAGTCACTGTCATTAAAATCAATGATGTCTAGACATTGTGCAATGGATTTGCCAGATTGGCTATCCTCATCTTGGACTGATTCTGCATTTAACCTTTCCTCATCCAGCTCCCATAATTCTTCAAGGTCATTGGTGAATTTGTTTGAGGGTGTAATGATCTTTTTATCCACTCACTAGATGCGGCCTCAAGAAGGGTGTAGTCTGTGACGGATGTCACTGATTCTGAAGTTGGAGGTGAGGTAACATCATCAGGAGTGATTATTATTTTGAGTTGTTCTGTTTCATGGTGAGTTTAGATCTTCCAGGTAGATGTTCAATAGAGTGTGTGCATTTACGATTTTAAATGAGCAGTTTATTTAGATTGGTGGTATATTAATATGACATAGATAGATCTGGCATGAAGACAATCTTCCAATAGAGTAGACTCCTCTCTTATACTTGGTGAAAAGTTTATTGCTTAGGGTACATCTTTCTATGTCTTTTAAGCCTAAGCAGATCACAATTGCAGAGTACTCTTTGAGTGTTTGAGCGAAGCTGGGTCTGTTTGCCATTATTTCAAGCTGGGATTTTTCAGCTATGTCCCCACAAACTTCCAATTCCCAAGGGTTGTCTTTTTTGGGGTAGAGTCCACTATATGCAGGGTAAGCTATGAAGAGAGTTTTGTGCTTGAGTTTAGGTGCAGGTGGTGTAGGAGCTGGTCGCTGTTTACTATTTTCTGCCATTGCTCTAATCTTACGTATGTATTCTTTGTTCTTCTCTTCTAATTTTGACATATTTTGATTATTTCTCTTTATCGTGATATTTAGTTCATCTGTCTTTGTGTTGGCTCTTTTGTTCTTAACAAGTTCGTATTTCAGCTGTAAATCTAGATTCTTGTTCTTCTTAGTTAATTCATTGTTATCTTCAAGTGCTAGTATAGGATATAGATTACCTACCCATAGACTCTCAAGAATATATATAGACAATCATGGACAATCACGGTCTCTGGCAGAACATCATGCATATATAGTTATTGTGTGCCGCGTGAAGTCAACAAGTGCAGTTTGATGCATTGCCTTAACCACCGGACCTAGAGATGACTCACCGGGCATAAGAGATCACGTGATTCCCCCCAGCCCATGTAAAACCCCGTGTCCCAAAAGGAAGCCAAGCAGGCAAGACGAGTCCATGTGAAACTCAGTGTCGCAAAAGGAAGCCACGCATGCAAACCTCACACACATGATGCTCAACGATCCTTTAAAAGGGCCCGCAACTGTTAGACGGCGGAGACCGGAGAGCAGAGAAGCAGAGTTCCAGCGTACACTTGCCTCGAAAGATCCACGACTCTCAGCATCATGACCGCATAGACTTGGGTGTTTTATGTATTCTCAGGACTCTATAAGTATCATGCATTTGGGTAGTTCATATGCCTCGCTCATTGCCATGCCGGCCTAGCCAGACAAGGATTCACAGCACCGAATAAAGGTAACTATTGTGCAGTGTATATTCTGTGTCTGCAGTCCTTATTACCTCACACCTCATATGGGTAGATAGGGTTGCTAGGTTCCATGCCCCACCTCACAGCCAGCGAGTAGAATAAAGTAGAGTATCGATCCCCCGTCCATGTCCCCAACGACGGATACTCACAAACCATGGGTAACACTTTACCTCTTTCTAACTCCATCTTCTTAAGATCCAACTCCAGTTGTTCTATTTTCTGTTGTTTCATTTCGTCATCTGTCTTCAATTGATTGTAACTCATCGATTTCTGCGTCAGCATTGACATGAGTTCATCCATACTCATTGTGAGTTCGTCATCCCCCATGGCGCTAGATGTTCCTGGTAATGTGGAACTGACATTACCTGTAGCACCTGTGGTAGTTGGGGTGGATTTTTTCCCACCATGTGACACTGGACATCTAGGCGTGCCAATCGTAGGTGAGGTGGCCTCCTCATGAGGGATGGGCAGTCTGAGGTTGGATGCTTCGCTTGCTTCTACCGCCTCCATAGCCTCAGCCCAGTCAATGGGGGTATGGGATCCTCCTCTTTTTGCCAGCCTTCTTGTTGCCTTTTGACGCCATCTGTAAAGATACCATGCAATTTTGATTACTTATATGGTCTGTAGTTTCAGAGAGTTTTTTAGTCTTTACAAATTGTTTACTCTGATTAGACATATTTTTGCCATTAGCTTTGTTCTCTTTATAAAGTCTGCCACCAAATTTTGTAGAATCTAGTATTGGTTTTTCTGTCCCAAAAATCACTCAATATTTTTCTGACAATGTAGAGATTGTCATCATGATTTTTTTCTTCCGTGATATATGTATAATTTTAATTTTTTCACCAAGATAGTAGCTTGGTCAGATATATTTTGTAACAATGTAAAATTGTCCACTCAGAGTGGGAGGTATAAACATGCCACAACCCAACCGGATAAACAACTTTGTACATGTTGTGAAAGTAGCAAGATAGGCTAATGGACTTTACATATTCTATGTCTGACTGCCAGCATCTGGGATACGTACCAGGCCCATGATGGTGACAGCTAACCATCAAGTTTCGGGCGGCAGTGGGGATAACAAGCAGGCATACTTGTGTTAGGAGAGTTGGGCCAAGACAGTGAGCGAGACCGGTTGGGGAGTGTAATTGTAGCAACGGAGGTTAAATAATATTTTGGAGGTACTTTTATAAGAAATAAAAATATATTGGAAAATAAACTCTGAAACGTTACAATTTTGCTAACTGCTCTGTTATTTCACCAAGATAATAGATTATAGCTTGGTATGATAGGAATAATTTGAATTCCCAAAGTTTTGTTTGCTCTGTTATTTATCAAGATAATAGCTTGGTCAGATATGTCTCTAGATTTCTCCAAGATGTTTGCTTGGAATAGTTTTGTGAGTCACCAAGAGAATAGCTTGGCAGGATTGTTTTTACCGGTGACTTGCCGGTACAGTTTCACGCGTGTTGGTGGTCACGAAATATTAATAATTTTATACACTCTTAAGCAATTAATAAAATTCTTACCGGGGGGGTCTATGATTTTTCTGAACCAAAACCATTTTGGTGCGAGACCGGTTTTGATATGCTAGAGACCCGTAAGTCGGAGAAAACTTGGAATTTTACCCATTATTCTGTGTTTGGGTACCCGGACGGTTTCGCACCAAAATGGTTTTGGTTCAGAAGAATCATAGACCCCCTAGCTTAATATTCCAATTGAAAAAAGGGGGGAATTTAACGGCGAAAATCAGCATCCGGGTACCCAAACAAAAAAATGGGTAAAATTCCCGGTTTTCTCCGATTTACGGGTCTCTGGCATATTAAAACCTGTTTCGCACCAAAATGGTTTTGGTTCAGAAAAATCATAGACCCCCATAGCTTAATATTCCAATTGAAAAAGGGGGGAATTTAATGGTGCAAATCGGCATCCGGGTACCCAAACACAAAAAAATGGGTAAAATTCCAAGTTGATGTATTGTGAGCTGTGCAATAGAAACAGTAAGAAGAGAAGCTTAATTTAATTTGCAGATGGTTTGACATCTTTGGTGGACCGATGTGTGATACAAGGATGTTTTTAGGGGCATGGAAGCAATTTGAAGCCAGTAGCTTAGTAGATCCATTCATCCTGCCAGGTAAACACGCATTCCAACTCACTGAATTATCTGTAAAAATAGTACTGGCCTTCGATGCATCATCCTAAAACACGCATTCCAACTCACTGAATTATCTGAAAAAATAGTACTGGCCTTCGATGCATCATCCTAAAACACGCATTCCAACTCACTGAATTATCTGTAAAAATAGTACTGGCCTTCGATGCATCATCCTAAAACACGCATTCCAACTCACTGAATTATCTGTAAAAATAGTACTGGCCTTCGATGCATCATCCTAAAACACGCATTCCAACTCACTGAATTATCTGTAAAAATAGTACTGGCCTTCGATGCATCATCCTAAAACACGCATTCCAACTCACTGAATTATCTGTAAAAATAGTACTGGCCTTCGATGCATCATCCTAAAACACACATTCCAACTCACTGAATTATCTGAAAAAATAGTACTGGCCTTCGATGCATCATCCTAAAACACGCATTCCAACTCACTGAATTATCTGTAAAAATAGTACTGGCCTTCGATGCATCATCCTAAAACACGCATTCCAACTCACTGAATTATCTGAAAAAATAGTACTGGCCTTCGATGCATCATCCTAAAACACGCATTCCAACTCACTGAATTATCTGTAAAAATAGTACTGGCCTTCGATGCATCATTCTAAAACACGCATTCCAACTCACTGAATTATCTGTAAAAATAGTACTGGCCTTCGATGCATCATCCTAAAACACACATTCCAACTCACTGAATTATCTGAAAAAATAGTACTGGCCTTCGATGCATCATCCTAAAACACGCATTCCAACTCACTGAATTATCTGAAAAAATAGTTTTGGCCTTCGATGCATTATACTAAGCACTGATTGCCCTCTGAGGTTTGCAATGCAAAGCAGGTATTGACTTTATATTTCAACCTGAGCATAATACCCTCGACCACTCCGCATGTTACCTTCAATATAAAAATGCTGAGGATTTCTCATTAGGAATAAACTTACGGTTCCAAGCATTCCTCATAATTCTTTAAGATCAATTTGCAAATACAACAAGATTATCATAAAATGAAACCTCATCGGTACTAATGTTAGTTGCAAACTTTGATAAAGAAAAACTAATCAAGGAAAACACACAAACAAAAATGACATAGTCATATATCAGAGAAGAGGAGTTACATATAATAAAAACACGAAAGAAAGTAACAAATCATCAAAAACAGGTCACACAAGATACATTTAATCATATCATATTGCACATAACATTCATAAAAGCAAAATCAATTTCACCCCATCTCATTGTCTGAAATGTTACTTTTATTTCATGCCTTTAATGTCACATATTACATCCTAATTACCTTAATAATTTAGTGAAAGAGCTCATTCATTTGATATGTCATGGAACAAGTATTCATTCATTTATTACCACAATAAAACTATGATATTCAATATAAGCTTTATCTCCCAAACACCTTACTAGTCTTAGGTTATTGGTTATAAAGATACCAGCGTCATTTGATGCAGATGTATATGTTTGCATAATGTTTGAAAGCCAGGCTATAAGTACGAGAGTGATATCAGATAAAGTTACACTTCGACCCTCAGCATCATCATCCTATATACATCAGGTGAACGCAGGAGAGACAGAACCAGAGTTCATCAAGCTGTTGGCAAAATGACAGAAGGTTAGAGACACAACTTATTGTATATTGTACCATCAATCTTACAGTGTTAAAGTACGGCTAATTTCATTTCAAAGTACTTTCAATCTCATATTGTATATTGTACCATGTCACAGTACAGTCAATACCATGTTGATTATTATACCATGCAACAGCCAGCACAGTTAATATCATATTGTATAGTATACCATGTTACAGTACAGTCAATATCATATCATACATTGTGCCATGTTACAGTACAGTTCATTTCATATTACAGTACTCATAATCTCATATTGTATTTTGTACCATGTTACAGTTCAGTTAATCTCATATTGTATACTTTACCATGTTACAATACAGTCAATCTAATATTTTATATTATACCATGTTATAGTACAGCCAAGCTTATATTGCGCATTATGCTTCAAAATCATTCAAATTTCAAGAGTATAATAAACATTGGAACTATCTTATGACTGTGATAAAGAAGATTTAGAGATGATATGTATCATTCTGATACTTTAATCTGAGATAGAGATAATTAAAGTTAATAACTAAATTAAATCGAATTGCTATGAATTTTTGTCTCCTATTTTTTTTTTCTAAAAAAGAGAAATTATTGTTTTACTTTGTTGGATTTTAGATACAACTGTAACTCCCCTATGGGCAGAAAGTGTCAGTAATTCCATATCACATAATACACCAGGAGAGATGATCAACAAAACCTCAGCTCTAACCACTCCACACATAATATATATAGAGGCAACTATTTCCAAATATATAAGACACTACAGCCCCTTTTTTCTCCTAACTATTGGTATCATTGGAAATATATTATCTTTTGTAGTTTTTTCAAGGGAAGGACTGAAACACTCGGTAACATCGTTTTATTTCCGTGTTCTGGCTATCGCAGATAGTGTCCCGCTTGTCATAACGATTGTCCCCAATCTAATTGCCACTTATTTCCATGTTGATCCTTTTCATAATACAACCATTGCCTGTAAAATCTTAACTTTCTTCATTTATTTCTCATACTATTATGAGACGTGGGTCTTAATTCTGGTCACCATAGAGAGGTTCATTGCTGTAATGCTTCCTCATAAAGCTAAGTCACTGTCAACAAAGAGAAATGCAGTGATTTCCTTGTTTCTATTGGTAATTTTCTGTGCGTTTCTATCATGGCCCATACTTCCAGTGATTAGTTCCATCAGATACTGGAGACAGTCTGATAGGGCTTATGTTTATGGGTGTCACCCTTTTGCACCTTGGAATATAGTTTCTGCATGGATTTCCAATGTATTCCGGCTTATCATCCCTATCATTATCATAGTCATAACCAACATCTGCATCGTAACACGTGTGGCCAAATCAAGGAAACTGAGAAATAACAAACACAAATCCCAGTCACTGACTTTGAGCATGGTAGTTGTGTCTTTAGCATTTGTTGCTACACAAGTTCCTTTTAAGCTAATCATTCTGTACAATTCTCATGTAAAGAGTCCACGAGGAAGTTACAAAGAAGCTCAAACAAATTTAGCTTACGACTTGTGTAATTTGATAAATGCTTCAAATTACTGTATCAATTTCTTCATTTACTGTCTTACTGGGTCTCGCTTCCGACAAGAGTTTCTGAAAATGTTTGGAATCAAACAGTCAACTGAAATTGAGACTTAGCACATCAAATTAATTGATATGAATGAGACAAGACCAAAAAATTAAATGATCTTGCAATATGGTTGTCTTGCAATATGGTTGTTTGGACGGTGTCTGATGAGTTGTTCAGTCGGTGCCTCCTCGTAGTATAGGTTGTTTAGTTGAAGTCTGGTAAGTTGTTTGGTTGGCCTCTGGTAGGTTGTATGATCGGCATCTTATTTGATCTTTTTGTTCAGTACACATATGAAATGGGGCATATAGCTCAATATCTGCTATGTTTAAGGCTCTCTATCTTTAGTTTTCAGTTTAGTTTGATCCATCCTCTTGAACCATTATCACATTTCAAGTAAAGCTCACCGTTGGATACATTCCCTAGGAACACTTACATATATAAACATTGAAGTATGTCCTGTTTCAGGGATTAAGCCATAGACTTGTGTAATGTTTGCTTTGATATCATAGTAAATTAAACCTGTTGATCCATAACTTAAAGAACATTAATGGACAGAAAGGCACACAAACTCAAGAATGAGTGGTCTATAATATTAAGTTCGCAAATCATGCAGCACCATATTTTTGTGTTTTTCAATTGCAAACTGTAATTAATGCAAAGCTGTTTGTTGTAAACAATCTATTGTACATTATGACACAGACCTGTTAAATGGTTAGTAAATAAACTTAAGTGAAAGTACATTCTTTTATATTATAATTGGTGTGGACGCAGGTAGTGCTAATATAAATAATAGATAAAATATACCCATGCTAGTAACCTCCTCATTAACTGATTGTTCAATAGAACGCAAAATTATGTTCATTATAAATTTTCCAATGAATACATAGTGTAGGACACGCGGTTACTCTGCATCGAGGTTATAACTAGGATTTGCTCAGTGTTGTAAGAAGTGCATATATATATATATATATGAATTCTGAGTCCAGCTGGAGAAGTGGCAAATGGTGGACAACTGACTCGGAGAGAGACTGGTTTCCTGTACGATTGTCTTTCAGTCAATGTTCTCCATTTCATGATTAAATTTCATAAATTATTGTACATGTCAGGATTATTGTTTGAAGAGAAAGACAAGCTCATATTTGTGACTGTGCATACCATTTCTGAAGGTAAATCAAAACCTATCATATCATACATAAACTCTCTTTCTTGTGCCACGGTAGTTTTGCAAAGTTAATCTGTTGTGGTGTTTCCAAGAGAAAAGCCCTGTACCAAATGAAAAATAAAATGCTATTGGATAAACAAGCATATGCACTACATTGTCCCAAACTGAAGAGGCCTTATTGTTAGCCAACCTTTACCAAGTGTGTGTTCTCACTAGGTAGGTGGTACAGACATTCAATATTATTTCCAATCATGTTGGCATTCAAAGAAATGGGACTGCTGAAAGAGCTACCAAAAGCTTCTGATAAATATTTGTCCATGACACTCACAAATTTATGATCTCCTATGAACTAATATTTTTTTCTAATTTGATATATGGTTGGATCTAATTGTTATTTAATAACACAAAGTTACAAGTCAGTTGGAAAGGTTTCACTAACTTCTATAACCGCATTCATTACTCATCACCAGTATGCTCTAACCCAACTTACAGCAAACACAAACAATTAACAAAACTATGGAGCCAACTATGTGACTGGAAGCAGAGGCAACGTAGATATATACTAATGTGTACACCCATGAATGAATGACGATGAGTCTAAGAAAAATTCACAAATTCAAAAATTCACTGAAAGTTACAGTTCTCTTTCTGATATTTTTTTTAGAAAGTTACTGTCTCTTCCTCTAAGGATTTCACAAAATATGCCAGCTCAAAGAGAACATCGATTGGTACATGTCAGACCAACAAGTATAGAGAACTGATACCTACATGTATGGACTGATCAGTTGGTAAAATGTATGGACTGATCAGTTGGTAAATTGTTTGTGTAATCGGACCCCTAGGATCAGAGGAGATCTGGGAGCAAACTATAATGGCTGCCACTCGGAGACGGTAACTCACTTTTACAGTACTCAGTGGTGGAGGGGTGATTACGTCATCAGGTTACAGCTCTTTGACACATTGGGTGCACACGATTGAAGTCGGCGAAATCCGCCGCGGCAACCCGGCGGTTTCCGCCGGTTTGAGGGTGGCTGGTTGCAATCGTGTGACGGCGGCGGAGTCAAAATGGCGGCCTCGGACGAGACTGGCCAAAAATATGTTGTTCCAATTTTGACAGCTGACAACAAGTCTACAAAATTTTCAATTTCTGGAAGGTATTCATATATTAATCACATTTGTTGGTTTTGTGCAAAAATATTTAATAATTTTCATGATTTGGGGCAAGAAAATGTTCATCTTACATTTCAATATAAAACAGTGACAATATATGAAATCTACAGAGCACCCAAAATGTCAGTTTTCTCAAAGATGATGCAATATGATAATATTTTGGAAGAAATAACAAAGCAGACCTTCGTGGCCGGACATATGTTTTGATTCTTTTCATCTTTGTCAAAATTGAAATGTTCGTGCCTCTCAAGGCTGAGCATTTTGTGGATTTTCTTTTTCAATATTCCTATCAGTTTTATTTTACACAACTATTTGAACATCTTTGTAGATCGGCGGGATGAACGTTTTGACTACCACGACTCGGCCATCGATGGGAAAGAAGTTCACAATCCAGTGACAAGAATGCATTTCTGTATAAAAAGGTAGGAAAGCGCACAAAAATACATGGAACAATTGCATGTTATCATATAATATTTAATATCAAAATCTGAGACAAATCCATGCAGTCATTCACTGATAAAAAAATAATGTTCACTTTCTGTTCTAGCTACCAAGTAATTTTCATTTATTTTATATTTGCTCTGCTATGTTGGTTCCCGGTGAAAATTAAAACAAAATATGATAATATTTTGAAAGAAATAACAAAGCGGGCCTTCGAGGCCAGACATATCTTTTAATTCTCTTCATCTTTGTCAAAATTGAAATGTTTGTGCCTCTCATTTTGTGGATTTTCTTTTTTCAATATTCTTGTCAGTTTTTTTTTACACAACTATTTGAACATCTTTGCAGATTGGCGGGATGAATGCTTTGACCACCACGACTCGGCCATCGATAAGAAAGAAAGAAGTACACAATCCAGTGACAAGAAGTATTTAATTTTGAAGAAAGAAGTCCCACCAAATGGAACATTTAATATCAAAGTATAAGACAAATCCCAGCAGATATTGTTACATAAGAAAAAGAATGTTCGTCTTCTGATCCATCTACTATGATAGTACCTTTCATTAATTTTATATTTATCCTGCTTTTACCCCCCAGCCAATTGGCCTTGTTTGTGGGTTATTGAAATACCTTTTGCCATAATTGAAATATTGTACATCTCAACAGTTTGGCCATCAAGAAAAGCAAGAAGATCAAGAGTCAATGACAAAAGGGCTTTAAATTTTAAAGTTGCTGTAACAGATAATATCATTTCCCGGGCAATTTTTTACATACCTCAAAATTGGTTGGACATGTTCCACACAACACATCCCCATTCTTGTTTGTGAGAATATATATGTTACAAGCACAGAAATCAAATGTTTATCTCAAGCCATGTGGTTTCATCAGGCTGCCATCTATAACGGTCAGCTAGGCCTGCTGCTGCTGACCGGGGTATACCCCACACAGCTGCTGAGGGTAGCTATTTTTAGCATGTGGAGTGCAAGAATGTGACCCCGGTTAGGGGTAGGCATGATGGGAGGGCAACAAGGATCCATGTGACGGACCTCCTTCACCCATGTGTTTTTCCATGTTTATGTATGTTGTTATTCTGAAGGTAAACTCTGGTATCATTCTTGGCTTTATTTTTTTCTGCTTTGGTTTGATATAACTTCTTTCTTCCCATTTTAAAATGAAACACATGTGTATTGTTTACTTGGCCATGCAATCAAAACATCCTGTGATGCATGCCCTGTTAGCCCCAGCACCAGCAGGAGCCTGGCAGCTGAGGTGATGACATCACTAGGATTCCCCATGAGGAAATTTGAAATTTTGAACCCATGGGACTGATATTTTCTCCAGCTCTCCTATTGAATCTTTCTTCAAAAACTTAATATTGACCCATCAAAACCAAAAAGTGATGTGGTTGATGCGTTTACACATGGATTACATTTCTAAATGGTTGGAAAATAACTTTTGTCAAATTTTACATCATATTATCTGTTACAGCAACTTTAAGATAAAGAATTATACAAAAAATGTATTATTTATCAGTTAAAACAATATATTTAAAAAAAGCTCTTTCTGACTGAATATCTCAACCAAAAAACTGTCTTTCTGTTTGTCAACATTGTTGATACAACAGATTGCATCATTTTCGTATGATACTTGTATCTCACATGAGGTGAAACGAGGTAAACAGCTTTTTGTGAATGTAAGTTTTAGGGTGTATCGTGAGATGTGGTTCAGAACCATGCTTTAGCTGGGCACACCCATTACTTCGTACAATCTCATGTTAGATACACACTCTCATATCATATGAAAATGTTGAGGGGTAAATTTTTGTAGAAAATGTTAACTTTTTGTTTAACAATTGTCAACTAGCAGTGATAAAGATAAACAAGTTCTCTCTAATGGAGTTGATCTCGAGAGAAAAACTTACCACTGTGACAACAAAAACTCTCCTTGTCTGGTTGGAGGATTGATATGCAACTTGTTACCATTGTTTCTTTCTGAATGGAATAAAGAATGTGAAGTGTTATGATTTGTTATTTTATCTATTTTATCATTGACCTGCTGATCACATTTCTTTTGTGTCACCCATCAATCCATGAACATGAAGCACACACAGTTGACATGACTTGATGATTTCTATCATGGCTGTCATAATCAAATTATGACAACTCCACATTTTGAATATTTTGAAAATGTTGTTTTTTAAAAATAAAAATGTGATGAACCTCATACAATAAGTTTTGTTTGCAGGCTTATGTTGAGAATTGTCAAAATAAGGGTTAAGTACAGACAATGTACTGAAATGTGGACTTGTACAAAATGTGGAGAGCAATGTTCCCTTGTGTGAATGTGTTACCCACTAGTGGTGAGCATCCGTCGTTGGGGGACGTGGACGGGGGATCAATACTCTACCACATAGATAGATACTCTAACCTACTGTACTGTACTGTACTGTACTGTACTGTACTGTACCATCAGTATAGCTCGCTAACTCGCTGGCTGTGAGTTTGGGCACGGATCCTAGCTACCATGTTATACCCTCATATGGATGATGGGAAATAAGGACTGCAGACACAGGATTTACACAGTGCAATAGTTACCTTTATTCAGTGCTGTGATTCCTCCTTGTCTGGCTAGGCCGGCATGGCAATGAGCGAGGCATATGAATTACCAACTTTGCATGATACTTATGAAACCCTGACTATACGCAAAACACCCAAGTCTATAGAGTCACGATACTGAGAGTCGTGGATCTTCAGTGGCAAGTGGTCGCTGATCTCCTCCTCGGGCTCTTCTGAACTGGGAACTTCTAACTACCTCTAAACTGCGGTCTGACTGCGGATCCACGGTTGCGCGTCTCTTTTAAGGGGCCACTCCGCGTCATCTCTGGGGGCTTGCCTACGTGGCTTCCTCACGCGTCATCAGATGGACTCGTCCTGCCTGCGTATCTAACTTCGGCTCGTCCGTCTAACACGTGATTTCACGGAGTGGTGGTTATGGTGACTCATCAACCATCAGTATCGTGCATTATTGTCTATGAATGTCTATATATTTCCAAGAGTCATTGGGTGTGTATTCTATATCCTACAAATGTAAATACATAAAATCAGATCTGCGAGATATGTTTTATGTGAAGTCATGAGAAATATTGCATTGCACTGGATACATTTGGATTGACAACACTGCAAAACAAAAGGTTCTATGGAGTTGATCACAGGAGAAAAACCTACCAGTGTGACAATTTCCCCTTGTGGTTGTTAGATTGATAAAATTGTTATCCTTGTTACTACATGAATGGAATAAGAAAAATAAAGAAAAATGTAAAGTGCTGTTATGATTTTTTTTATTTATTTCATTTACAATGTTCATGGCATGAGCCTATGGATTTCATATGAGACTATTTGAGGTAATGGGTGTGCCCAGCTGAAGCATGGTTTCGAACCACATCTCACGATACACCCTTGGTCTCACACTCAAAAAAAGCTGTTTACCTCATTTTAGCTCATATGAAAAAAATAGTGTCATGCTAAACAGTTTCAATTTTCTTAATAAACATAATGGCATACATGCTGGCAACATCCAAGCAGTTAAACTGCTTTTTTCTGATAATTTTGTTTTCCAATTGCAAAATAAATATTTCAAAACTATAAAATATTATGCATGTTAAATCTCTGATATTGTCTAAATGCTGGTCTGGCGCCTTCTTGTCGCTGTATAACTTCTTTCTTCACACCGGCCTTACATTGGCATTTGAGGTATTCTTCTTCCATTCTGCAAAAAAAATGTCAATATGTTTAATTTAGAATGTCAAATATTGAAAAGGAAAAAATCTATAAAATGCTTGGCTGTGAAGAGCTGATATGATTAGATGATAAGAGGCACAACCATTTCAGTTTTGACAAGGTTATAACAATAACCAATTGACCTGAGGGGTAAAAGGGAATTGAACACACAACAATTGACAAAGCTGTACAAATTTATATTTGAGGCAAAGATTTTGATATTAAATGCAATATGATCTTGCACATTTGTTCCATGTATTTTGGTGGGATTCCTTACCTTCTTTATGGAGAAATGAAGCCTTCTAATCAACGGATTGTATACTTCTCTATTTCTTATCGATGGCCGAGCCGTGGCAGTCAGAGCATTCATCCCACCAGTCTACAAAAATGCTGGGCTGTAAAGAGCTAAGATGCCAAGATGCCAAGAGGCACAAACATTTCAGTTTTGAGAAAGTTATAACAATACACTGCAGGACCATTTGGCCTGAGGGGTAAAAGAGAATTGAACATAAAGTAATTGACAAAGTCGGACAAGTGTATATTTGAAGAAAAGATTTATATATTTAAATGCTATATAATATTAAGCATTTGTTCTATGTATTTTGGTGCGATTTCTTAACTTTTTTATACAGAAATGCATTATTGTCACCGGATTGTGAACTTCTTTCTTCTCTTACCGATGACTGAGCCGTGGTGGTCAAAGCATATATCCTGCCAATCTACAGAGATGTTCAAATAGTTGTGTAAAAATTACTTTGTAGCTAGAACAGAAAGTGAACTTTATTATATGATAATATGCAATTGTTCCATGTATTTTTGTGCGCTTTCTTCATTTATGATTGCATCATCTTTGAGAAAACTGACATTTTGGGTGCCCTGTAGATTTCTTATATTGTCACTGTTTTGTATAGAAATATAAGATGCACAGTTTCCTGTCCAATATCTTGATAATTTTTGAATATTTTTGCAAAAAACCATCAAATGTCAATAATGTAACAATCCGTTATCATTCATTGTTGATCATTATCATTTATGATTGCATTATCTTTGAGAAAACTGACATTTTGGATGCCCTGCAGATATCATATATTGTCACTGTTTTGTGTCGAAGTGCCTTGTATTGAACACCTGCACGGCAGTCTGCACAGACTGCAATGTCCATTTACCACTCAGAGATGTGTTGGATCAGATGAAATTTGATGAACTCTCTCTAAAATAAACAAAAGGAAAATACAATGTTGGAAATACTTGATCTAAATTGAAACCAACCAGGTGTGCTTGTGAGGTACACATGAAGATCCCCAAACTCAACATCAGGCCAGGCACTTGGATCATTTCTCCATGCATCTGCAGGCAGTCGATTTGGGCACTGATCCAGGCCCACAACTGACAATTTCATTGATGTCCCAGGGAAATGTACATATAATCATTGATGTCCCAGGGAAATGTGTATATATTCATTGATGACCCATGTAATCATTGATGTCCCAGGGAAATGTGTATATATTCATTGTAGTTGTAAATATTTACCTTTTGGCCAACTTTGAAAATGTCCACAAGCACCAAGATAGGCTCAGAAAAGCTTTGTGAAGGATGGCATATGAATAGCACAGGCACTACTTTCAGTTTGTGAATGGTGCCCCTGGGAGAGTGTTGAGAGCATAAACTATCCACTTGCGTGTGCACAGGGAGTAACTGTGAATTTGAGAATGACTGCCCCCTCCTTTGGACATTGTCATTGGGTGATAAATAGGAATACTTGATTTCTTGCCATAGAAAAGTTTATTATACTACAACCCATATGTCATAAAAACTTTATCTCACGAGCTATAGAAACGTTATCAAATAAATCAAATAATCATGATTAACACATTACTGAAGTGGAAAATAGGATTTCACTTACGTCAGTTCTCCACCCAGTCGCCATGTTGGTCGCCGTTTTCGCCGCACTGATGTGCCCGGCGGAAACTGCGGTCCGCCAATTTCGCCGCCGGGCACCTGCCGGCCAATCCTGGACAAGTGGCGGATCGCGGCGGATTTCGCCGGCTTCAATCGTGTGCGACCATTGGCTGTACACGATTGGGTCCGGCAAGTTAGCCCGGGTTATCCCGTTTCTCCGCGATTGAACCGGCGGGTTCCGGCGGCGGAAGACGGCGGACGCCGACCTCCGCCCTCTGAATACCCTCGGCGAATTCGGCGGGACAAAATGGAGGATCCGGCGATCTGCCGCTCTTGCCGCCGGCTAGACGGCGGGTGCCAATCGTGTACAGCCATTGTAATGTTCTGAAATGCGAAGATCATACCGTTTGAATTGCCTGTCATAAAGTCGACTGATATCATATTCTTACTAAATACAATAACTTTTCATCATAATACAACGATTTAATCTTATAATGTGCCAGATTTAAGAATGTACACCTTTACTGATATTTGCTGCACATGATTGGGTCCGGCGAGTTAGCCCGGGCTATCCAATTTCTCCATGATTGAGCCGGCGGGTGCCGGTGACGGAAGGCGGCGGACGCCGACCTCCATCCTTCGGCGAGACGGCGGGTGCCAATCGTGTCAGCCATTGCTTTAAATAACATGGACATTTATATTCAATTTACAGAGCGGAGATCTAATGTACTGAAGTGGTGTATTAATAAATCATTAGTATCCATAGATAACATTTTTTTGTGTGATGTATTATTTTGACTTTCTTCTATTATTATTTTCAGCAATTTGTTGCTATATGATGATGGAACAATTTTTGTATTTGTTGATATGATCTTTAGTTTTTTCTTTATATTATTTGGAAGTGCTATATATGATAAATTCTCACTGTGCGTTATTATAGTGTCCCTATCCTTATTTTTGAGGGGCCATAGATGATCTACATTACAGATTATTATTCCATTACTTGGTTGAGGTATATGTGTATTTTTTCTAGCAAAATGTGTGTTGCGTGCATGGCGTGTAGTAGATGTATCATGCCACAATTGTGTGATGAAGACGGAATTTTCATCACCTATTGATTCTCCAAAAAATAGAGATAATTTGTTTGTTTGTTTGGGGTTTTACATCACTTTCAACATTATTTCAGTCATTTCGTGATGAGACTTACTTGTAGCAGATATAGTGCTGCCTCACTGAATTGTCATGTCGCAGGTCCTTGACATGACAACCCACCCGGTCACAGATTTACAAGGACAACGGGTTAACCCTTAAGGCACGGGCCTCAGCTCATAGGAGAAATTGTGTCATGAGTTCAATCTCAGCACGGCCGGGGTTCGAAGCATAATATGAACATAACAAACATCATATAAATACTTGTAAATATCAATAGCTTTATTGTATTCAATACATGTGTGTTTTTATCTAGTTCATCTGTTAAGTTACTAGTATCTATTCTAGTGTTACATTTTTTACTTTGTTCTAATTTTAATAACATTTCTCCCTGGATGTTCTTGGAGCTTTCCTTTTACTCTCAAACTCCCTGACTACATCTCTGATTGATATGAGGACCTTCGCCTTTCTTATGGGAGTGCCTTGAATGGTTACTTTGTCATCCCCCTCCTCTGCTTCCATTTATCATTTTAAAGGTTGTCTTTGAGTTCTGAGATATACGTTTGATGGTTCCCCCCCCTGTGCCAATGAGTTTCGAGGCAGAACCACTGGGGATGGATGTCAAGACCTCCTCACCTTGTTAGTCAGCATCATTGAAATCGATATTCTGATCATCACTTTCTTGTCCAGAGAGATCATTTTCATCACCATAGTTTTCCTCCTCCCTGGGGGTGTTGTCTTAATCGTCTGGCAGATGTTAGTCATCCAGTCTCTGGATACTGCGGGTAGTAGTGCATGATTTTGTATAGATGTGACTATAGCGGAGATGGGTAGTGTCGAGAATGATTTTGGAGTGCCCACTACTACTAGCTGACTTTCAGTGTGATGTTGCTTGATTTACATAATGTGATGGTTTATGGATGTGAGAGTTGACCATTTTATATTCATTTTTGACTGAGATTGGTAGCAATGTACAGAGGAACACTGGGCATTCACAGTGTGTGGTCATCCTGTAGCAGATTTTCCTAAGTGTATTAGCCATATCTCTCCCTTTTACCTCTGCATCTAGTGCCTCCTGTTGACCTAGACATACCACTATGCCAGCATAAACTTTCAGAGAGTCTCCAAAATCCCTCTTTGCCAACGCCTTTTCCAAAACCCTAATTTCTTCAACTTTCTCATTCTCAATCCACACCCAATCTACATCAGTGGTTTTCAGAAACATATCCATGAGAATGTTATTTGCAATCACCACCACTTTCTTTCTGTCAGGGGTACGTGAACTACCTTTATATATGGGTGACAACCTGGGTGCCTCTGCCATCGCAGTTACCTGTCTTTCACACCTCACACCTTTCCTCCAATTTAGCTATATGCAATTTATTTTTATCTGCAACTTGATTCAGCTCTACTATTTTAGCCTCAGACCTTTTTGATTTAGCTATTTCATGTTTCAACTAGCAATTTGCCTACTTTTATCTTTCTTCTCTTTTTCCAGTTTTGTTATCAGTTTATCCTTCTCCTCATTATCTTATTTCAACTGAGCATAACTCTCTTTTTTCTCGGTGAGCATGGTTATAAGCTCATCCATGCTCACCGCTAGTTCATCATGTTCATTACTCTCTGGTGTAGCAGTTTTACCTGGCCCTTGGTCGGTTGTGGTTGGTTTTGGTTTTCCTTTTTATGGGAGGGTTTTTCGTCATATTTTCCTGGTTGGATGCCATCTGTGAACATAAAATATCAACATGTAGGTTCTTTTTATTTTACCTCTATTCATATTGCGGATGTTGATTAGTGAAGGGCTAATATTTTCTGCAGGCTCATACGTGCATTCTTTTTTAGTATAACCATCCCACCATATTTTACACATCCTCTTTTTTGTTTTCTATAATAACAGTCGCCAATTATATCTTTTACCATGTATGTTTCATAATCATCTGATAGCATTTTCCCATTCGGAGCATTAAGATGATTATCACAGTCTAATTTTTTCGATATTATATCTCATCAGATTCTTCCACTTTAGTATTCTTTTACTCTCTGATTGCTTGGTTGTTGTGCTTGGCATGTACAGAAAGTATATCTATAATATTCTGACCTTTTTCTTGGGAGTTATATGATATTCCCTTGCTGAATTTTTTTTTATGCAGCAATATTTTCTCTTTATTATTTTATCTGAACAATGGCAGATATGATTGTGTATACAGTATTGTGAAAAATATTATACCACAACAATTCCAGCGTTTTTAAGTGTTTCTGAGCAGGAATTTAGAGATTTGCGCGCTCACGACGATCTTATGATTCAATTAGTGTATATAGATAGTCAGTAAACCGAATATTAATCGAAAAATTCAAGTTTTGAACGAGACTTCAATGATGTGCGTCCGACCACCGTGTTACGTGCCGCTTTTCATGAATTCATTTCATAACAATTGGAATGAGCTGTATTTTTGTTTGTCAAATAATAAATGTCTTTTCAATTATTAATGAATGATAATCTTTATATAATTGTAGGTACTGCTCGCAGGCCTGTGTCATGTTTCATACAAGTGATGTACATATTTTCCCACCAATTCTTGTGAGGTTACCTGGATGTGGCATCCTATACATTATTAAAATCATGATCATTCCAGTGCATACATTTAGACATATGCATTGCTTCGTGTCAGCATCATTTGATGCAGATGTATATATTTGCATAATGTTTGAGTATCATTCTATAAGTATGCGAGAGATGTCAGATAAAGCTACACTTCATCATCAGCCACTATATGTCAGGTGAATGCAGCCAGAGCTCATAACAGCTGCAGTCAGAATGACTGAAGGTTAGAAAAACAATCTGTTGTATATTGTACCATGTTTCAGTATGGCCAAGCATAGTGTTTAAGTACTGTACAACCATTAATTTCATATCAAAGTACTCACAATCACATATTGTATATTTTACCATGCTATAGTTCAGTGACTCTCATATTGTATATTTTACCACGTTACAGTAACAGTCAATTTTCATATTGTATATTGTAACATGATACAGTGGTGTCAATCACATAATGGATATTGTATCATGTTACAGTAAAGTCGATCTCATATTGTATACTGTACAACATGTCAAGAACCAGTTGTACCATGTTCCATTAAAATCTCACAATATGCATTATTTCAAAATCTTTCAATTTCAAAGAGTAGATACATTGTAATCTGATAACAGTGATAAAGCAGCTTTAAATACATTATGTATCATTCTGATGCTTGGATTTAAATCTGAGTTACTCAGATTTAAAGTTTGATACTCAGAGATAATTGAGGTTAAAAAATCAAGTTCAGTCGATCTACTATAGATATTCATTTCCTGATTTTACATGGCACATTGGATGAATTTGAAAAAAGAAATTCTTGGTTTATTTACAGGTATGACAACAATGTCACTTTGGGTAGAAAGTGTTGAAAACTCAGCATCACATAATACACCAGGAGAGATGATCAACAAAACCTCAACTCTAACCACTCCACAAGTAATCTATATAGAGGCAACTATTGCCAAATATTTAGCGCGCTACAGTCCATTTTGTCTAGTTATTATTGGTATCATTGGAAATATATTATCTTTTTTAGTTTTCTCAAGGGCAAGTTTCAAACACTCGGTAACATCCTTTTATTTCCGTGTTCTGGCTATCGCAGATAGTGTCCCGCTTGTCATAACGATTGTCCCCAATCTAATTGCCACTTATTTCCATGTTGATCCTTTTCATAATACAACCATTGCCTGTAAAATCTATATTTTCTTCATTTATTTCTCATACTATTATGAGACGTGGGTCTTAATTCTGGTCACCATAGAGAGGTTCATTGCTGTAATGCTTCCTCATAAAGCTAAGTCACTGTCAACAAAGAGAAATGCAGTGATTTCCTTGTTTCTATTGGTAATTTTCTGTGCGTTTCTATCATGGCCCATACTTCCAGTGATGAAGTCTGTAAGGTACTGGAAACAATCTGCCAAGGCCTATGCTTATTGGTGTACTGGATCTAAACCTTGGACCATAATTTCTGCATGGATTTCCAATGTATTTCGGCTTATCGTTCCTATTGTTATTATAGTCATCATGAACATTTGCATCATATCACGTGTGGCTAAATCAACCAAACTGGGAATCAAAAAACACAAATCTAATTCACTGACTACGAGCATGGTAGTTGTGTCTTTGGCCTTCATAGCTACACAAGTTCCTTTCAAGCTAATCATTCTGTACAATTCTCATGTGAAGAGTCCACCAGGAAGTTACAAAGAAGCTCAAACAGATTTAGCTTATGACTTATGTAATTTGATAAACGCTTCAAATTTCTGTATTAATTTCTTCATTTACTGTCTTACTGGGTCTCGTTTCCGACGGGAGTTTCTGAAAATGTTTGGATTCAAAAGATTTACTGACATCGAGACTTAGTGCACATTACAGTAGTTGATTTGAATAAGACAAGAACTAAGAATGAAATGATCTTGGAATGTATCTCTCGTGGAACAAGACTATGATAGTATTTAACCTTTGTTTGGGCGGCATCTGATGGTTTTTTTGTCAGCATCTGGTCAGCTGTTTTCGGCATCTTATTAGCTTTTTTGTTCATTGTACATACTAAATGAGACTTATAACTCAATATTGGCTTTGTTCGGGGCTTTCCTTTTTTTAGTTTTCAGTCCATTTTGACCATGCTCTTGAACCATTATCTCATCTCAAGTAAAACACATAAAATGGCATGTTTCCACTACATGTGTAACCAATTAACATTATCAATGTATGTCCTATTCCAGGAATGTATCAGAAGCAGCCACTCTAACACTGAACCCATGGACCTATGTGTTGTTTGTTTTAATATCATAATAGTATAATCCTATTGATCCCTGAACTCACATAATTGAAGAGAAGGGCCCAAAAACTCCAGTATGAATGGTCTATAATGTAAAGTTCACAAATCATGCTGCACCACATTTTTGTGTCTTTCCATTCTTAACAGTTATTAAATTAAATGCAAATACTACTTATCTTAAATAATCTATTGTAGAAAGATAAAGCAGAAGTGTTCACAGAAACTTGTTTAATGGGTAGTAAATAGCATTTCAATTGTAGTAGTGTAATTGTATTGTAAATATAATTCATTTGGACACAGATGAGATTAATCTGAACAATACATTATAAAATATACCCACGCCAAATTTGTAACCTCCTCATGCATTGACTGTTTCAAAGAATACAAAATATTTCACATCAATTTTCCAACTTAAACAATATGCAGGGACATGTGGTTACTCTACATTGAGATTTTAACCATGATCTGCTAATTATTGTAAAAAGCATGGACAAAACTAATTTATAAGTTTATAATTTCTGTACAAACATCTGAGTAATGTGGCATGGTTGTAAGGAAAATAAAATTGCTTACTTCCAATTCACGTTTCCTTTATTTTTTGCTATAAATATTTCCAGTATTATATTTATGATTTTTTAATTGAAACTATAAGGTGAACATTATCAACCAGGACCAGATATTAGTGTTGTTCCTTTCACTACCTTTGGTTTAATAATACATCTGTCATTCACACATTAATTGTGTGAATGTCTATATGTGTGATAGATCTATCTTTTTTTCTGCAAAAAATAATGTTTGCACTCAAACACTCAAAAGCGCTGCCTCTATCATAGCAGAATTGAAACCATTATGCATATGTATTCTCTTGGGTGATTAATGCCAATTTCCAGGTGGTTTATTTAAAGTGTATATAACCACTTAAACCTTACTCGCCTAGTGATATGAATAGGATAAGATATACCCATTACATGTGTTTCCCTGAAGCCAAAATACCTGACAAAAAGAGGAAAGTCTCAGGTAAGGGTACCAGCGATAGAGATCAAAAATTTGAGCTGGCATCCTGCTGGGAACACTTGCTTGCTGAGATTAGTACTCAGATTAGTGGGGTGTGTGGTCACTTTCAAATGTCAAAAATAGTGGGAAAATCACTGAACACATATCTGGCATTATTACTACACATGTTTCTTTAATCAAATTGTGGTTTTATTTGACAATTAAAATAATGATTGCAATATTTGAACTTATTTCAAATATAGAAATTCTAGTTCTTTATTATTAATAGTGTTTAAACAACTGTGAAACTAGAGAACTTTTTTAGAGGCATTGACATCATTACCAAGAAGTGATCTTTGCACATATGAGTACATGCATTGTTGGCTGATCGCACTTGACAACAGAGAAATGCACATGCAGGTGGCATGTGACCTGTTGATTTCCATCCTGTCAGTGACTGATATGGTCAAATATTGACAGCTCCACATTTTGAAGATCTTGAATATTGTTTTAGAATATATAATATACCAATCTGGTGGAATGTATTTAAGAATGAGCATTGTTTGCAGGTATATTTAAAAGGTTGATGAATTGTAACAACAGCTTGTCCATGTTTATTTTTAAACGTGGATGCAGGCTAAATGTTGAGTGAGCAATCAACCTTGCCATGAGAAAAGGTCAAAGCATATCGCCAGACCTGTGAGACACATGATAGTGCTGAATCACTTGGAACTATTGCATTGCACTGGATATATTCATATTCCAAGCACTATTGAGATACTATTTAGTTTGGAAGGGTATAAATTGCATAAAGTCCCAAGACCTGATCGAGATAGAAATTTAGAAACTAAAAAATGCCTCCAATTATGATGACATGGAAAAAGTAGTCAGACATTACAAAACAATAAATGATGAAGTCATATTTTGTGGTGACTACAATGTACATGTGAATAAATGTGGGGCTGAATATGAGGCTGAATGAAACCTGTGGATATCATAATATCACTGAGTCAGCAAACCTTAAACAATATGTTCAAAATGTAAATACTCTGGACCTGGTAGTGAATGAAACACATCCTGGTAGATAAATGTGAAGTGCGTGACTTTGTCGATCGCACACTGATCAACTTAAACATGACCTTTGCTAGACTCGCAAAAGCAAAAAAATCAATGATTTAGGGAACACAACATATTGATATCAAATTAGTTGAAATCCAATATTAAGGAGAACCTTGATGTCATTGGTGAGGTAAATGACTTGGCTGATCTGGTCAAGATATTTAATCAGGCTTTTTGAGAAATCTACAACAAATATGCACTTGAGATATCCAAAATTATAATTAAGAGACCATCTACTCTTTGGTACTTTGATGATATGAGCTGAGGCCCGTACCAAAGGGTTAACCCGTTGTCCTTGTAAATATGTGACCGGGCGGGTTGTCATGTCAATGACCTGCGACATGACAATTCAGTGAGGCAGCACTATATCTGCTACAAGTAGGTCTCATCACGAAATGACTGAAATAATGTTGAAAGTGGTGTAAAATCACAAAAAACAAACAAACAAAAAACCTACAGAGATAGAATTTAGGCAGCTTATTGTTAATTTCTCAAAATCACTGTGGCCTTGATTTCCTTTAAGTATCAATGCTTAAGGATCACTTGCCGGTGATTTTCAGCCAAATAAATCTAATGGCAACCTTACAATTGGTACAGAATGCAGCAGCCAGGGTAGGTATTAAGATGGGTAAATATGATCACATCTTATCTCAATTGAGAGAATTAAAATATTAACCTGTTGAGTACAGATTACTGTATAATATTAATTTGCTCCCCTGGAAGGGCATGTACCTACACTCTCGGTAAAAACTGTCCAAAGTATACACATAATGGGGTATAGATAAGGCCAGCGCCTGCTAATTACTGATTAAGATAATCACAATTTCCCAAGTAAACACTCCAGGCCCGTTCCTCTACATGTGTATTCACTATACGCAGTTGCACAATACATGGAAAAAAGAGCTAAAATCAACTATTTTGTGTTGTGCTCATAAACCTATAGTTGAGATAACTTTATTGCAATTATAATTGCGTTGGAATGTATTTTCATTGTATATTTGATGCTAACATCAAACAGGACATTCATTGTGTGTATTCCTTTATTTACATGTCAAAGTTGCGCACATTTTCGTGTATAGTGAAATAATCACTCAACAAACTTGGGATATGAGCCTGTCTCTGGGGGATTACTGGCTTTTATTGTTGAAATGCAAACTTGAATCTAAGTCCATGTTGTCAGAGTTATATGCATGTCTGACACTATTATGTCCAAAGAAGAACAAAGTTAGCTTGTGATGCCAGAATAGCAGCTTGGAGTCAGAGATGTCAAAGTGCTATCAGCTTGGCGAGCAGATCTTCCTCCCTGCCTGGCAGCAGGCTTGAGGCCCACACACTGGCGGGCCACGCGGGCCTGATTGGCTGCATGTGCTGGGAGCGTGGGGGTGCCTAGCTGGCCCTGACCTACTTGGCAAGTGACCCAGTTTCCCGCCATCCTGCAGTTTGAAAGATGGGGCAGTTTGAAAGATGGGGCACAATCTCTGAAGAGAAACACAAGCAGTTTATCCACAACAGGAACACGTTCACAGACCAAGATCTCGCCTGTATGAGGGACACTCTGGGGGTAAGTACACATAGAATCTGTGTTGCAAATGATTGAATGTTATCATGAAAACGTATGCTTGGAATCTTTGAGTTTCACAACGTTCAGCAAGCTCAAAGCTCTCAAATCACCCTGTGTAAGAGCCACCAGGGGGCATCATTTTGTCCTTTGCTTTCACAAAGATCACAGGTCATACTCATAGATGAATTTAAGGCAGTTCTGTAAGTGTAAGCAAAGATTGTAATTTCTCAATGTTATTTACATCATTTTCTTATATTTATACGATTATCAAACTTTTATATAGACATGCCCGGCAGGATGAGGAGCCAGACTGACTACCAGCAGCTCGGCTCTACTCTCTACCTTCAGTACCCAAGCATCAAGAGGCAGGGACCTAAACCCTGGGTAAGATTATAGATACATGTAAATTCTGTATAACAATGCTTGACAATAAAGACAAGTAATTCTGGTGTGAATTTCAAAGATTTACTGGGAATGTATACAATTATTCATCTTATTCTATCAGACATTTGTTTTGAAATATTTTTTGATATATTCCAAAATGAGAAAGAAACAGGTTGTATCCATTATAAAGATTTTCATAATAAGGTTCTTCTGCTCACCAGCATATTTGCATGTCTATGATCATTTATTGATAGTTGTGTGACATTTCTCTTTCCAGAGTCTTCTGATGAGCGATGTCAGCAGAAAGATGCGGAACACCCGAGCTGGCAGAAAGAGGAAGAGCCTCGACACACACCAGTCACCCCAGACTCCGGTCGCCAAGTCCAAGAGCCTGATGTCGAGTCGGTCATGTGCGCCTACAATACTGGATGTGGAGCTTCCAAAGGAGGAGTACGAGGAGCACCTGACCACAATGAAGCGCGAGATGATTAAAGAAACCAGTATTGAAATGACTGTCATATTAAAGGAAAACAGTATAACTATTAGATTATTATTTTTGTAATGAAGAAAATATTAGCATTGTGAAGTGATCATGTAAGATATAGTGGTATATGAAATGGTATCAATATATTTTTAGCTCTGGTGTAAATGATGATTGAGAAAATGTTTAATGTAGACACATTTATGTGAGCATAAAATGATTTCAATAAACACATTTTTACAACTAAACATGCTTTTGTGTTTAAAAACTGTGACAGGCCATTAAACACTATTTTGGGTATAAATTTTAGACACATTTTAGTGTCTAATTTAAAATGTTTTCCCTAAACATCTACGCACATATATGTGAATAAAAACTGTGACACATTTTGTGTTTAATATTTAGACACTTTTTTCTGAGAGTGTATTTATCTGTCAGGGATGTTGTCTTTGAGGGAGTGTGGCATAAATCTCAGATAAGGTAATTCTAGAAACCTTAATGTGCCAAAGGCAATGGTAGAGCTTTCCCTATCATTGCACCTAGAACCTGGAATCGTTTGCCACATAATGTGAGATTAGAGAGTGAATTGCACTCTTTCAAAATATTCTGAAATCTCATAAAACCGATGAAACTTACAGAAACCTGGTCAATTGATGTGTGATTACACACTCTTTGTGCAGATAAAATCCTAGAATAGGTGACATGACAAAACCTTTATATAAATTATATTTAGACGCATTTCTTAACATAAATGTTGATATTACTTGACACGGGAGTTCAGCTATTGTTTAATCAATGATTAATATCCATGAGGACCCATTAGGTGCCATACTGCAGTGTGGACTTTAATAGCCATTTTGTCACATATTTATTTTTTGTAATAATGTGAGTGATCTTGTTTTGCGATGGTGTTCTCGAGTGTTTGTCTCGAGCGTTGTGAATATTTCATTTAGTTTGTGTACCTTTTTACAGAACATTCACTGCATGTCTTAGTATTTATCTATTCTTGTCTCCCTTTTGTGTTTAATACATTATATTGAATTGACCTGATTCTTCACGGCACATTAACACATTAACTAGGTCATTTAATTCCAAAATGGTACGCATTAAAAACTAAATGGGACAGCATATGATAAATATTACTAACTATATGTTTGCTCAAATTATTATTTTCAAAATAAGAGTACAACCGTAATATATGAGTTACAAGTGGCTCTTTCTCTTTTGAACTCATTTAACTTTTTGGGGTTGCAAATGTGTGGGGAAATAAATAAGTTAAACATGTGTTATATTTGTACATCTTGATTTCCATTATGAGTGGACTCATTGAGTATATATCATTATTTTAGCTCCCTCTGAAACCTACATCCAACCTTTCCATATGACTTCTCCAGTAAAATACACAACACTTCAGTCACTGATTTATTTTCTTTGCTTTATTACAATTTTCGAGAAAATTGGAATGTCAACTACTGAGTCAAGGCAGCAACACAGCTTAAGAACCCGGCGGATACCCCCAAACAGCGACCCTAGTATAAATTGCAGCAAAATTGACTTACAAAATTGACCAAACACCGGAAAAGCGCGACTTGTTCACATCAACGGCTATTTCTGTTTGAGTCAGAACCAGCGACACACTGATTGTCCATCTGAGGGCCAGAATGTGAGCGATGACCCTTGCCTTCACTGGAATCATTGCCTTATCACTGAGTTACTCCCACAAGCCTACACGTCCCTAGTAGAGCAAGCACCCAGACTAGTAAAGGGACATTTACACCTCATATACCACCATGTGCCGACTGCCTGATCCAGACAAAGTACAGGACAGATGGCATATACTGCTCTAACCGCTGTACTGGGCAATTAGCCGATACTAAGTGCTTTACTCTAGAGTAGAAGGAGGTATGTGTGGTTTAAGCCCGCTAATGCCCTCTTGGAGGACCCAACCCTGGTGGAAGGTTCCACTTTCAGAAAGGTCATCAATGACATGTCGCTGAGTCTGAGAAGCACCAGCATTCCTCGGCAGGGGGCACTGCAGACCTATGCACGATTAGCCTGCCCTACATTGACCTCTGCCACTTGTCAGCAGACCAATCAAATCCTACAAAGACAATACCCATTATGAGTGTCAATAAATCAACCCAATCCCAACTAACAAATGCATGTATCACTGATAATCCCGAACATTCTTGATCTTGCAGAAAGGTTTGTCAAAAAGTCAACACCAGCTGCACCGGAGGAAATGCACAAAGTGATCATCAAAGTGATCATTTGCCCTGTGCTGCCGATGACCTTTTGTCTGTGAAAGAAAAGAGTTGTGAAAACTCATGATCATGGGCAGTTTGTCGGGGTGTTAGAAAAAACGAATCTATGGATATGGCAAGAGATAACGAAAAGGTCAAAGGCGAAAACCTTGCCACAGACAGTCATGACAGCTGTGAAGGAAAAACAGATGTGTTTGTCACCGACAGGTGGCGTGGCATGCCATGCAGAGGCATCACAAGGTACAGAATACCAAAGAAATCAAACGAAACGAAAAAGGTGTTTTGTTTTTTGCCAGTACCGTCAAACACCGATCTGCCTGGTCATCTCAATGTTCATTTTGCTCATGGATATGAAAACAGAAGGCAGGTGTGGAGCCAAAAGGACGGAAGTGGTTTCAGAGCAGATTGGAATGATTTTCTGTGAGAACAGATTATTTCACCATGCTATCTAATTATGCTAAGAACATTCAGAAACATAACACTTGAAAGTGTTCTGAGAGCAAACCAGGCTTCATCAGCTTCAAAATGTATGAGAACTTCTTCCCATGTTTCAGTGAGAGGGTACAACAGTGGGCTATCATGCCCAAAGCCAGGGGCGGATCCAGGATTTTTTTACCCCGGGGGCCAAATGTGCTCTCAAACAAGAAAAAGTGGTGCTCCACATGTAACACGGTTGGGAAAAAAATAACAAACAATACAAAAATTACAATAAACAAAACAAAAATTTCAACAAACAAAACAAAAATTTCAACAAACAAAACAAAAATTACAACAAACAAAACAATAATTTAAATGAACAACAAAATATATTTAAACACAAACAATCATTGAAAACTGATGGGGTAGTTGAACTTATTTTTATTCATCTATCAAAAACATTTAATTTGGTGTATAAACGATTTTTTAGCACAACTATCTACAAAGATGTGCCTTTTCAGGCTTGATTACGTAAGTTGCTCTATTATCGCTCAGGCGCTATCGCAAATCATCGATCAGACTTTTGCATGTTATGTAATATATAAAAACACAACACCAGATCTAGTGTCCAGATGAGAACATGTGCTTGCTTGTGTCTCAAGAAATTTATTCCCTCACAATGTTATTACACATTTAACACCAGGTGGCACTGCGCCACTTATGTGATACACTACATGCCCTTTTTACCTTGATGCCCTTTTACCTTGATGTCCCTTTTTACTTTGCTAGACATTTTTTTTTAGTCTGAACACTGACTGACTAACTAACTACAGGTAATAAAATACAATACAAAGCTGGCATGTCACAACTATAAAAATAGTTGTGACTATGTGCTGATGGTTGGGGCTGTTCTATTCATTTATCTGTCTCATGTTTCTGTAATTTTACCACAGTGTGCTGATGGTAGGGGCAGGTTCAGTCATTTGTCTGTCTCATGTTCCTGTATATTCACCACAGTGTGCTGATGGTAGGGGCAGGTTTAGCTGTTTGTCTGTTTGTCTATGTTTACCACAGTGTGCTGATGGTTGGGGCTGGTCTATTCATGTGTCTGTCTCATGTTTCTTCATGTTTACCACAGTGTGTTATTGGTTGGGGCTGGTCTATTCATGTGTCTGTCTCATGTTTCTTTACGTTTACCACAGTGTGCTGATGGCCAAGGACGGTACAGTCGCTTACTGCTCTGGAATCAGCCTGGAACAGATATTACCGGAATGGTAGCCCGATGTGAAAAGGTTGTTAATACAGTCGAGGCCGTAAGTAACACCATCTGGCTTTCAGTTGATGCAAAGGCTAAATGTAAAATAGAAGTTTAGTACTTCAATGCCTTGATACATATATTTAAGACCAGTTGAAATATGTTTAAAAACTAAAATGTATGGAGAGTGATTTATTTGAAAAAATATACAACTGAGGTCCATTGACCCTAAAATATTATATAATACGATGGCAGAAAGTATATGAAATATAATTCCAGCTGTTAGGGGGTGAAGTTTATCATTACCATACCAAGCTTATGATGAAAGAGGCCCGCACAGGGGGTGCACACCTTTGGCACCAGGATTATGGGTAGGTACGGTCACAAAGGATAATACAGCAATGATATCGTACAACAAATAAACATAATACGTCAAAAATGGAATAAAATTGCTAGAGAGTCTATTTGCCTGCCGTTTCCATTGGTTTGTGCTGAGCTGAAATAATGTTAATAGATTTCTGAAACTCCATTATCATATCAGCCGTAAGTGCACATTGAATTAACCTGACATTCTGCTAATTGCCTAGTAATCCTAATGTCGTTGGGTGGACGGCTTTGTAAAACCCTAAATCATCCTTTCGGAAAAAAATACACAAACAAACCTCATAATTTTTTATGATTTATAAAGCAATACTCTCGAATTGAGCAATATTTAAAAAAGATTTTTTGTTTTCATTAAGATATTGGTACAAGAATGGGTGTCTTAAACCTGACATGATGACAGTATTCATAGCCCTGGATAGATGCGTCAGAGAAAATGGCTGTCTTCAGGTGTGTATGTCAGTGTAAATGAAATGATTTGTTTATCTCACATGGAAAATTAAATTTTAAGAATTTATGAGAATGCTGACATTGAACAGAGTAACATAAATATCTATGAATCATATTAGATGGATCATCTGTCAATGAGTTGTTATCAAAGGTGGTAATTTGTCTTGTTATGCCTCATTGCAACCGAGCCGAATGGTATTACGCCAAAACATTGTTCTGAACTAATCTGAACCCATCCAGGTGATTCTGTTGTAAAACGACTCCTTGACTTCTCACGAAGTCATCTGAATCACATCAAAATCATCACAGAATTTGACAATTTTTGTGTCTCAATTACTGGTCATCATGCAATATTAAAATGGGACCCATTATCCTTGGCATTAATCACTGTATGGCACGGCTCATATTTCACCCAGCATTCATAGGCATTAATTAAACAGATGACTTCATCACATTCAAAGGATACACCCTATTCAATATAGATAAAATCTTATAATGACTTTAGTTCAGTAATGGATAAAAATGACGATAACAAAAATTTAAGAGTTTCTTTTTCAGGTTCTAAAGGGCACCCAGAGGTGTGGTAGGATAGAGCATCTCATGCAGGCCGGCCAGACCGCAGCAGACCATGAGAGGGTGGAGAACATTGCTGACCACTTTGAACATGTGTACGCCTCAATGGAACCAGGTATTGACCGCTTGACTTTATCTAAGTTATCGAGACAGAAATCAGAATCTCATTTATTTGACCACACCTCACAATATAAAATAAAGTAAATAATTAGATATAATTTCCAAACGAAGAAGTAATGGTAGGTCATGGAGGCACCCATTAAGCCATGACAGATGGATGCCACCCAGTCATGGATGCCATCCACCATCTATTTATATATATATTCATTTGTCAAAAAAAGGGAAGATATTCTAAAAAGGCCTTTGGAATTCTTGCCCTTTCCAGGGGATTCTTTGTTCTTCCATTGCAACTTACTACACAAGAGCAACAGGAATGACAGCGATCTGCGGCGCTGGGCCTTCTTGTGTGCTTACAATCGAGCTGATAATGACCCTGTCTACAAACATCACCATCCCAACTACACCCCACTCCTCAAGGTATGTACAACCTGTGATATATCATAGCTTGTGATATATCATAGCTTGAACCATTTCATTGGGGATTTCAAATGTTGAAATACAAATGTATTATTGAGGCACTGGAAGGTGAATCACTCTGTCTGTCCTGGTGCATTGTGTGTGTGTGTTTGTGTGTGTGTGTGTATTTGTGTGTGTGTTAGTGTGTGTTTTACCTCTTTTCCTTCATTAGTTCGTCCCCTGCAAGTTATATAAGGTTACATAATATCAGGGACATTGGGCTGGGGATTGATCCTTTCATCCTTGGTTGCTGGTTACATAAGCTTATGTAACGTCAGGAGGCATGATTCTTTGATCTTTTGGATTGCTGGGCAACTGTGACTAAGTGGGACAGTACACAAGTCCCAACCTTATCACTTGCACAGCAGCACAAATGATTACAGTACTGATTGTGACATTTGTCACAAGGTATCTAGTTTAATCTGTCAAAATTAAATTTACATTCCTTTCCTACCCTTTTTTCTCCTCACATGATAAGAAATTAGAATCCATTGTTTTCTGGCTTTAATGTTATGAATTGCATCTGAAAGTTGGTTTTATTTTGCGTATATCCATCGCAGGTACCCAATTCAGCCATCAAGGAATGTGAAAACGTCACGGACTTGAGCGGTAAAGATTTCCTGGATCCATCCCAAGACAAGACGATCGTCGCAAAGCTTAAAGAAGAAGGCTTTCATTAACACCTTAACAAACCATGTTTATACTAGTTGGGTCTGAGACCAAGTTTGATCATCAGTATTAACACGGAAGTCTTTAAAAAAAAAAGAATTTTTATACAGTTACCTTTTTGAAAATTATATTTACACATCATTTTAAAGTTGTCATAATCATAGACGTCACATACTTATGATTTACCGGTAATGTAAATATCATATTTATCTCAATTTCGAATATATTTGACAATCCCGGCCAATATTTACAATGTTTTTGATATCATGCAATCTGTTCCATTGTGTATATTCCTCTTTATTTTGGGAGGTTTTTTCCGGATTTTTTTCAGTCAGAATATGTTTGATTTGTTGATTTAATGTTTTTAAATTTAAAGACAGTCTCCCTTGAAGCATCCAGATAATCATAAACTTAAGAGATTTCTGAAAAAAATGGAGATGTTATACATTTACAATTACAAATTTTATTAATCACCCATTTTATTTTCAAAGTGTTTAGCTATGCTGACTATGTGGGCATAGCTTCTGCAGTGAGGTAGGAAAATGTCTGTCATTCCGTCTGTGCATCACCATTGATCTTCTCTGTGGAGTTCTGTGTGGACTTCTGTGTGGAGTTCTCAGATATTCATATTGTATTTTGAGGGAAACAATTCTATCTGTGTTTCAAGAGGCTAAGGTTTTTTCCCATTTTTTATGATTTGAAAAAAATCAATAGCTGTTAGTGATTTTTCAACTATGGAATGCTGTGACGAGGGCAATGAACTTCCAACATCCAGCTTTAGTTCGAGACTTTCAGAAAAGCTAATTGACTGGCTGCCAAAGGTAATTGACTGGCTGCCATATTGAATTGAAAATAACAACTCTTAAAGAGTTCAGGGAACCTTCCTGAGATTCAGCTACCTTCTGGAAAAGGATTTAAGGATTTAGTGTCTGGGAAAGGATTTAAATGATCTTTTGTGGAGCAGTTTGCAGGCATTGGCAGAAAATGTTCACAAACATTACAAAAAAGCAATCGTTAGCATAGGTCTAAGGCCATTGGCCTGTGTTTTTATGTGATATTTATGGTGCTATGACTTAAAATGAAAAACAAATGTCTTTTAATATGTACAAGCAAGGCTGTGGTAATAGTTTTTAACAGTGCAGTATTTGGAGATTATCACTCCCATTTTAAAGGCCAAATATAGATTCATAGTTCAGTTATTATTTGCTAGCCTTTTGAATGGGTCTATAAATATAATTAACATATAAATGCTCTCAAAATGTTGAAAATGTAATAAATAATAGCTTTTTGTGGGGAGTTAATTCAGTAATTTACATAAAATGAATTTTACCACAGACAGGAAGCCACATTTTACCTGTTTAAATTGTTTTGAACACACGTGAATAAATGGAAACAGTTTTTCTTATATTGCTTTAGAATTTTAAGTTTTCCCTATGGTCATTTATTATTATATTATGATCACTTTGAGTCAGAATTTGAAATAATGTGGATGAGTATGATAGACATTTGGCATATTTTTTGTCATATTGGCCTTGATATGGACACCCTTAAAAATAAAAACATTATTCTTTGCTTGTTTAACCCCTAACGGACGGGAAGGACGGCAACGTCCACCACCGGTAACAGACGGGAGGGACGTTGACGTCCCCATTGTTCTGGCTCAATGACGTAATTTTGTAACATTCTCTTTTGATCCCAGCACTTAATTGAACATACTGAGTAACCATGGTTATATATTTCATCAATTTAGTATGTAGATACACTAGTCAAAAAAAAAATTGGTTAGTCCTGCCAATCAACAAAATTTAGATAGCCTAGTCCTTTAGGGGTTAACAAATATTTCGATCAGATTAAATTCCAAGATTAGCCCCAAAATTACTCCATGTGCACACTGATAATGTTGACGTGAAATATATGTTAAAGATTGAGACACAGTATTGCTACAATACAGTGTCCTTGATTCATGATCTTAAAAACTTACGGTAATTGTGAAAGATCTAGAAGTCACAATATTAACATTTATGGCACAATATAAATATGGACATTGTAACCAGTCTGTTTTAATAAATAAATAATAGAATGTTTGGATTCAATATTTAAGTGAACACAAGCTGACTTACTTGCTTGGTTTTCCGCCGCTGCCGCACTATGTTTTCTTCATCATTCGTTTACTATAACATGATGATATTGTGTAGGCCTGGGAAATTTCTTGGGCCGAATGTTTTGTGACCTTGGGTCACTGAAGACTATGGCCAACACAGGAGTAACTTCGCTTGTGAATGCTCTATTTTCTTACAAAATACACCAATATTAATATAACTTGATAGATGTGATCAACCTATGAGGGGCTTGGATAAGTGTGACTTTGGTCACAGGAACCCATTTTCAAAATTGGCTATTTGTGATATTTTTCAAAACGCTACAAATAGCATCTATTCTCACTACATTTATCTTGCATAATATCTTTGGTCATAATTAGGTCACTGTGACCTACTTAAAGGTTGTATAGGTCACAACTCCCAAAATAGAAGATTAGATCTTGATATTATGCATATATATATATATATATATATATATATATATATATATATATATATATATATATATATATATATATATATATATATATATATATATATATATATATATATATATATATATATATTTATGATCTTTGGTCAAGGTCAAGGTCATGATCAGCACAAGAGAAACTTTGCTTGTGAATGCTCTATTTCCTGTCAAAATCCAGCAATATAGATATAACTTGGTAGATGTGATCTACCTATGAGGGGCTTGGATAAATTTGATATTGTGTGACATTGAGCTATTTTCCAGGTCAATGGAGCTTATTTTCAAAATCGGCTATTTGCGATATTTTGCAAAACACTACAAATAGTATTTATTCTTACTACATTTATCTTGCACAATATCTTTGTTCATGATTTTCAGAAACAATATGCAACTCGGTGACAATGACCTAATCAAGGGCCATATTGTTCACAACTTCTGAAATATTGTGAATCTAATCCTTTACTATTCAGGGAAGATTAGATCTATATATTATATAAATATATGTAAATACATGTATGCTGTACAATATGTTCATTATTTGAAGAATAATTTATGTAACTAGATCACTTTGACCTCCTTTTAGCACAAAAGAGATTGACATTTGTGAGTTGGAGAGTGCATGACCTTGTATGTATAAAATACTGTCCTACAGCTTGTCATCCCCAACTGAACATGGACAGGTCCATTAATGTATTAAATGGAAGGTGCAATTCATTTTTTATATACTTGAAAAAGCAATACAATTGAAACAGTTATTCCCAGGGAAACAATTTATTTAGATTGTTATTGAAATAACTTGAATGAAATAGTTTGAAAAAATAAAAATAAACTTTGAAGTTCAGCTCAAACCTGGTCCCCCTACAAAGAAGTATCCAATGGACTTTTATTAAATTTGCTATCTAAAATGACATTTTTTTGTAGCAGCATATGGTAATTTATAATTTAATCGACAGAAATAATTTCAACAGCTATGTCTACAATACAGCTCAGTTAGTTGGGAAGGACAGGTACAATGTGTATGTATGTATATTTTATAGCATAAGTGTACAATTAAATACATTTTGGAAAATGCATTAATTCCCACATCCAGCCCACTCGGGCCTACATGCATGGATAGGGGGGTGCACAATATCAGTTATTATCATTAAATAATAGAACATTTCTAACATTCATTACATCAAATACATATCTTCCAAATCTGTTTACAACATCTTTCTTGAAAGGCATATATAGTTTTTCATTATCACAGTGGTTAAGAAAAGTGGGTAATATATTTGATACATCATGAAAGAATTTAGTTCTCCTCTCATTATATGCATTACAATGAAAAACAAAGTGGATTTCATCTTCAACTTGTACATTGTTACACACCCTACATAATCTATCTTTAACATCTGTGCTATTCCATCTTCCGGTCTCAATATGAATTGGTAATAATACTCAGCGGGCCACGGGCCGTGGCGCAGCAGTTGGTTAGAACCCGGGTTAGAACGCCAGCTTATTAGCCCCAGTTCCTCTGTGGTGATCCAGAGGTCGTGGGTTTGAACCCCGGCTGTGCCGAAATTGAGCTCATAATAAAATTTCCCACATGAGTTGAGGCCCGTGCCTAAAGGGTTAACCCGTTGTCCTTGTAAATCTGTGACCGGGTGGGTTGTCGTGTCAAGGACCTGCGACATGACAATTCAGTGAGGAAGCACTATATCTGCTACAAGAAGGTCTCATCACGAAATGACTGAAATAATGTTGTTAGTGATATAAAACCACAAACAAACGCAAACACATACAATACTCAGCCAACACTGAAGCACAGTGTTATAAGATCAAATTGCCTTATCGGCCATGCTAAAAACATTTTGGGATGCTCTAGATCTGAATATTTTATGTATTGCATAGGAGTTAAGAAGATTTGTGAGTTGCGAAATGATCTTTTTAAAATGTATTTTCAAAATTCACAGGCATGCATTCCCTTTTGTCACCTGTTTTTTGCATTACTTTTAACAATGTGCTGTAAAAAGTTCATATTTACTCTTGTGGCAGCTCATATTGCCATGGACTGTTTATAGCTGTTAAAAACGTTTGTTTCCATCTAAATTGTTCTGTCATGAATACATCAATGCCTACAAAACTGAAGCCTTCTGATAAACAATTAATGAAATCATGTTAGCCTTCTCATATACAATTAATTAAATCAAGCTAACCTTCTCAGGTACAATTAATGAAATCATGTTAGCCTTCTCATATACAATTAATTAAAGCAAGCTAACCTTCTCAGGTACAATTAATGAAATCAAGTTAGCCTTCTCATATACAATTAAATTAAATCACAAAAAATATATATAATACTTGTGAGACATACTGCATAACTGAACCTATTACTAACATGTTATATGTCATACCTATCCTATTTCCAAATTCCTGGGTACAAATTATTCATGATGCAAATATCCTGATATCTTTGGATTCTAACTGAGCAAATTGTGGTGCAGGAATGATGGGATATATAGAAATACAAATATCCAGGTCTCTGCATGTGAGAATAATTCATTTTTTTGTCATTGTATTTTTCTAAAATCATAATAAACAGGATGGACAGGCAGAAAATCCACCCTTTACTGCAAAAGATTATGAAAACACAATGACATACAAGTATTAGGATTCTCCCACAAAAATACTGGTTTCTTTTTTTCACAAAATAGTTAATACTTGGACACATCACTCTCCTTTCATTGAGTACCTGAGAAAACATTCATTTTTTCTTTTTTTCTTAGCCAAAAACAAAGCTGTGTGGTGAATAACTCGATCTGGTGACATAAATGTTATCTGCATTGACAAGACTAGAAATCGCATGCTCATCAATTCGCCTGAGAATTTAACGTGTTTAACCTGGAATCTGCCGTGAATGTGTCCAAGTAGTTATACCCTTGGGAGCAAGCGGTATGATCTCTAAAATGCAGATGATCAATCAAAAACCAAGTATGCTTGAATCTGGCAGGTTCACTGATCATTGCAAACTCCTCAAAGTTGCAACAATTATCATTAAGTATTATCATCTGATTTAAATATCTATTGAATCTATCCAAAAATAGGTCAAATGGTGTCCTGAGTGATTCTACTTCAGGCATAAGGCTGAATCCCCTGCAAACCTCATGTTCACAAAAAACAGTGAACAAGCCTGACAGAAGTATGAGGTGAGGTTTTGATTTCGTCCTGCAAAATCGAGCTTCACCTTTCTTCAATGAGGAAATGTCTACTACATACCTTCCTTTGCCAATGGTAGAGGGGAAGTTGAGAAAAATTTCAAGTGGATTTTCTGTCAATTGACTGCAATAATCATCACATGGTACACTGCATTTAAAAATCCTTTCAAAATGACCAACTAAAACTTTGATGATCTTTCGTATGTGCAGGCAGACTTTGCCTTCCTCTGTTCTATGGATAACTGCCTTTGCCAGGATTGGAACTTTTTTCTGTAGCAACACTAAATGTCTCCCATTCCTGCTGTCAATTATGCCTAATAAACCTGAAATTATTTAAAATACATGTAACATAAATAACAATAATAACAAAATAGGTCACCGTTTAAATTTTATTCTAGATATATACCTTCAGGTAAAAAAAAAAAAAAAAAAAAAAAAAATTCAAACTTATTATGAAAACTTGTCCATATATTTGCATGAAAAGGCTACTATAGTTTTGTATGCATGGGGGATGGAGAAATACATTTTTTTTTTCAAAAAGGGAATTGCAAGCAAATTCTTTAAAAAAAAAAAACTTTTTGTTTCTAGAACAGTAGGCTTTCTAAAGCTAAATCTCTCCATTGGTTGAGTGAACTGGAGGGTATTACTTTAAATACATATTTACCATTTGATATCTGCATCAAAATATTCATGATCTAATTTTGCCTGCAATTTTGAATGTTCCATTGAGCAAAAAGCTGCCAATAACTCACGAGAACTGACATTGTAAGGTGTTGATGGATGAGACGCGAAAATAATGTGAAAAATTGCCAAATTCTCGGAAATACACTAACCAAAGGATAAATAAAATTATATTCAAAATAGTCAATTACAGATATTAACTCACTTGTGTTTGAGTGACGTACCCATGCTTACTATATAGTCATGCAGCTCTGGACATTCTGAAATTAGACCCTTGAGCAACATTTCATATATCTAGTCTTGATCATGGCTGGCGGAATGGCTCCTAACTCTAACTAATTTCCAGACACTATTCCCAGATACTGCCCAAGAAGTTTTCTGGGTGACGACTTAAGTAAAACACGGGGACTGAATGCTTTGTCCCTGAAACAAAGTTGCTTGAGGAAAAATTAGGAAATTTTACATCATTTGATGTCTTTTTTTCAACTTTTCGGTTGAGTTTTTGAATTCTGCTTTGGTGCTACCCCATAGAGGAATAATTCTGAGATATCATTTTACATTGTTTATGACAACACCAGTTCTGTTTTTCTCAACTCCTAGGTCCTGGCATCACTTTTCTTTTGCCAGATTCCCATAATTATGTGATTTACAAATAAAACTTTTGTATTCAAATAATGGATTACCTATAATTGGATCACTTGTAAAGGGAGAATTTGATTCAGCTGATATTTGTAGAAGGTCACGGCGAGATCCCATACATATCCCATCACATATCATGATGATTGAGTCTCCTTTCTCCAGATGGGCCACCTCTAGGTCCCAATCCAGCAACCTAAAAATGAAAAAAAAAAAAAATTCAATTTGTCCCTATGTGTAACATAATGAACATATGACAGGCCGATCACATACAAAAGTGGAAAATTGATGTTCAGGTCAAAAACACAAATCCACCTGGTGAAACAGTTGTGAGCCTTATGGAGCAGATAATCGGATGTTGGTAAACTCATTGACAGGTCCTCCCGCACAGACACAGATGCACACAAGGCGGCTTGGAGTGGACACTGAGTCTCTTGGCTTCTACGTAGCAACATAAAAGGCCACTCATAATCAAACAGATTCAAACTTTCTCCATCAAATGGAATCTGACAACATTTAGATTCAGTGATATAGCCATACACCTTATATCCATCTTCTGTTATTGCCTCACAACACAAGGAGACGGAGAGCGAGTCTGGAAGAAAAAAAATTGTTAACCTCAACATATGTATGCTCATAATAATATTATATATACACATATGGGAGGATAATCTTTTTTCTTTATCTTCCAGACTCGCTCTCTGTCTCCCTGTGCCTCACAATGCAAAACAGCATTCTAACATGTTGGAAGCTTGATATATTTCCCACCATGATTACATGTGGCTGGGACAATATCTGGACCAGGTTCAAGTTCCTTTGGGCGAGATCATCTCAAATAGATAAAGTTCCTTCGTTTTTCTGCTGTCAATGGCCATGGAATTTTTTGGTAAGATATTGATTTGAATGTTCTATATGCCTCTAGTGATGCCTCATATGCATGATTAGCACTTTCAAGTGTAAAACTGACTGAGATGGAAAACTTGACTTGAAGAACAAGTGTGACATTTAAAACGTGTTTGTCCTGCAGTCACAATTCCATGTCCTTGCCCCTTGCAGCTGATGGCTACTGCAACTGGCTGCAAAGATAGCACATCAATAAAGTCTGACTCAGAGGTGGCTAACTGGGTTGAAGTATGATCTTGACAATGAATATCTAGCTCATCCTTCATCACGAAATGTTGAAAGTGATGTAAAACCCCCAACAAACAAACAAACAAACAAACAAATCAAGGTGCCATTCTTGTTGTAGTCACACATGGCATAACTTCCCTCAACTCTCAATGGAACAAATTTTCCATTCTTTTGATTCAAGATTCATGTGCAATATCATCAAAGAGACTAAAAAAAGGTAATGCATCAAGGTATTGAATGTGGTTTTAAATATTAAAATATGATATAAATGAGATTAGATATAAATCAGATCTAAATGAGAACTACAAAAATATTTCTCAACAAAACCGATAGATGTTCTTAATGTTTTGGTCATCTTTAAGGTAAAAAATAAATCTATCTTTTTCATGAAAAACTGCAATATTTGTTCCAAATGCCTTTTTATTCTGTTATATAACAATATGTGATTGGATGTCTGTCCCAAAAGATTGCGTCCTTCTTAATTCCTTTTTTTGTAGTAAAGATCAATGAATACCCTAAATGGTCATGTTATTTTAACATTTAAATTGACTGAGGTTAACATTACTCTCTCTTGGCACATTAGCATAAAAACATATCTGATTACAAGATATACAGAAATTGGCCAGAAGTTCAAATATTGCAATTTTGATTTTTGGAATGTGGAGATAATGCCCAATATAAACTACACAGGAGTATGAGGGCTCAAAAAAAGACTTACCTTATGTCTGAACCAGGCTCAATATCTTCCATCACGACTACGGTTTTCACCTGGATATCTTGTAAAGGATGTATTTCTTTTTCAGGTAAATCCTTTCTATTTTTTGAAAAAAACATTGTTTGTTTTAGCATTGGTTATAGATTTTGTTGTTTTTGCAGGAATCTTTCTAACTGTAAAATATGATCGGACTCTCTTTTGAAAATGGATCATCTTGTCCTTCCTTCTTGGCTTTTGTTGCCATTGTGCAAACACTTTCAAACAGTTATCACGTGCAGCAAATGTGATCGCCCATCAAGATCCATCATCAGTGTCTGAAACCCAGAACAGAAATGATATCACATCAATGTTCTGGTTCCAGGAACAAAACTGTCAGGCCCAAAAATGTATGACTGACAACACGTTGATCTTTCACAACTGCAATTAAAAAATGCTGAAACATTCTACATATTTATATTTACATATTTATATTTATATCAAAACATAAGCGACCAATCATCTAACCGAAACATAATATTTCCCTTGTCACATCTACTCAAATTAAGTCTAAGTTGATCAATTATTTTCATTGTGATCTGCATTACAAAGTAAAGAGCCCATCACACTTTGACCAGCACTTGAAATGAGAGCATGGGTAATAATAATAACAAAAAGCTTTCTAAGACAAGACATGCATTCTTGGCTGAAAGGTTTTTGGCTACCTGCAAGGAGTTGTCAAATGCAGGGGTGCCAGTAGTTGTTAACGTTAGCCTCCCTTGTAGAGCAATGAGGAACATTGGGAACAGTCCTTATTTCTCTCAAGGAGTGGACAATCTGATTAGATCTGCCACCCCAGGTCAGATGACCAGGAATAAAGGTCCAAATGTTAGGCAAGTGGTGGTGATGGATGAAGATGCAATCATGGGGGATGCGTTGAGAACTGCAAACCACAAACAACTGAGAACTTTTATTTTTATCTCAGATGGTTTGTGTCACTCAAGAGAAAGGTTAGACCTATCTTAGAAGTTGTAATCAAATTGACCTTATTTGGTCATCTTTGTATATAACTCCTTGGAATTGGTCAAGTAATTGATTAATTCATTTGCTAAGGATCTTGTGTAATACATATCAACCACCGGAAGGTGGTGGGGTTGACTCTCACTGTCGGCAGTGTTACTTTCACACTGGTTAAAAGGCTCAAAAGTCGACCTAATATGGCCATAGATGCTGAAATGGTCGTAAAGACGCCATTTCAAAATTTCACGATATTGGTAAAACACTGATATTTTTTTCAGGCAAGGTCAATTATGGTTTGGCATCTCCTGTTTGGTGGCCCAAAGATATTGTGTTTGGAAACAATGTCGCACAAGAAAATGGTACCTTAGATAATTTGCATAGACTGGGACTTTACAGCATACACAAAATTTGGTATGTAATGTTCAGAATTTCATATGTGTAAATTTTTGAATTAAGAATTTCATATGTCGCTTTATTCATATTTGGTCTTGTTATTCTGATATTTCAAAAATACAGAGATGATAGTGAAATGTACAAAGTACAAGTGTCTAACTATAAGGTATATCTTTAAGAATAAAAGATAATTATAATAAAATTATTTGTGAATATTAAATTGACAAAAATGGTTATGTTTCAGGGAAAGGTATCCACTCCATCATCAACAGAACATTCCAGTGTAACATCACCAACAGCCCCTGTATCAGCAATATGGCCTTCCAGTGTGGCATCAACACCCACCCCTGTATCAGCAATATGGCCTTCCAGTGTGACATCAACACCAGCCCCTGTATCAGCAATATGGCCTTCCAGTGTAACATCAACACCAGCCCCTGTATCAGCAATATGGCCTTCCAGTGTAACATCACCACCAGCCCCTGTATCAGCAATATGGCCTTCCAGTGTGACATCAACACCCACCCCTATTTCAGCAATATGGCCTTCCAGTGTGACATCAACACCCACCCCTGTATCAGCAGCATGGCCTTCCAGTGTGACATCAACACCAGCCCCTGTATCAGCAGCATTGCCTTCTAGTGTGACATCAACACCCACCCCTATTTCAGCAATATGGCCTTCCAGTGTGACATCAACACCAGTCCCTATTTCAGCAATATGGCCTTCCAGTGTGACATCAACACCAGTCCCTATTTCAGCAATATGGCCTTCCAGTGTGACATCAACACTCACCCCTATTTCAGCAATATGGCCTTCCAGTGTGACATCAACACCAGCCCCTGTATCAGCAATATGGCCTTCCAGTGTCACATCAACACCAGCCCCTGTATCAGCAATATGGCCTTCCAGTGTGACATCAACACCAGCCCCTGTATCAGCAGCATGGCCTTCTAGTGTGACATCAACACCCACCCCTATTTCAGCAATATGGCCTTCCAGTGTGACATCAACACCAGTCCCTATTTCAGCAATATGGCCTTCCAGTGTGACATCAACACCCACCCCTATTTCAGCAATATGGCCTTCCAGTGTGACATCAACACCAGTCCCTATTTCAGCAATATGGCCTTCCAGTGTGACATCAACACCCACCCCTATTTCAGCAATATGGCCTTCCAGTGTGACATCAACACCAGCCCCTGTATCAGCAATATGGCCTTCCAGTGTCACATCAACACCAGCCCCTGTATCAGCAATATGGCCTTCCAGTGTCACATCAACACCAGCCCCTGTATCAGCAATATGGCCTTCTAGTGTGACATCAACACCAGTCCCTATTTCAGCAATATGGCCTTCCAGTGTGACATCAACACCAGTCCCTATTTCAGCAATATGGCCTTCCAGTGTGACATCAACACCCACCCCTATTTCAGCAATATGGCCTTCCAGTGTGACATCAACACTCACCCCTATTTCAGCAATATGGCCTTCCAGTGTGACATCAACACTCACCCCTATTTCAGCAATATGGCCTTCCAGTGTGACATCAACACCAGCCCCTGTATCAGCAATATGGCCTTCTAGTGTGACATCAACACCCACCCCTATTTCAGCAATATGGCCTTCCAGTGTGACATCAACACCAGTCCCTGTATCAGCAATATGGCCTTCCAGTGTGACATCAACACCAGTCCCTATTTCAGCAATATGGCCTTCCAGTGTGACATCAACACCAGCCCCTGTATCAGCAATATGGCCTTCCAGTGTCACATCAACACCAGCCCCTGTATCAGCAATATGGCCTTCCAGTGTCACATCAACACCAGCCCCTGTATCAGCAATATGGCCTTCTAGTGTGACATCAACACCCACCCCTGTAGCCACAGGGCCAGAAGATGACACTCTGGTCGACAGAAAGATTCTTTATTGTCAAAAATATACAGGCCCTCAAAAATATACAGAATCATAATCACTTTCTCTCAGCTATTCTATATCTAAATTTAATATAATATAATCCTAGTAATATAATCCTATTTCATTAAGTTGTCTCATAGACAAGTAAATAAAAATTCTGGATAACAAACAAAAAAATGGATATTGTGACTTTTGATCTGAATAATCTGGAAACATTCAATAGTTATATGGATTTTCACATTCATAAAACCTAATTCTTTTCAGCCGTATATAAAAAGTGAAAGACTAAGCAAAGGCAAAAGAAGGATGAATGATCTGTCAACATCAGTAAATATTCACATTGAGATGATGTTTTTGAGCAATTTATAAATGTGATGAGGTTTATTTATTGGTGAATCAAAACAGCTATTATTTCAAATTTGTCCCAGAAATTGTATTATTTGACTGAGTTTAAAAAGTCATTGTAGTCAGTTATAAAATAAAAGATTCAACAGATGCTAATTATTAAGTCAAGAATACTAGCACAATTAATTGTTTGTACACCTTTTGGTGAAAGAGCTGCTTGTTCTGAAGAGTATACATATAATTTCGGAATCAAGAGTGACACAATTTCACACAATTGGGGAACAACATGCAACTAAGGTTTATGTTTCAGGACCACCAACGATTATTTCATGTTTGTAGTTATCTATTTTTCTTACCTTTCATTAATAGCCACTAGAGAGTAGGACTCCAAGGTAATCATGGAGTCCTGATGGAAAAAGAAGGAGGAATTCAAAATAACAACTGCTACACTAAACCTCAGAATTTGGCCTATCAACATAATGAAAACAATGTAAGAAGCTGCACAACTCCTAAAGACCTTAATAAAGTGATCCTTGGAGCATCAACACCATTGGAGCACATATTCCCATAAATACCAGAGGCATGGCCAATGCCCCCCTCTAATTTCCAACAACCCCATCAATTCCAACAACACATATATCAATCCCAACAAGTGATTGAAGTGTACTGAAGATATTTGATAAATCAGATCTATCTTATATGTTATATTTATCTAGAAATATGGTTGTATTCTATAAAGGAGAAGATTTGAACAAATCTATTTGTGTGTGTCCATCAATTCCAACAATTCCATCTATCCCATGAACCAATATAATTCAATATTGATCATACCTTCAGTAAGTATTCTATGTACAGACCTGCACAGTCCATAAGCTCTGTACATTTTCCTACACATATCTGGTAAACCCCATATTTCTAGAAATGAGAAGAATCGGATGTATCTGAACAATTCCATCTTTGGCTACTTCCTATAAATTCCAACAATTCTATCAATCCCATCTATAGCATGTCCTGTCCTTCTGTCTTGATAAACTGGGAAGAAACCCATTTATCTGAACTTTCTTCACATATATCAAACCACCCTGCTAATATATTGATGGTGTTAATGAGGCCCACCTATGGTGAGGTGTGGAATTAATGACTTTATTGTTTCTATCAACCATTTCAATCAGCCCCCTTGTAATCAGAATCAGATGAATCAGAACTAATGCATGTCTATTTGTAATCTACCCCTTGACTGTTACCATCCTTTATCAACCTTTTTATGCTGTGGGGGTCTATCAGGAAGGGGGATGAAGCTCAGTCAAATCTACTTCATACACTTATCAGCATGAACGACTTAGTGGATTCCTTCATGTCTGCATGTCCCCCTACAAAAAATGGGATGTGTCTGGACAATACACTATAAGCATGTTTTCTATAAATTTATTTTCATAAATGGTTGGAATTGATGTTAAGATGAATCATATTTTATCCAATATCTAAATCGACCAACTCATATTGCTCAAAAGATCAAGAATTCATTTGTGGAATGATAGTCCTGTCTTCTGTATGTGTTAATTGGTATTATGTCATGCCACCTGGGGTACCCACATCTACCCTCTGTCCTTCCCTCTGCTCTTACATACATCACCCAACTTGTGGTCAATGGTCTGTCAGAGCAAGATATATTCCTGCACTTTGAGGACATGGTCTCACATCAAAGCATAACAGTGTAAACATTATGTAATAGTTAAAACAAAGGACAGGGTGTTCCTCTGACTAAGATGGCACAGATACAATGTTAGCTAGAAATCTGCACATCCCTACAGCACACAAATTGATGTCTGCAGAGTTGTACTTCTTAAGTTTTTATTCAAATTGATCATGATTGATTGATAAAGTTGACTATCTTTACTTTATGTTGTCAAGACATAAACTAATGATCCTGGTAATATATCAGACGTGTTGAGCAGATTAAGAGTCTGTCACCAGCAGGTCAATTGTGGGATGCATGATTATCTTGCATGGGAAATTTAGACAAAAGATTGAAGGTGGTGTTATTAAAAGTTAGATGTGTTTTGAATGCCTTCACAGCAAGGTGGTTTCATGCCCCTGTGCCAGAGATGACAATCAGCCCCTTGTCTGATATTATCAACACCTCATGAGGTTTTGATATCGTGTTTACCCACTTCCAGAATTTGCCACCTCCAGATATATATTACTCTCAACCCTGACCATCTTTTCTACCAACATCCCAGTATAATTTTGTGACAATTAGAATTTTGATGAAAGCATGAAATATCTCTATCACTATCATTATTCAACTTTTTTTCATGGATTTACCATTTTCAAAAGAAAGAAACTTAAAATGTATTAATAGATATGCTAATAATTATGTGATTTCTAGAGATAGTTTTCCAACAAAGATTTGTATATTGCAAAATATTGTGTCAAAGAAATAAAGTAAAAATCATCTTGATGAGATGATGTATAACAGTAACATTCTAAGATCAAAATGTGTACAAAATATCACCAAGTGACAAAGCAATCTGATATCATTCGGCATCATTGTAGTGTCCATGGTGGTGGAGCATCTGTCACACCTCACAAATTGCAAAGTGCCTATATCAATTTTATAGGGCCTTTTCTGAATGTGTAATCACAACATTTGACAAGGTGGTGTGGGTCACAGAAGGTTTGGATATGGCATGGTCTTATCAGTCTAAATAATTACATGCATCACATAACTTGAAAGACCTTAAATGCAGTGCTTGATTCTATGTGATGAACTGATGACTTTATTGCCCCATTTAGCCACATGTGTTCTGCAGAATGTCAGTCAATCCACATTCAATTGATGGGATAGATATACATATTGTTGGAAAGATGGGATTGATGGTGAATTGCTTGGGCCTTTGGCCATGGATGAAATACCATGGAAAAGGTGCTGACATGCATCAGTTCTCACATCCTCAATGCAAATCAAGGATTCTTCCAGATCAAGCTCAATGAAGCCAGTTCCACTCCTTTCAGCAGATTCAGGTACCTGAAGTCATCCATGGGTCTCTCATCCTCACCAGAAATATATCAGAGAGCCATGATTTTGGAGAGATAGAAAACATAATGGATGACATTCTGATCCATTCTCCTTGTGTGATATCACTAGAACCCTGAAAGAGAACAATCTGAAATTTAATCTGTCAAAGACCAAAATAGATTATGTTGGTCATGTCATGAGTCATCAGGGAGTGAAAGTCTCACCAGTCAAAGCTGTGCTAGAGATGACATACTACAGTTCTACAGACCCTGTTGTGATCTCATGTAACAGTTCCTCAAAGGGCCTTGAAGCAGTCCTCCAAAATGACAAGTCAGTCTGCTTATAAATCTTTGGATCAGACCTAACAATAATATGCCCAAATAGAAAAAGAAATACCTGGTATAGTCTTTAGTTGTGAACAACTTCACAAGATGATTTTTGGGAGAAATGTACCTGTAGAAAGAGATCAAAGTCTACAATCTGCTATAATCTACATTCAGCCACTTCACAAAGCCCCTCTGAGACTAATTCTTAGGCTAGGGCCCTACAATTTTGTAAAAGAAGTGAAAGGAAATGCCATTGGCAGATGCCTTTAGAAGAGCATCTCTGGGAGACACATAACCTAATGTGGTGGATGGTGGACTGACAGGTTAGGTAGTTTTTCGGGAGGGGATAGGTAGGTAAGTGGGAGGGGAATTGAGTAATTGTATATTTTTTTCACTTTCGGCTTTTTTTCTTTTTGTTTCCGGGGGTTTTATAAAATCTTCCTCTTGTGAGCGGGGTAGGCAGCACTGTGATTAGTGCAGCACTGTGATTAGTGCTTAATCAATTTGCTTTTATCCAGGATAGTTTTTAATTGTTAGTGATAATGATGTAAAGTAGGCAGTTTCTTGTTGTACATATGATTTTAAAGTAGGGATTTTAATGTGATTTTACATGCATGCAATGATTCGCCTGTTTCGCTCACAAGGGATGCCATGACTCAGTTATTTTTTTCTATGTGAAGTCCAAATTGGGGATTCCAAATTCTAGTTCAAAATTACCTCAAAATTAATAAACTATACTTCGAAAATGGGGTCACATGTTTATAAAGATTTTCGGAACTTTGGTGTCACATATTTTCAGATCTCTTCACTCAGTTTTACGTAAGGGGCGGCTGATTGTTTAAAGGTACCCAAACCTTTAAACAATTGTACATAAAAATAAATGAGGTAGAGTAGATAGACATGGGTCAGTGGGAAGGGCCTCCACGAAGACCAGCGCGACACACTGTCCACCAGTGCATAGCATCAGCCGGCAATCCAAGGCCGAGAGACTATAACCATCCTGCGTGGCGGCAGGAGAACTGCTGCAGGCAGCAGTGGGTTGTGAACAGTCGGTCTTGCAATTAAGTGTACCAAGTTGTAAAAAGTCGGGTGACAACCCAGCCGTATTTTAGAAAATGGCTTAGCAGAACTGTAAACGGTGTTAACCGTAAAGCCAAATAACAACTCTGATGTGGACATAAACACAGCAAGTCCGATGAAAGGACGTGTGAGTAGATGCCGTGGAGTGATAAGGACGCGGGACAATGCGATCAAGGCATCGTCTCAGATGAGTGACGGCAATCAAGGACCCCAGTATAACAGAACAACCCGAATGCAATTAGCATGGACAGCCAGAGTGATAAAAACTGATATAATGTTTAAGAACTGTGAATGGAGCATATGTGATATCTGTGACAGCAATGTGCCATAAAAGCAAAACAGAGACTGGTGCCAAAGCAAACCTGTGATATTATCAAAACTGTAATATAGTATGTGATTGTAAAGCACAAAGTGATAAGGTGGACACTTAGGACGTGGACTTATGGTGAACACGTGTTACCTTAAAGGGTCATGAATCAATTATGGACTGTGAGGAACCATATGGAACACTGCAAAAATGACTGTGATAAACAAAAGAGGGTAAATTTACAAAAGGTACAAAGGGGTAACTGGGTAACTTTACTGGCCCAATGCCAAAAAGGGTAGCGGGTAAATGGGGGGAAGGGGAAAAATAACTCAACAAGTCGATAACAATGTGTGATATGTCTTACGAAGCAGCTGTAAGAGGTAATAAAAGGATGATGTTTTGAAAAATTTTTTTTACATTTCCAATACATGGACTTACAATTGAATGTCTTTGCTTGATAATTTTGGGATCCAAGAGGATTTAATAGTTAGGGGACAGGGAAAATGGGCGAAATGGGCGAAATGGACAATCAAAATATAATGGTTTATGGGAAGCATGAAATGGCCAAGAACGTGGTGGGGGTCCTAAACACAAGGGCCAAGTATTAGGGCGACGTATACTACTAATCCTGTGTGAACATGAACGTGGTTCTGGGGATGTTGGAGGGGTGTGCAGAAAAGAAAGGGGTGTGTCTACATGAGCTGAAGGAAAAACAGGGGTATGATGAAGGGAATTTGAAAAGGTGTGGAGAACATTTTTAAGAAACAAAGCATCTAAATCATCAAGGGAGGAATCTGAAATACGCTTATGGCAAACAGCATCTGGGAGGGGACCTGAAGGGACAAAAGGTAAATAAAAAAAGCCATAATCACCATATGAGGGGTCAGGGCGAGCAGTTTGATAAGTGGGCTTGGGAGAGAAAATTTTTGACGTGAGCAGTTGATCAAGCAAATCATCAGATAAAACAACGGACTGTGATTCAATGATGGGGGGAAGGGAGTCCAAAACATCGTCATGAAATTTCAAAGGGGGTCCAAGCAAATCCCAATACAATTCGGGGGGGCATATCAAGACCGCGGTGAGGATATCAGGCAACGGGGCCTGCTTGCAACAGATGCAGTCTGACAGAATCCCATGCACTATCTGAATGAGACCGGGGAAGTATGCAAAATGGCATACTTCACTGAGAGTCATGAGAAACGACTTGTGGGTGCCACGGGGAACGTTATAGAACCCTAAACCACAAGAAGTGTGTATCTCTAAAACCACAAATTTAAATGCACGGAAACTGTGGAAAAAGAGCACTCTCCGGTCGGGGGCGCACTCTCTCGGAATATCTATAAACCGGGGGAGACGCCTGGCGGATCCTGCCAACGCTACATTACCATCTCTATGGGAGATGACGGACTCAAAAGTCAAGTAACGTTCCATAGGAAACTCATTCACAGGTAGACTACAAACCTCTGAGAAGAAACGCTCACGCCGTGTGGCATGGTGAGCTGTGAATTCTGCCGGGTCCAGGAGGTATACCATCTGAAACAGAGCGTAAAACACAACACACATCATGCAAGGTGTCAAGCGCTAAAAGCAATTGTCATGGATTGAAAAACAACCTCACCAAGGCATGCTAGAAGTGCGAAACGCAGCAGTAAGTAAGTTCAGGGTATTAACACATGAAATAAAGGAAAAGAAAACACACGCAAAATAAAACCACACGTTAGATGTATACAACCGATAGCCCAGAAGCATTAAGTGGTCAAGCACTATCCCACATCAGGGTCCATGCAGGGTCCAAATTGCCGGGAGCGTGGAACGCTGTATAAGATAACCATGGGTCTAGGGTAGATAAAGCCATCAGATATTTAGTAGAAAAATGTTCTTTGCCTTCCAGCCGAAAATATGATAGAGCTCTACGAATTACACGTTCAGCAGTACCCCATGACATAGGGTGGGACCAATGAAATAATCTGAGGAAGCGAAGGGCCAATTTTTCCAGGCATGGAGCGCCACAGGGTTTATTAAACTCAAAGCAAGTGAGACAAGTGGCGTTATCATAGCATAAAACGTAATAGGCTAACACACCTGTCAGGGCAAAGTTAGACCGAACTTTGAGGAAAATTTGGGAGATCAGGGGGAGGGGAAGAGTCTGTCCAGGAGTGTTACATACATAAGCAGCAAGGTGCTGCAATTCCAGCAAATCAATTTTGAATCTTTGGGACTCCATGGATACAACGTGTCCACTATGTGAGGGAGAACTCACCTGAGGCTGGGGTGTGTTGTCAGTCATACTTACCGAATAATGAGTTCTTCCGAGAAGGAGAAAAAGGGAGCGATACTCGGATAGTTAGGGCGTGTCTAAGTCTGAAAGGGAAACTGGGGGGTATATAATGCACCTCAGAGGCAGGCGCCATCTATATCTAATTGATTCACAGCTGTCCGTCCTGATTAATGGAGAATTTCCCAGGCATGCTTTCAGTTCGGGCATGGTCTCCCCACCTGACTTTCTTGACAGGGGGTTCGTGAAAGGTCAGACAGGGGGATGATTTAGCAGGGGTGAGAATACTTTTAGGGTGCACGGCCGTGGGGTCAGAGTGTTCCTTGCGTAGCTGGTCAAGGGATGAGAATGCGGGGCCAATCGAATCATTGTATTTCTTCTGAAAGTGTCCACGGGGGTCCATGGGGGAGGACAAAGCCTTCCGGCTAAGAGGGGTGAGCATGTTGCCACGTGGTCGTAGAGGCAGGTCTGAGGGCAGGAAGTGGAGAATGTAGTAGCCATCGCATCCAATTAGTAGATTTAGTGCATGAGAGGAGGACAGGACTGTTTTAATGAGGAATCTAAGGTGGAATGGGACGCTGATAACAGAAGGCATGTGAAACTTTAGCTCACGGTGTGTGTCCCGTAACATAGTCATATCCCAGTCAATGATTAATGGGTATTGAGGCATCCGTTGGAAAGTTCAGCGTGAGGCATTGCCTCGCCAGGGAGGACCTTTATACAGCCGGGGAATGTCAGAATTTCGGTCACAAGGAGGACGACACGAGAGGTGCCAGAGAAGAGTTCCAGGAACACACTCGTCTGGGGACACTTAGTCTCTCGATCAAACATACGCATGACCGAGGACAGGTCATGCCTGCGTCGATATGAGATGTAAATTTTCTGGGAGATGAACATAGCAGCAACAAGTGATAAGGTCGTGAGGCCAATAATGTCAAACAAATGTAGTTGTGGGAGGCTAGCAGAAGTGGGTAGTGCGTCCGTGGTGGGGACCTGGCTGAGTTGGTACAACAGAACAGTTTTCTGAAGGTGGGCATACTTGCCTTGCAAGACAAATAAACGAATTGCACAGCCTATAGATAGACCGGTACCGGCAGTATGTAGAAGGCTAAGCCAGCTCACACTATCAGATGCAGTGAAACTATACGGCAATGTCCAAGAAGGGTCAATATACGGTACTTGAGCATCTTTCCATGCGGTGGCAGTACAATTAAGATCAGCAATAACCATACCTTGTCTTGCAACAAAATCATCAACCCCTAAAGAAAGCAGATCAAGATCAGGAAAATCTAACCCTGGGGGCTCAGGAAACAGCGTGTCTGCCGTCATGCCACGTGTAACAGATTCATTGTGGAGCAGGGAAATGAATAACAAGTTTGCTATATATGACTTAGCCACACGTGTCATCACATTGTTGTCACAATGAGTGAGGCTTGGCAGAATGTAGACGCCAGAACTAGACCGCATACTACAACCACATCCAAGAGTTAATGTACAAAAGGAACAAGGTTCCACTTCGGTGGGGGTAACGTCTAACTGGCACGTGATTAGCCAAGGTTTGCTGTGTCCGATGACTAGGAAGGAAGAGTTTTGCAAGTCCTTAACAACACGGGGTGGGGACTTCAATTCCAGGAAGTCAACCTGACAATACATCATGATGTCACGGACTACACCCGTAAATATGGACAGGGCACATGATGGTATGTCAACAGGAAATTCTGGGAAGGTCCTGTAGCAATGGCGAACACCAGACCCGAAGCACTCAGCTAGGTCAGCTCTAGACAACTCAATGTAAAACCTTTCATCCCTAGATATGCCAATAAAGTCTGAGAACCATGAAATGCCTGTAAACTGATTGGGTTTCTTGCCTCCTGTCGGTATCGGGAAGGATGATATCTCGTAAATGGTGAAAACATTATCCTTCACCACAAGTGGCAAACTGACATCAACATATAGATGAGAATCACTGCTGAGAGCTGTGACACCAGGAATGGCGTAGATAGCACTCGGTTGATCATACATCAACTTAAAATTTGGATACTGCACACGCAATAGTCGGGCAACCTGTTTCATGGATTTGTGTAAAACATCAGGAGGGACCAAAATGGGAGACAATTTGTTATTAGCAATCGTTTCCAAAGCGAGCAGGGTGGCATGTGCTTCTGATTCTAACAGCGTCAAAGCTTGGATGTGACCTATCTCAGAGACACTAGCATACGTAAAATCAGCCAAAGATTTCAACAAAAGTCGTTGTGCATCTGTTTGTACCTGAACAATTTCCAATCTGTGAAACATCTCTACACTATTTTGCAAAAGTCTAGCAATATTCATGGTGTTATTAACCACACCATCAGAAACAATGTCCAATCGTTCATTCGTAACCCGGACCAATGATGAAGTCTGGTCGTGTAAGGCATGAAGGTTCAATTGTAAGCGCTTGGAGTTGCTCTCCACAATACCAACCCTTCTAACTAACTTATTTCATTGTTTATCAGTAACTAACCCAAAGGCAGAACCAAGAAAGGAGCCCACGAATGGTAAAAATGAATGTTTCGGCCGTCCGCCTCTGCGGACTGGGGGTTGCGTAACCGGCCAAGGTTTCTTAATTGATCGCCAATAGCGATGAATATGGCCCGTAAGGGAATCGTTCAGATTCCGATATGCAGCCGTGAGTGAACGGAAAGTGTTGCAGAAATCCTGGGCAGTGGATATATCTCGCCTACGCCTGGGGGAAACAACTAAGGGGACTACGTCATCACACATGCTAAATGGGGGTGTGGAGGTCGGTAACTCAAGATGAGGGACAGCAAAAGTAACTTGCCAAGTCGCCGCACTATTCGCCACATAACCTTGCTTCGTGAGTAGGGCACCGACATTTGGGCGGCCCAAAACAGTAACAGCAGTCACTGTGGGAGTACAAAGAAGGAAAAACCACACCGCATACATGTCAACGGCGAGGGCCTCTACCCGGCCATTTAGTACCACGGAAGGGGATGATAGTGAATTCTTGTACCCTAACACACTCGTTACAGTTTGGGCAAACCTGAACCACTGAGGTCAGGGTAGGTTGGTTGCGTGAAATATAAGCAACAGGACACCCAACACTGGGAGGGGCGGGAGGTGGAGGGGGTGGAGGGGTTGGCCGGTAATACGGACCTTGGGGGAGTAGATGGGGCCTACCGTTCACAGAGGCAAATTGGGGGAGTGGCACAGGGGGAGCGGCAGCGACAGGGGGTGATGGTGTATGCACAGGGATTTCAGGAACGGGGAAGGATGCTTCCTCAGCCTCAAAAATATTAGCCCATAAATTCTTATCACGGGGCAGTGAGTCTAAAATGTCATTAACTTCCTCGTCCGAAAGAAATGCAAATGAAGATTCGTCAGGAAGGGTGTAAGAAGAGTCTTCAGGAGTCATGACAGGAACATAGTCGTCTCACCTGAAGGGTGAACGATTAAATATTAGTCACGAGAGATGTGTTTGTTTGTTTGTTTGTTTGTTTGGGGTTTTACATCACTTTCAACATTATTTCAGTTATTTCGTGATGAGACCTACTTGTAGCAGATATAGTGCTGCCTCACTGAATTGTCATGTCGCAGGTCCTTGACATGACAACCCGCCCGGTCACAGATTTACAAGGACAACGGGTTAACCCTTTGGCACGGGCCTCAGCTCATGTGGGAAATTGAATCATGAGTTCAATCTCGGCATGGCCGGGGTTCGAACCCACGACCTTTGGATCACCACAGAGGAACTGGTGCTAATCAGCTGGCGCTCTAACCAACTGCGCCACGGCCCGGGGCCACACGAGAGATGTGAAGGATTAAGAGGAGTGAATCAAGTGGTAAGATGAGGCATCAAATTCAATCATTCTGATCTATCAGTAGTCATATTAAACTCAAATAGAAGGTGTTAAACTGCACAATTAATTACCAGATATCTGGGCACGAACTACAACATTACTGTTCGTGAAACTAGATTAGGATGTCAGAACATACTATAAACTTTGTTAACTAACTATCAGTCAAGTGAATTCAAGGACATTTCACCAATAAAAGGTAAAGGTAGCCAAACAGAGGTTGCCTCTAAGCTGAATTCACTTATCACTGTTACTACAAACCTGGTGCAAGGTGTAAATGACCTTAAGAAATTTGTGGAATTCTCATGTAATGAAATCAAAACAATAAGAAGTGACATAACCGAAGCTCAACAGTCCATGCATTCACTGCAAGGTAAAGTTAATACTTTGTCCAACACATGTGAGAGACTGAAGTCTGAGAATAGTGCTTTACGTGACAAGATAGTGAATATTGAAGCCCAGTCAAGAAGGGATAACCTCAAATTTGATGGTGTACAAGAATTAGCTGGTGAAAGTCCCAGGGATTGTGAAGAGCTAGTCTACACTATTCTAGAAAGCAAAATGTCTATTCCTGAGGCCAGGAACATCAAACTTGTCCGTATCCACAGAATAGGTCTAAAACCAAAAGGTCCTAATATGCAAAACAGAAAGCCACGGCAGATCATAGTCATGTTTCACTGGTACAAAGATAGGGAAACTGTATGGAATGCAAGGAGGAACTTGAAGGATACAGGTGTTTATATTCATGAGGACTGGCCTAAAGAGATTGAAGAAAAAAGGAAGATCCTCAACCCCATTGCCAGAGCAGCTAGAATGGGTGGAAAGAAGGCTGGTCTGTTTGTGGACAAATTATTCATTGAAAATCAAACTTATACAATTGACCAAATTGACCAACTTCCCAGTGACCTCCATCCAGCTAATCTAGCTACTCAAACTATAAATAACATCACAGCCTTCTTTTCATCTGCTAGTCCCCTGTCAAACTTTCATACTGTGGATATTAATGACCCTGATGATGGCCACTTTGCTAGTTCAGAGCAATTATATCAATTCCAAAAAGCTATGGAATTTAAGGACAAGTCCTCAATGGACAAGATCAAGAAAGCATCCACTCCTGCTGAAGCCTATCGTCTAGGATACTCCATCAAAGGCTTTGATAAAACACACTGGCAGACCAAATGTAAGGACTCCATGTATCATGCTTGTAAGCTCAAATTTGCCCAAAACCGAACAGTCAGACAATTCCTTTTGGGAACTGGGGAAAGTCTCCTAGCAGAGGCAAACCCTAGAGATACATGTTGGTCCACAGGACTTTCCATGAATGACAACAAACTTTTTGAAAGCCAGGTTAATTGGACTGGCTCTAACTGGCTTGGTGCGATCTTAACCCAGATCAGAAGTGAACTGAAGTAAAACGTAAATACTTGTATTTAATCTGTATAATCTAACAGTGTCAGTTCCTATGGTAAATGTCAGTCTTATATCACTTCATGTGCATCATGCTGATATCTTATGCTTAAACGGACAAGGATACATTATGAAATCATTTAAGCTTGATATCATGAATATCTAAGTATGTAAACATGCAACCATAGAATGCATATTATATGTTTATGCACCTGTATGCTACTGCCACCTAATGTTACATGTAGTTATATTGGAATGTTATTATACATCACTTCTATCACATATATGATCACATAAGTTGTGAACTGAAACAATTCCAACTCTTGTGTAAGGCTACAAAACAGTGTGATGTCACAGATTAACATGAATATGTATATCCTGCTGGCTGCTGAAATACCAATGTTCAAAACTTTATTTGTAAATCAAGTTAACTATTCATATAGGATAGATTATACTGTCTGAAGTATACAACTTATGCTCACCGTTTTTTGTGCAGGTCATGAATATTTCTAATTTTCTTTCATACACATAAAGCCATTTCCAACCTTGCTAAAGCATATGCTTTATATTGATACTTTTTCATCTCAATTGCTACTGCTACCTATGTTACTTGTTTTTGCTATGAATGTACCACAATTATGTCATTTAACTGTAAAAATAGGTGTAAGTGACTTTGTCATTTATTCTGTATCATTACTCGCTTGCCTTCTTATTTGCTTAGATTTGCTGTCATTGTTGTATACACAATTGCTCAGGTCACATATATTTAAGCATTTATCAAGAACTCTGCTTGTATGTAAATATGTCCTAGTTTGTGCAGATATTGCTATTTCTCAGTTATCCAAATACTGTATGGAATTATGTACAATGTACCAGTATTTTCCAAGACTAACAAAATGTTTATTTTATGACCATGATGACATTAGATGAGGATATTTTGAAGCACCATGGAGGTATAGATAATAACTCTCTTTCGAATATTATAAATCTAGACAATGATTCTGAAGAAGAACTACAGATCATAAAGCATTCTCCATACTATGACAATGATATGATTTTTTCACTTTTAAAAAATAAGATAAAAGTATTCACCGTGTTCAGTACAAATATACAGTCAACTAGAGCTAAGTTCAATGAGTTTAAAGTTTTCATAGATGATTTAAGAGAAATGGGTTTCGAATTTTGTGTTATTTGTATCCAAGAAACATGGCTTTCAGATAAAGAGGATACATCAAGGTTCAAACTGGACAACTATGAGTTAATTCCACAAGGTGATTCATGTACTTGTAAGGCTGGATTGTTTATATATCTTCATAAGAATTTTAGTTATGTACATAAACTGAAATTAACTGGGTATGAACATTGGGAGGGTCAGGTGATACAAGTAAAGAAAGGAGAAAATCTCTCCAAACCTATTACCATCGGTAATTTTTACAGACCTCCACATGAATTAGTGGAAAATTATAGAGATATTATAAATGAATTTGGCTCTATTATCCCCAACCTTGGCCCAAAAAATAACGAGATCCTAATTACTGGTGATTTTAATATAGATCTGCTCAAGATAAATAATAAATCTGTCATAGCTGATTATTTTGACATGATAACAAATGAAAGTCTGTATCCTAAGATTACACTGCCAACACGGTTTTCAAATAAACATGGCACATTGATTGAAAATTTCTTTTGCAAATTATCTCCTGGAACACTAAACACTACATCTGGTATACTATTGAAGAAATTTTCAGACCACCAACCATACTTTTTAACATTAAATAACATATATATTAAAGAACCACCAATAAAGTATATTACAATAACAAAAAATGACCCTACCTCTATAAATAAATTTCAAGTAGAAATTGATAATTCATTAAAAGAAACAACCCCAAACTTCAACCTCAACCAAGATCCCAATATAAATTATGACATTCTTTCTAACATAATACAAAGTGCTAGGAATAAACATATGCCAACAAAAACAGTCAAGTTCAAAAAGTCTAAACATAAAAAATCTCCAGGGATTACATACAGGATCATCAATTCTATCAACTACAAGGATGACCTGTATAAAAAATTGAAAATTACTGATCCTGATTCCTCTAGTTATCTTGTGTATAAAAATAACTTGAAAACTTACCACAAAATTCTTAAAAAAAGCATACGCATGGCCCAAATACTGTATTATGAAGAAGTATTTCATAAATACCAATCTGATATTAAAAGTACCTGGAAGGTAATAAATGATTTGCTAAATAGAACAAAGAAAAAAAAATCATTCCCAACTATCTTCATGGATGATGAGAGAATCATCACAAACAAATTAGACATTGCTAATAGATTCAATACTTTTTATGCAGAAGTAGGTCCTGAACTGGCCCACAATATCAACATGCGAACTAACAAACTTTTCACAACGTATCTTACTACAAAACATAATTTACAATTAAAATTTGAAAATGTTAATGATGAAACTGTTAAAGAAATTATAAAAAATCTAAAACTTAAAACAAGCTTTGGTTGGGATGGAATCTCCACCAGATTGTTGAAAACTATACAAGATGTAATACTAAAACCTATAACCCTTATTATTAATCAAATGCTGTGCACTGGTATATTCCCAGATAAGCTGAAATTAGCAAAGGTATGTCCTATATACAAAAAAGATGATGAGACTAGATTTACAAATTATAGACCTATCTCTTTATTACCTGCTGTGTCTAAGATTTTTGAAAAGGTTATATTTAGACAAATGTATAATTTCTTTCAAACTTACAAGCTGTTTTATAATAGTCAATATGGTTTTAGAAATCAACATTCTACAGAGTTCGCTGCTTTAGAGGTCGTTGATCATATTATGACATCTATGGATAAAAATGATATACCAATCCATATATATATTGACCTTTCTAAGGCATTCGATACTTTGGATCATCATATATTATTGCAGAAACTTAGTTATTATGGAATAAATGGGACACCTCTTGATTTAATGAAAAGTTACCTATCGAACCGAAAACAATATGTTGAAATTGATGGTACTCCATCTGAAACTGTAAACTTGATGACAGGCGTGCCCCAAGGCTCCATACTTGGACCTCTCCTCTTCATTATCTATATTAATGATATTGCTAATTCAAGTAATTTACTAGATTTTATTATATATGCTGATGATACCACTTTATACACTGAAACTTATTTCCAATAATACCATCCAAATATCCCCTAGCCTGGCCATAAATGATGAATTAAATAAAGTAAGTGAATGGCTTAAATTAAATAAACTGTCATTGAATATATCAGAAACTAAATACATTGTTTTTCATACTCCCCAAAGAAAAATAGAGGAACTTGAATTAAAAATAGATGGTACTGACATAGAAAGGGTTAAAGACTTTAATTTCTTAGGTATCACACTTAATGAAAATTTAAAATGGGATAGTCATATTGATAAAGTCTCCAACATAATCTCAAGAAACATTGGAATTATTAATAATCTGAAAAACTTATTACCTGTCGAAGACCAAGTTACTACTTTACAACTCTCTTGTTCTTTCTCATTTGAATTTTGGCATACTCTTGTGGGGTCACAGATGTGATCGTATACTTAAATTACAAAAGAGAGCTGTTAGGATTATCAAATTAAAGAAATATAATGCCCATACTGAACCTATCTTCAAAGATCTGAAACTGCTCAGAATTGATCATATATTGAAACTGCAAGAACTTAAGTTCTACTATAAATTTCAAAATAATTATTGCCATCATATTTACAGAGTTTACCTCTGCAACATATAAATGAAATACATAGACACAGTACTAGAGCTGTACAGGAAATGAGAACTCCTTTAATAAAACACGAATTTGCAAGAAAATTTATAAGGTACACAATTCCTGAAACTACTAATAACACCCCAAACTGTATTATTGATAAGGTAGAAACCCACAGTTTACAGGGCTATTCTAAATATGTTAAAAACTACTATATTACGACTTATAAAGAAACTTGTATCATTGAGCAATGCTATGTGTGCAACACTAATAATTGATTAGTTGTTCAATCAATATGTTCATCTATTAATTAGGACACTTTATAATGATTGTTGTTGTCTTAATTCCTCCATGGTAAAACCAGCATATGGTTTAAAAAGGAACACATACATACTGTACGTATGAATGCACAAGTCTGCAATTAGTTATGATATTTAATATTGTATATTTTTTCCAGTGAATTTAAGGACATTTAAATATTTTTTTGTTTCGAATAGTGTATGAGTTATATCTTGTTGAATAATTTGAGTAATGTGTTAAGTTGTTTATTATTTACTTTCTTTTACAAGGTGGCCCCTGTGATAGCGGTGGGATAGCCCACAGACTATTGGAAGGTCGAATGATATCTTTGTCTAAGAGGCGTTGCACCTCCTTGTCTATAATACCTCGTTGTTTGTACCCAGCATGATAAGGCCTTAATTTGATGGGACTAACAGAACCCTTGAGATAAATAGTATGCTGTACAACATTCGTGTCCCCGAACTCGCCATCTCTAGTCGTAAATATGTCACTAAACGAAGAAATGAGACGTTTCAAGGAATCTTTCTGGCTAGGAGACAAGTCTGAATTCGTGAGGTCTATTTTATGCTGAGGGGTAGGGTCAGTGGGGATAGTGGAAATAGGAGCCACTTCCACATCGTCTGTACCCTCAGTCGGTTTGGCACCCCAAGTAAGATCTAAGGTGGGAAGCTCTTGCGGGTCGGAACCCAGGGGAATCGGGTCAAATTATCCGACAGAAACACCCTTTGGTAAAGTGACAGCGTTTTCCCCCATGTTCATTAATCGCACAGGAACCAGCTGGTCATCGTGAACAGTGGCGAAAACTCTCGCCATGGCAATCTCAGGATAGGAGGGCAACTCACTCTCCATAGTGCAGACCCCTAGAATGCCGGACATGTTACTAGGTTTAAGTCGAGCATGAGTTATGTATTCTGATTTAGCCGGGATTCTGATTGTTTCTGATAGACGCAACTCTGGCGTCAACTTGAAAGCAATACCACGTTGCGGGAAATCAAGGACAACGCCATAAGTGGTAAAATAATCTCGGCCCAATATTACGGGGTATTGCAAATCAGGGACCACTTGAAAGCAAACATTACATAGCTGATCTCCAATAAATAAATCAATATGAGTCTGAAAATAGATGGGAACAGAGCTACCTTCCGCAACAACTACTATTCTGCTATCTGACACTTGTTGTGAGAAGGAATTATCAGGGCATAATTCATGTAGGAAGGCAAGAGTAATAATACTACGTTGTGCGCCCATATCTAATAATGCATCAATAGAGCTAAATTTTGTTCTAGTCGCGATTCGACCATCCTGGGAGAGAGGAAAAAATCTAATATCATTGTTTGAAACAGCAGGGATTTCCTCTGGTGTAAATATGGGGCAAACAGGCACTTGAGAATCGTCCTGTGGGCTAGGAGGACTAGAGGACATCTCTGCGAAATAACAGTGAACCTCGTTCAATATGTCTGATTTGCTCTGATTTATTTCTATATTAAACGAATCACTACTCCTATCACGTGGCTCACGGGTCGGGACAGGAGTTAATAGTTTTCCTGCCGATATGGTGACCTGTTGTCCGGTCGGGGCCCAGAACGACGCTGGTCATTATAGGGAGGGCGTCCGAAGGCGTTCCTTCCGTCACCGCCTGATCTGTTACCTTGATAAGGCCTGTTTTGAAATGGACGTTGTCCATATCGGCCATCATTGCGCTCATAGCGGCCACGACCATCACCGGGCTCAAAACGACCGTTGGGCCGGTAAGGCCGGTTATCAAATCGCGCCGGGCCACGGGGGAATTGGTCGCGGGAGCCACGGGGCCGTGCAGGACAATTGACAGGCATGTGGGAATCACGACCGCAATACCTGCAATCATGGCGCGCCTTACACTCTTTTATCCAATGGCCAGGATTTTTACAGTAAAAGCAGAAAGAATCGCCCCCTTCGTGATGACTTTTAAGACTATGAACCTCTTTAGTTACATCCGCGACTTCCTCACGAATGGCAGCAAGGGTGGAATTTTGCTGGGATAAGAACTGAGACGTCGCATCAGGGTGCAAATCTAGGCCGTTCAGAGCGACAGATGAATCGCTGGACATCGTGCAAACAGTCTCAGCAAGCTTAATCTGTTCAATAGTATCATCGAGTGTTTTAGTTGATTTCCCCACTACGAAAGCCTTAAGTTTAGGGAGGAGACCTCTGACCAATATTTTCTTTGTCTCCGTACCCTCCTTCTGCAGCCTCTGACACTGGCTCAAAACATCATTAATATAGGTCTCAGCAGTTTCTGTCTTTTTCTGGCTCCTAGCGTCTAGCGATTGCTTGAGCAGCCAAGCATTTGTCTCACTACCGAAAAATTTAATGAAAGCTGCATAGAATGAATCCCAAGAGCTAGTGACGTCTGTCGGCAGAGAGGTGTACCAAACATCTGCCGCACCATGCAACAACATACGACAAGCAGGAACCTTCAAGTCTACAGAGGTGTGCGAAAGCTGTGTGTAAGTGAGAAATTTGTTCATGAAACGAAGGGGATCATCCATGGATCTGCCAAAAAATGGGGGTGGGAGGAGCGATTTAGAACCCTGTCTTTGGTGATGAATTTTGTTATATCTAGACTGTGCGTGCAGCATATCTACAATGTCAGTTTGAGAGCCTCCCAAGTCAATTTTGCGCAGGTGACCCAGTACTTGCTGGAGCATATCTTGCACATTCTCAGCCTCAGCCATCTCTATTTCTGGAGAATTTGCACGATCAGAGCCCGACTGATCAGAATCAATATGTTGAGCAGACACCTCAGAAAAGGCGAAAGACTCCTGGTCACTATCCGCAAGGTGGAAAGGACCGAATTGGACGTCCGAATCAGAATCGGACGAATTAGGAGGTTCTGGCTGTAACGTGCGGGGCTCAGATGAATTAGGGCTACCTGTACTGGCAGACATAGTGTAGGATATAGAATACACACCCAGAGACTCTTGGAAATATATAGACATTCATAGACAATAACGCACGATACTGACGGTTGATGAGTCACCATAACCACCACTCTGTGAGATCACGTGTTAGACGGACGAGCCGAAGTTAGATACGCAGGCAGGACGAGTCCATCTGATGGCGCGTGAGGAAGCCACGTAGGCAAGCCCCCAGAGATGATGCGGAGTGGCCCCTTAAAAGAGACGCGCAACCGTGGATCCGCAGCTTAGAAGTAGATGCAGGGTAGTTAGAAGTTCCCAGTTTCAGAAGAGCCCGAGGAAGAGATCAGCGACCACTTGCCACTGAAGATCCACGACTCTCAGTATCGTGACTCTATAGACTTGGGTGTTTTGCGTATAGTCAGGGTTTCATAAGTATCATGCAAAGTTGGTAATTCATATGCCTCGCTCATTGCCATGCCGGCCTAGCCAGACAAGGAGGAATCACAGCACTGAATAAAGGTAACTATTGCACTGTGTAAATCCTGTGTCTGCAGTCCTTATTTCCCGTCACCTATATGAGGGTATAACATGGTAGCTAGGATCCGTGCCCAAACTCACAGCCAGCGAGTTAGCGAGCTATGCTTATGGTACAGTACAGTACAGTAGAGTAGGTTAGAGTATCTATCTATGTGGTAGAGTATTGATCCCCCGTCCACGTCCCACAACGACGGATGCTCACCACTGGTGGGTAACAATATGAGACAACGGGGCCTGATCACCACTCGTAGGAGGAGAAGTGGCGGCACCTGATGAGACGGTGAGATGTGACTTGGGAGGACTAGATGGAGGCGCACAGAATCGCTCGTACAGAATCGCTCACTTGGTCATTTTGCTGCTCGAGAAAAGCTGGAAAAAGTATATCTAACTCTCCTTGTAATGTAGGAACTAGGAACTAGGAACTAGGAACTAGGAACTAGGTATCATTTTATTCAGACACATATCATTTACAATATATTTTTTGCAAGCATTTTATCTTGTTTGTAAGAATAGACTAGATCATTATTATAATATGTGTCAGGGAGATCCTCACAAAGGCATCGCAGTGCCGCTTAAGTGAGGACCACCCTGCAGGGGCAATCTGTTCATATGTAATTAAACATTTATTCTAATTTAATAAGAGATTCTGTTCAGGTCATTGTAGAATACTTTCTAAAATCAATTTAGGATATTAAATAAATTAATTATTATCTGGAGGGAATGATCTAGTTCATTATTTTCAGTGCAGTGCGACGTGAAAATTGTGAAACAGAGGTAAAATGTCATTGTAGTTACATTTGTGTTACTTTTATATAAAGTTATTCAATGGAGGAAAATATGTCAACTTTGAGTATATTGAATCATGTGCATCAAACCTTTCAGAGAATGAGATACATACTTTTTAAATATAAAGATATATGTCAACTACTAGTGAAAAAGAAGTACAAAACACTTTATCTTGAGCATATATAGCAATTTTCAATTACACAGTGCATTTCATAGGTGGCTAGAATAGTATTTTTCACATAGAGTGAGAAACCATGTTGGCTGTGTGTATGTAATTTTTGCAGAATACATTCAGCACAGCTATTTACAGTATGTGGGATGCTGTATCTAATGCATTTTTGAGCATAATTATGCTTGGTTTTGGGCTGGTGAATTTTATTTTGTGACCTTGTGGGGTAGTTATGAATTTCCTGGTTTTGAGTGAAAGGCAACTGCTGCAAATAGTGCGGTAGCCTATTATTCATGTATTTGAAGTAAAAATTCAGCTCTTTTAGTCTCAGTAAGTCATGTACTTTTAATAAGTTCAAGGTTTTGAATATGGGTTCTGTGTGGGCATTATATTTGCTCACACTTATTATTCTAATTGCTTTTTTCTGTAATTTCAAAATGCGTTCACACTGATAGCCCCAGGCTAGTATTCCATAGTTTAGGTGAGACAGTATCAAAGAACTATAAATTTGAAGTTTGGCAAATAAAGGTAAGAAATGTTTCAATTTATTTAGGATGCCAATCATTCTTGATATTTTATTTGCAATTTTATTTAAATGGTCATCCCAAGATAAATTTTCATTGATTGTTAGACCAAGAAAATTGAAAAGTTGAACTCTCTCAATATATGTGTTATTTATTTCTAAATTCAATTCAGGTACTTTTTTTCTTTTCGTGTGAAAAATCATATATTTGGTTTTTGGAATATTTAGAGAAAGTTTATTCAATCTCAGCCAGTCATTCACATTTGTTAATTCCTGGTTAATGATTGTGCTAATATCTGTAATTTCATCATGGTTCAATACTACTTTGATGGTGGTATTGAGTGTAGTGTCATCAGCAAAGATGATGAAATGGAATAGTTTACTGGAATGAGCTATGTCATTCATGTAGAATCGTCATCTGCTACTGGAGAGTTGTGCGCCACTTGCAGCTTGGTGGAAAGCTTTTTCGAAGATCTGAGCCACAAAGACTTATAATCAAGTAACAGGGTGGCTATCAGGAACTCCATACAGTATCAGCAACGCTCAAAGCCATAGATCGATTTGGATTTCTCCACCAAATTGTTACCCATGGATGGAGAGAGCATCCGTCGTTGGGGGACATGGACGGGGGATCGATACTCTACTCTGATCCTACTTTACTCGCTGGCTGTGAGGCGGGGCACGGAACCTAGCAACCCTATCTACCCATGTGAAGGTGTGAGGTAATAAGGACTGCAGACACAGAATCTACACTGCACAATAGTTACCTTTTATTCGGTGCTGTAAGTCTTCCTTGTCTGGCTAGGCCGGCATTGCAATGAGCGAGACATATGAACTACCCAAATGCATGATACTTATGGAGTCCTAACAATACACAAAACACCCAAGTCTATGCGGCAACGATACTGAGAGTCGTAGATCTTTCGTGGCAAGTGGTCTTCTTCTCCGCTCTCCAGGTTCTGCTCTCCAGGTTCAGCTCTCTCTCTCTGAAGATTCAACGGTTGTGGGCCTTTTTAAAGGATAACTCAGCGTCATGTGTGGGGCTTGCCTTCGTGGCTTCCTTACGCGACACCGAATGGACTCGTCTTGCCTACGTAGCTTGCATGGACTCGTTTGCCTGCACGTGATCTCTCAGTGTGGTGTGTTAAGGCGATGCATCAACCTGCACGCAACACACAATCTCTGTACATGACGTTCTGTCCGAGACCGTGATTGTCCATGATTGTCTATATATTCTCAAGAGTCTCTGGGTGTGTAATCCTGCCACCCGAAAGACCATTCCATTCACAGATGAAAAATTCACAGAAATACACAATTATTGAAGACCAAGTTATCTTAACTCTGATGAAAATCATCATGGATGGCTGAGATGGCCAAATGAGAAGAGATGTTTCACATTGTACAAGAAATTACTGGTATTTCAGAGAAGATTAAAGGAGTAGTATTTCGTAAAGAGAGAGTAGTGATACACAAGGAACATTTTGGCATGACTTTATGTAAGAAGTGAGGAAGAGATGTGGTGTTCTAGCCAGGAATGAGCCATCAAATAGAAGATGTGGTCTGCAGATGTCCTATATGTCAGAAATAGAGGGCCAAGCTATAGAAGGAGACAAAGAAGACACACCCAGTACTGGATCAAATGTGGAGAATTTGCTCAATTCAGCAAGCACAATGGTTTCAAACCAATCACTTCTTCATATACCTATGTACAGAGCAATAATCCTGCTTAGAAAGCAGTCCAAACTGTTCTGAAAAAGGACAAAAATTGTCCATATTTAGCCCTATTAAATCACAGAAACAATACACAATCCAATAGTTAGATTACCAGTGCAGAGGCTGATAAGCAGGTGCACAAGAACCAGGTTACGAACCTTAAAAGCCAAATAAACCAAAAAGATCCAACAAAGAATGGAATATAACACGTCAATGAACAAACCAGCTACGATAAGAGCACAAAAGACCGAGAGCCACTGAAGGTTGGAGAGAAGCCAGAATAAAGCTACACAATAGCTGGTCAGATCCAGGTAGAATAATTCAGGTTGGAACTAAGCCACATTCCTTCCTGGTAAATGGTCATTGGCAGGATATAATTTTCTGCAAGCCCACCACCAAATGGTGTTCAGAGGCTTATGATTCCACCACAGGTGACCAGTTATGCCAGGGGTTTGCACACAACCTAATGTGCTAAGACCAGCTGCAAATAAAACAGTCTATACGAGAACTCCCTGAAAGATTAGTGCCAAGGCTGATTTCAGCACTACCTGTCCCTGCAACACTAGTTTATGCCCCACCAGTCCGTGCACCACTGGTCAGTCAGGGTATGCAGGTAAAGGCTCAAAGACCGGTGAAGGTATAAAAGGCACCAGTACCATTGAAAACTGCAGCTACCCCACCGGTACCTTCCACTCCAACCCAAATCACCATGTCTTGCGGATGCCTAGTAAAGGCTCCTATGAGATTTAGAGACTATGTGGTATAGACTTGTGCTAGGGATGTACAGAGGAGAAAAGACCTTCATATACTTCATATACCATTGTGTTCAGTGCCAAAATGTGTTTGGTATCATAGTACTATTTAATTCAGTGTCATAAAATGAAAGATTTTGTTTTGTGTTATTACTAATGTGTAATCTGTCATGTAATCTGTCAGCTAGAATGTCTGTATGGTGTTGTCTAATATCAATATCCAAATCATTTGTTTATTAACAAAACAAGGGAGATAAGACATAGTTGAACTTTGATCACCTTTATTTGAATAAACATATTATTAACAGCATCATTGCAACTTCTTATATTACACACATTTGGTTTCAGCACATTTGCCTCTGATTGACAGTGTGTTATGTACTTTAAAAAGGAATATTAGTAATATTTCTGTTTGATTGTACATTATTCAGAGGCTTGCTTGAGACCTCCATCTAAGTGATCCTCCAAAAGTTTAACCACAGAGGACAGAGAGATGCATTTTATGACCTATATAGATATAATATACATTATTAAAGGCAAAGTTCAAAGATATAATAATGTTACTTTTATGCTCCGACTACATATGATTACTCTCTAAGACTTGTATTCTGACCATTTTTATATGTTTTAGATACAAAAATAGATATCAGATCATCAAAGAATTGTGCTGTCACAATTAAAAATGTCGAGCTTTTTGAAGAAGCCAGATGTCTGCAAAATAGATGGCAAAATAATGGGTGAGTCCAAATTGTTTTCAATATAATTAACTCAATTCCAAATGTATAGCATAACAATATCATTATACAGACAAATGTTCTCAGGTTTATTGCAGATTTATGTCCAGGCTGTGGACCACATGCTTTTTTTATTCCAGATTGTTTAGCCCAATCACCATCACATCTGAAAGGTGTCATGGCAAATATCCAATTTGGTCCAGAAATACCCAGGTTCAAAGTTCAAATTGATGAAAATGATTTTTCTGGTAGCCCATCCAGATATCAGATATCTTGAATGGATATATTATTGACAGTTCACTCCTATCCTATTGACATTTAAGTTGGAGCCATTCTGTTTCAGCCCTTAAAAAGACAATATTCTGCTCTACTATGGCCACATGAACGCACATGTGCACATGAACATATTTGTAATATACACTTTTCTATTCCTTTGGTTTTCATGATATCATACATATTAAAATCATTTCTGTATGTGTATGGAAATGGAAATGGTGTTTTACGACCCTTTCAGCAACTATGGCCATATCAGGTCGACTTTCGAGCCTTTTAACCAGTGTGAAAGTAACACTGCCGGAAGTGGGAGTTGAACCAACCATCTCCTGTCCTCCACTTATATAACCACTAAAAGCACAGATCCTACACCCAATCAACTGTGCTAGTGGGGCTGGTGTACATGTATTGTTAGCCGACATATTAAACTGAAATCAGAGCCAAAAGGTAGTTCATGTACATGACTATTCTTTCCACTTCCCACAGTCCTGAGTAAAATATATATATATATATATATATATATATATATATATATATATATATATATATATATATATATATATATATATATATATATATATATATATATATATATATATATATATATATATATATATATATATATATATATATATATATATATATATATATATTTATATATATATGTATGTATATATGAATGTCAACATTCACCTTTCCCATTGGTACAGAGTATGTGCATACAGGAATAGATTTTAAGGTGACCTGTGAGATGAAGCATGTGTTTGACTGGGATGGCTGCCTCATCGTCAGGTAAAAAATATATATGTCTCAGTCTCAAGTACAAATACTCTAAATGCTGCATATTTTGACATGATATTTTGATAATAATATTGTAAATTCATTTTTATCATAATATTTTGATCTCAGAGGACTTCTCAATAAGGATGAGGTTGCCAGAATCACAAAATGTCTTGAGGGTAATCCTGAATACCTAAACAAGGCTTGGGAAGTGAGTATCTATTCAAATATTAACCAAAATAAATATTAGTAAGTTATGATTTTGTGAATACAACTGAGTTGTTGTAAACAGTAATGGAATTTGAGGAATTTGAACACAAAATGAGGAATTTGAAAACAATATAGGAAAACAGAACAAACAACCAAGGGACACAGACAACAGGACATAAGACCGACTATCACACACATAATTGATTGACTATTAATCACGATAAATGCAACCACAGGAGACTAAGATTGACACAGGAAACGGCTGCCACTAAGGAGGTAGACTGCCACTAAGGAGACAGACTGCCGTTAAGGAGGTAGACTGCTATTAAGGAGGTAGACTGCTGTTAAGGAGGTAGACTGCAACTAAGGAGACAGAATGCCGCTAAGGAGTCAGACCTCCCATAGGGTCGACTTCAACAAAAGGGGTAGACATTTTTGTAAATATCTGTCTAGTTGGGACAGGAGACAGACATTTACATTTTATTAATTTTATAATTGCTATTCATATTTCAATAACGCTACAATATCTTCCACACTGAAATAGCAAGCAGATGGAAAGGGAAAGGCGAGTCGTCTGCTAGTGTGGAACCATCCTGGAACTGATATCACAGGAATGGTGGGAAGATGTCAGAAGATCGTTGACACAGCAGAGACCGTGAGTAGCTTATATAACCTATTAAAGAAACCATGTATGGATGCCAAAAAGAATCCATTTCAAAACATGAGAAAAACCCAAATGACTAGTTTAAGTTGTTTTGGAGAATGTTCATGTTGTTTGATTTTGTGGCTATTTTGGACATGCCACTTTTCTGATTTCAGCTGCTGGGTGATGAAGTTTATCATTATCACTCTAAGCTGATAATGAAGGAAGCCCATACAGGCGGGGCACACTTGTGGCACCAAGACTATGGGTATTCACTGACTATTTAATCCCTGTATAATTTTTTCCATCGAATTCCAAATGAATCAGAATGTAGATCAGTTTGAAATTGTAAGCAAAACAGTCTGATTATTGCTAAAGAGAGAGGTTTGCATAGGAGTTGATTTGTTTTTCAATTGGAGTAAATAATAATGTAATAATCCTCATCAATGTTTTTCAAAAAAATATATTTCAAATAAAATTATTGTTTTTTTTGCACATTTCTTAATCAATTTGCTTTGAGAATTTGCAAAGCTTGCTTTAACAAACATTCTAAATTTATACTTCTTTTGTCAATAGAACAGCAGTTATTACATTTATAGTCCAATGTTGTTGGCAGTTTTGGGTACCAAAATAAAGCATTTGTTATGTCTACTAAATTTCAATGTTTTCGACCATAAGAAAGCATCTGTTATATTAACCATATTTCAATGTTGTCGGCAGGTATTGGTACCATAATGGGTGTCTTAAACCAGACATGATGACAGCATTCATAGCATTGGACAGATCGGTCAAGGAAAATGGATGTTTGGAGGTCTGTTTTATTCTTTTAATGTCATGGAATTTTCAATTTAAAGTTATATTGAGCTGCAAGAGATAGGTTGCATGTCACTTTATAAAAAATGTAGGGCATTGGTTTACAGTGGGAGGTTACTTCCTGAAGAGACATAATATGCATTGTGAAAGAGGAATTGTTAATTATGTATGTTTTGTTAATTGTCCAAACTTCTTTTAAAGCTACTCTGATCTTGATGAAACTGATTGAATTGGAATTTGCAATGTCCTGATACTGGGCAATTTTGATAAGATGAATTTGATATCTGAGATTTGTGAAGAGACCCTATGTCGCAGGTGTTTGGTTGAACCTATGTAGTCATGTTGGCATCAAGAACTTGAATTGAAAAAATAATGGGTTCTTGTGACATTGTGCTTAACTTGCTCCAGGTGATCAAGGGTTCCCACAGATGTGGAAGGATAGAGCATGCCATGCAGTATGGGCAGACTGTTGCAGACCAGACCAGGATTGATGACCTCTGCAAGCACTTTGACCATGTACATGCTGAAATGGAACCTGGTATATCTTGTTCAGTCATTTATCCTTTTAACAATCATTATGTTTGATTTTCTTTAGTATTGAGAGGATTTGTTGTTTTATCAAAATACCAGATTGTAATTCAAACCAATAAATAGGCCAAGATAAACCTTAATTCTGAGGTCACATGGAGCTGAATCATTAGATATCAATATCAGTATTTTCCTATTTGCAACCTAATATTAAATTTCACAAGCCGAATTGGTGTCATAATCTCAATCAGAGATTATGTTTCAGAAACAAAACATTTTAATAAAATGTAATTGAATCTTTTGTAGTTAGTCTGTCTGCCATTATTAAAAGACATTAAATTTGCAATAATTCATTATCAGGTGGTTCTGGGTCAAATTAAACTACCTTAAATTTCAGGAGACTGTCTGTTTTTCCACTGCAATGTCCTGCACAAGAGCAACCAGAATCCCAGTGCCATGAGACGCTGGGCCTTGCTGCTGGCCTACAACAGTGCAGACAATGACCCCATCATTAAACACCACCACCCAAACTATACTCCTCTGCACAAGGTGAGTATTGTGAAGCATGACCTGTCTGTAAACCAAATGATAAGAATAGATTTGGTCTCACCCATGTGTTTAAATATAGTATTACTATATATATAAACTAAGGGTATGAAAACTGTTGCACCTCATTTCTGTCAATCTGATGTATCAAATTAGATTTAAAATAGGCAGGTACATCTGAAAATTTAAAGCATATTATCCATACAATGCTAAGACAGCAAAGCATTTTAGAAACAATAACCCTTACCTTTTTCTTCCTTGAAATATTTATATCATGGATTTGTGTTCCAAGAGAAATGAGAAAAGAACGGTGGTTGGGTGGTGGAACACCCTGTAGATAATATTATTCTCTAGGAAATTTACAAATTTTGCACCCCCTGGTGTTTATTTGCTCATAATATTTGCAATGAACTCCAAGGCATTGTCACGCCCTACTGAGCACAGGATTAAAATAGTATTTTGTGGGACACTTTTCATTTTTATAATTCCCTCAACTGGATCACAGGCTTTTCTGTTTTTTTACATGTGATCCTAGATTTGAGCAGAAATATTAAGCAATGCAAGGCAGGGATAAGTTTAGAAACTTAGAAACGGAACAGAAATATAAAGTTAATAAAGTTAATAACTTTATACATGGATTAAAAATGATCTCACCCAAGTTTGTGAGTTCAGCTTTCACCCCTTTAGCTGTATATGACAGAAGGGAGAATTGACATTGCATAATAAATACTATATTATTTCATAAATCAATATGATTATTGCATTATTTTTCTATATTTCAATATGATTTTCGTTGTGATTTATGCAGTGATGGGGAGAATTGTTCTTTCATTCTGTCAATTCTTAGCAATTTGTGGGAAAAATGTATTTTCATGGATTCAATTCTATATATTTTCATGTATCGTGCATTTTGATTTTGACATCTGCTCAAGTTTACTCTGGGAACGGATGTAAATAAGCAATTTTTAGAAACATTACAAAAAAGCAATGACGGCATAGCTTTAAAGTTCAATGTCCTATAATTTATAATAGATATGATTATTAAATTTTCTTCTGGTATCAATATAAGTGTTAGAACTATTTCTGCTTATTTCCACAGGTGCCTAACTCGGCTATTATGGAGTGCACTAACTTCACCGATATGACCAACAAAGACTACATGAAACCTACTGACAAGACCCTTGAAAATCAACTTGTTGCTAAAGTAATAGAACATAACTACCACTGAGATGCCATATCTTAGATGCTAAACTTACAGGACAACTTCTGTGTATTGCTAATATCTGTACATTGATATAGATAGAAATATGAGATGATTTTTCTTTTCTGAACACTATATATCCATACCTTAAAGACATTGTCAAGAACCAGTGCAGTATGATTTTTTAGTGTAATATAACTATTGAGATTGATGTGATAGGATAATATTGTTTCTATGCAAATAGTATAAATTTATACTTAGTAGACTGAAATATTGGATGGTTTTAGTGATTACAATTTATGTCTGCGACCTCTCCTACACACTGCTCATCTTGAATGATGTCCTGTTCCCAACTGGAAGTGGGGATGAGGGCCTTCACCTCAAACCATCCTTCTTCACACTCTTCACAGTCCATATCTACATCCAACATCCACTTGTGGTCTCCATATCTTAAACATTGTATAACAATAGCGGTCATACGTTACATTGACAAAGAAATTGTAAACAAAGGAAGTCATTACAGACATTAAAAAAATTAAAAAGGGAAAGAGATTTTTCAATTAAAAAGTCAAACATGTATCATTCAAAAATGTGCACTGAAGAAGTGCTGACATCTGGGAGTCAACGGTTGTTTAAATCTATTGTCTGCAACCAGAGGTCACTTTCTTCACTATATTTGTAATTTCTTCATCTGGTTATTACATCCTATCAAATACACTTGGTATGAGAGATTATATGTTACTTCAGTTTTTATTATATTGCAGATTTGCTGATATCTTTTGAGAGAATATACAACAAGAAAAAAATTAATTCAATTGGTGGTATTTAAACTTGACTTTAACTGATTGGTTTAGCATTGTCTGAAATCACAGCCCCTGTGAGGGAGTTGTTAAGAAAGGATGTCTCCTGGTACTGGTTGGAACTAAAATGAGCGGCATTCTCCAAACTAAATTTAATTCTTATCAAGACCCCAGTACTGAGGTACTTAACAGTTTTACAGACCCCCTTGGAGCAGATCTACAAAGTAACCAGTCAGTTTGTTATGCTTATAAATCTTTGGATCAGAACCAGCAGAAATATGCCCAGATAGAAAAAGAAATGCCTGCTATAGTCTCCAATTGTGAACAATTCCACAAGATGATTTTTGGGAGATATGTTTCTGTAGAAACAGATCATAGGCTGCAATAATCTACATTAAGCCAATTCACAAAGCCGCTCTCAGATTTCAAAGAATAATTCTTAGGCTAGGGCCCAACAATTGTGTACAAAAAGGGAAAAGAAGTGCCATTGACAGATGCCTTTAATAGAGCATCTCTGGAAGACATATAACCTGATGTGGTGGATGGTGGACTGATGGTAGTCATCCCATTCACAGATGAAAAAAAAACAATGCTCCAGAAATACACAATTATTGGAGACCTATTTATCCAAACTCTGATGAAAATCATCACAGATGGCTGAGATGGCCAGAGGAGAAGAGATGTTTCACATTTTATCAGAAATTACCGGGATTTCAGAAAAGAATGAAGGAGTAGTATTTTGTTAAGAGAGAGTAGTGATACACGAGGAACATTTTGGCATGACTTTGTGTAAGAAGAAAGGACAATTATAAGAAAATAGATAGCTGATATGGCAAGACATGAAATAGTAGATACTTTCTACAGTGAAAATGGTCCTCAATATTGATCTAGAGAATTTGCTCAATTCAGCAAGCCCAATGGTTTCAAATCTATCACTTCTTCATATACCTATGTGCAGAGCAATAATCCTGCTTAAAAAGCAGTTCAAACTGTTCTGAAAAAGGACAAAAAATGTCCATGTTTAGCTCGACTAAATCACAGAAACAATACACAATCCAATAGTTAGATTACCAGTGCAGAGGCTGATAAGCAGATGCACAAGAACCAGGTTACGAACCTCAAAAAGTCAAAAAAACGAAAAAGATCCAACAAAGAATGAAATATTACACGTCAATGAACAAAACCAGCTATGATAAGAGCACTAAAGACCTAGAGCCACTGGAGGTTGGAGACACAGCCAGAATAAAGCTACAATATAGCTGGTCAGATCCAGGTAGAATAATTCTTGTTGGACCTGAGCCACAGTCCTTCCTGGTAAAAAATGGTGTTTGAGAGGATATAATTTACTGCAAGCCCACCACCAAATGGTGTTCAGAGTGATTCCACCACTGGTCCCCAGACCAGTTATGCCAGGGGTTTGCAAACAACTAATGTGCCAAAACCAGCTGCAAATCAAACAGTCTATGTGAGAACCCCCAGTAAGATTGGTGCCAAGGCTCGTTCCAGCACCACCTGTCCCTTCAACACTACCTTATGCCCCACCAGTCAGTGCACCACCGGTCAGTCAGGGTACACAGGCAAAGGTTCAAAGACCGGTGAAGGTACAAAAGGATGCCAAGCAAAAGATCCAATGAGATTAAGACACTATGTGAAATAGACTTGTGCTAGGGATGTACAGAGGAGAAAAGACCTTCAAATATGATTACACAGTACCAAAATGTGTTCAATGTAATTCAATTCATGCTATTTAATTCAGTGTCATAAAATGGAAGGTTTTGTTTTGTGTTATTACTAATGTGTAATTTGTCTTGTGCAGCTAGCATGTATGTATGGTGTTGTCTAGTTTCAATATCCAAATCATTTGTTTTTTAACAAAACAAGGGAGATAAGACATAAATGAACATTGGTCATCTTTATTTGAATAATCCTATTATTAATAGCATGGTTACAACTTCTTATAATACACACATTTGGTTTCAGCATATGTGCCTCTGATTGACAGTGTACTATAAAAAGGAATATTAGTAATATTTCTGTTTGATTGTCCATTTTTCAGAGGCGTGCTTGTTATGTGATCCTCCAGAATTTTAACCAAACAGGTCGGAGAGATGCATTTTATGACCTATATAGATATGAGATACATTATAAAAGGCAAAATTCAAAGATATGATGTTACCAACAGCAGATGTAGCTCTGACTACATATGATTACACTCTTGTATTCTGACCATTTTTATATGTTTTAGATACAAAAATAGATATCAGACCATCAGAGAATTGTGCTGTCACAATTAAAAATGTCGAGCTTTTTGAAGAAGCCAGATGTCTGCAAGATAGATGGCAAAATTGTGGGTGAGTCTGAATTGTTTTAAATATAATTATCTCAATTCAAAATGCATAGCAGAACAATATCATTATACAGACAAATAATCTTAGGTTATTGCAGATTTGTGTCCAGGCTGTGGACCATATGTTTTTTTGTAACACGGATGGTTCCTTTTTTGACAATGATTGCCGAAAGGAAGGCAATCATTGTCAAAAAGAGGAACTATCTGTGTTACTCTGTGATATCCTGTGGGTTGTAATTCGGTTTTTTCTGTGGTCATTATTGTTAAAGCAACTGACGCCACTGTGGAGTGTTCGTCGTGTGCATGATAGATTCCAATTTGTGCATGCGCCCCAGCATATGAATACAAGTAAAACAAAAGAAAAGAAGTGTGTGAACAAAGCAGATCTGAACATTCAAAACTATGTCATCGTGTTCGCCTATCATTTCATTAAATTATCTTTTTAAATTGCTTGGAAGTGCTTCCCAATTGCTAGAACAAGGAATTATCAGTAAGTTTAGTTAAATTTGGTGTAAATCGGACAATTAGAAGTGAGATGACATGCAAAAGTCTGAGCAATGATTTGCATTAGCTCCTGAGCAATATTAGGGCAAGTTACATAATCGAGCCTGAAAAGGCACATCTTTGCATAAAGTTGGGCTAAAAAATCGTTCATATACCAAGTTAAATGATTTTAAAGATGAATCAAGATAATATTTCATTTTGTGTTTGTTTTGTTTGTTGTAATTTTTGTTTTGTTTATTTTATTTTTTGTTCTGTTTGTTGCAAGTTTTGTTCTGTTTGTTGCAAGGTTTGTTTTGTTTGTTATTTTTTCCCATCCGTGCTACATGTGGAGCACCACTTTTTCTTGTTTATTCCAGATTGTTTTGCCCAATCACCATTGCATCTGAAAGGAGTCATGGCAAATATCCAATTAGGTCCAGAAATACCCAGGTTCAAAGTTCAAATTGATGGAAATGATATTTGTTGGTAACCCATACAGATATCAGATATCTTTTGAATAGATATACTATCTGACAGTTCACTCCTTTCTCATTGACATTTAAGTTGGAACCATTCTGTTTCAGCCCCTCAGAAGACTTAGCCAATATTCTGCTTTACTATGGCCACATGAACGCACATGTGCACATGAACACATTTGTAATATACACTATTGTATTCCTTTAGTTTTCATGATATCATACATATTAAAATCATTTCTGTACCTAAATTGTTAGCCGATATGTTAAAATGAAATCTTTAAAACTACTATTTTAATATTCGCCATTACAGCAGAGCCAAAAGGTAGTTCATGTACATAGCTATTCTTTCCACTTCCCACAGAGTAAATATAATATTAAATAACTGGTACCCATCCTTTTCTTAATTTCAAATGGTACGGGACCAGGTGATGGATGTTGACAACTTTTCCCTTGTACCCCTTGCCTTATCGGTGTCAATAGTCATCCGCCAGATGTCACAGAAGTAAAAAGTCAGTCATTATCCAGTGGATATTTCAATGATGGCCCCTGGACTGTCAATAGTTGTCTCAAAGCTGTCACATGCCTAATCTCCGTCAAAAGTTGTGGATATTGACATCTTTCGGACCATGACGGTAATTGCACTCGATTGCATGATGTTAAATCTTGCAGGCACTGGCTCATTTTCATGAAACATTTCATTTCTCTAAATTGATGGAGGAATACAAGCATGGCCTTCCTTGGGAAAATTGGTAAAAATTGGGAAGGAATGGGCCGCATGTCGCCTTTTTCTCCTCTAGATGGCGTTGTGAACAATGGTGAAGTCTTTTCACTATTTACATCTTCCTTGGCTGACATCTTAGAAAATACTGGCATATCTATGCTGACGATACCCAGATCTGCATTTCCATGAACCATATTGATAGACATCGTGTAGACATGTCTAGACATAAACTTGATAACTGCATAAGGGAGGTCAGTACCTTTCTAATCTCCAATAAAAAGGAGAATACTGATTGCAAGACTGAGATGTTGACACAAAACTGCCACTAGTCATGACTTCAATAATGTTAGGATTCATGATACTGACATTGCACCGAGTGAGTGTTGTTGATCTCGGAATGAATCACTTTTGACTCAAAATGGAAAGGAAAGCTCAAAATCAGCAAGATATGCAAAAAAGTCATCAAATTAGGAACAATGTTACTAAGAGAGAGTGTCTAGACGAGAAAGCTGGGGAGATCCTAACCCATGCCTTTGTCACATCCACTCTGGATTATGTCAATGGTCTCGTAGCAGTCCTTTCTAATGCTGACATAAGAAAACTGCAATACGTGTTGTAGGCAAGATCAGAAAATATGATCATATGTCATCAGAGAAAATAAAGGAACTACACTGGCTCCCTGTATATGCCAGAATTGACTATAAAATATCTTTTACTTCCTGTGAGGCATTAAATGTTATAGCACCCCTTGAAATGTCTGTCCTACTCCTCGTGAGGTAATGTGAAAGGGATGTTATCTTGGTTTGACGGAATTTAACCACCTGTCTTTCATTTTTCACCCATGATGTTATACAGGCTTGCTCATTATTTTGCACCTAAAATCGAGATAAGTTACTAGAGTTTCTAAAATGAAAAAAATATTTTGTTCCTATCAAAAACAGGTTTATAGATCTTGTCTATAAAATATATTCTGCTTGAAGTTGTAGTTGAGTCTAGACATTGATAATCATGATAAATAAATAGACCTATTTGAGATAAACCTTCTGTTTTATTGACATAGACTCCAATATATGGGAGAAATGAATCGGTTGAACAGAAAATATCTCCGGTTGAATATGGCAAATTCATGTTATTGTACATCTAGGTCCATAAAGGCTACATGTAAACCTCATCACGCTGAACGACTAAGTCGCTTAACTGTGTATCTATGCTACTCCCTTGGAGTATAATGCTCCAAGATTTGACAGAACCTGAGAAAACAATTTGCCATTCTGTATAATCACATTTTTTATAATTATAAAATGTGCATTAATATGTATATATATATATATATATATATATTCCCTGTCCCATTGGTACAGAGTGCGTGCATACAGGAGTGGATTTTAAGGTGACCTCTGAGATGAAGCAAGCGTTTGACTGGGATGGCTGCCTCATCGTCAGGTAAAAAATATATATCACATTTTACCTAGTTTCAGTTTCAATACTCTAAATGTTGCATATTTTGACATGATATTTTAATTATAATATTGTAAATCCATTTTTATCATAATATTTTGATCTCAGAGGACTTTTCAATAAGGATGAGGTTGCCAGAATCACTAAATGTCTTGAGGGTAATCCTGAGTACCTAAACAAGGCTTGGGAAGTGAGTATCTATTCAAATATTAACCAAAAGATATATGTTTGTAAGTTACCATTTTGTGAATACAACTGAGTTATTGTAAACAGTTATGGAATTTGAAAACAATATAGAAAAACAGAACAGACAACCAAGGGACACAGACAACAGGACATAAGACCGACTACGACACACGTAATGACGATATTAATGACGATAAATGCAACAAAAGGGTCTAACAACCATAGGAGAATACAGGAAATGGACTGCCACTGAGGAGACAGTCTTCCACTAAGGAGACAGACTGCCACTAAGGAGACAAACTGCCACTGAGGAGACAGACTGCCACTAAGGAGACAGACTGCCACTAAGGAGACAGACTGCCACTGAGGAGACAGACTGCCACTGAGGAGACAGACTGCCACTGAGGAGACAGACTGCCACTAAGGAGACAAACTGCCACTAAGGAGACAGACTGCCACTAAGGAGTCAAACTGCCACTGAGGAGACAGACTTCCACTAAGGAGACAGACTTCCACTAAGGAGACAGACTGCCACTAAGGAGACAGACTGCCACTAAAAGGACAGACTGCCACTGAGCAGGTAGACTACAACAAAAGGGGCTGCCAAACTACCACAGATGGAACAGACTATGACAGAAGACATTTTCCCAGGAGACATTTTCCCAGGAGACAGACTATCATAGGAGACAGACTATCATCGGAGATTGGCAACTACAGCAGGCAGACTATCACAGGACACACATTCACATGATACAGACAACCACCAGTTGCAAACCACAACACAGGAGGTAGACTGACATATAAAATTCGGAAAAATCACAGGGTATAGACTGTTACAGCCCAAAGGACGGACAGCAATATTAATTTTATAATTGCTCTTCATATTTCAATAATGCTACGATATCTTTCACATTGAAACAGAAAACAGATGGAAAAGGTAGGGCGAGTCGCCTGCTTCTGTGGAACCATCCTGGAACTGATATCACAGGAATGGTGGCAAGATGTCAGAAGATCGTCGACACAGTGGAGACTGTGAGCAGTTAATATAACCTACTAAAGAAACCATGCATGGATGCTAAAAAGAAGTCGTTTCAAACCATGAGAAAAAGCTAAATGATTTGTATAAGCATTCTTGAAGAATGTTTACGTTGTTTGATTTTGTGTTGTAGCAGTGATAACTCTGTTGATGGAGGACTATGGCACTTTTCTGATTTCAGCTGCTGGGTGATGAAGTTTATCATTATCACTCTAAGCTGGTAATGAAGGAAGCCCATACAGGCGGGGCACACTTGTGGCACCAGGACTATGGGTATGCACTGACTATTTAATCCCTGTTACTACTGTAACTGTAACAGTTATAGTTCAATGTTGTTGGCAGTTATTATTACCAAAAAATTATCTGTTATATCTACCATATTTCAATGATGTCGGCAGGTATTGGTACAAAAATGGGTGTCTTAAACCAGACATGTTGACAGTATCCATAGCATTGGACAGATCGGTCAAGGAAAATGGATGTTTGGAGGTCTGTTTTTATTCTTTTAACATCATCGAATTTTCAGTTTAAAGTTATATTGAGCTGCAAGAGAAAGGTGGCATGTCACTTTATGAACAAGGAGTAGGGCATTGATTTTCAGTGGCAGGCTACTTCCTGAAGAGACGTGATATACATTGTACAAAAGGAATTGTTAATTATTTATGTTTTGTTAATTGTACAATCTTCTTTAAAAGCTGAACTGATTTTGATGAAACTGATTGAATTGGAATTCCTTCATAAAAGAACTTGAATTGAAATAATAATGAGTTCTTATGACATTGTGTTTAACTTGCTGCAGGTGATAAAGGGTACCCATAGATGTGGAAGGATAGAGCATGCCATGCAGTATGGGCAGACTGTTGCAGACCAGACCAGGATTGATGACCTCTGCAATCACTTTGACCATGTACATGCTGAAATGGAACCTGGTATATCTTGTTCAGTCATTTTTTCTTTTAACAATCATTATGTTTGATTTTCTTTAGTATTGGGAGGATTTGTTGTTTTTATCAAAATACCAGATTGTAATTCAAACCAATAAATAGGCCAAGATAAACGTTAATTCTGAGGTCACATGGAGCTGAAGCATTAGATATCAATATCAGCATTTTATAAATAATGTATTTTCCTATTTGCAACCTAATATTAAATTTCACAAGACGAATTGGCGTCATGATCTCCATCAGAGATTATGTTTCAGCAACAAAACATTTTACTAAAATGTAATTAAATCTTTTGTAGTTGGTCTGTCTACCATTATTAAAAGACATTCAATTTGCAATAATTCATTATCAGGTGGTTCTGGGTCAAATTAAACTACCTTAAATTTCAGGAGACTGTATTTTTTTCCACTGCAATGTCCTGCATAAGAGCAACCAGAATCACAGTGCCATGAGACGTTGGGCATTGCTGCTGGCCTACAACCAGGCAGACAATGACCCCATCATCAAACACCACCACCCAAACTACACTCCTCTGCACAAGGTGAGTACTGTCAAGCCACTAAACTCACACCGACTCACCAAAAGGCTTCAGGTGGTGTTGTCATGTATCTGTCTTTATTTTATTGTGATTTCTTGTAAAAACGATCTTCAAACTCTCAAAATTCTGTTGCAATTTATTTATTTTGATATAAATACTATATTATTTCTTAAATCAATATGATTATTGTGGTTTTTTCTATTTTTCAGTATGATTTTCGTTGTTATTTTTGCACTGATGGGGAGAATTTTTCTCTCATTCTGTCAATCCTTAGCAATTTGTGGGAAAATGTATTTTCATGGATTTAATTCTATATATTCATGTATCGTGCATTTTGATTTCGACATCTACTCAAGTTTACTCATTTGTGAAGCAATTTTTAGAAACATTACATAAAAACAATGACAGCATAGCTTTAAGGTTAATGTCCTATATTTTACAATAGATATGATTATTAGATTTTCTGCTGGTATCAATAGAAGTGTTAGAACTATTTCTGGTTATTTCCACAGGTTCCTAACTCTGCTATTATGGAGTGCACTAACTTCACCGATATGACCAACAAAGACTACATAAATCCTAATAACAAGACCCTTGAAAAACAACTTGTTGCTAAAGTAATGGAACATAACTACTACTGAGATGACATATCTTAGATACTGAACTTACAGGACACCTTCTGAGTATTGTTAAAATCTGAACTTTGATAGAGATGGAAATATGAGATGATTTTTCTTATCTGAACTCTATATATCCAGCCTTAAAAGAACCAGGAACCAGTGCAACATGATATTTTAGTGTAATATAACTGTTGAGATTGATGTGATAGAGTAACACTGTTTCTATACAAATAGTATAAATCTATACTTAATAGACTGAAATACTAGATTGAAATTTTTAATGGTTTTAGTGATTATGATTTATGTCTAACTCATATAGGCTTGTGCACATATAAAATTGTCACTATTATTAATACTTTCACAACTTGGTTACCACTAGTCACTACATTATTGAATAGAATAGTAGATTGCATTTTATTGGACCAGTTATTAAATAAGAGTAATCATCTAAAGAAATCACAAATGATTTATTGTGCATCCACCATCATTGAAGACAAATACGTTGACGTATCCACACCGCCCCATGTGATTGGTTGATGTATACGGGGTGGAACCTGCGACCTCTCCTACACACTGCTCATCCTGAATGATGTCTTGTTCCCAACCGGAAGTGGGGATGAGGGCCTTCACCTCAAACCATCCTCCTTCACACTCTTCACAGTCCATATCTACATCCACCATCCACATGTGGTCTCCATATCTTAAACATTATATAACAATAGCAATCATGGGGTACATTGACAAAGACATTTCAAACAATGCATGGGGGCCATTAGGGGCATTGAAAAAAGGTAAAGAGGTTTGTCAATAAAAGGGTCAAACATGTATCATTATATTCATAATTGTGCACTGAATTATTAGGCATGAGGTTATTAGGCATGAGGTATGATGACATAGCTCTGATAACTTATTGAATAAATAGACATTAACTGGTGTGAAAAGGGTATCATTTTGACGTCTCAGATAATGAATTTTGAAATAGAAATGTCTATGTCAAATTATGACTTAACTATGCATGATTAAAATGAATAACGTTTAAAGAGTAACCTGTTCAGCTGTTGGAATGCAACACTTTCTGGGTCATTAGTGGTCCAGACCGCGGGAGTGCCCTCTGGTGGCAAACCGTTGTACCACCACTGGCCGGGTTCTGCTCCGTACCAGTCCAGCTTTTCGTCGCCTTGCCGCCATGCATTGTGGGCTTCATAATGCTCACCGGTCCCCAGTAGGTGGTGTTGAATGCTGATGGCGCACGCCGAGGTGGAGGCCTCATCTGTACACCCTGGTATCAAATCACATTTACTCCATTAAATACTGACTAGCTGTTTCCAGCAGACCCCTCCCATGTGCTGTTCAACCATCACTTATTTTGTGCTTGATCGATTAAATTATCTACTCTATTTTATCTTGTTGAATAGCCTTCTCAAAGGAGATTTCTGAGTTTCAAACGGTGACGTTTATTTAAAGGCCGACATAGCCACGGTCGAACTGGAGAACAAAACTGGAGGACAGAATTTTCTGTCACGGCCATACATGCCACGGTTGAACTGGGGCCCGTGCGAACACACCAAAGTGGCTGTGAAAAACATTATGCTGTCCAAACAAAAAAATAACCAAGCTATATACAGCTGTTTATCATGTAAAACGTATAAGCATTTTTTTTTATCATTTTGGTTTATTTTTCGACATGTTAATTTGTAATATTTTGAACATATCTCTCTTTATGAAATGCGGTATGGTCGTTCTGGTTCCAGTTTCAATATTTCTGTAAACCATAGACCCATATCTGAGATTTCAAAAATTTGTCCCTTCTCTGGATTATCTTACCACTGTTGACATTTTATTGTTAAATACCAAAGAGTAAAGTCTGATAGCATATCCTCTTATTTCTTAAATACTTAAAGAACCTTAAAAATCATTTTAAACTTTAACTTTTTCCTTCCTGTTAAATATTATAGAAATTCTATGTGAAAGGTAAAATTAAGTGTTTATATTTGTAATGAACCAAATTCCAATAGTTGAAGTCTATTGTAATTGTTATAATTATTATTAAGATATCGAAAAAATAAACTATTAATTTTGAAAAATCGAAATGGTGTTCCATAAACATCCTGATGACTTGGACATTTTTTTATTTCAAATCCATAATAAAAGTATACAAGTCTTGTCTCCAGTTGAATATCCTCCTAATCTATACTTTTTTGAAAACTTTCCATTTTGGCCTAAAAAGAAAGTAGTTCCCTCAGAAAATCTGCCACCAGAGGACACTCACTACCAACACCCATAAATACCATTAACAGATCATGCTTCATCCTCTTAGGTCCGGGATTCGATAAGAGGTGCATGTACTGTATGATCGATAAAGGTTGATATCTCCCACTGAGTTGTGTTTCATTCCAACTGGTATTTCATGACAGATTATTCAAGACTGTGGTTGGTGTTTTGTCTGTGTGATAATGAAAATGAATGATCCACAGGCTTCTATTTCAGTTAATGGTCCTACAATGATAATCCACAGATACATTGTCCGTGGCGCGTTCGTCCAGATCTGTACATATATATACTACCTTATAGATCATATTCATATCAACAATTTTTTGGGAAAATATAACCCACAAGTAATGGATGGATAATTCTAAATAAATAAATTTACCTGCAAAATAGAGGAAAATAATCCAATCCATTATCATGAAATATGAAAATATCATGCAGTATGTATGGTTGTTGAAAATGGGAATATCATTTCACCATCAAGGAGATCAAACACATGTCATTTCACAGGTCCTAATCATTACTAGAAAATAGAACACAACAAATGCTACTTGTTTATATGGATAAGTAGGAAATGGTGAAATAGGAATTGGTAAGCACATATACAATGCATCTGAATGTTCTCTAAACACAACAACTATTCACATTTTTAGTTTCTTGTAAGGAAAATAATTGTCTGTTATAAAAACCTTTAAATAATACTAGACGCCAAATATCATCCAAAATTCACTGCATTTTTGGCACTTAGCCAAAAATAGCCTGGAATCGTCGTCCATATTTTAATATATATTGTAACTGAACAAGCAGTCGTTCATGAAAACAGGCAGAAGGACACTTACAAAGGCAGAGGAGATTTTTGCCATTTTTAATAGGAATATGACTATGGATCTATTCAAATATGTGCAGTGATGGAGAACTATACTCTGTGATCACACCCTGATGTTTTTGGATAAAAATTTTGTCCAAAAAGTGACATTTGTGGACAAGTTAGTTTTGGAAAAGGGCAAAATATTTGTTTTGTTGACACGGTTGTCCTTGGCAACAAATTGCCAGTCAGACTGTCACAAGGAACTTGGCTGGATTAGTGGATTTACCTGTGCTTGGATTCCCACCTGGCCAACACCTTAAGTAGATAAGTACTGTGTTAGACCTTGAGTATTCATCATGTCAAAGCTAGCTGAGAAGATTAGGGAGAAACTATCACCCTCAAAGGGCAATAGCAAAGCAAGCAAAAATGGCCCACCTCAGGGAGGGCCATCTGGTGAGGAAAAGGATAAATCAGGCAAGGGAGGTTCAGTAAGTGATGGCAAATCTGACACAGACAGGAGACAGGCAAGCACAGTCACAAACAGAGCCTCTAGCAGAATAGCAAAAGCAAGCCAATCAAATGCCAATTCCCAAGATAATGAAATTGAATTCATCGGAAGTGAACTTCTGAGCCAGACAAATGCAAAAGTTGAGATTCCTGATGATACAGACAGCCTTCATGATTCAGAAGATAACCAATGCTCTGCATGTGATAAGAAATTCAAAACCAAGCTTTTCTGTTGTGATTATTGTGAAAGCTGGTTCTGCAAAAGTTGTCAGCAGCTTGATACCAAGCTGGCTAACCTGCTGCAAAAGTACACCTCTGTTCGCTGGTATTGTAACACTTGTGACTCATTAGCCAGGGAAGCAATAGAAAATCACAAAATTACAATGCAAAATCCGGAGAACAATTTAGTGCATACCATAGGAACTAGAATTCTAGAAAAACTGGATAATGTATCAGGAGAAATAGAAGCAAAGGTAAAGCAACTGTTGACAAAAACAGATGACAAGATTGTTGAGACAGAACAGAAAATCAAAACTTCTTATGCAGAAATAGTTCAGAATTTCCAAGTAAAAGACCAGATTGGAGACATACAGAAAAATATCCAAACTTTGAGCAGTCAGACAGACTTGGGAGTAAATGAGATGCAGGACAGAGCAGAGAGGAAGTCCTACCTCATAGTGTATGGTATTCCTGAAAGTGATTCTTCTGACAATGAAACAAGAAAAACTCATGATTCAGTCTTCTTCACAGAAATTTGTGAAACTGGCTTGGATATTAAAGTTAAACCTGACCAAATAACTCGACTTGGTAAAAAGTATGAAGATGGCACACCCAGGCCAATGAGAGTGAAATTGTCAGAAGAGAAAAGTAAATGGTATGTTATTAGCAAAGCCAAAAACCTAGCCAAGTCCGATGATGAGTTGCTCAAGAAAGTATTTATAAGTCCGGATCGTACACCCATGCAACGGAAAGAGCATGGTATTCTGATGAAAAATCTCAAAGATAAACGTGATCAGTCCAATAAGTCTGGGGATGGTGCTAATTGGGTTATAAGAAAAGGCAAGGTCGTGAATACAGCCAGGAATGTAGACTTAACACCCCACCCTCCCGGCCAGGCCCCACCAGTTGTGGTGCAGGCTGAAGTCCACCATGCTTCGGGGGACTAGTGAACACTCAACAGAGACCAGAAGTGAACTGGCACAGCATGCAAAGGGTAACTACACAGTCTGCACCCGCACCGGATATGCATGAGGACACCACACCAAACACCACACCATGTGACAGAGACACTTTACCCAGTGCTAGTTTGCAAAACACAAAATTTGGTCTGACTGTATTATACTCAAATGTAGACTCATTTCATGATAAACTTTCAGAACTCAAAGCATTTATTCACATCCACCAGCCAGATGTTATGTGTTTGACGGAGATATTGCACAAAAACAGGGGTATGTTGCCAGAAGACTCTGAATTTAATATTGAGGGATATGACCATTGTACAAACCTGAGAGATAACTACAAGCGAGGAGTGATAATTTACACAAAGTCAAGTTTAAAAGCCAGTCCTATTAAAATCAATGGTGATGACATGTTTGAGGAGTCAAAATGGTGCACTCTGAAGCTGAAAGGACCAGATAGACTTGTTATTGGCTGTGTGTACCGATCACCAAACAGTAAAACTGAAAATAATGGCTATTTGAGGGCCCTATTTGATAGTGTATATGAGATGAAAGCAAGTCATTTACTCATAGTAGGGGACTTTAATCATCCTGATATGGCCTTATCAGGTCTTTTAACACCATAGCATTTTTTTCCATAAGCGAATATACATGACTTGGAGGCGAAACATTGGAGTGAGGAACAGTCTTGGGGATTAAAAGATTGAGCAGCTAATGTATTCATGTTAGCATCAAAATAATTTGTGAAAGCTCAATCCAAACTGTGAACTCACAAAAGCCAGTTTGGCTGTAAAAGTTGGTTGAATAATCAAAATCTCCTGCACGTAAATTGTTAGTTTGTTTGGGATTTTAAGTCACATTCAATCAACATTATTTCAGTTAGTTTATGACAAGACCTACTTGTAGCAGATATAGTGCTGCCTCAGTGAAATATCAGGTCCTTTTCGTAGGTAATTGATATGACAATCCACGCCGTCACAGATTTACAAGGACAACACATTCAGGCACAAAGCTCAGCTCACATGAGAAAGCGTATCTTGAATTCAATGCCGAGAAGAGTTGAACTGGTGCTAATAAACTTGCACTTTAATCAACTGAGCCGGCAAACAATAATATATTATACAAATACAAATACAAATACAAAAATTTTATTTAAAGTCATGATTTGGGTAACAGGAAACATTAGCTAAAAGCTATTGCATGACAGGTAATATGTACAGTATATACAACATATTAAAATCATTTTTTTTTTAAATCTTTAAAACCTTTTAGAGAACACCCATTCGGTGCATTTACAGTCTTCCCATGATTTAAGGCTGCATCTGAATTGTTCCAATGACATTGAGTTCTTTATTTTACAGGGCATATTATTCCACAATTTTGCTCCAATATAGGTGAATGAGCTATAGCCATATGTTTTCGTTTTGTACTTCTTTTGGTGAATCTTGCTATTGTCTCTCATTGAGTATGGCAGGTTATGGTTTTCAAAGAGTTTACATAAATATTCTGGTGCAATTCCATTAAGACATTTATAGACCTCTATTGCCATGGTACGAATTAAATGGATAGATATGGATGGCTGCTTGCTTCTTTTAACAAGTTCATCATAAGTTGAAACATAATCACAGTAAACAAATCTTAATGCACGTAATTGCACTTTTTCCATCTTTTTCAGATTTCCAGTTCCACACAGCATCCACACAACCGGACAGTAATTAAAGTTGCTCATTATGAATGTTTTATACATTGCTTCCTTCACTTCTGTTTCTATTAGTGAGCTGAGTCTCATTATAGCACTTGTTTGCCTTCCTGCTTTCAGACATATGGTTTCAATTTGCTTGTTAAATGTGAGTTTTTTGTCCAAGATTATTCCTACTAATTTTACATTTTCTTCACACTTTATTACATTTCCTTTCACATGAAATTCTGTTGGTGCATCAGTTTTGTTTCCTAAAACCATTCCTTGGTACTTTGGAACATTAGTTTTCATGCCATTGTCTTCAAACCAGTCAGTGGTGTCTTCTGCATCAGATTCAAGTTTGCTTTTCAGACCTTGAGATGTTTCATTTACATGGGATAAGCTGTTATCGTCGGCATAGTTATATGGGTCACTATGTTGTATGGCATGGAAAAGGTCATTAATGAACATGTTGAAGAGTGATGGGCCAAGAACTGACCCTTGTGGCACACCTTTGGTTATGATCTTCCAATCACTTCTCACATTGCCAATCTTTACTCGTTGCTTTCTGTTTGTTAGATAGCTGTGCATTAATTGCAGGAAGTTCCTGTCACAGCCATAAGCGTCCAGTTTTGTCAATAGTAATCCATGCGGTAGCACATCGAATGCTTTGCTGAGATCAGTTAGTAAAATTCCAACATACTTTCCTTGGTCTAAGGCTTCTCTCCAGTCCTCAACTGCTTTGAGAAGCATTGTTTGTGTACTATGCCCTTTCCTGTAAGCTGATATATGCTCAGACCACATTTTGGCAAAGTATATTCCAGACTGTTTGTCAATGACTCTTTCCGTAACCTTTGAGATACATGTTAATATGCTGAGTGGACGGTAATTTTTACGGTCCAGTGAGTCATCCTTTTTATAACATGGTGAGATTTCAGCACATTTTAAGGGTTCTGCAAATTTGCAAGTTGTTATCATGTTGTTAATCAGTGAGGTCATTGAGTGGGCTAGCTCATTGCCAGCTGTTTTTATCATACGTGGTGGTATCAAGTCAAAACCTGTGGCTTTATTTGCATCTGTGTTTACTAATATTTTCCTCACCTCATCTATGGTAACTTTATGCAGAGAGAAAGTGTTCCCATCATGTTTCTCTCTAATTGTCTTTATACTTTTATGGTCACTGTATTTCATGATTATTTGCTCAATGTCCAATGAAGAAACATCATCATTGATGCCAATTGTGTCTGCTATGGTGCTGAGGAATTCATTGAACAAGTTGCATACATCCACTGGGTTATTCACAATATTGTCACCATCTTTCAGTGCTATCTCTGACCTTTCACTCTCTTTGTCACTAATGTATGGCCTCACAGTCTTCCAGAATTTTTTCTGCTTACCATCTGAGCAATTGGCCCCAAAATATCCAGAGACTGATCTCCGGCTCTTAGCAACAAAGTCATTTCTGTTCTTTTTGTACTCATTCCAACTCTTTGTTGTTTTTCCCATTTTCCAGTACCTGTTCTGTGTCATACGTTTCTGGTATATTGATTTCCTTAAGGAGCTGTGCATGTGTGGAGCAGGTGGCTTTTTAATGAACTTAGTCTTTATGGGGGCATGGCTGTCTACAACATCTGCAAGAAGCCTGGAGTAGGCCCAGAACTGATCATCAACATCATCAAAGATATCAGTGACATGGAATGGAATTGTGTTAACATCATCCTTGAAACTTCCTTCAATGAAGTTTTTGTAGCTCCTGTATTTTATGACTTGTACTTTGCGCTTTGGTATACTAATCCTTGTGGAAGTGGCAATTAAGTTGTGCCAGTCACTTAACCCACAATTATAATTCAAAGCACCACTATAGCATCTTGGTTTGGACACAATGCACAGATCAATCACACTTGGTGTGTTGCCCTTGAAGCACGTTGGGTCTTTGATGATATTTGTGAGATTGTAACATGCCATGATGTTCTTCATGATGTTCATCATGTATCCGTGGTTATTACGTAGTGGTTATTTCTCTGTAAAAGTCAGAACTGCTAGAAACGTTACTATAAAGTAAAAATACTTTGTAAAATTTCCATAATTCTACCCTCTCACAACATATCTGGGACTTTTTTACTACCCACAGTGTACCTTTATAAAAACCTATCCGGATCGTTTTCATTTCCCACAGGAATTGTTTTCACTTCCCCAAGGGATCGTTTTCACTTCCCGAAGGGATCGTTTTCACTTCCTGCAACGTTTTCCACACTGTTTTGCTCATAGATGATGACAAAAAAAACACAAAACAGCTAACAATAAAAAGCAACAATAAAAGCACGTGCAACATTTTCATTTTAACGTGTTTTGTCCTTAGCATTGTGCTTAGCCACTTTACTATACAGGGGACGACAACAGAGCTGCGGACTACAACAAAGCTGCGTTTCAGTTTATCAACTTATTTGATTTTTACTAAATTCTTAGTAATTAAATTACATTGTTGAACGGTATTTTCCAGACGTCTCAAAAACATATGGGTTCTATGTTGTAACTAACAATATTGTAGCTACTCACAATCGTACATGCAACATAATGGGTAAGATCACAACATCGTACCACAACAAAGAAACAAGTAGAATTGTTAGTTTGGATGGACAAGCATAAACAAAAATAAAGCAAGCAAAAAAAAGCAAATTTAATTTTCTCCACAACCTTCCTAAATGAATAATGGTGCATCCCTTAGATCGATCTAAATCTTCGGCCTAAATTTTCCATTTGCGAAGCAAACTAGTTGATTCATATCACTCACAGAATCTTATTCACGTGAAGTATGGTCTTGTGACACAACTGTGATGCCCTTCCAGGTTTTTACACAGATGTGTGGCCGAGATAGGCTCTGAAAAAATTGTTTTCTTCTAATTGCTGTAAATGTGAGGACATTATATCATTGTTTTATCTTGCAGTGCATATGCTAGGCCGTTCCGAAGGTTAATGTGGCGCTCTATGGATGTAATAGCTCCATTTATATGTATCACTCAATCTCTGAGCTGACTTCTTAAATTAGCACGAAGTCAGACTTAGGCTCTTCTAAATATCAGACATTTAGCATAATCTCAGGGATTTAAAATGATTTAAGAAATTTAGCAGGTTTTTAATGATTTTAGAATGGTCTAAATTGTTCTAAATATGGGACCCTCTTCTAATCATTAAGTTGATCAAACGATCTTAATGAGCCTCTTCAGACTGGCTTGACCTAGATCATAACATTTTAAGGTGCATTTATAGAATCATAAATAATTTCCTCCCGTTTTGGCATATTACTGATCTATTGAAATATTAAGTAAATCTTTGGTGAAATGTATTGACCATTATGTGCAAGACTGATTTTACACCAGTTGTTCTGCTCATGTTTATTTTCGAAGCGTAAACGAAGAGTAGTACACTTTGTACTCCGGACAACACTTATCGATGTGGACATGATATGCTGAGCTATTTTGAAACGATGTTTATAATTCCAGCTTATGAAAGTGCACATTATACTGCAAACAAAACATAAATATTTAACAGAAACAAAAATTAACGTCTGTCATTTCTTGATAACTATAAACAGGCTAAATTTGGTTCAGCGTGATTTCTGAACATAGTGCTCAATAAGTTTCTGTAATCATAACAGTAGATACAAAAACGATAACAAATTCTCATAATACAAGAAAATATCAAATTTACAATAGAAAAAATCAAGTGATAAAACAAATACATTGAGCCTGGACACAAATGGATTATTACATTTGATAGCTGATATCTGCATATTTTCACACCTTCATTTTTTTGCTACAATATGGGGAAGATGGTAATATTATTTCATGAATATGTGTATAAAATGGAGATTGTGGTTTTTTTTGGCATCATTTTTGTTGGGTGAAAGTGATGCTATGTGTACCCACTGCAATAGATCGTCTTGTACTACCCATTTCATGTTCAATGTCTCCCACTTCAAGCGATGGTGCTACTCTGCAGTTCTGTCCAAAACAAATCATATACAGATGGCAGCACCAGTCAAACTCCGGAGAATAAATGAATAGTGTTCTCCAATCATCCATCGGCAAAGCCCAGATAGGTGATCTGGAGAGGTTTAAGTTTATTGCTTTTTCTGTATAATCTTATTTACATGAGATTTTTAAATACCCAACTCTTTTAGTGATAATTCATATTCTATGCCATGAAAATCTCCCAAAAAAGCTTGATTATTCTTTGGATGACATTAAATAAAGAAAATATAAATACTCAATATCAGTCGCCAGCAGATAAAACGGGTTCAATTTGGACGTTTAAACGGGTTTACCTCAATTTTTACAGCTGGTGATTTTTTTACTTCACTAGAGCTCTAACACCTCCACCAAACCTTTCTTTGGTTGAAATTGGTACAGACCTTGGACGTTCGACAATCCCCTCCAGATCACTTATCTGGGCTTTGCCGATTGTTGATAGGAGAACACTAATATATGAACGATAAATGAATGTCACACACTGAGTAAATAATTCAAATACGTCAGTACATTGACAGGCCTGTCAACACCAACCTGCCGCCATCTCCTTAAATTCCGTCCATCAAAGTGATATTATCTTCATAGAAGCTAAAATAGTGGATATATACAAACTATATGTACACTTGGACTTCTTGAACATTGTGGTGAATACTTCAGTGCTAAATTCAATCAAATCCAAAAGCCATTTTCACAGAGATATTGCTAATGCATTTCCCCATCTTGGCTGTACCATACACCATGATGATGTAGTGGCGCCATCTGTTAGACTCTCGGAGTTACAATTATCAGACATAACTATCACATGTTTCACATGTTTGTACGGTGCTGAACCTAAATCATACATACTCACAACAACAGAAAAACTCTCACTTCCTGAATCTGCAATTAGTCATATTATAGCCCAAAGAGTATAATAATATGTGTTTATTCGCTAGATTTTGTTTGGATATCATATACTAATTATCAAGAAGTTTAAATTCATCGCAGGAAATGGTACTCATAAAATATTTGAGATAAGGCTAATTTAAAAAAAATAAAGCTTGCGCAGAATTTGCACACATGCAAAAGTGCCATGTGATGGTGTAACAGAAACTGGGCACGCCAAAAACATACCTGACATAGGGTGATAATATGTGTATGCTCCATAAACTTACAGCTTAATCAGTTGAAACCTTAAACATCCAGCCCAGAGGGCAAAACAAACACGGGCAAAATAACAATTTTGAAATATTTCCATGTGCCATAAATCAGTTTTCCAACACTAAATTTGGACTATTTTCATCACCCCTTCTTGAGCATTTATTTTAATATCATCAACAAGTTGTTGAGATGTATGTTTTCTTTCATATGCTAATATTCATATTCCAAAAGCATTTATTTTTCAAAATTTAATGCTGAACAAATCTGTCATATGTACTCGTACACTCTCTTGTCTCAAACCCGACCCAAGTCATGATAAGGGTCTGGGCCACTAAGAGAACAGCAATGATTTATCAGAATCTGTGTGTGTTCCATTGGCTTAAAGTTTTAACCAACCAATCTTTTTGTGTGAGTGAGTGGACGGAGTGAGTACTCACACACGTGTAATCTGTTTTGTGTGAGTGTGGACCAATCACTCTAAGGCATAAATGTGTGAAAATAACCCACCAATCAAAAAATCTGCCATGATTGAGGCAGATTAGGGCTGTGTGCAATGGCCCATACTGGTCTCTATTCCTGCTTGGAGGACTGAGATGGAACTCAGAATTTACCCTCAAATTTATCCTCTCAAAATTGACAGACTTTTTTTTCATTTATATTTAACACTGAAGTATTTTTCTATGCATTATGATATGTATTTTCATTAATTAACCTCCAAGAAGTTGCTATTATAGATATTGTTTCAAACTTTCCTCTCATTTCCCTTGCAGATTGGTCCACAATTAAAATTGCTCTATTATTGTTAATTTTGAATGGATCTTGATGAATACAGATTGTGTTTTGGGCTGATTTTTGAGATATGCAGATGACTGAATACTGCACACGTCCCACACCTTCCTCATACACACACTTTCATTCGATTGGCTGATCACTTTCAACTTGCCTTAGTCTGATTGGTTCTTTTATTCAGACTCACACAAGGATGATTGGTTGGTGAGAACTTCAACCCAATTACTAGAACTCAAATGCACGGGGATTCTGACAAATGCTTTCCATGGCCTATACCAGACCCTAGTGTTGATTTGGGTTGGGAAATGAAACTAAAGAACTTCAGTAAAATTAATATGGAGGCTATAAATCTGACTTCAAGATTTCAAGATTTAGTCATGAATTTTAGACTATGAGTAAGTTGACCACGAAGCCAAACTTCAATGTTGAAAATAAAATGAAAATAAAGTCTGCCAACCTTGAGCATGTATAATTATTGGCATAGTAATTCCATTTGACTAGAATTATTGGACATCTACCAAAACTCCAAACCCCTTAGTTTGTACAGTGCTGACATCTGGGAGTCAACGGTCGTTTAAATCTATTGTCTGCAACCAGATGTCGCTTTCCTTACTTTAATTTTCTCATTACATCCTCTCAACTACACTTGTTATGAGGAATTTCTTACTTCAGTTTGTTATTGCATATTTGCTGATATCCTTTGAGAGAATATAAACAAGGGGAAAAATAATGCGACTGGTGGTATTAAAATGTGACTTTAGCTGATTGGTTCAACATTGACAAACGAGTTTAAAGGGATTTGGGTAAGGCGATATTCTATTTGACGTCGGACACTAAAGAAAAAGTTTAAGACGTATATCTGGCATTGTTCACCATAATCTTTATTTTGTCTAAAAGAAATGTTCCCATAGACAAAGATACCTGAAAATATAAACAACAAGGGCACGAACCACGATAACATTATCATAAATATGCTCTGTATCTGACAATATGTTGGGGACGTAACACCCTCAGAACAACAACATACAGTGGTACTAACTGGTAAATCATAGCTAAGTCTTAATAATGACACATGGTGTCTAACAGGTTGTAAATGCATAGAGTAATTTATAATTGTGATTGGAATATTAACTTGTATTGTTTTGGTGTTTATAACGGATGGTAAGAGTTAAAACTAATAATACTGACGTCACGTCCCCAAGATACTGATCAAATAATAGAAAACACAACGTTTTGGTAAGATAAAACAACCGACGGTTGATGAATGAACCGTGCGGATGGGGCAAATGTTAGGTCACATGACTTATTGGCTGTGACATCATAATGCCTTCTGTTTATTCTTTATAAGACAGAAGCGCCATCTAGATGCAAAGCAACACCTGGTGGTAAAAAAGACTGTACATTTGTATACCTGCAGGAAGTACATGGACAACCTAGAAAATTTGCATACAGATCAACCTGCCCTCTGGCGAGCTGGCTGATTATTCCATGATTTCACAAGTCATGATAGTTTTCCTCCTCCAAACGATTTCTGACTCATTTTTTTACAATCAACAACAGGGATAGAAACAAATACAGTAAGAAGCAATGGTTGGATGATCAGGAGGGGGCATTGAAGTTGATTTTGAATGCCTCGAAAGAACATGTTATCGTAGACTTCCACCATGCAGTAGTAATCCACACCCGGCCGTTTTGAGCAAATGCAGTTATCATAAACCAAAGGCATTGGAGAGTACATTGCATCCCCTACTCATTTATGCGGTACTCATTTCTTCTCTATATCAATAACCTGTTGTGTCTGTGTGTGTATGTATATAAACTGCCTCCAGCAAAAGTTGAATATAATTTTTACACTGAACCAACAGAACATATCATTGGTACATTATTGGGCTATTTACATATTTCACAGAAATGGGTGAAAGGAGGTCAACACAAGGTGGCACCACAAATTCACAGGTAGGTTAAAATGGTGCCCTCTCTTCGATATTTGGGAAAATATTTTGCAAATCCTCACATATTTCTCTCAGAGTGCGCAGTAAAATTGCATACATCTGAGATCCATATAAACACAAGTCTTCGTGTCAGTCCGACAGCCGCACATATATTTATTTAATTATTTTAAGTGCGGGTGTGCACAATTTCAAAATTATAATAATCATAATATAATCTTAATTCCATCACATTTTTACCGGTTTTGCCTGACCTCCCAGTAAAACATTCAAAATAACTTCACTCAAATACAACTCAAATAGAATTGGCAATTGCTACTTGGAGATGCATGAAAGATAAATAGAGATATCGGTATTTAATGATATCCTTTTAAGCACCATCAAAGAACTGATCAATTTTACATTAACAGGGTGTATCAAGATATGTTTACTAGATACACAAATGCGGGCATCATATTTTGACACATTCTGCATTATAGTTGACCTAAATAACATTTGATTTATGCTGATTGATTTTGTGAACTTTGGTACAGTGGCCCCTTGCCATGGAGGTCAGGCACTAACAGTCATGAATATTCATAAGAAGACCCATTCTGAATGGTGTATGCATTCTCAAACATGAATGAATGTGGAGAATGAAATGTGACAATGCAATGATGAAGGAAATAATGACGTTTATGTGTAGTCACATGACCATCCGCGGGTCGCATAGGATTTATATATAACATGGTGCGATTCTGTACAGGAACCCGCGGATATGTTGGTTTCTAGGTAACCTAGCAGTGCCCTATAACTCTACTGTACATGTGCTGCCTTACATGAACAAAAGAAAACAAGTCTTTTTAAATACGCATTACTTTCTTTTGTTAAGTAAGAGAGCAGTTTCCAATGTGGTCAATTACATATAAAATTATGTACTTATAGCATACACGTCAAGTCTGTTAAAATTGAATGGTTTTGTTACCACAAAAGTTAATACCACATGTCACCAAAGCATATATATGGGTGCACAAAATTATATACAGAATTTGCGTGCTTGTTTACCAATTAGAATGAACGTGTGGAAATAAATGAAAGATGGGATTGATACATTCTAGAAAATTAATTGATTTTAAATGTTTCTCGTATGTGTAAATAAAGTAGAAAAGTGGAATTGTGACACCATGGCGCTGTAATCATTTATGCCCTTTTCAATGACGTCATCATTTTATGCTGTGTTCAAAGACATTTGGGGATGAAATGGCCACATATGTCATCATCTTTGCACCACAGGATTGGACACGTTCTTAGACCCTTTGTATCTTTGTTCCTCTTCCTACCATATCATATAACGATGTCATCTCGAAGAGGAAGTCATATCATTCAACACAACATATCTCTTTTAAAACAAAACGTTTGTTGGTCCTTTTTTTCATCCTGTAAGTACCACACATCTAACGATGGTATCCTTACAATTTATCATCTTCTGGTAGATCTTCCTCCAAAAAACTTAATCGGAAGTGCCATTAAAATCTCCCCAGTCAAGGCATCCAGGTTACTGCATGGCAGCCATTTTCTATCCCATCGGTCACCTGTGACCTAAGAATACACCATGTTATAAGATGCGTTCCAGTAATGTAAGGACACTAGTTTACAGTTGAACGATTTGTAATGGTGCAGGAGGAATAATAGGGTTATCTGTACACTTCCTCTTGTCTTAAGTTCAAACAACATTGTTTTAAATATCACGACAATTGTACTCGTCATCACCCTGCCGCCTGCTTTCCCCGGAAATGAGGGGTGGCAAACCCCTAGTGTCACGTGATATCACTATTGCTGTTTTGACACCAGGTGGCTTGCTGTTATGTGTTGACAGTCACGAGTGTGCTGTTTCCTGGAGTTGACGATGTAGGTGAACTAGAGTTGTTCTTTGCTGATGACATGCGTCGTGTGGGTTGTGGCGAGGTTGACCCATGAGTTATGACTTTTGGCACTCCTGTGTGATCACGATCGCCACCAGTTCCATCCGGGGCCGGAGCTGGAGCTGCAAATACACATCACCCCACTTAGTTATCAGTATATATATATATATATATATATATATATATATATATATATATATATATATATATATATATATATATATATATATATATATATATATATATATATATAAATATATATATATATATATATATATATATATATATATCTTTAAAATATCAAGGAAATGAATATGATTTGGGTGTTAAAAAATTACTGTATACAAGAATTTACTGTATAAAATTTGAACCGGAATTATATAACTCATTTAAGCCTTTTTGATAAGCAAGAATATGGTAACCGCAATCGCAACTATATATATATATATATATAGTAACTATCTATATATATTTATATTTATCTACCTTTAATGCCATTATTTGAAAATTTCTATATGTGAACACATTTTCTGATATTAAGTGTGTTACTGTCTGTATAATTGTTCCAAATTTAATAGAAATTTTACAAATTTAATAGAAATTTTTCTTTTACTTTGTTTTAAAAACATATTAAAAGTTGACAATTCTTGCCAATTTCGGAATTGAAATAGACGTCAACTTTTGTGCTTAAATATTTAGTGTATATTAGGAATAAATGTACAATGAAGAAACAATCTTCCCACTAAAGTATTGAATATGTCTCCATACTTGACATATTCGTTATGTTGAACACAATGAACACATTGATCAAATAAAATCGTTAGATTACAACTATGCCACTAGTTATAATAGACATCATAAATAACTAAAAAATACGTTTAATTCTTCACATATTAGATTAATGAATAAAAACATACGCCAATGGCCTTAGAGCTATTCTGATCTTAGCTTGTTTGTAATGACTATGTCAGCATAGCTAAAAACACAAAAGACGAGTGGTAGGTTTTGTATAGCGCTAATACCAGACATTTACAGCTCATAGCGCTTGATAGTATCTGGTCCTTAAAAATCGGGAATCACTGGGTCCATGACACGTGTTCTATCGAATAAACTTTTATAGCTAAATGAACTGGCAAGAAGAACAATTGATTTTTTGTTTAGAAATTTTGCGGCATATTTCGACGCAAATTTGATAGGATCGCTGTTTATGCCATATACCATGTTGATTCTCGAGTTGTGATATAAATTATCACATTGGCTTGCCTATATTTCTAAGAGAAGAATTGGTAATAGTAATCTCCAGGTATAATTGATGGTTTATTTTACATGAGTTGGATCAAATGCTTACTGTTATTTGTTTCTATTTTGAAAATAGTTCAGAAAAGTAAACTGATTAATTCTTTTGATATTATATATTCATTTGAATTTCACACGTTTAACTAAAAAACACATTTTCCTGGATGCCAATAAAAACGCCTGTTTCAATCTTCAATAATGTAAATCTTTTTATTCTTGTCATTGTAAACTAACTGGGTAACAAATTCTCTGATATAGTTGAGAATTATGCGACCCCTAGGGAGAGGAGATGATATCACTGGTCTCGTATTAAAATGACAGGTAATCAGTTTGAATATCAAAACTCTCATTATCATGTTCATGTTATTCAGCATATTAAATAGTATTTAAGGGAAGAAGATCTAATTTTACAGACAGACAGTCTATTATAGTTTAAGAAAGTCATAACAGGTATAAAGTATGGATGTTGTCTCTTGTCAGTGATCGTAAAGAAATGTAAAACCAAAGTAACCGAGGTTTTATTTGTTTTGCTTGTGTTAACGACCTTGTCAGCATTATTTGGACGATATTCTGTCACAAGGACTCAATGCCCTACTTTTTACGAAGAGTGACTAGTGATCTATCTTATGCATCTTATGCATCTTTTGCATATATGTGTGTGTGTGTGTCTGTGTGTCTGTGTGATAACAAAAACCACTGTCATGTCTTTTTCTTCTATCTGATTTATTTGATCAATGAATTGTTAGACCATGAAATCCTTCACATTCTCTGTTATAAATAGGAACATTTAGTGTCACTAATTACAAAACACCAGTGCTATAAAGAAAGATAAAAACTGAACAAGATGTACAACAGCATTGTATACCACTTGTGTTCTTGCCCCAACAATAAGAACCTCTCAGTTAACTACAATTACAATGTTGAAGAATGTCTCTATCACTGTAATCTATTCGTAGTATGTATAGTAAATTCAGCATTGTCGCTCTTCTTATTTCCTTACACGTCAATGCATTTTAATGAGATATTGGTCTCTGATTGGCTAAAATGACTTGATTTGTTCCTGTATTTAAATAACAAACGTATATTTTCCAAAACACTGTATAGGTCATCACCACAAACAACATTATATTCGCACTGATGTTGAAAATAAAAAAATATTTTACAGTTTTGAATATGACAATATGCATCACCAGATTGACAGTGGCATACGGTGACAACATGGCCGTTAAACAGATAAGACGTATACTTGGTGTTCATAAGATGATGTATTATACATGTAATTTGGTTTATGAAAATCATTTTTGAATAAGAATTTTTAGAATGTATATTTCAAGCAAAAATTTCAAAACACACATTGCAACCATTAGATTTATGAAATGAAACAAAAATGCTAAAGCCAAAATAATTATCCATATGTATGCCACTATTATCCTCAAGGCAAACTATATATAACTGACACGACAATACCACAGGTGGAAATATCATATATGCCACTATTCTTGAAGCAAACTTGAAGATAACATACCGACTTGGTTTGTAGCGATTGAGTTGGTTGTGGTGCCCACTGAGTTTTCTGAATGTGGGCCTCTTGGTTCTAGACAGAAACGAGAAGAGACGAGAACATGACGAGAGTTTAGGCACAAGGAAACTGTTTGTTCTGTTTCACTATGTTCAGCAGCAAATATACAAAGAAACTAAGGATTGAGTACATATCATATACAGGTATTATCCTCAAAGGAAATTATTTACTATTGTTTTTTTTTAATTCTTGTCTTATATGACATATACAAGCTCATAGTAGCGCGTGTATATCTCCATGACTTTTTATTGTAATCCATTGGGATTATGAATGCTTTGAGTAAACTATAATATATACATTCTAGATTTTTAGATTCATGACAATAATTTGCAGGTATACATCTATAGGATTATTTGAGGCAGTGTTTGCATATTTAAGGTTGCGTTGGTATTTATTCATATTGTAAAGGTCTTTATGATGCAGGTTTGATATTGAATAACTGGAAGCCAATGTCAGATTATATGAGAATTTTACTAAGATCAAGTGTTGATCAAGTTATTGCTATGTTTATATCTGTCTGTTTTGTTTACATTTACATCATGATAATGCTGATTTATAGATGGCCACATATTCTAAATTACATTTTTTTTGTATGCAATATTAGATTCTAGTACTGATAGGCTTTCCGGGCAGGCATTCAGAAAACTCATTTGACCCAACTGACTGGACTTCCATATCTCTCCCTGCAACCATAACAGAAGGGGAACTCAACCAAAGTATACCCCATTCCTTTTGATAATCTAATTTCAAGATATGAGAAACTCAAGGCATGTTTCTCACATATACGCTGTGTATGCATGTATTAGGTTAATATCGGAATAGCTCAATGATATAATATAGACTACGCCTAAATAGTAAAGGCATTTCAACCAATCAGAGCTCATGCTAAAAGAGTTGGATACCAATTAAACTCATGAATGTTTTTTACACGGAACAACATTAGCAGTTTCTAAAATAAAATCATAAAGAGAAGATAAAAGATTTCTTTTTCATAGCAGACGCAAGAATGCTTTTGTGTAGAGATGTACTTACCAACTTGGTTGGGAGTATGTGTGTTAGTAGTTGCTGTGTTAGGGGTAGCCGGTACAGCTACATTGGCGTTGGGCGCGGTCACAGTGTTGGACAGAGTTGTATTTGTTGTCTGTCCATCTGAAAGTTGAATTACAAAACCACATTGGAGAACAGGACAAATTGGGTCACATCACATCAGATAAACATGACATAGAATATACGTTAGATGGTGACTCGTAGTAATTCGATACCATGATGCCTATTAAATGTTAAACAGTTGCTATTAAATCACTGAAAAGGAATGCCTGTGCTTGTCATTGTCCAAACGTCACAAGAAGTGTCCAGAAATATGTTTTAAAAAATATATATAATATATAAATATATTACACAAATGACAATTTGACTGACAAAACAACGTGAAATACACACAATGTTTGACAAAATTAGTACTAGAAGCACATGAAAAAAAGGTGACACGCCTTGATGAAAGGGAAGAATGTATTCTAACACTCATGTATACATGCCAACTAAGACCAAGTTAGGTCTTCTTTCTCAGAGAAGAAAGATTTAGAACTTAATCGAAATCAACCATAGATTAAGATTTTACAATGGTTATTTAGTTTATTGTAGCTAAAAACTAACCTGATTTATATTTATTTATTCAAAGTTTTAACACATTCATTTGGTTCTTTGAGCTATACGGTTTGTTTGTTTCTTTTTTTTTTGTAAACCAGTCTACCACAGCAAGACACTCAGGCAAAAATGACATTGTTTATATAATAATGACTGTAGCATAAGCATTCACTTCACGTGGTAATAATAATAATAAATTAAGAATCATAGAATATCTAGTTTTATAATCATTCAGTCAAGTGAAATTATAATGATCAACCACCATGTTGAAAAATGCTGCAAACACAACAGCAGATGCAAAAATTTACCAACCCGTTGCAGCGAGGGAAGCGTTGGATGTGGTAGTTTTGAGCTCGACTACTTTTATCGGCGTACCCGGGTTGGAGGAGCTTATTTCCACAAGTCTGGGCGGGGACTTTTCTACATTGGTTTGTGGCCTAGTTCGGGGGAGGGAGTCTTCCCTTGTTTCTGAGTGGTTAAACATCAGCATAGGAATAGATTCCTCGCCATTTCCTATGGATTAGATGAACAAACAACACACCCATTTTACTGTCTGAACAAAATAGCGCAGTTTGGGGGAAGAAGCAGGCGTGTGTATAACTTGAAAGTTTGGAATCTGGTATAAATATATACACAGTGGGCTGGTTGTGAGGTTTTGGTGTTAGGTCACGTGCAATCAAGAGTGATGTGCGCATGTGCAAATTATGGTCGCCATAATGCATGCCATTAAAGGCCAAACTAAAAACCAAAAAGAAATTGGCTGAAAAGAGGAAAGGTTATGTGTGTCAAACATGTGATCTAGTTATCTCCAGAGCGAGGCCATTGAGGAATGGCATCGCCAGTAATTTTCCACTTTATTAGAGCGATTTTGCGAAACATTTCCTGAAGCCCAGCAAACAAGAGCAATACATATATAAGCAAAGTTTGCAAAAACGGGGAACAAGTTCACTCAACACTACATTTCATAGGCCATTTCGCTGCCAAAAATTGCATCAAGCTGGATGAATATCAAAAGATGTTCCGCAAACGTTCTAATCGGGTACTCCAGTAGAAGTCCAATAAATTCTCATTTCCATATATATTTTAGGTATTGGAATAGAAAAGGTACAGAGGTCACAGAGGTCACACATGCTTTGAAATGTGCAAACAAAGAAAGCTACATGCTAAGGATAGAAGAAATATTTGCGTCTAGGATATAATAAACACAAATTCTACATCTGGAGAAAGACTCCCTGTCCCGCTAGAGGGCCAATAGCCAATTGCCATATAATCTTAAAAAAGATATATACCGTTTAAGTGGACAGAAATTTAAAAAATAAGTAGTCTTCCAACCTGGTGGTAAATCTATTTTTCTCTTTTTTTTTTTGGTGAAAAAAAAAGTTTAAATCTAATGAATCGTTTGTGGAAAAATTATAAATGGGGTTTCAAAACAAAAAGTGTCACATACCAGAAATATGAAAAGGTAAATAGGGGAAAAAAAGACAAAGGAAATATAATAAAGGTGATGAGTAAGGGTGGGTGTGGGTCCCCCTAAGCCACTATGTCATGACTGTAAAAAATGTGAGCGAAAATGAGGGTACCTAAAGTGGACTTCCAATGTTCCAGAAAAGTGAGATTTAGTTTAAATAACTTGCAGAGGTAGTGCCGGAAAGTGGTCATGTCGTGCTTCAGCCGAGTGATTGTGGATCATTCTTGTGATATTATTGAAACCTTCATTCGTGTTGAAAATAGCAATCCTTATGATTCAGGTGCAAGGCGCTTTAAAATGGATAATAATTTAAAATAACAATACATACTATTCTTTCAATTATATTAAGTCCCTCTTAAAACCTCCTGTATTTCATAAGATGGTACATAAAACTAGTTTAATGGTAAATAACCATGACCCTAAGTTAAACCGCAGCGCTACCATAGCAACACATATAAATGAGATACAAAGGCCTAATGCCAAGTGTTTTTCGCATTCAGCGCATGCGCAAATGCAGAAGGTATTAAGAGGTCATGGTGAACTCAAAGTTAAATGAATTACATCAAAATATCACAATCTGCTTTTCACAAAAGGTTCAAATGATTTGGTTTTATATCATATTTATCATACTAGAATATATTCTTTCTAGAGACATTGGAAGCTCTAAATGTGTTTCAACGATTCATCTAAAACTGAGGTATTTGTTTAATATTTCATTTTTACGCGTCAAGATTAAAGAAGTTTGAGGACTTTGACTGGAATATCCCCTACTCAGTGAATGCTTTGATAAATATATAAGATGACCATATTCCACCGACCAAGGCCTGCAGAATAAGAAAGTGGATTCAAAAAGCAATCATGCCAGGATAATACCCCAATGAAGGGCTGTCAAACGCGGGAAGCGCTCCTTTCTGGGCACCTCATTGGAACGCCACCTAGCGAGCTAGAGCGCCATCTATTGACTCCAGGAAGTGCCCACTGAGGATGAGTAGCGACATCTTGTGGCGGTCAAGAAAGTGAATGTAGAGCGCTTCTGGCAAGTGACATCCTTCGATCCCTATAAGTTATCCCGTCATAATTGGGATGCATGCAAGTCACCCAGCATTATAATAACCACCAATAGTAGATTATATCAATTATTTCATAAATAAATCCAATCCAAATTCATTAGTAAAAAGCTCTATGATAATTATAATATATTGAGCAGAAAATAAAATATTATCCCTACACATAAAGGATATTTTTGTTATCTAATGAAACTAATTCCTAACAACAGATTAATAATAAATGTGTGCTGGTGGATTGACCAATCCGGTTATAGGTTAATGGAAACCCACATAGAGGTTGGCATAGTATACTGTACCTCTCTCATATCGGGGAGAGAAACCTGGTGGTGAAGAATAGCATCAAAGATTTAGACACACACATTCACAGTATTACAAAACAATAACAAACATGACTCATTGGTGGCATCCAAAATAACACCATATTCAGATAATAATAGGAATCATAATTGTAGATCTACTATATGCAGATAGGTTTACAAGGTGTTATAATACAAATGTACTCGTGCACAAGACAAAACTGGCAATAATTTGAAGGTTGTGATGCAATATGACACTTATGAATGTAGAATTCATTTCACTGGGCTATTTGGACAACACTGTGTTATGCCGCTAGATGTATCCCACAAAACATTTACTTACATTCTGGATTAACACGGCTTGTTATTTTAAAATCTGATTGACAAAATGAAAATAACAATCAAATTTCCTTGCATTGATTTTGAGTGCCACCAAGAACAGTATTTCTAATTTCATACATGAGACGTTAAGAATAATTCCAGGAATTTGAATTAACAATTACTCAGTCAATTAGACATTGATATTATGCATAATGAAGAATCTCAGAGTTCCTACATAGAAAACTTGTTAGAAAAAGTCATCAGCTATAGAAATATATCTGAAATTACATGACTAATCTTCAATACTACAATGCGCGCTTGCTAAACGCAAATACTGCAGTAAGAGTTATTATTGTTTAGAATTATAATCATTATAGCAATTTAATTTATTCAGATGATAATTACATCTTAATTAAACAAATATTGCAAGCCACCCTTAATGTAACATTAGTATATACAACACAGATTATGTGGTTATATTCAGGTATAATTAAAGTAGTCCTTAACAAAATATCAATCAAATGGTTTAAGGAACTTAATAGTGGGCAATTTAAAGGCGTGGGGTTTAGGATAAAGATAAACAGAATATATTTAACCATCACCAATTTAATATGAGGCTTAATGTACTATTATTATAAAATAAAGTGTGGGTTAATATATAGTAAGGCTGTTTTTTTTTCATATATTTACTCAGCGATTAGTCCTTGACCCACTCTATTCAAAGGCTTATTGTGTTACAAAGAAAATGAGAGCAGCGCAAACATCCATTAAATATATAACAGGTAAAATATTTCTACAGAGAAAAAGGGCAAGCGCAAGATGCAGTCACATTATAAATTTCAATGTAATAAGGACTTTACAGAATAGACAACAAATCACGGGGGACAATGTAAAAACAGGATTCTTGGGGCCAGAGGGACATTGGAATGCATGGTCCTGGGCTGCTTGAGTTGTGAAGTTGTTGTAGCAAGGAAAACACGAATCCAGCAACACTTACTACGGAAAGGCATCATTTCCTGGATAGCGCCCCCTTGTGCTTAAAAAAGAGAAAACACACACAGTTAGCTGAAAGTACGAACACTTGGCCCACGAAGTGATACAGAGAACACCAAACGCTCTCTTATACTGTATTATCATAGTCATTTAATAATCATTTGAGATTCAGTTAACTTCTTTCTCTTTGATAAAAAAACAGTCTTTTTAAAAATAGTTTGAAGCTCAAATGCTTGCAGTAACGCTTTTGGGTAGTCTGTATCACTTGACACTTATACTTGAAAGAGCAAAGCAAAATGGGGAATACAATGCCATGCGCTATAAAACAAGGCATGCGCAGTTAGTTATATGTCCTATGGGACAGTCACTTTGATGGAAGAAAACGTACATCATTAGAGCTGAGAGTTTAAAGCATGCATTTACTGAATATCACTGACGGGGGTGCATCTGTGCCGTTAGTCTGCTATAAGTCTGTATAGAATACTCATGCATAATGTAGGACCCTTAATATTTTGTATATTTCCCATCTGTGCCGTGAACATTTTAATTAGGAATCAATATGAGCGTTTTCTCTGTTTGATAAAGATGCATCTTCTCATTGACAAATTAAAAAAATTAATAAATATATTGAATATACTTTCGTCTTGTGTTTATGTCCCGCAAAAATATAGCCAGGATATCTTTGTCAGTTAAGTTTTAACTCCACAAAAAATATGTTTATCCTTCATATCTCTTGCTCGTGAAGTTCTTCATATTGCCAAAGGGGAGTTATTCATGCTTGATGTAGTTTAAAGATAAATATACTTGAGATACAGTAGTGGGATATTTATGACCACAAAATATAGCTCATGTTGAACAGTACAGTAAGGTCTACCAGTAATCCGAATTGATTATTTATCCTAAATGTACACTCTGCTTAATTCAGAAAACAAACCTTAACATTAAATTGAATTGTGAATTAGTTAACCTAGTTCATATGATCAAAATGAAAGGTTTTCTCATATCTTATGGTACAATATTTTCTACTACTGTATGGAAATTACTCTATTCTACTGTTCTCCCCTGAAACCATTTACCGACTGCTTTTTGAGAGTCTCTATCACATTTGTTTCCTTCGCCTGTATACATTAATGCCTACTCATACTCTGTGATGCGTTTCTCCCTTTTGATCTGCCTCAACTGATTGAATAAATTCAAGATCATTTGAATTTAGGTCTTTCATTATTCGGTTGACTCGCTTCTTTTTGCTGGCTCCTTTTTTAATGTGCCTAGAGAGCTTTATTTTGTAGTCAAGTGACTGTCTACCTTGAGAATATCACTGACCACAAGCACGATACCAAACCATACACCAAGCAAACACAGTGGCGTATCCAATAAGTCTTTGTGGTTATACGGTCATATTAAACTTCTAACTGAAGTGACTTGGGTTCTACCAAAAATATCATTGATAGCATTGTTTGGGAAATAATTTGGATACACAACTGATGGGGACATAGGTAAGAGTATCACACACATATATATATATATATAGAGAGAGAGAATATTAGTGTTGAATGTTGTTCCAAAGCCAAATGAGGCATGCCCACTTTATATAAAATAGAAAGACAAACAATTAAAGCTTTGGCACAGTGATAAAGAACATTGTCAAATGTAATTAGAGTAGAGACTGTAAGGGATTAACCTGTATGGAATCGGATGCCCCCTTCCATAGACAAACAGCAGCAGAAAACCATAATATAGTCATTCAATTTTGATATAATTTTAAAACACTCGATAAAAAAGTTAATGATATGCTTGTTCATTATGTATTGTCATGTTTAATCTGCTTCATTTCAGTATTTGTGGGTCTAGTTGACTATCTTTATCAATGGTCTTCATATGTTTATCTATTGGTATATTTTCAGTAAAAATGGCTTGCTAACATAATGATTAATGAATCAGAGTTTGTATTTGGTAGAGCTGTGAATGAAGAATATTTTGGCGCATATAGTTCAGCGATGTGTTGCCACGAGTAACCATCATGAGGAGCTACTTTCAGCTGGTTATATGTCTGAAATGTGATAAGAAGTATCAGGTAAAAGTAACAAGCGCCACAGCTAGCAGCGACCTTCACCTTGTGCGCAGCGCCTCGTTTTCATTTAACAGGTGGCGCGCGCATATTGTCTAGGCGAGAGCGACGCCTAGTGGTGACACACACTCATGCGTGGCACTGTTGCAGCCTCCTTCAGACTGCAGCAATCAATGTGCTTTTTGTAACAGGGAGATTGTCTATCTAACAGACCCAGCACAATATTAAACTTGTCGGGGATATTGCTAAATTCTGTCATTTAAAAATTAAACTACCAATTCAAAGCTTTGGTATGGCAGGGATAAGCTATATTATTTCTATAAAATCTATTTCTAAACCAGGATGGGCCACAATATGAAAACCAGTTTCATACCGGACATTTTCTTTTCACAATATATAATATATGGATGATTCTACATAAGGTAAACATGCACTACTACATTGTGTTGTATCTTACCATGATAGTGATTAATTCTACCATTATCAAATTTACACCATTAGTATTAGTAAACAGGTGCACTTACAACATTCAAACTGAACAAAATTGTTTGTAAAATCATCAAATAAGACCAATACTATATCTCACAAGTGAATGTAAAAATGTCAAAAAAAATTCCACAATATCAAAAAACCGTTTAAATGAGTATATAAAGATAAAAATATATATATATAATTTGATTGAGTTAGAAATGCCAAGTCGTAAACAAATCGAGTTTTATCAACAGAAAACAAAAAAAATAAAGTTCTTATTTTTTATAATATGAAACATATTATATTAAAAACACATTACGTTTGTCTAACAGATAATATTCATAAGATTAAAGAATACCTTGTATGGTAGGTTTAGCCCTTGTCTTGTAAAAAAACTGGTTCAGACTTGACATTTGATTAAAGATATGAACAAAATATACATATCTCTAGAAACATAAATTGAAAAAAAATCAAATAAACCAGAAGCACGCAATTGATATTTCGGAATAAATTCTGGAAAATGCAATAGTCACTTTCTTTAACTATACATTTGTGAATTGTGATTCAAATAATTTTTACAAGATTTTGTGATATTTACTATTTTTGTGTTACTCTTTATTTGCATGGTTGTGGTGATTCTAATATATTTTTGTGTTATGGTGATCAGGAACTGTATAATACAAAGCTATTTTGGTAACTAATTTGCAAATTCTATTGTCAGTGAACTCATATGCTTCAAGCCAAAACACATTCAGCTCCAAACAGCAAAGTATCTAGATATGTAGTTAACAAACAAGATATTCAAAAATGGGTACTGAAATGTGCAGAAACAGAATCTTTGTTTGTGCTTAAGATGCATATGGAAAAGATGTTTCAAATATGAAACGAAGAAATTCCATCGAAATAGTTGTTAAAGCAATAATTTTAAAAGAGAGTCAATGCAATTTTGAAAATAGTAATAATTTGGTATGCGTGTCGTCAGTAAACCAAAAGTAACCAACTCAGGCGTAAACCTACCTATTCGATTAAGTTTGTGGTCAAGCGCACCTGGGTGGTTGTGTTTGATGGCGTTCATCCGCCGATTCTGTAGTCCCCCGGCCCCTGTAGGGGGGCCCATCTTCTTGGGTCGAACGGCTTCAACCGGAAGTACACGCCGTCGCTTCTTGGGCAGTTTGGCTCTTGCTTGCGTATGTGAGTAGAACAATGCAAAATTGCTGACTATAACAGGCACGGGAAGGGCAATGGTTAGTACACCAGTGAGAGCACAGAGGGCGCCCACACACATGCCAACGTAAGTCTTGGGGGCCATGTCTCCATACCCTACTGTGGTCATTGTCACTATGGCCCACCATAAACCCACAGGAATACTATTGAAGTCATTGTCTGGGTTGTATTGTATCCTCTCGGCATAGTAGATGAGGGCAGCGAATATGACAATACCCAAAATGAGAAAGAATATCAGAAGACTCAGCTCATGGGCGCTGGCCTTAAATGTGTGGATAAGAATTTTCAAGCCGGGAGAGTGCCGCGTCAACTTGAACAGTCGCATGATTCGGATGATACTGAAGAACTCTAGTATGTCATTCTCCTTCCGAAGCTTTGTCAATAAGAAATCCAGGTAGAATGAGAATGTTGCTACAAAGTCTATGATGTTCACAGGTGCTTTGATAAATTCCATCTTGTTAGGACTAACTATAAATCTTATTATTATCTCAAAGGTAAACCAGGCGTTGCATGCGCATTCTATATAGAAAAAGGCATCATGGGGTTCCGTTCTCTTTTTCTCTAAAGTCCATGTTGTACCATTGCCTATTCCTGTTGGCATGGTCAAATTCTTTATCACAGGTACCCGCATATTCGGGTGAGTTTTTAGACAGAACGACAGTATGGAGACTATTATAAAAAACACCGACACCACCGCCACAATCTGAAAAGGAAACAGAGAAGTGTATGAGACATTTTCAAACAGATAAATCTATACAGATAATTATGCACAATTCTGTAAAACAAAATGTTCTATAGAGATTGAAAATGCTTGCCCCAGAAGCAAAGTCAAACTATAGCTTGTGCTGAAGGTTGCAAGAGAAATATATCTAAACATTGGGGATGGGGTTGAGGGTGATTATTGAAGGATATAATCTTGTTAGATTGGTGCATTTATAGAGAAGAAAATCGCCTCTTTTTGAGAAAAAAACCGTTTGATTTTATTATGCAATGGTTCACTGGGTTAGTTCCTCTAAAACCATAAGATTATATTCAAACAGATGCAGTTATGCTCTTTGAATTTGAACCAGATTTTTATTAAATTTACATGATCAAAAATATATTCTCAAGTTCATCTAATATGTTTTTTTTAATATTCCGACAATCATCAGTTGTATTGACGTACACACTGACCGTCCCAACTTTAAATATGCCAATTTGTAATGTGTAAATACGGCATTTCTCATATTGCATAAGATCATTATATATATATATATATATATATATATATATATATATATATATATATATATATATATATATATATATATATATATATATATATATATATATATATATATATATATAGCAATATGAGAAATGCCGTATTTACACATTACAAATATTGAACAACAACTTAAAGACTGCTGTACGGAATCAATTTTAACATTGAACAGCATGGTGTAACAGAAACGAGGATGTACTAAATTTTAACAGTGAGCAGCATACGGTGACAAACAAGTACTGACAAACCCACATGCAACCATTCACACGTGTGTCGTTTTACATGTTGTGTATTTGGATTCTCGTCGCTCGCCTCCGGATATATAATTTGTCTCTGCATTTAAAACCATTTATATCAATTAGTTGAAATTACACAATGCGCTTGGATAATGTACTTGTCAGGTTTGCAAAGGACTAATTAAATGTGCATAATGCAAGAATGCTTAACACTGACTGCGATATCTAATGTGAAAACTCTTGCAAAAGTGTTATGAAAACAGCCGCACAAGACCTGCCTGCTCAGCATCGGGATGCAACCAGCACAGGTGTAGTCACGGCAACATTATACACGCTGTTGTCTTGTTGCTATGGTAACGCCAACTTGTCACCTCACCACAACACAACAGATTCTGCTTTCACTGTCACCAAACTGGTGCAGGCCAAGTGCCTATTGCCTATACATCCACTGCAATAAATGCCTTAAAATGTGTTTCCCTTCTATAAGGTATCAATTCTTTGATAAGCCTGAATGTGAACCTTAATGAACCCTTATTTCGCCTTATTCGAATTGTTCAAGAATTACAGTTTGTGTATTATCATAACATATTATAATAGCTTTTAATTCTGTCCTACCTTCTTGTATCAGAATATTTATTGGTCCCATATTCGTTTTTTTTAAATTTCTTGTATTAACATTAAATGTCGTGAATGTAATGTACAAGGCCCTTACATATTCCATGAGTTAATGTTGTGCCCGCAATACTTTCACCCTTTTCCAGTTTTTGCCACTTGGCTATTTCATGCTGCTGCTGCCATCAATAAATGCCTACTAAATCTTGTATACAGGAATATTGTATACACAGCAATGATACAGGTGTGGCAGAGAATAACAAGCAAACCACAACTTATAAGTAATAACCGGTCTCACCTGTCTTATTCAAAGGACTTGGCATAAAATTCCCATTTTCACTTTTGCTAAATCAAGAACAACACATCTTTTGGAGCCAATTTGGAAGATTTCTCTTTTTGACTGAGAAATTGAAAGGTGATTATGCAACCTATGAAACGCTATGAATAATATCTGCCTGATATCAACGCTATATCCATTTTTTATCATTATTATTACTTATATGACACATAATTGATTGTAGAAATCGCTTCCATATCCTTTGGCCCAAAAGTAAAGGTCACTGGCTGTGAAATAACTTGAATGAGAATGAAGCTGCAATTCCCATGATAATAACAACCTGTTATTCCCATAAAGGCACTAATAAACCCAACAATTAATTGTCAAACCAGAAACTGTTTATTTTGGTTGGAGATGAATGTTCTGGGGGCCTTGGGCAACCGCCATATCTGCCAACGAATCGAGAGACCAATATTGACCTAATACTCGGCGCTACATTAGTTCTTAAATGTTGCTATGAACAAACCGCAAACCTCATAATGAATAGCGATAAACAGATCGCACCAATCTGTGAGTTAACCCAAATGAAACAACCACAATCTTGCATAGATATGTGTAAAACTAACACTACTCATAAAGCGGTCCCTATTCATTTTGTTTGCAAGAGGGTTTGCAGTCAGTTGTTCATATCTATTCTAAAATGTTATTTTGATTCTTTTTCCATCCTGATGCCAACTATCTGTTATGACGTAATTCCTAATTACTAGTTGGTGAGTGAGTTAAAATGTATTTCCTTCCCCCATCACATTATAGATGTAGTCCATCACTCTACTATATACATCTGTTTTGTCTGATTATTATAGAATTATTCCGTGCAAACTGACTAGGTTTATCATAAACAAGTGGGCGATAATGAAGTCTATGATTTTTCAAAACCATGTGATCTGGAGACATATTAATTGTATTATTTTGGAAAGATTCAACCAATATTTGTATCATTAAATAGACGTCATTAAGTAGTCGTTTTTTATACTCATCAGTAAATTGCATTGGGGTTTCCCACGTGATACAGAAATTAATCAATCTCCTAATATTGTAAATCTTGTATACTATCTCTATACATGGATATGTCATAAATAATATATGGTCTATTATTAATCTGTCATTTTTGGAATGTCTGCTAAGTATGCTTGCACTTTTCTGTGCCAAGAATCTTGCATGACTCTACATGTGATTTGACAAATGTTTGGAATCAGTAAATAGGGTACATGCATATATGCGTATATTTCAGTTTAGAAAGCCAAACACAGTTTCAAGACAGTAACCCATGAGAGATGGACAGCTTCATATCATTATTTCGAAAAGTATTTAGAGATATTCCAGTCTTCTTCAGAGTATTCATGAACCACAAACACCAGATTGTCAATTCTTTACACGTTGTTCAGAAAGAAAGTTTCAATGGAGGCCATGTTTATCCAATCTTCTGCACGAATGTCTGTCTCTTCAAAACGAAACGGTACACACTGTAAGTACAGCGCTGTGTTTGTATATGCGCCGGTATATGTGGAAGGGGAGAGCTTTCTGTTCCCTCCAGAACCACCACCAAACACGGCCACAGAATGCCAGTCCCCAGTTTGTATGCTCAATGGACGCCTGGATCGTGTAAGGAACCAAAGTATTCTGACCGGGCTCCTGTGTGCGACTAGAATTTGCTAGCCCGACGCTCAATTCACAAAGTCCTCTTTTTGCTGTCTTGCCATTTTTCTTTCTTTTTTAATTTTTTTTTTTAAATTTTTGTGTACACAGTCGGAGAATAGCTTGTCCTTTTCTCGTCCATCAGATGGAAGTCAAATCAAGACAAAATTATTAAGGTCAAGATTACATTTTCCAAACCAACCTTACCCAATACCGTAAATCACTCGACTTGGTTTGGAAAATGTAATCTTGACCTTAATAATTTTGCCTCGATTTGACTTCCATCTGATGGACAAGAAAATCATAAGCTTTTCTCCTCCTGTGTAGACAAAACATTTAAAAGCTTTATACAAAAAGAACCACATTGAATTCAATCGTGACCAGCTTAGGACATTTCATAATATGTGTGGCAGCACCAATCAATTGCTCATGGTGTTTGAAGAGAGTTAATATCATTTGAGGTCAACGCTATTCAGTATGTCAACTCAAACACCCAGAGTGAGGTCATATTTGTCGAGTGACGTCAACGGTTTTGAGTGATGTCATATTTAGAGATAGAGGTCATACTCTGTCAGTGAGATCATACTCGCCAAGTACAAGAGGTCACGTCTTGCGCATAATTCATCCCGCTGGTGGATTTGACTGTACCCGCCTCTATGATGTAAAGGCTGCATGGTAAGAGAGTGATCTGAAGCTGGGGTGTTCAATGAAACAGCCGGGTCAGAGGTGGAGCCACAGTCGAGACGTGAGCAATGCATGCTGGGAAATGAGTCCGGGTTGAATCAATAGGTCCTTGTCATGGGGCCCACGTGTTTGGCTCTTGATTATGACTGACATATTAGGCTACACCGAGAGCGAGGCGCGGACACCGGGCTTAATCTATAGCTGTTTGGCACAACATAAACTCTGCCATACCATTTACGTTACCATAATATTTAATCTACCACGTCATCCATTCTGCCCTACGATCCCCGGCGATTACATTAACTTTGACATGATGTAATACTCTATCATTATGGCAGAATTGGCATACCATTGACTCTGGCATAGACCCCAGAAATGGCGTAAACTATCTACCCAGAGCAGATATATAAGTGACTGCAGACCATACCATTGAATTCTAAGTATTTCCAATACTAAGCACCACCTAGCGGCTGATGGTGAGACATACTTTTCACACCAATGCAATAAGACGTCACCATGACTACATGACCCATTGCATCTACTCTCAGTGACTTTGTCCATGATGCATTTGATAGGAAATTATAATTATTTGCCATTAATGAGAATTGCATGAAATAGATGACACTGATAAATACCAGTGATAGATTAAATCATTCACCCAAACATCCTGTAATTTGTATGGACATTGTATAAAGTCAACGCTTTGTAAAATGTACAATCATTGAATTAATATCCACCTGTTAATGTCAAAGCCAAAGCACAAGTCAACACTATGTAAACTGAACAATGAATAAAAAAACAACTCATTATATTCTATGTTTCACGGTATTTACAGCTTGCTACATAATTAATTATTAATAATTGAAAAAAATACAATTGGATATCGGTTATCACAATTTCTTGAATCTTTCCTGTATAATACCCAGCAAATTAAAACGTGTCTCAACATTGGATATTATTTGAATACTTGTTTTCAAGCTAAACCGCATCTAAAAAATAAAAGGCAATTGACAAACTATCACAGCAGAAGGGATATCATTACATCAAAGTAATGACAGAGAAAAATACTAATGCATATATATTAGGAAAAAAACATTTCATTCTCTACTCAAATTTTGAAAACAAAAATAAATTTTGAAAAATGATTAGAAACAATTGAAATAGTGCATTTTTCTCGTAGTCTCATCCTATATCTCTCTCTCTCTCTCTATTATCATCATACTCAGAAGCCTGTCATTGATCTGTGTATGCTTGAATCTCACTGAAGTTCTAGCATTCCTATAGTAGGGCTTCTATTATGCAATCTTGTATGTAACACTGTGGCAGAAACAGATGCGAATAGCTCTGAATTGCTAGTTACCAATATCACTTTATGGTTCACACTCTTGCGTAAGAAGTAAGCTTCGTGCAAATGTCAAATGTCACATGTGTGGATCTATTCACAAAGTGACTAATAAAATGACTTTAATTCCTTTCTTTTTTTCCCCATTCACAAAAGATCACAAAATATTGCAATGTACAAGATTTCTGAAGATCAATACCGACATAATAAGAGGAGAGACCAGTATAATAATGGGAAGATGGGTTATACATGTTATTTGTGACATTATGAGTAGAGTTGATAGAAATCAAATGGACAGCGCTGGGAACATGTCTGCCACGAAAGTGTCTGCAAATATACCCAGCGAATTTGTTCCGCTGGTTTGGGTATTACCCATCAGAAGAGTGTTAGCCCGATAGTTCACGATAACAGCTGGATGACATCTGACATTATTACTCTTACATAACAGCTTATGATATGATGACAAGATATTGTTATTTTTTATATAAACTGAAACATAGATGGCCAAATATATGTAAATAATGGATTACTTATAACCTTTTTGTAATGATAGTTTGAGTCTACTACACACAATGATACATATATTAGTATCATACAGAAGATGTATTTGTACACACATACAGCATTTTATATGGCAAAAAATATGACATATGCGCTTTAACATTTACGGTTGCCATTGGTTTGTCTTGAGATATTTGCCAAACACAGAGTATCAAATATTAACATATATCGCATGTAACTCTCTGGAATGGTGTTGTAAAGAAAATGTATCGTCAGTATCTAATGATGCACATATTACAGATTCACAGTTTCTATAAATATATCATTACTGGTAGATAAACCTCGTTTTGATATTGTATTGGCGTTTAAGTATTTTTATCCGCGAAGCGATTTTGGATCATAATAATTAGCTGTGATTTACATGTTTTCTTGGCAAGTAGAACTGCGCTTTCCCATTTATAAATTATTGCTACCACTTAACATTTTATGAGTGTCATTATTCAGGTCAATATTCAAACAATTAAACCTTAACATCCGGTGCTTTTTATCTAATTTTATATTTAACAAATAATCATCTGTTTGAAATCAAACTGGTTTATGCACTATAAATACATATTGTATTTATAAATACAATACCAATGCAAATGTCATATTCTCACCATTGATAGTTTAATTTTGTTTAACCAAATGTAATTAATTGACTCTATTAAGTTGAATAGTATCCCACTATTTGTTCCTAATGTAATTAAATTTACAATAGTTTAAAATAATATTCTCTTGTTCAGAATTGTAAATGTATGCTATATATGCACTAGAGTTAATTAGATTCTGCATCATACGTCTACTAGCTACCTGTAGGTTTATATCCAATTCTGGGAAATATGTAACACAAATATTGCTAACCTGATATTATTAGTACACTTTGGCAAATCAATAATATCCACCTACTGAATAAATTACTTGAACATCTTGTAGAAATATATACCTATTGCAATTTAATATTCCTCCCCAGTACATCTCCATATAAAGTTCTCAAGATTCCAACAACATTATGATTTTGCCTAGCGGGTGAAGGGTTTCAGCACCTAAATCTTTTCTTTCCATTCCACGTTGACGTGGTCACTGTAAAATCATTGATGCAAATATACCAAAGGTACTACTCGCTGGAACCTAAGCACCTCGGACAACTCCTTAATATAAGGGCCAGTAAAAGTACTTGATATACTAGTATATCTATCAGAGGATTGATGGCATAGGAATGCTTCACAGCGCCACCTACCGGGGTTGTCACCTGTCTTTGCACACCACTCCAGATCTCTCACTGGGCGATTAACGACGATGTAAACAAATGAGGCAGCCATGTTGAATGTGTTGTTATATCACCGATCTAAATAGCCGTAGTCCTAAACCATGTCTGTCTGGAAGACAAGGCCCAATGTTCTATTTAGTCAGCGGTTGTTTGGATTTCCAAACCATCTTTGGTACACTGTGGGACATTAGCGTGGCTTAGTGTCATGAGCATGTGGTCATCGTGGAATGATAATAAAGTCCACAGGGTGTCCAGAAAGGTAGCGTCCACAGGGTGTCCAGAAAGGGAGCGTCCACAGGGTGTCTAGAAAGGTAGCGTGAGATGGAGGAAGAAGGGGCGTGGGGACTGATTCACTGCGCTATCAACACCTACTCAAGCCTACATATGTCCATTTATCTGGCAAAGCTCATCTGAAAGTCATTCTTGATTTTGCACAAATTGCCAATTTATGGATATTCCATTAAGACACAGATAGAAATATCATATTCTGTTCGGATGGAACTGGTTCCAATGAAAGGTTGTTCATTGATAATGAGTGTCTAGAGAATCAGATGGCATCTCGCCTGTCTTCAGATATTCACGTGACTCTTCGTGACGTCAATCATCAACACATACTGGTGTCACATTTTCTTCAGTCAGAAATGTAAGTCAATGAATTTATTATAGTTTTTTGTGGGAGAAATATAAGCTCACAATTAAACATGCTTGTCATGAACAGTCAACCTTTGTACACTTCATAAACCGTTTTGTCTTCTTGCCAAATATGTCACAGGCTCGGTGAACCGACCACAAAAGGTTAATCTGGGTGCCTTGATGTTGCTCCAGAGTAGACAAATAGACACCACCTTATTAGCGCATGCCTTTATGACCACATTGATCAAAATAGAACAGTAAAATGATTAAGTGAATAAAAAATAAATGCTTTGATGTTTAAGATCTGTAATCTTCACACTATTCGCCTTGTAAAGAGAAAAGCAAATTCAAATTCATATGGTCTGAGTAAATGGAATGCTATGCATAACTGAGAAAGAAGTTCTAATCAATTTGAAAATTGTTTTTATCCTGAATAAAATCGGAAATATTCGCTATCCAAGCGCTTAGGTTACCCACTGTCCATGAGTAAGCTCATCCAAAATTCTCACAACATTATAGCTGCTGTGCAATATGCTCTATATGATATCTGATGAGAATGATTCCACCATGAAGATTTATGAGTTCCATTTTGACCACGTCTATTTGCATGTAGTGCATTTTGAAATGATAAATCTCCCATTGAGTCCCCCCATAAGCTACAAACATGTTTTCGGTGCACTAGACAGAACCCGGATAATCACGAACACTGAGGCACTTATGGGTTTTGCTTAAGTTGATATTGATACAAACAAGTAGGCGTTTTATGGCAAAGGCTCGTCATGATAGATATAAATTTGGAGAAGGGCCGTTTTTTACACTGATGGCATTGGAAGGCTGTAGATGTGATCGCAAAACAAGGAATCATGCTATACAAGGAAGCCTGGTAACATGACTGTGCTTGTTTGTCATGCCATGGTTATCTGATCTATTCCTGGAAACACAGCGGAGGATGCAGGTGCCACAAGAGAAATGGTGGCAAATGAGCCATACACCAGACTGGCCTCCTGCCACTGCCAACACTTGCCCATGGGGACAACTGAGTCGTGGGCCACCGTGTTGTATTTAAGGAGTTATGAGCTTTGCCGCATGGGCAATTAAGAAACTGTCCCTTTTCTCCACAGCTATTCAGTGTCAGCTGTGGTTTATGGGGACCTATGGAATATTCCACAGACATTTGTTTGCTACCGACAGTGTATTGCACATATATGGTATCGCATATCGCACATGTATAAAAATGTATTGAAGATGTATAAAAGGGTATTGAAAAACGTTTAAAATGCTTTTCAAAAATGTTTAAAGCGGTATTGAGAAACGCTAATGTGGCAAAGGATGGGTCGTCAAAGACGGTCGCCACATGTTATATTCTTTGCACACAGCAGCTTGCAGCTGGTGAAAGTTTCCTGGATCAATCCACACAATGCACAAGATAACAATAAGCAGCTAATATGCTCCACCATTCACCAACACAGCACCACATGCACACGTATTGTGCGCTACCAGCAGGTCATGACCAGAATACATGAGCTTAACTCTTGACCACCTCGCAGCCATATTGCTCCACCAGGAATTGCTCTCACAGAATACCAATATAATACATATAAGTCTCGCTCATATGAATGTCCATGCTCTATAACAGGGATTGGTGCCAATAAAAGTGTATAAATCTATACATCTAGTGTTATTATATTAACCTCTTCACTTCTATGTAAGTTGGAAATCCGAAAATCGATAACCAAGGTAGACAGGAAATATCAATATCCTGCAGTTGGGTAACACCATAATATCATGAAAAGTTATCATTTTGTACGCCATACTATGACCATTAAGATTGACACTTTGGAGGGCTATTGCCTATCAAGCATTAGCAAATGTGCCATGATACCTGGAATGATTGACACCAAGCAGGAGCAGTACTGAGTTGATGATTGACACCACCAAGGATCAGCACTGGGTCATGTTGGACACTGCCAAGGATCAGCACTGGGTCATGTTGGACACTGCCAAGGATCAGCACTGGGTCATGTTGGACACTGCCAAGGATCAGCACTGGGCAATAATTGATACCATCAAGAATTAGCACTGGATCTTTACTGACATTAAGGATCATCTCTGGATCATGATTGATACCACCAATGATCAGCACTGAATGATGTCTGACACCACCAAGGATCAGCACGGGGTCATGATTGACACCACCCAGGATCAGCACCGGGTCATGATTGACACCACCCAGGATCAGCACCGGGTCATGATTGACACCAATAAGGATCAGCACCGGGTCATGATTGACACCAATAAGGATCAGCACCGGGTCATGATTGACACCAATAAGGATCAGCACCGGGTCATGATTGACACCACCCAGGATCAGCACCGGGTCATGATTGACACCAATAAGGATCAGCACCGGGTCATGATTGACACCAATAAGGATCAGCACCGGGTCATGATTGACACCAATAAGGATCAGCACTGGGTCATGATTGACACCAATAAGGATCAGCACCGGGTCATGATTGACACCAATAAGGATCAGCACTGGGTCATGATTGACACCAATAAGGATCAGCACTGGGTCATGATTGACTCCACAAAGGATCAGCACTGGACCGTAACTTGATGACACTAAGTAGAAGTAATGACTATGATTTGACACCACTGAGGATCAGTACTGAACCTTGATTGACACCAAGGATCAGCACTGAATCAATGATTGACACCACCAAGTATCAACACTAGGCCATGCTTGACATGACCACGGATCAGCACTGGAGCATGCCCTAAATAAAGTGGATGACCAAAATGTAATAATTTTTCTCTTTTTCTTCAGACTTAACAAATCATTGCAGTGGCACTATTTTGATTAGGTCTGAGGCAGTTTACTTTTGGTTTGAAATATACAGTTGGATCAGTACACGCCTGACCTCATACAGCGGGCCACCATGGAAATGACCTGTCAGCTTTGCAGTGGCTGGAGATGGCACAACATAACCGCCCTGACATTGATGGACTGATGTCATTTTCTGCTGCCCATTCTGTGAGTGTAATGGTCATGTAAAACCCTCCGAGTGTGTCTCACCCTGTAATTTGGCCGTAGCGTAACAAACAATAATGGCTACCAGTTTAGTCTCGCAGTGACAAAGTCTCGTGGAGAAGAACGAACGTGTCCAAGTTCGATCAATGAACCACTTGCATGTTAGTCCTGAGAACAAACGCAGGCAAAAGCCAGGTCTGGACACTGTGGGGGTCACGGAGTGGACGAGTTTCACGGGGCCATATGGGCAAGCTAAATGTGGGCCAGTGGCTTGAAGTTAACCCCTGACCCTACCAGCTAGCCATTTGCGGCCTATCAGTCAATTACCACTTCAGTTGTGATCGTTGAAATCAAATTATATACCCCCCAAATCCCCTAAGAGGGCCACCCCCTCTGCATTTGTCCCCAGAGCTACTCATATCTGCAGCCTTATGGAGGAGATCAATAAGACCAGGACTGCCAACTAGCAGCCGACTGCCATGACAGCGGAAACCAAAAGGATGGGTGGTGTCCTTCACTTCCGGTTGACATAAGACGGAACTTGCCGCCAGCTACGGAATCGGTGAGATCAAAGGCATGGGGAGGAGGCACTTGGAGATTGTGGAGTTATACATTCTTTGCTGTAATATGGACAAGCTTCCCTGAGGTTATGAGAAACTACAGCAATGACACCATCCCCAATCTCGGGGAAGAGTTTGGATGATGAAGATCATAATGATGATGATGTAATATAGGCTTTTGATTTTTATTTGGTTGTGATTGTATTAACGACCTTTCAAGCACTGTTTAGACTATATCAGACGGAAGCCTGCCACCAAGACTCAATGCCCCTCTCTTTTCGAAGAGTGACTATGGATCTTCTTTTGCATTGTCACATCGACATGGCTTTGGAAACCGATCATGGAGCACTGGCTGTAGTGTTAAACGTGATGTTTGGGGCAACGATAATGGACTAATACAAGATGTAAGGATGGCGCTGAATCCAGGCCGGATGACAAGCCTATAGACAGAATCCGATCTGAATCCTGGCAGTATGACAAGCTTGTAGATAGAATCCGATCTGAATCAAGAGAGTATGACAAGCCTATAGGTAGAATCCGATCTGAATCAAGATAGTATGACAAGCCTATAGATAGAATCCGATCTGAATCCAGGCAGTATGACAAGCCTATAGATAGAATCCGATCTGAATCCAGGCAGTATGACAAGCCCATAAAGAGAATCCAATCTGAATCCTGGCAGTATGACAAGCCTGTAGATAGAATCTGATCTGAATCCAGGCAGTATGACAAGCCTGTAGATAGAATCTGATCTGAATCCAGGCAGTATGACAAGCCTATAGATAGAATCCGATCTGAATCCAGGCAGTATGACAAGCCCATAAAGAGAATCCAATCTGAATCCTGGCAGTATGACAAGCCTGTAGATAGAATCTGATCTGAATCCAGGCAGTATGACAAGCCTGTAGATAGAATCCGATCTGAATCCAGGCAGTATGACAAGCCTGTAGATAGAATCTGATCTGAATCCAGGCAGTATGACAAGCCTGTAGATAGAATCTGATCTGAATCCAGGCAGTATGACAAGCCTGTAGATAGAATCCGATCTGAATCCAGGCAGTATGACAAGCCTGTAGATAGAATCCGATCTGAATCCAGGCAGTATGACAAGCCTGTAGATAGAATCTGATCTGAATCCAGGCAGTATGACAAGCCTGTAGATAGAATCTGATCTGAATCCAGGTAGTATGACAAGCCTATAAAAGGAATCTGATTTTAATCCCGGGCAGGATGACTAGCTTGTAAATAGAATCTGATCTGAATCCATGTGGTAAGACTGGCCTGTAAATAAGACCTGTAGGTGGACCTGAATCTGATATCAAGCCGAATTCATGGAATGAATAAGATAATAAGATAATATTGCACTGAATATACAGCGGTTGTGGGAGGAACTTGCTTTAAGTCTGTGCAGCATGATCAGACAGCTTGTCACAGTGTCCCTTGACAGACCATGACGTCATCAACCCCCAACCTTGACCTCTGCTCCTGGTGCTGACCTTTGCCTGTAAGCCTCAAAGCTACCCAGTCCCTGATTGATTAGAGCCACCCATTTCAGGCACGCTGTGTGGGACGGAGCATGGTAGACAGACTGTTTACCTCCCTGCGCTGTACCAACCCTGTGAGGAATATTGGCTATCTCAGTCAACCCTGCCAGACCAACAAGTACAATGGCTAACCCGGGGCGTTCTGACAACACCACATCCTATGCTGGGATCACTTTACAATCTCCAGCTCGTGTCCACACAACAGCTGTCCACTGATATTTGCACTGCATGGTCAATGATACACTGACAATAGTTCAACGTAAGATCAAGAAATATTTTGCTGTTTTAAATATCATCCTGCATCTGATGAAGTTTCCCGCGATGCAACGGATCAAGAAGAGTATGTTAATGTATATAGTTCCTAAAAATTACAATCATATGATTAAACAGCTTTTTGATTAGTGAAACTAGTGCCACCAAACTATAAAAGGAATACGGACTGAAATCCTTTGTGAATATCGTTATACCAGTACCTCTCTGAGAATTATTGACAAACCAGTATAAATTCTCTGACATAACAGTATACAATCTCTGACACTGATTGATATACCAGTAGAAATTCTCTGACAAACATTGACATACCAGTATAAAATCTCTGACACTGATTTATCTACAAGGAGACTAAGAACACCCGACACTGAGTTTTCCTTTCTGCTTGCTTAATATCAAGAAAGCCAAATCGTAAGTGGCAGTTACGTTCCTCATGTGTGGTTACAGAAATTGGCACAAGTCTGTTTCATTACACCAATTGATTAATCGCTTTCTTAACGTACCCCTAATGGCACCACATCCTATGCTGATAAAATAATACTCTTTGTCTTTATCAGTATTTCCATATATCATTATTTTTTTTTACTTTCTCATCAATAGCAATAGAATATTCTTATGTATTGATATGTCCCTTCAGAACCCCAAAGGTCTTGGAAAGCCAAGAGGTTTCACAGACCAAAATTCCCGGATCTTGGCTTGATCATACCGCTTAATTAGCTTGTAACATGACATATTTCTGATCGGCGATAATTAGGCTATTTCATCTAAATCCATAACCTGAGATGACCAAAAGAGTGCATTCACAAATCCACATAAATGCAATCTGAAATACTCATATCAATACACTATTTATAACCTTAATTATACTAAATATATCTGTTTTAGAAATACTTTTTGAAATATTAAATAATTCTTTCCAATTCTGTTTTATATTTATTTACATGTAACAGATTGCTGTATGCCCATTCCAGTATGTTTTTAGTTCTTAATGCGTCCTGTCCTTATTGCATGATATTGGTCTTACCCTAAATGTGTGATATTGGTTTTAACCTTGTCGTTTGACAACTGTCTCAACTTTATTGTGTGACATTTGTCTCAACCTTATTGTGTGACATTTGTCTTAACCTTATTGTGTGACATTTGTCTTAACCTTATTGTGTGATATTTGTCTTAACCTTATTGTGTGATACCTGTTTTAACCTTATTGTGTGACATTTGTCTTAACCTTATTGTGTGACATTTGTCTTAACCTTATTGTGTGATACTTGTTTTAACCTTATTGTGTGACATTTGTCTTAACCTTATTGTGTGACATTTGTCTTAACCTTATTGTGTGATATTTGTCTTAACCTTATTGTGTGACATTTGTCTTAACCTTATTGTGTGACATTTGTCTTAACCTTATTGTGTGATACTTGTTTTAACCTTATTGTGTGATACTTGTTTTAACCTTATTGTGTGATAGTTGTTTTAACCTTATTGTGTGACATTTGTCTTAACCTTATTGTGTGATATTTGTCTTAACGTTATTGTGTGACATTTGTCTTAACCTTATTGTGTGACATTTGTCTTAACCTAAACGTTCAGCATTATCCCTCGCATTATCGTTTGGTGCTATTTGTCTAAGCTTATTGAGTGATACTCATCTTAACCTAGTTGTGTTATATTAATCCCAAATATTACTGCAAGCTATAAATGCAACTTATTTGTTACTCTTCTCATATATTTACACCTTGTACCCGTTTCATCTTATTAGTGTAATATTAGATGCTACATTCCTACAATTCTAGAATCTCACGTGTGTGCCAAATACTACCCAGATATCTGGCTAAATGTTCAAACATCTCTTTAAATGAGGTGTCATATTTTATATTTCTCACCTTTTATATCTCATGAACTGATGTGTCATATTATGAAGTTCTCACCTTTACCGCACCATGAACTGATACATCTTGTTCTAAATATATCCACCTTTACTGCCTCTTAAACATAAGAATCATTTTTCAGAAATAAAGAATCCCTCTGCAATAGATTATGTATGTCCTTTATCACCTGGTCTATTCATGTTACAAGTCTTAATTCTCATCAAACCCTTCTATTATTTTTACCAAAATGACTTACACTGACTGTAAATATTACATATGGAGGGCAAAAGTTCATGATGCATGACCTATATACATGACCTATATACCTCAATGTAAAGGAAGCATTTCTGATCTATCATAAATGGCCTATATATCTGCAATGTGCATATCTCCTCCATCACATGTGACCTATATTACTACAGTGAGTATATGCCATCTTTCATGCGCGACCTATATCCACCAATATGAGTATCTTTCCCTGGGGAGACAAGCTTGCAGATTGATTTTGGACCGAACCATTTCTGTGATGGAATGAGAATAGAGTTGGTGGAAAGCTCCAACGGCCTGTGTCCACAATACATTGGCCCATTCAAGCGCTCATATCTCCTGTGTCCCAACCAACAATAGTTTGTCATCGACTGGTATGGACTAGCAAGCTGTGGTTTAACACAAGTGATTGATCGGTAGAATTGCTTCTCAATGACTAGCAGACGTGGGCAACCTGCTCTCCAATCACAGCTTTAAGGATGGGACAACAGATCATTGTCGTAAATTTAACGACATCCAGTTGCTGGCCTGTTGCCCATTTTGCGTCTCCTTTAATTTATTGCATTTAATCAAAGTGCCACGTTAACTCTTTGTCTGGTTCAACTTGAGAAGATATCCCAAATTAAAGGTTGGATGACCTAAATGTACCATTAAGCCATCCTGTGAGTAGAGCTGTTTACTTTCTGTGGACAGCGAACACTGCATGCCACAACAATAGAAGGTACTTAACATTTGACGGGTCACCCTACTTGCTGCTCATTAGTATGCATACTCACGATGAGAGGGCACCCGTCTAAAGTAATGACCTCACACTTCAAAAACCAGTGCTTATAAATACAGTCTCCACCATTCTCCTCATTTTCTATAATAAATATATTTCCCACTTTATTACTTCAAGGTTCGAAGGCACGTGGAGATATTGATCCTACATGGATGAAGAGTTATTTGAAAAAGATGGCAGGGTGAGAACCTCATGAAAAGATAATGAGATATGTGCTTATTATCAGAAAATGAAAAGATGCTTCAGTGATCATGTTGTTCTCTGGAGCCAAGGACTCCCAGCAATGGAGTCAATCAACATTCTACTCACGCTCCAATGACTGCATTTTCTACAGTCTCTAATGCAACCCTATTTAATGATACATCGTGTCCATAGGCTGCGATTTTGAAACATGTTTACCTATAAATGCAGTTAGACTTCAGCTGTTGGCGGTGTAAGGACTATTTACAACTTTATGAAGCTTCATGAGGTGTATGAAATGTATGAATTAGAACAAACATTGATCAGCTTTTCCGATTACGCTGATATTAATGGATATTTATGAGTGTCAGGATAGATAGGTTTGATGCAATAACAAATTTAAAGGAATTATGCACCAATTTTGAGAATATTTTTTTAAACACCAAAGACCTTCAGGTTATGCTGATCATTGCTTTTATGTAATGTTTGAAACATTGTCTGAAAAGGCTGGCACATCGCTTTATAAATTATCATTTAAATCTTTTCCCAATACCGACTTGAGCATATGATAATTTCAGCCAATCGAAATGCATATTATATATTGAATTTATTTATTTATTGAATTTGTAACTCATCCTATATCTCTTGTTAAACTTCAATGCATCATTGAATATAACACACATTCAATCTATATATCACAAATATCTATAGATCACGTGAGAGTAAAAACAGAAGATGAAATATCAATTAATAGTGAACTAGTCCTATGATATTTAAACACATTATACAGTATATATAAATTCTAATGTTAATTTTCAAACTCTTTGTTTTATGTGTAATATGACCGATTTTTCAAGAGAATCTGTAAAGAAAATGTTCTGGTGTGTTTTTGATAGTCTTTATCGCCTGAGGTGGGACCGAGCATTGTCGCAACTCAAGCAATAATCAATCAAACTGCTACTAAACTTCCTTTTTATCCAAATCCACATTTTTTTTCACATGGAAAAATCTGATCACATTTCGTTGTGAGCATGGAAGTGTATGATCTGACAGAGCAATCAGGCTGTGGTCTACAATCGTGTGGTCTGGCAGCTGTGCTTGCTTTGAAATCCCGGCTATATTTAATGGTTCAGGGACTGCCTATTAAATTTTCACTTGATATTGATTATGCTAGTCCTATAATGTTAAATCAGCGTGGAATTCAAGCCAGATGTTTTTGTGCTGTCAACATAGAAAATTACTCTGCCTAAAGTGTGGCCATTGGTCCTTGGTACAAAATGGATTCTCTGAGAGCCACCAGAGGGCATGATCAACAGGACATTTACACCTTAAAAAGGGAAAGTCTACATCCTGTCTGTTATAGTACCCATTATATCTAGTTGAACGCATAACATGTTTCTTTTTTTTTAAAAAACATGTACTAAAAAACAAAAAAGATGATCATCTGAAAAGGCCCTATCTCGTATAAAGGCTGGTGTTGGTAAGATGGGGAAGATAAATATTGGAGTTCAACGACCCAATATTGGAATAACCACTATATCTACTCACAGGGTTTGCATTCAAAGATTGGAGTGACATCGTCTTTGTTGATTTTAACATAATGAAACAATCATAGATTGAATGAAGAATATTTTCAAAGGCACATCTGTTAGAAGTTATAGTTCTGTGTGTTCCTCATATTAAAAGCAAGATCAGTATTGTAATATGATTGATATTGATAAAGGGTTCCTATATCAAACACCGTGACACAATATCAGGGATATTACTCTGAAACGGTGAAACAGGGATACTAAACTGGAGTAAAAGAGGGTTGTTATACCTTGAGTATAGCAAGGACCCCAGTCTGGTGTAATACCAGAGTAAAACAGGGACTTTAGCCCAGAGTAGAACAAGGATACTAAACCCTGGTTAAAATAGGGATACTAAACCCTGGGTAAACAGGGATACTAAACCCTGGGTAAACAGGGATACTAAACCCTGGGTAAACAGGGATGATAAACCCTGGGTAAACAGGGATACTAAACCCTGGGTAAACAGGGATAATAAACCCTTGGTAAACAGGGATAATAAACCCTGGGTAAAATAGGGATACTTAACCCTGGGTAAACAGGGATAGTAAACCCTGGGTAAACAGGGATACTTAACCCTGGGTAAAATAGGGATAATAAACCCTGGGTAAAATAGGGATACTTAACCCTGGGTAAACAGGGATGATAAACCCTGGGTAAACAGGGATGATAAACCCTGGGTAAACAGGGATACTAAACCCTGGGTAAACAGGGATAATAAACCCTTGGTAAACAGGGATAATAAACCCTGGGTAAAATAGGGATACTTAACCCTGGGTAAACAGGGATACTAAACCCTGGGTAAACAGGGATACTTAACCCTGGGTAAAATAGGGATAATAAACCCTGGGTAAAATAGGGATACTTAACCCTGGGTAAACAGGGATAATAAACCTTGGGTAATAAAACAGAAATGTCAGCGAAGTGTATAAGACAATTACAATGTCACTGCTGGGCCCTTTATCTAGGTTTTTTCTATCTTATTATCCAAAATGTGCACCATCACTGTCCCATCAAAATATAACAAATTCTCCTTAAACCAAGTACACAGCGTACATTATCAATGACAACAATGCCGGCTTGTTCTCTGACTGGTTTTTATAATTTGTGACGTGTTTTCTCTCCTCACACGGAGACTGGCTCCCATTAAGAAAGGGTCTGTGGGAGACACAAAAATAAAGCAATTTTCTCTTTGTGTCGAGAAATAGAAATCCATAAATGTCTTGCCCTCCATTCACAGTGTAAATCGCGGATGCAGCTAACTCTTCATACCGTGTGCCAAGTGTAATGCCTGACGCTCTGACATAATGCCAACAAGCGATGAACGACTGGCACAAACTGAAACAAATTTTCCTCTTGGATTTTATCAACAAAATAGAATCATCATCATTAAGCATACTATATTAATAAGACTAACTACATTCAATTAGTCAATATGACGTCATACATAAATCATAACCAATCTACGCTTTTGACAAAGTAACAAGAAAAAATCTTGTCTAATTCAACCTCTTTTGTCAATTTTACAGAATCTAAGGAAATGATCCAACTTCAAGATTCTACCTGTTTACGAACATTTCCGTGTTAGCTTATATATATATATATATATATATATATATATATATATATATATATATATATATATATATATATATATATATATATATATATATATATATATATATATATATATATATATTTATATATCCCTCACGAAATTGATTCAGCGATCTGATATCATTATGTGGATGTCACAACTAGAATTCTAGGTATTGTGACTTTGACATTATTCGACGTAAGTCCTATAAAACTGATAAATAAATGAGAACTTCAATACAAATGCCATTGTAACTTATTGTCTGGAAGATGGTACGATATGGTTGTGTATAGTTAGATGGTTTGATATAGTCGTGTTTCATTTGGTCAATATCAGAGATAAAAAAAAAACCTAAATCGTGGTGTTTTTGTATCCATCCATACCTCTGATAATCAAAGCGATTTATAACGGATTACTACAAGATAATCTCAGGGATAATCTATGTGCTCCATTAGTAGTAATTGGACGCCTGTATACATCCATCATCTTCAACACGTGCTTACAGGAACAATCTGGCTGTTGTCTGGCATCAGTTGGGCCCCACAGGCATTTCTCTATTCTGGCTATGTCAGCGGATTTCCAACCAAAGTTTCTCCACAAAACTTACTATCGAATAATATCTTTGCATTGGGAAATGGAAGATTTGTTGCAGCTTCCACACATATATGGCATATGTTATACTATTCACGTGATTTTGCTACCCTTGAGGAATCGTGGAACCCCTACTTTAATGAGACAATCAACAGTTGTCTCCTCTGTATGTTTGACTCTCCTGTGTGGTTGATTTTCCTGTGTGGTTGATTTTCCTGTGTGGTTGATTTTCCTGTGTGGTTGATTTTCCTGTGTGGTTGATTTTCCTGTGTGGTTGATTTTCCTGTGTGGTTGATTTTCCTGTGTGGTTGATTTTCCTGTGTGGTTGATTTTCCTGTGTGGTTGATTTTCCTGTGTGGTTGATTTTCCTGTGTGGTTGATTTTCCTGTGTGGTTGACTCTCCAGTGTGGTTGACTTTCCTGTGTGATTGACACTCCTGTGTGGTTGATTTTCCTGTGTGATTGACTCTCCTGTGTGGTTGACTCTCCTGTGTGGTTGACTCTCCTGTGTGGTTGATTTTCATGTGTGGTTGACTCTCCCACATAGTTTACTCACCCAGATGGTTGACTCTCCTGGGTTGATAATTCACCTATATAACAGACTCTCCTGTTCCACAGACTCTCCTGTTCCACAGACTCTCCTGTTCCACTGACTCTCCTGTATCAAAGACTCTCCTGTATCACTGACTCTCCTGTATCACTGACTCTCCTGTATCACTGACTCTCCTGTATCACAGACTCTCCTGTATCACAGACTCTCCTGTATCAAAGACTCTCCTGTATCACAGACTCTCCTGTATCAAAGACTCTCCTGTATCAAAGACTCTCCTGTATCAAAGACTCTCCTGTATCACTGACTCTCCTGTATCACTGACTCTCCTGTATCACAGACTCTCCTGTATCACAGACTCTCCTGTATCACAGACTCTCCTGTATCAAAGACTCTCCTGTATCACAGACTCTCCTGTATCAAAGACTCTCCTGTATCACAGACTCTCCTGTATCACAGACTCTCCTGTTCCACAGACTCTTCTGTATCAAAGACTCTCCTGTATCACTGACTCTCCTGTATCACAGACTCTCCTGTATCACAGACTCTCATGTATCACAGACTCTCCTGTATCACTGACTCTCCTGTATCACTGACTCTCCTGTATCACTGACTCTCCTGTATCACAGACTCTCCTGTATCACAGACTCTCCTGTATCAAAGACTCTCCTGTATCACAGACTCTCCTGTATCACAGACTCTCCTGTATCAAAGACTCTCCTGTATCAAAGACTCTCCTGTATCACTGACTCTCCTGTATCACTGACTCTCCTGTATCACAGACTCTCCTGTATCACAGACTCTCCTGTATCACAGACTCTCCTGTATCAAAGACTCTCCTGTATCACAGACTCTCCTGTATCAAAGACTCTCCTGTATCACAGACTCTCCTGTATCACAGACTCTCCTGTTCCACAGACTCTTCTGTCTGTATCAAAGACTCTCCTGTATCACTGACTCTCCTGTATCACAGACTCTCCTGTATCACAGACTCTCATGTATCACAGACTCTCCTGTATCAAAGACTCTCCTGTATCAAAGACTCTCCTGTATCACTGACTCTCCTGTATCACTGACTCTCCTGTATCACAGACTCTCCTGTATCACAGACTCTCCTGTATCACAGACTCTCCTGTATCACAGACTCTCCTGTATCACAGACTCTCATTCCATTCCAACAATGTTTTTGTCATATACGATAGCTTTAGTGGTAGAAGATGTGTGACGATATTGATCCCATGTTGGGAATGCAGAGGTGGATATCATGTACAACACTTAACACTCGCCTTATCTGAAGCATATTGTCCACCATGAAATATGACTGATTGATCACCACTGTCCGCAACCTGCTAACTGAATCCTTATCCTTTAAGCCAGTGTATAACCTACCTCAGATATCCTTACCTTCTCTTTCCATTAACCCTCACTGTATCACCAACCTCTGCCCCCTACTCTCTCTTTTTTAACCCTAGGCCCCCGGCTGTCTCATTCTAGCAACACTCACTGTATCACCATTCCCAATCCCCTACCTTCGCTTTCTGTTAACCCTAACAGTATCACCATCCTAAGTCCCCAAACGTCCATTAGCCCTCAATGTATAACCATTCTAGGTCCCCCACCTTCTGATTCTATTAACCTTCACTGTATAACCATCATCGGTCCCCCACCTTCTGTTTCTATTAACCCTCACTGTATAACCATTCTCGGTCCCCCATCTTCTGTTTCTATTAGCCCTCACTGTATAACCATTCTCGGTCCCCCACCTTCTGTTTCTATTAGCCCTCACTGTATAACCATTCTCGGTCCCCCACCTTCTGTTTCTATTAACCCTCACTGTATAACCATTCTCGGCCCCCACTATATTCCTAGTAACCCTCACTGTTTAACCATTCTCGGTCCCCCACCCTCTGTTTCTATTAACCCTCACTGTATAACCATTCTCGGCCCCCCACCTTCTGTTTCTATTAACCCTCACTGTATAACCATTCTCGGTCCCCCACCTTCTGTTTCTATTAGCCCTCACTGTATAACCATTCTCGGTCCCCCACCTTCTGTTTCTATTAACCCTCACTGTATAACCATTCTCGGCCCCCACTATATTCCTAGTAACCCTCACTGTTTAACCATTCTCGGTCCCCCACCCTCTGTTTCTATTAACCCTCACTGTATAACCATTCTCGGCCCCCCACCTTCTGTTTCTATTAACCCTCACTGTATAACCATTCTCGGTCCCCCACCTTCTGTTTCTATTAACCTTCACTATATATCCATCCTCGGTCCCCCACCTTCTATTTCTATTAACCCTCACTGTATAACCATCATCGGTCCCCCACCTTCTGTTTTTATTAACCTTCACTATATATCCATCCTCTGTCCCCCACTTCTATTTCTATTAACCCTCACTGTATAACCATCATCGGTCCCCCAACTTCTGTTTTTATTAACCTTCACTATATATCCATCCTCTGTCCCCCACCTTCTATTTCTATTAACCCTCACTGTATAACCATCATCGGTCCCCCACCTTCTGTTTTTATTAACCTTCACTATATATCCATCCTCGGTCCCCCACTTCTATTTCTATTAACCCTCACTGTATAACCATTCTCGGTCCCCCAACTTCTGTTTCTATTAACCCTCACTGTATAACCATTCTCGGTCCCCCACCTTCTGTTTCTATTAGCCCTCACTGTATAACCATTCTCGGTCCCCCACCTTCTGTTTCTATTAGCCCTCACTGTATAACCATTCTCGGTCCCCCACCTTCTGTTTCTATTAACCCTCACTGTATAACCATTCTCGGCCCCCACTATATTCCTAGTAACCCTCACTGTATAACCATCATCGGTCCCCCAACTTCTGTTTTTATTAACCTTCACTATATATCCATCCTCTGTCCCCCACCTTCTATTTCTATTAACCCTCACTGTATAACCATCATCGGTCCCCCACCTTCTGTTTTTATTAACCTTCACTATATATCCATCCTCTGTCCCCCACTTCTATTTCTATTAACCCTCACTGTATAACCATCATCGGTCCCCCAACTTCTGTTTTTATTAACCTTCACTATATATCCATCCTCTGTCCCCCACCTTCTATTTCTATTAACCCTCACTGTATAACCATTCTCGGCCCCCACTATATTCCTAGTAACCCTCACTGTTTAACCATTCTCGGTCCCCCACCCTCTGTTTCTATTAACCCTCACTGTATAACCATTCTCGGCCCCCCACCTTCTGTTTCTATTAACCCTCACTGTATAACCATTCTCGGTCCCCCACCTTCTGTTTCTATTAACCTTCACTATATATCCATCCTCTGTCCCCCACTTCTATTTCTATTAACCCTCACTGTATAACCATCATCGGTCCCCCACCTTCTGTTTTTATTAACCTTCACTATATATCCATCCTCTGTCCCCCACTTCTATTTCTATTAACCCTCACTGTATAACCATCATCGGTCCCCCAACTTCTGTTTTTATTAACCTTCACTATATATCCATCCTCTGTCCCCCACCTTCTATTTCTATTAACCCTCACTGTATAACCATCATCGGTCCCCCACCTTCTGTTTTTATTAACCTTCACTATATATTCATCCTCGGTCCCCCACTTCTATTTCTATTAACCCTCACTGTATAACCATTCTCGGTCCCCCAACTTCTGTTTCTATTAACCCTCACTGTATAACCATTCTCGGTCCCCCACCTTCTGTTTCTATTAGCCCTCACTGTATAACCATTCTCGGTCCCCCACCTTCTGTTTCTATTAGCCCTCACTGTATAACCATTCTCGGTCCCCCACCTTCTGTTTCTATTAACCCTCACTGTATAACCATTCTCGGCCCCCACTATATTCCTAGTAACCCTCACTGTATAACCATCATCGGTCCCCCAACTTCTGTTTTTATTAACCTTCACTATATATCCATCCTCGGTCCCCCACCTTCTATTTCTATTAACCCTCACTGTATAACCATCATCGGTCCCCCACCTTCTGTTTCTATTAACCTTCACTATATATCCATCCTCTGTCCCCCACTTCTATTTCTATTAACCCTCACTGTATAACCATCATCGGTCCCCCAACTTCTGTTTTTATTAACCTTCACTATATATCCATCCTCTGTCCCCCACCTTCTATTTCTATTAACCCTCACTGTATAACCATCATCGGTCCCCCACCTTCTGTTTTTATTAACCTTCACTATATATCCATCCTCGGTCCCCCACTTCTATTTCTATTAACCCTCACTGTATAACCATCATCGGTCCCCCACCTTCTATTTCTATTAACCCTCACTGTATAACCATTCTCGGTCCCCCACCTTCTGTTTCTATTAGCCCTCACTGTATAACCATTCTCGGTCCCCCACCTTCTGTTTCTATTAGCCCTCACTGTATAACCATTCTCGGTCCCCCACCTTCTGTTTCTATTAACCCTCACTGTATAACCATTCTCGGCCCCCCACCTTCTGTTTCTATTAACCCTCACTGTATAACCATTCTCGGCCCCCACTATATTCCTAGTAACCCTCACTGTTTAACCATTCTCGGTCCCCCACCTTCTGTTTCTATTAACCCTCACTGTATAACCATTCTCGGTCCCCCACCTTCTGTTTCTATTAACCTTCACTATATATCCATCCTCGGTCCCCCACTTCTATTTCTATTAACCCTCACTGTATAACCATCATCGGTCCCCCACCTTCTGTTTTTATTAACCTTCACTATATATCCATCCTCGGTCCCCCACTTCTATTTCTATTAACCCTCACTGTATAACCATCATCGGTCCCCCAACTTCTGTTTCTATTAACCCTCACTGTATAACCACTCTCGGTACCCCACCTTCTGTTTCTATTAGCCCTCACTGTATAACCATTCTCGGTCCCCCACCTTCTGTTTCTATTAACCCTCACTGTATAACCATTCTCGGCCCCCCATCTTCTGTTTCTTTTAACCCTCACTGTATAACCATTCTCGGCCCCCACTATATTCCTAGTAACCCTCACTTTTAACCATTCTCGGTCCCCCACCCTCTGTTTCTATTAACCCTCACTGTATAACCATTCTCGGCCCCCCACCTTCTGTTTCTATTAACCCTCACTGTATAACCATTCTCGGTCCCCCACCTTCTGTTTCTATTAACCTTCACTATATATCCATCCTCGGTCCCCCACTTCTATTTCTATTAACCCTCACTGTATAACCATCATCGGTCCACCACCTTCTGTTTCTATTAACCCTCACTGTATAACCATTCTCGGTCCCCCACCTTCTGTTTCTATTAAGCTTCACTATATATCCATTCTCGGTCCCCCACCTTCTGTTTCTATTAACCCTCACTCTATAACCATTCTCGGTCCCCCATCTTCTGGTTTTATTAACCCTCACTGCATAACCATCCTCGGTCCCCCACCCTCTGTTTCTATTAACCCTCACTGTATAATCATCCTCGGTCCCCCACCTTCTGTTTCTATTAACCCTCACTGTATAACCATTCTCGGTCCCCCACCTTCCGTTTCTATTAACCCTCACTGTATAACCATTCTCTGTCCCCCACCCTCTGTTTCTATTAACCCTCACTGTATAACCATTCTCGGCCCCCCACCTTCTGTTTCTATTAACCCTCACTGTATAACCATTCTCGGTCCCCCACCTTCTGTTTCTATTAACCCTCACTGTATAACCATTCTCGGCCCCCCCACCTTCTGTTTCTATTAACCCTCACTGTATAACCATTCTCGGTCCCCCACCTTCTGTTTCTATTAACCCTCACTGTATAACCATTCTCGGTCCCCCACCTTCTGTTTCTATTAACCCTCACTGTATAACCATTCTCGGTCCCCCACCTTCTGTTTCTATTAACCCTCACTGTATAACCATTTTCGGTCCCCCACCTTCTGTTTCTATTAACCCTCACTGTATAACCATTCTCTGCCCCCCACCTTCTGTTTCTATTAACCCTCACTGTATAACCATTCTCGGTCCCCCACCTTCTGTTTCTATTAACCCTCACTGTATAACCATTCTCGGTCCCCCACCTTCTGTTTCTATTAGCCCTCACTGTATAACCATTCTCTGCCCCCCACCTTCTGTTTCTATTAACCCTCACTGTATAACCATTCTCGGTCCCCCATCTTCTCTTCTACATCAACTTTCTTAGTAAAGTTCATTTGATGCCTTCCCTTCTACTTTATTTCTGCTCAGTATATATTCTCCTGTAGAAATGTTATTTTTGCAGACATAATGAATCATTTTATTTATGACAGGAAGTAGGAAGCAAAGTGGGCGCACCTATGTGTAGGCTGATGCAAACAGCATCGGAATGGACAAGCACAGCTCTCACTTGCAACATTTGCAGCCACGATAAACATATTGACTTAGCATTAGTTTTGCTATCTGCACACTGTCAACATATCTAGCCATGTTATGCAGATTGCTTGAGCATGTTAGGCAATATTTTGCCCTTTGGGACTATGAAAATTACATCAGTGTGGAGAATTTAATAGATACACCACACCGAGTATTAAGCATGGATAATTTAGCTGTACGATATAAGTGCTGAATAGATACAGCTGGACAGCAGGGGTGGGAACAGACTGAGGGTGGGTAGATTCAGCTGGACAGTATGAGGGTAGACTATATCTGGACAGTATGAAGGTAGATACAGCTGTACAGTATGAGGGTGGCTAGATTCAGCTGGACAGTATGAGGGTAGACTATAGCTGGACGGTATGAAGGTAGATACAGCTGTACAGTATGAGGGTGGATAGATTCATCTGGACAGTATGAGGGTGAGTAGATTCAGCTGGACAGTATGAAGGTGAGTAGATTCAGCTGGACAGTATGAGGATGGCTAGATTCAGCTGGACGGTATGAAGGTGGGTAGATTCAGATGTTCAGTATGAGGATGGCTAGATTCAGCTGGACGGTATGAAGGTGGGTAGATTCAGATGTTCAGTATGAGGGTGGGTAGATTCATCTGGGCAGTATGAGGGTAGACTATAGCTGGACGGTATGAAGGTAGATTAAGCTGTACAGTATGAGGGTGGGTAGATTCAGCTGGACAGTATGAAGGTGAGTAGATTCAGCTGGACAGTATGAAGGTGAGTAGATTCAGCTGGACATTATGAGGGTAGATTCAGCTGGACAGTATGAGGGTAGATTCAGCTGGACAGTATGAGGGTGGCTAGATTCATCTGGAAAGTATGAGGATGGCTAGATTCATCTGGAAAGTATGAGGATGGCTAGATTCAGCTGGACAGTATGAGGGTGGGTAGATTCAGCTGGAAAGTATGAGGATGGCTAGATTCAGCTGGAAAGTATGAAGGTGGGTAGATTCAGCTGGACAGTATGAGGGTAGATTCAGCTGGACAGTATGAGGGTGGCTAGATTCATCTGGAAAGTATGAGGATGGCTAGATTCAGCTGGACAGTATGAGGGTGGCTAGATTCATCTGGAAAGTATGAGGATGGCTAGATTCAGCTGGAAAGTATGAAGGTGGGTAGATTCAGCTGGACACCATGAAGGTAGATTCAGCTGGAAAGTATTAGGGTGGGGAGATATAGCTGAATAGTATGAGGGTGGGTAGATTCAGCTGGAAAGTATGAAGGTGGGTAGATTCAGATGTTCAGTATGAGGGTGGGTAGATTCAGCTGGAAAGTATGAGGATGGCTAGATTCAGCTGGACAGTATGAGGGTGGGTAGATTCAGCTGGACAGTATGAGGGTGGGTAGATTCAGATGTTCAGTATGAGGGTGCGGAGATATAGCTGAATAGTATGAAGGTGGGTAGATTCAGCTGGAAAGTATGAGGGTGGGGAGATATAGCTGGACAGTATGAGGGTGGGTAGATTCAGCTGGAAAGTATGAGGGTGGGTAGATTCAGATGTTCAGTATGAGGGTGGGGAGATATAGCTGAATAGTATGAAGGTGGGTAGATTCAGCTGGAAAGTATGAGGGTGGGGAGATATAGCTGAATAGTATGAAAGTGGGTAGATTCAGCTGGACACCATGAAGGCAGTTTAAGCTGGAAGGTATGAGGATGGCTAGATTCATCTGGACAGTATAAGGGTGGGTAGATTCTGCTGGAAAGTATGAAAGTAGTTTCAGCTGGACAGTATGAGGGTGGCTAGATTCAGCTGGACAGTATGAGGGTGGGTAGATTCAGCTGGACACCATGAGGGTGGGTAGATTCTGCTGGACAGTATGAGGGTGGGTAGATTCAGCTGGACAGTATGAAAGTAGTTTCAGCTGGACAGTATGAGGGTAGACTATAGCTGGACGGTATGAAGGTAGTTTCAGCTGTACAGTGTGAGGGTGGGTAGATTCTGCTGGACAGTATGAAAGTAGTTTCAGCTGGACAGTATGAGGGTGGGTAGATTCAGCTGGACAGTATGAAAGTAGTTTCAGCTGGACAGTATGAGGGTAGACTATAGCTGGACGGTATGAAGGTAGTTTCAGCTGTACAGTGTGAGGGTGGGTAGATTCTGCTGGACAGTATGAAAGTAGTTTCAGCTGGACAGTATGAGGGTGGGTAGATTCAGCTGGAAAGTATGAAGGTGGGTAGATTCAGCTGGAAAGTATGGGGATGGCTAGATTCAGCTGGAAAGTATGAGGATGGCTAGATTCATCTGGACAGTATAAGGGTGGGTAGATTCTGCTGGACAGTATGAAGGTATATTCATCTGGAAAGTATGAGGATGGCTAGATTTATCTGGACAGTATAAGGGTGGATTCAGCTGGACAGTATGAAGGTGAGTAGATTCGGCTGGAAAGTATGAAGGAGGGTAGATTCAGCTGTACTCTATGTGGGTGGGTAGCTAAAACACAGTATGGAGTATATATAGCTGGGCAGTATGGGGTAGATACAGCTGGGCAATATGGGGTAGATACAGCTAGGCAGTATGAATTAGGTACAGTTGGGCAGTATGGGGTAGATACAGCTGGACAGTATGGGGTAGATACAGCTGGATAGTATAGGGTAGATACAGCTAGGCAGTATGAATTAGGTACAGTTGGGCAGTATGGGGTAGGTACAGCTGGACAGTATGGGGTAGATACAGCTGGATAGTATGGGGTAGATACAGCTGGATAGTATGAGTTAGGTACAGTTGGGCAGTATGGGGTAGATACAGCTAGGCAGTATGGAGTAGGTACAGCTGGGCAGTATGGGGTAGATACAGCTGGGTAGTATGGGGTAGATACAGCTGGGTAGTATGGGGTAGATACAGCTGGACAGTCTGGGGTAGATACAGCTTGGCAGTATGAGTTAGGTACAGTTGGGCAGTATGGGGTAGGTACAGCTGGGCAGTATGGGGTAGATACAGCTTGGCAGTATGAGTTAGGTACAGTTGGGCAGTATGGGGTAGATACAGCTAGGCAGTATGGAGTAGATACAGCTAGGCAGTATGGGGTAGATACAGCTGGACAGTATGGGGTAGATACAGTTGGATAGTATGGGGTAGATACAGTTGGACAGTCTGGGGTAGATACAGCTGGATAGTATGGGGTAGATACAGCTGGGTAGTATGGGGTAGATACAGCTAGGCAGTATGGAGTAGATACAGCTAGGCAGTATGGGGTAGATACAGCTGGACAGTATGGGGTAGATACAGTTGGATAGTATGGGGTAGATACAGTTGGACAGTCTGGGGTAGATACAGCTGGGTAGTATGGGGTAGATACAGCTGGACAGTCTGGGGTAGATACAGCTGGACAGTGTGGGGTAGATACAGCTGGATAGTATGGGGTAGATACAGCTGGATAGTATGAGTTAGGTACAGTTGGGCAGTATGGGGTAGGTACAGCTGGGCAGTATGGGGTAGGTACAGCTGGGCAGTATGGGGTAGATACAGCTGGACAGTATGGGGTAGATACAGCTGGATAGTATGGGGTAGATACAGCTAGGCAGTATGGGGTAGATACAGTTGGATAGTATGGGGTAGATACAGCTGGACAGTCTGGGATAGATACAGCTTGGCAGTATGAGTTAGGTACAGTTGGGCAGTATGGGGTAGGTACAGCTGGGCAGTATGGGGTAGATACAGCTTGGCAGTATGAGTTAGGTACAGTTGGGCAGTATGGGGTAGATACAGCTAGGCAGTATGGAGTAGATACAGCTAGGCAGTATGGGGTAGATACAGCTGGACAGTATGGGGTAGATACAGTTGGATAGTATGGGGTAGATACAGTTGGACAGTCTGGGGTAGATACAGCTTGGCAATATGAGTTAGGTACAGTTGGGCAGTATGGGGTAGGTACAGCTGGACAGTGTGGGGTAGATACAGCTTGGCAGTATGAGTTAGGTACAGTTGGGCAGTATGGGGTAGGTACAGCTGGACAGTGTGGGGTAGATACAGCTGGGCAGTATGGGGTAGATACAGCTTGGCAATATGAGTTAGGTACAGTTGGGCAGTATGGGGTAGGTACAGCTGGGCAGTATGGGGTAGATACAGCTGGGCAGTATGGGGTAGGTACAGCTGGGCAGTATGGGGTAGATACAGCTGGGTAGTACGAGATATGGGTAGGTCTACCTCTTCTGTGTGAGGGTGAGTAGATGCAACTGCATAGAACAGCTGGACATTATGATGATCTGTACGCTATGGAAAGATTCAGCTGAACGACATAAGGGTAGGTAGAAACATTTCTACAGTGTGAGGGTGGGTCGATACAGCTTTATAGTATAAGGGTGGATAAATGAGGGGCTGGATAGATACAGCTCTACAGGGTTACAGGTTTGAGGGATAGTGTCAACAGTAAAGGGTTGAGAGATTCAGCACTACTGCTGTCACTATCTTGCCTTTTTCTTTACAATCAGCCAATGATAAACGATAAATCTAGTCCCTGAAGCGGATGTTACATATGAATTAATAAATGACTTTTTGAATCCTTTTCATATTATCGATAATCAGCTTCATTATGTTGGAATAAGAAGTGTCTGAGATGGACTCCCAGCCTTGGAGGACTTGTCTCTTTGCTGCCATCCCATCTCCATGGCAACGCCTGCAGCATGTACAGCAGCAGCAGCAGCAGCATCATCAGCCATCAGGCATCTCTGCCTGGCGTACAGGACATATGTAACAGCAGTCACAATGATAAACTAGGCTTGTCATGTCTCCCCGGGGGGTGGGCTGGCTGCTGGGCATGCCACATTCACCAGCACCTAAGTCATGCCTGTCCATTGCTCTATGTCTTTCTGGTAAATGTTCAAGCTTTGCTTGGACAGTTTGTTAGAATCCCGTGAGGTTAAAATCCCGTAAATAAACATTTTCCTTTGTTGATAATAGGTGTCGTTATTCCAAACAAATGAGTCATATTTTCTTTCAAAAGGTAGCTAATTCCTTGCTTTAATAGTGCATATTTTAGATCAGCAAGAAAATACTGTGGATGGTATTTGATTCTTAAGAAGCCGCCAGCAATATAACAATTCACAGTGAATAAAAATATCGAAACAGGTGTTATGAACAACGTAGTCGTGTACAAGGACCTATTTTTAGCCGATGTTTGCTTTAAATGCCAAATAAAATGGTGTTTTAGAAAGTACTGTGCATGAGAAAAGATGGCCTTATTAGTAGAATTTCAAAGTGAAAGCCCAAACGCAGATCTGTTCAAACATTATAAATATCTTATCGTATCCTGGCGTGGCCAACTGACTGCAGTCCATTGAACGCAGGGCAATAAAACCTCCACAGTACTTTGCACTAATTCCATAGTGAGCAATTTTGAGCATGTCATGACATTCTTGAAAGCGTTAAAATCAGATTAAGAAATTAACAAGTAATCAGTCTATTTCTGTGAACGTGCGTTGCAAAATGACCGATTTTTCAGTTCTTATCACTTCAAAGGAACTGTGGTTCATCCCTCTTTGTGCAGATCTATAAAAGCTATTCTATTAAGTTTGAAATTTGCAGTATATGTAACTTTGAGATTTCAATTGATTAGATTAACAACGAATTCAATACAAAACAGAGAAAAACAGGTTTTTATCTTGCCCATGTGGCCCGTGTTACAAGCCTTGTTCTTCCTAAGCGTACTCCTCATAACAGTAATATCTTGGTCGTCATATCGCGTTGTCGTAATATTCGAGGGGACAATATTGCCGTTGACAATAGTCCCCCTATTCCAATTACCCAGGCAGGAATGCTTGTGACAAGGTTTCTTATCTGCTACATAGCTCTGTGATTTGATGTGACCACGGTGAGGGAGTGCACTCTCCAAATGCGGTATGTCCCCGAAGGGTGGAGGAGAGAAGTTGGGTGATGTACTTCAGGAGTGTGTTTTCTGCAGATTCTCTTGATGGTTGGCGGGATATGTGAAGGTTGCTTACTGGTGGTGGTAATATAGACATCAATTCCACACTTCTCAGCTTCTCCAAAAATAATATATTCTGTGGATTAAAGCCACTGTTTATAAATGCATGAAACACGGGCTTATCGTAAGCTTTGACAAAAATAGGCGAGCCAATTCACGCGAGAACTCCGGCGAAAAATAGTTTACACTTGGTTTATTTATATGGGCAAATATACGTTATTTATACATTGATTCAAGTTTTATTCAGAAAGTTTTATTCAATGTAATATGTAAGCCTGCCAAATATTTGATGATAGGTTGATTTTGCAATAGTGCATGCATGTATGTGGTTTATATTATATTGTGGCTATTTGTGTACACTTAAAAAAGTGATATCCAAGTTACAATAAACAGGTTTGGTTGTGCTATACGATATGGATGTGGTTTATAAAATATTCAGTCGTTATACACGATATATGCGGAGTTCACTGTGTTGATGAACCCGTGAGAGCAATATGGCTGCCCAATATGGCGTCGTGTCTTGTGAAGTCTCGCCGGAGTTCTCGCGTGAATTGGCTCGGCATAGCGATGGAGCGGGAGGCCGCCATAGCCGGGAGCTCACGATGTCCCCAACTGACCGATTGCTCCTTGCAAAAGCCACCATCCCTCCAAGGACCTGTCTCCATAAATATGTCAAACAATGGTCAACATATATAGCCCATATTTGACCGAATAATATATCTTAACAAGGAGCATGATAAAATGAATTCATCTGGCAGAATTAAATATTCCTTTGTCCTTATTTTCAATACGCTGCAGGCCTCTTCAGGAAACTGTCATTAAATTTGTCCTGCAACTGGTTTTGACCAATCATCCTAATATGTAGGTCTGGGTATTGTCACGTGGTAGGGTTTTCAATGACAATGACGGAGTACTCCACTCATTCAGCCGCTGTTCCAAGCCTTCAAGGTCAGGCACGATTCCAAGGTCATCCGTATTAATAAAATATTAGCCATGGATAACATGGTGATTAAATGCGCTGTCATAGATACAAGACAGGACCAGAAAACCTTCCTTACAATGTGCAGATGGCCACATTTTCGCTTTAAGGCCAAAGTCTGTCATACATTTGTTATGCAGAACCGCCATGGGCAAAACATGTTTTGAAATATGGTCAGAAACAACTAATTTTGTCAGGGCCGTGATTGCATTGTGGGTGTGTCATGCATCGAGGTGTGATTGAACTGACTTATTATAGATTAATGCCTTAGGTTATAAAAAGAATGACATGAACATGGACAAAATTGTATAATAGAAATTATCAATCTAACACTGGCGAATATCATTGTGTATTATTGCATAACATACCGTACTTGGTGTGGCTTTAGAAGGAAGCATATAGAAATCACTTAAGAAACATTACGAAAAATGCAGTGAGACATGTCTTTGATGTGAAGCAAATGCGTCAATATTAACCAACACGACTATCAGTTGTTTGGAAATATTGAAGATATTCTGTCATTGACATAGCTCCCATTGAAGTGGCTGATTCAGTCATCTATGTCTCTTCTGCAATACACTGTTGCTTCGTGAAGGGTCCGGCAATTAAACGACGAAGCCGGTAATCTATTTATGTACGTCACTGATGAGATAGTTCAGGTGCTTAATATAACTGATCTAATAAGGTGTTTAAAAAATTCTACTAGTCTACGCTAGTGCAGCACTCCCCTGGTAAATAACCCTTCAGAATCTAATAAAATTCTTTATGTATATGAATACAAATGGAATCAAATCCATCTTACCTTTATTTCCGGTTCCGCTCAGACAGGAATGAAGGTCCTGTGTAAATGGTTAGACTCCTAACTAAGGTGTTAGTTGTATTTACTTTCTTGTGAAAGCAGGGCTTAAATGTTAAACTTAAGTTGTTTTTACCTAATTCAATACACAACCTTATTCTACTTCCGCTCTTTTTGTCTTAAATATATATAAATAACTAATCGTGAGATATTGCTTTATATTGAAAAAAATAAAATAAAAAAGCATGTTCTCGATATAACTGCTTCTGGTTGCCCAATCATATCTGTTCAGTCGAATCTTGTGTGTACTTGTATTCTGATCAAGTTATTTGAAACTACCATAGAAATGTATAGATTTGTATGTGCACATATTCTCATATGTTTGAATGTTCACATCTGATACAATATAAATCTCAGGTGTGCTCAGATGCCTTATGATTTTTTCAGATTCTCAAATTTTACATTATAGTTCCAAAGTGCTTTTCGTATAATAAAATAACTTATTCTGTGATTATAGAAACAGATATGTAACATTAAAAATCCGATTTATGCATTTGTACAGAAAGGTTTGAATATTACAGTTTCAAAAGGATTCAAGAGATTTGATTTGTGTTGTTATAATGTATCGATACAAACACGGTCGTCATTTTTCGCAAAAGTAATTGGTACAATACATACCCAATTTTCTATATCCTTCAATATTGGGTAAAACTGGATAGCGTTACAGTCAGTTTAAAGAGGGAATACGGGGCTTTAACTATTAGCTGCAAAGGTAACATTATCAACAGAGAAAGCAAGGTTTAAGCTACAGAATCGTATTAAACTAGACAGGTACTCAGGAGAAAGGTTGGTGAACCTGATGAGAAACATCTCATCAGCGAGGCAGAGAAAGCAATAAATGGGTTTCTCATTGATTATATATGTAAATATGAAACTATGTAAAAGAAGCTATAGAAGCTAGCGGGATATACTTTAGGCTGTAGAGAAATCATATTAGTTTAAAGCGTAAATCAAGCAAGCCAATTTGCATGGTAAAACATCTATTATAATCATTCATAATCAATCACCACTAAAATCTCATTTCACTATTTAGATCATTTATATAATAAAATATATTTAAAACTGATTTAAATCGTGAAAATTAACTTCTAACACTTAATTTTAGGTAGTTTGTAAAATATATCATTCACAAAAACTTAAGTGTATATTTATCAAAATGTAAGTGTTTTTAGTTGAATGTAATTTAGCCAAACGTGAAGGGGCCACTCTTAAAGTGCAGTGACCGTTGACCTAGGAATGACCTTAATTAACTCATGTCCTACCTGTTGATGCTGTTTTCCGAAGCAACGAAGGGCAAGAATAAAGAGGGATAATATCAGATTCCATAATTCTTTTTTTTTTAAATACCAAAAAATCCTAGCCACACTAAAACAACTCATTAAAAAAAGATTGTAATGAAAGAAAACAAACCCATACAGGTCATGGGGGTCAGAGAGCATGCGCACGCAGCATTCCATCAGAGGAGAGACTGCTGGGAAGGTTTGGGCAGTGGCGTGTCCAAGGGCGTAGAGCAACCCAATCATGGTTTTGAAAACTCACCCCATAACTATTTCTGGACATGCCACTGATTAAAGGCGTGGATATGTTGTCCCTCAGTCAAGTATCTCAGGAATCAGCCATTTTGACATGTTCTGATTCTTGATCAAGCATTATGCCTCCTCGTTTTTAGATATTCTTTTCACATACATCAGAAATGCAGATGTGTGTTTTAATATTTACCGCAGACTAAAACAAATCTGTACAATATCGCCTAAAAAATTGCTGACGTGGTATTTTTAACCTATGTTATCCTATTAAGGGATTTTTTATATTGCAATATATTGTTTTAACTTCATTATTGAAGAGAAAACAATATAGACATTTTTTTTAGAGCCCACCACTCATTAAACCATATGAGATGGCTGCTTGGAATTCGCCGTTTCAGAGTTTCCAAAACTGATATTCAGAAAGGCAACACTAAACGCAAAAGTGGTTTTGTATTATTCTTTACTTTAACATAAAATATTTTTATTTCACAAATGTGATGATGTAAGCCGGTTGAATATTTGATGATACAACGTATCTATGATGAGGAGATTTGATTTTGTTTGTGTGATCATTAACTGAGGCCCAGCTCGACGCCCGCAGCAGGCAGCGCAACAAGCCGACGCAGCGGAAAAAGTAACACAGAACAAAAACAAACGGAACGAAACAGATCTTATCAAAAACATCTAACACAGAACACATAACACTCAACAGGTACAACAAATGCAAGTCACCATCATCATCATATAACCACAGACATCATCAACAAGATACAATTAGGTTTGATAAGAAAATCACGCAAAGATCAATCATGTCATATCTATGTCAGTCAAAGATACTTAGAAATCTTCATTATTTTTAAAAAAGTCTAATTTGAAATGATAAAAATGCTACACTCTAATTTCTACTATTGCCAAGCTTGGAATAAATTGCACATCATGTGGGATCGTGCAGGATGGACCATGCAAATCTTAACCTGTCAAAAATCAAAGTTTTTTTTTTTAAATAACACATTGTGATCGGGTGTTTGAAGTACACTACAAAGTGTGATTCACGGCATTGCAGTGCTGTGATTGTTTCACTCACAAACCATTCTTGAGGAAAAGCCACCTTTTTGTATTAACTACAACAGATGAGTGTGAGGAAGTGGATTTTGTCCCTGATAATAATGACGTATCCCCAGTAACCTATCGCAATCAGGACCGGCTGAAAGAACGCCCAAGCATTATGGTTGCTCCGGGCACTTCTTTCAGAAGTTCAATATTTGAACTAATGACACAATAACTATTTACATTGCTGTATTCTGGGTCCCTTCAGGAGATGTAGTCCACAGAATTAGAAATTGTGTTTGTCCTAGCATTTGTGTGGGACTGCTACACATTGGATAAATGCTATTAAGTGGTAACAACATGTATAATGCCATAACACGCCTCTCTTTCTCTCTATATATATACACACATATATGCAAATGATGTGGTATTGTCTTGTTTGTTTTTAGGGATGTCTAGAGTGTATGGGCGAACCGGGCCGAAATAGAGATCACATGTACAAGCAACAAAAGTCTATTGTTGTCTATAATGTATGACCACTTGATAAAAAATGGATGAAGTCACAATATAAAAGCAACAACAGTTTCCCGCTGCTTTCTTTCATGGTATATTTGGATGGGGTAGGGTTCAGAGAAATATCCAGCCAGACGTATACAGGTAAATTTCCATGATATATATAGTGTGTGTATTTAATAATAGCCTTCATGGAGCCATACCAATAGACTAAGTACATCTAATATTGCTGCTTCTGTGATGAATGCATTCACTTGGGCCCATTTAGTTAATAATTCACAGACAGTTTGATTACAGGTGTAGATAATAAGCTAGTCAGACCTGTTGAAACACAGGTATATATATATATAAGAGATACATTTATTGATTGCTTAATGTTTGATATCATTATATTTTGCTGTTGCATTTAATGCATTTAACAACTTATAATTTATCTAAAGTTGGCGTATGAGATTAAGCATTTTATTTCATTAAATTGTGTCTCTTGATTATGAAGTGTTCTTTTGCATATATCTTGACCTAAGACATGTATCATTCTCTTGATTAAGAGTTCACCACATTAGACAATGATTAAGGCACATGACATGGAGAGGTAACTATGCAAGGGAACTAAATTATACGAAAAACTATGTTGCTATTACGTCTTACTCAGCAATTTTGACTTATCCTTTTGATGCTAGTTGGACTTTGATCAAAATTCATGTCACCTATCTATGTTTGTAACTTTATCATACCTAAATCGTATCTTGTAATCTAAGGTTCATGTTAATTGCCAAATAATTGCATTTTATTTGATATGTAATCCAGATGAAATCATAAGTCTTTCCTGTGTAATTTGATTAGATGATGCACATATCGAGATAAATCAATAGACTTCATTAGGAACCATTACCTGATGCCATGCACACATCCAGTCTTATTTGTATCTTATTTATAACGTCATACAATTTGCATCAGAAAAATTACATAGCATTTCATTTTGCCAATCTTTAAGCTTCTTTTATAATCATTATGATATATTTTAATTTCTGATCAGACACATTTAGCAACTGATGAATTAAAATTCATTAATAAAACACTTATTCATGCTAAAATACCAGTTAAAGGCGAACCATAGCCTGGTAACCATTAAATGGCCCTACAGTGTCTGGGTAAAAGTCACTGGGTCATGTGATGGGCACTGAACAGTTTTGACCTTGTTTTATGCAAATGCCTTCCAGAACACTGCAGTGCCACCTAGTGAGAATGCAGGTTTATGATATGAACCCTCAACAGGACTGACCTTGACATGTGTTGAATCCTAGAACAACAATCATAAATGTTTTATAGATTTCAACTATAGATATTTGATGACATCATCACTTTCATCACCTTTTCTTAACGACATGTGCCAATATACAAAGATCTATTTACGATAGGGAGTAAGGCCTGTGATAATTCTATACAATAGAGGAGCTATTATAGACAATATATGCGATATTCATACAATATTATCTTGTAAAACCTAACAACAGAGATACCTAGTTAACTGGAGGACTTTTTCACACAGTGTGTACATAGTTGAAACTATTTGTGCATTTGACATCACAGGTTGGAAGCATAACATTGCATCATCACTGATGCTGTGACGTCAGAGACAAGCACAACTGGTATGAACTTCGTATAACATGTATAAGTGTAGGCTATGTAGGAATAAATATTGTCTATTGCTTAGAGCAAATCTATGGCATAGAGAGAAAACATAGTAAAAAGATAAGGAAAAACACTCTTTGCATTATATCAGAATAGATATAACAACTTGCATTTTTTCAGGCTATTACCTAAGTATCTAATTGTGTACAAATGATGAAACCGTGACAGGTGCTGCTACTATGTCCAGATGCATACGTGACTGAATGGGAGTATCTAAAGGGCTGGAACACAAAGACCTGAATTTGCCATATGTGATTGAAACAGCGGTCTGCACTTTGAACTGGATCAAATTACAACAACGTCTTTATCACCAAAAAGTAAATAAGATAGATGTATGGCTAAGTAACATGTATATTTAGTCCTCATTAGTTGTCACATGACATGTCATGGTGACTTGGGGATTACATACACAAAAGGGCGTGACTTATGGGATGGATGGTACTGCTCTGTGGATCTGAGGAAGTCAGCGTCCTCTGACTAATTTCATTTCCACCTGAGTCTATTAAGCCACATGTAACATAATGACACAATACAGATATGCGTTTGTTTGGATATTTGGTAGACCAGCAATATCTTAGCATAGTAGCCAAACTACTCTGGACCAAATACAGGAGAATATGTCTGCCACAAAGTTCTGAGCTTATTATGCCTAAAGTCAGGGATTGTGGTATGAAATAAATGATTAATCACTTTATAAGAACATCCTGGAAATAGTGACTGAAATTCAATATCTTTAATCAAATTTATGTGATGAGACTGAATACCTAATTTTAATCACAATAAATATTGTAAATAATAATGATGGGATGTTGATTATTTTCAGTTTCAGATAGAAGTATTGTGTGACTGAGTGCATATTGGCCAACGTTTGCATCAGAAGGAAAATGGCACCCTAATTAGAAATGGGCATTTTCTCTTTTTGTCAAAAACTGATAATGATTAATGAAATGCTGTTTGGTTTACTTTGAATTTTAAATCCAATCAAATTTGGGAAGACCCTTTAAGGTGTCAAATCACGGCTTTAAAGGATTTATACTGAATTATATTTCAGATATAAAGAGCTCCAGTGACATGATACCAATCAGACAAATTTTATAAAGGAAATTACTAATTAGACCAAACATCGATGGACCGTATATGACTTTATAAAGAACAACTTTATTAATGAGCTTCCCTTCAAAATTGATAACTTATGATGAATTGATTAAAATGTAGATTTTTGTGTTGTACCGATAACAACCAATATAATGCAAACAGTTCGAGTGCATTATGCCGTGTCTCCAATAACACAATTGTGGTTTAATATGGTGAAGTATTGTGCTATTTTTTAATAACTCCTTATCTGGATCCATAATAATGTAATCTAGTCGTTGACACATAATGTGGTCTGCCCTGGCATTAGATATAGAGAGGTGAGATACTATAATATGGTCTGTCCCGTCACTCAGGCAGGGAGGGTAAGGCATATTAATATGGTCTGTCCCGTCACTCAGGCAGGGAGGGTGAGGCATAATAATATGGTCTGTCCTGTCACTGAGACAAGAAGGGTAAGGCATATTAATATGGTCTGTCCTGTCACTGAGACAAGGAGGATAAGGCATATTAATATGGTCTGTCCTGTCACTGAGACAAGAAGGGTAAGGCATATTAATATGGTCTGTCCTGTCACTCAGACAAGGAGGGTAAGGCATATTAATATGGTCTGTCCTGTCACTGAGACAAGGAGGGTAAGGCATATTAATATGGTCTGTCCTGTCACTCAGACAAGGAGGGTAAGGCATATTAATATGGTCTGTCCTGTCACTGAGACGAGGGGGTGAGGCATAATAATATGGTCTGTCCTGTCACTGAGACAAGAAGGGTAAGGCATAATAATATGGTCTGTCCTGTCACTGAGACAAGGAGGGTAAGGCATATTAATATGGTCTGTCCTGTCACTGAGACAAGGAGGGTAAGGCATATTAATATGGTCTGTCCTGTCACTCAGAAAAGGAGGGTAAGGCATAATAATATGGTCTGTCCTGTCACTGAGACGAGGGGGTGAGGCATAATAATATGGTCTGTCCTGTCACTGAGACGAGGGGGTGAGGCATAATAATATGGTCTGTCCTGTCACTGAGACGAGGGGGTGAGGCATATTAATATGGTCTGTCCTGTCACTGAGACGAGGGGGTGAGGCATAATAATATGGTCTGTCCTGTCACTGAGACAAGGAGGGTAAGGCATATTAATATGGTCTGTCCTGTCACTGAGACGAGGGGGTGAGGCATAATAATATGGTCTGTCCTGTCACTGAGACAAGAAGGGTAAGGCATAATAATATGGTCTGTCCTGTCACTGAGACAAGGAGGGTAAGGCATATTAATATGGTCTGTCCTGTCACTGAGACAAGGAGGGTAAGGCATATTAATATGGTCTGTCCTGTCACTCAGAAAAGGAGGGTAAGGCATAATAATATGGTCTGTCCTGTCACTGAGACGAGGGGGTGAGGCATAATAATATGGTCTGTCCTGTCACTGAGACGAGGGGGTGAGGCATAATAATATGGTCTGTCCTGTCACTGAGACGAGGGGGTGAGGCATATTAATATGGTCTGTCCTGTCACTGAGACGAGGGGGTGAGGCATAATAATATGGTCTGTCCTGTCACTGAGACAAGGAGGGTAAGGCATATTAATATGGTCTGTCCTGTCACTGAGACGAGGGGGTGAGGCATAATAATATGGTCTGTCCTGTCACTGAGACAAGAAGGGTAAGGCATAATAATATGGTCTGTCCTGTCACTGAGACAAGGAGGGTAAGGCATATTAATATGGTCTGTCCTGTCACTGAGACAAGGAGGGTAAGGCATATTAATATGGTCTGTCCTGTCACTCAGAAAAGGAGGGTAAGGCATAATAATATGGTCTGTCCTGTCACTGAGACGAGGGGGTGAGGCATAATAATATGGTCTGTCCTGTCACTGAGACGAGGGGGTGAGGCATAATAATATGGTCTGTCCTGTCACTGAGACGAGGGGGTGAGGCATAATAATATGGTCTGTCCTGTCACTGAGACGAGGGGGTGAGGCATAATAATATGGTCTGTCCTGTCACTGAGACAAGGAGGGTAAGGCATATTAATATGGTCTGTCCTGTCACTGAGACGAGGGGGTGAGGCATAATAATATGGTCTGTCCTGTCACTGAGACAAGAAGGGTAAGGCATAATAATATGGTCTGTCCTGTCACTGAGACAAGAAGGGTGAGGCATATTAATATGGTCTGTCCTGTCACTGAGACGAGGGGGTGAGGCATAATAATATGGTCTGTCCCGTCACTGAGACAAGGAGGGTGAGGCACATTAATATGATCTGTCCTGTCACTGAGACAAGGAGGGTAAGGCATATTAATATGGTCTGTCCTGTCACTCAGACAAGGAGGGTAAGGCATATTAATATGGTCTGTCCTGTCACTCAGGCAGGGAGGGTGAGGCATAATAATATGGTCTGTCCCGTCACTCAGGCAGGGAGGGTGAGGCATAATAATATGGTCTGTCCTGTCACTGAGACGAGGGGGTGAGGCATATTAATATGGTCCGTCCTGTCACTGAGACAAGGAGGGTAAGGCATAATAATATGGTCTGTCCTGTCACTGAGACGAGGAGGGTAAGGCATAATAATATGGTCCGTCCTGTCACTGAGACAAGAAGGGTGAGGCATATTAATATGGTCTGTCCTGTCACTGAGACAAGAAGGGTAAGGCATAATAATATGGTCTGTCCTGTCACTGAGACAAGAAGGGTAAGGCATAATAATATGGTCTGTCCTGTCACTGAGACAAGAAGGGTAAGGCATAATAATATGGTCTGTCCTGTCACTGAGACAAGAAGGGTAAGGCATAATAATATGGTCTGTCCTGTCACTGAGACAAGAAGGGTAAGGCATAATAATATGGTCTGTCCTGTCACTGAGACGAGGGGGTGAGGCATAATAATATGGTCTGTCCTGTCACTGAGACGAGGGGGTGAGGCATAATAATATGGTCTGTCCTGTCACTGAGACGAGGGGGTGAGGCATAATAATATGGTCTGTCCTGTCACTGAGACGAGGGGGTGAGGCATAATAATATGGTCTGTCCTGTCACTGAGACAAGGAGGGTAAGGCATATTAATATGGTCTGTCCTGTCACTGAGACGAGGGGGTGAGGCATAATAATATGGTCTGTCCTGTCACTGAGACAAGAAGGGTAAGGCATAATAATATGGTCTGTCCTGTCACTGAGACAAGAAGGGTGAGGCATATTAATATGGTCCGTCCTGTCACTCAGACAAGGAGGGTAAGGCATATTAATATGGTCCGTCCTGTCACTGAGACAAGAAGGGTAAGGCATATTAATATGGTCTGTCCTGTCACTGAGACAAGAAGGGTGAGGCATATTAATATGGTCTGTCCTGTCACTGAGACAAGAAGGGTAAGGCATAATAATATGGTCTGTCCTGTCACTGAGACAAGAAGGGTGAGGCATATTAATATGGTCTGTCCTGTCACTGAGACAAGAAGGGTGAGGCATATTAATATGGTCTGTCCTGTCACTGAGACAAGAAGGGTGAGGCATATTAATATGGTCTGTCCTGTCACTGAGACAAGAAGGGTGAGGCATAATAATATGGTCTGTCCTGTCACTGAGACAAGAAGGGTGAGGCATAATAATATGGTCTGTCCTGTCACTGAGACAAGAAGGGTAAGGCATAATAATATGGTCTGTCCTGTCACTGAGACAAGAAGGGTAAGGCATAATAATATGGTCTGTCCTGTCACTGAGACAAGAAGGGTAAGGCATAATAATATGGTCTGTCCTGTCACTGAGACGAGGGGGTGAGGCATAATAATATGGTCTGTCCTGTCACTGAGACGAGGGGGTGAGGCATAATAATATGGTCTGTCCTGTCACTGAGACAAGGAGGGTAAGGCATATTAATATGGTCCGTCCTGTCACTGAGACAAGGAGGGTAAGGCATATTAATATGGTCTGTCCTGTCACTGAGACAAGAAGGGTGAGGCATAATAATATGGTCTGTCCTGTCACTCAGACAAGAAGGGTGAGGCATAATAATATGGTCTGTCCTGTCACTGAGACAAGAAGGGTAAGGCATAATAATATGGTCTGTCCTGTCACTGAGACGAGGGGGTGAGGCATAATAATATGGTCTGTCCTGTCACTGAGACGAGGGGGTGAGGCATAATAATATGGTCTGTCCTGTCACTGAGACGAGGGGGTAAGGCATATTAATATGGTCTGTCCTGTCACTCAGACAAGGAGGGTAAGGCATAATAATATGGTCTGTCCTGTCACTGAGACAAGGAGGGTAAGGCATAATAATATGGTCTGTCCTGTCACTGAGACAAGAAGGGTGAGGCATATTAATATGGTCTGTCCTGTCACTGAGACGAGGGGGTGAGGCATAATAATATGGTCTGTCCTGTCACTGAGACAAGAAGGGTAAGGCATATTAATATGGTCTGTCCTGTCACTGAGACAAGAAGGGTGAGGCATATTAATATGGTCTGTCCTGTCACTGAGACGAGGGGGTGAGGCATAATAATATGGTCTGTCCTGTCACTGAGACGAGGGGGTGAGGCATATTAATATGGTCTGTCCTGTCACTGAGACGAGGGGGTGAGGCATATTAATATGGTCTGTCCTGTCACTGAGACAAGAAGGGTAAGGCATATTAATATGGTCTGTCCTGTCACTGAGACAAGGGGGTGAGGCATATTAATATGGTCTGTCCTGTCACTCAGACAAGAAGGGTGAGGCATATTAATATGGTCTGTCCTGTCACTCAGACGAGGAGGATAAGGCATGATAATATTCATATAACTATAAACATGAGGTAACATTTCTCAACCACTTAAAACAATTTGACTTCATGGATAGCAAGATTGTACTCTTAATATCAGATGACTACTTATCGCATATCACTTTCAGATTCTCGGGGATCTTTCCCATTCTGTCAGTCAGGAAGTATTGATACAACGTCATGAATTTGGAATGAATTTGGCGAAGACCTCTTTCTTTGCATATGGAAATTGCCCTTTCCCACCATTGTTAAATACATGACCGGTAAAACACAAGGTCTAGTGCATGAAATATCACATTAAAGTCTTAACGGTGTCCGGTGACTGCAGATATAATTCAGACAAAATATGGGTACGTTTTAGTCCCCGCAATGGTTTTACCAAAATCCCATCACAGACTAGGACCCATATTACACAAACCCAGGAGACTACCGAGCATAGAAACCAAGACAAAATGATCGCAGGAAGACAAGGCAGCTGTGGGCAAGCCAGACAATCTCCTGTCTATCGACGGATAAGGATGCAAGAAAAATACCCACACATCGCATATCGATTCGGATGCCTATAGCTTTTCGTCTCTTGACAAAGTAGGAAATGAAATGTATTTGTGAGCCATTCTTTGCATTTATCCGATTTTCTATAAGATTTGGCATGGAGGTGGTTGAGAGAGCAATGGGATAGCAGAAGAGCGCAGATTCGCACTCTCCCTGGAGTGGACTGCCAATTTCAAGATGGCCGAATACAATCGTCCACCAATCAGTGAGCTTTATCCACATACTCTCTAAACAGACCATGGATAGGCGTTCTGCTAAAACCTTTTTGGTCATGTCAAGATTGGCAGAATCTCCTTCATAGTTTGCACAAATTCCATGTCAACGAGAAGGGATTGTCACAGGGCAACGTAGGGCCCTTGGCTTATTACGATATACTACTGGCTTTGTAAACAACTGCCCTGCAAGGATTTCCAAAACCATATTTGACATCGAAGCTAATCAAACATACCAGTCAACAACATTTTGACAAAACGGTTTTTTTTCAATTTTGGAGAAAATGACAAATGGAAATTTATAAACGCTCCACAATTATTGTAAGAGATAAAACAATTAGACGCATATAAGAAGCCCTTCTGTACTCGGCAAATACCAACACCAATTTTAAAGAAAAATACAGCGGTGAAAGTGTCGTCTGCTTATGATGCAGTACACGATCCAGCCTCAACGCTGCCATCCCACCACCTCCAGATTAAATTTCTCTCTTAACTAATGTGAAACGAATTGTTTTTCAGCCAATAAAATGACAGGAAGTAATTGAGCGCAGGCCAGCTGATCACGTGATATATCATTACCTAGCTGCTGATTGGCTTCATTGCTGGTGAACATCAGAACGAGGCAGTGTAGTAGACGCAGCTAATTAGCGTCCCTTGAGCTATCTCCTGAGTTTTTATCCAATACAACATTGTCTCTTCTTTTGAGAAACACCCTCACAATTTTCACTGAAAAGACTGCATCATTAATATTCTTAAACCGCAATAGTCTAAAGGTTTATGAATATTGCTTTCGATGTTACCAGCTAAAAATGCCCTTCCCTTTTGTGTTTGCCTGAGCATAGAAGCTGTGTGAATTTTGGCAGGCACGGTCTATAGGGGAATTTAACAATCTTCAAGATTTAATTGACTTTGTTTAATTTTGTGAACCGCATAACCTTGCAGCGATAATGAGCTACTCGTTGACGCCAGGTGGTGCTTGTGTTTTCTGTGGATTAAATTAAAGCTGACTTGTAAAACCAGGCTGATTTGCTGCCTTCCCAGTCCTATACACCTCTAAGCCTTGATCAAATCTCATTTCATTTGCCTGGCAATAATTACAAAATCTAATGACGATGAAGCTAAACAATACAAATTGCATCTGAATTATTTCAAAATGGCGGATGTTTCCTGAATGGTTTTTCATCTCTCCAGGAAGGTCTATAAAATGACATATGTACGTTCATCCTATAAACAGATCGATTTAAAAATTATTTCAACATACACTAAATGCTCAATACTATGACAACTCTTGATAAATAATGAGGAAAATTCCCTATTGAACTTGGTTACTAGAAGCAGAAACATGATAGAACCAGATGTGACCAAGTAGCAGGCAATACCTATCCAGTATAAGACGATAACACACTTGATAATGAAAGTATTTGTGTTTGGTTATTTATATCTAAAATTTGATACTTAAGTGAAAAACCTATACTTTCTATGAAAACTGATTATGAAGAAACTCCTCGCATTATCTCTTTTTCCTGTAATACATTTATTGTGTATGCATATTGTAGACTATATAATATTGTTCACTTTTGCACATTATTTACTACATATTTTTTACGCTTATTATATATATATATATATATATATATATATATATATATATATATATATATATATATATATATATATATATATATATATATATATATATATATATATATTTATATATATATATTCCTTATATATGTATATATGTATATACATATGTTATTAAATGCATGTTGCTTACCGAATACTTTATATGCATGTTATTCAAATTCATATAATATACACTTGAAATGCAATTTTTGGATTTTGAACATGATGATCAAGAATTTCAATCATATTTGTAAAAATAAATACTATTCACTTTCTTGTATTTAAGAGAAATACTCTTGAAACGGAAATACTGAGTTTCATATTTGTGCATTTTCTGAATCTAATTACACATTTTCTGAATTTAATTATAGTTATTTCAGGAATGGTCCAAAAGTTCATAATAGTATCAATGTAAAATTCATAATTCTGGATGATTGAAGGCTGTATTAAATTCCATGTGATAAATAAATATATATATATATATATATATATATATATATATATATATATATATATATATATATATATATAGGAAATGCATGAGATCTTCCAATCCTGTATGGGTCGCCTCAGTGGCTTTTGAAAGTGATATGCCACACGTCACTCATTATATCGATGACAATAAATCATTTAAAATGTCAATCTCATGATTTCATAAGCTCCCCAATATATAGTTGTAAAGCACAATTTACACAAGAAAGCAATATACAATATGCATACATCACTTCTGAGATTTAAGCAACACTCATTTTATTGTAATTTCTCGAAAAAAAAATTCCATATTGAAATCAGTACATTAGTTATACTTGATGAACCAAAGAAAATAACCATCTTAAAGTATAAGTTATAGTTATTAGTTATAGTTATGGTGGTTGTTTTTGCCCCACCTTGGAGTGACATAATGTCTGCAGCTCTGCCCAGAGCACTGTAATATATCCATGCAAAGCAAGTGTCTGTATCATTTGCTAAGACTTTTAGTCTGTTCTCTCCTTCCACCTTGTAACACTCAAATGTGGCCGTGCAAAAAAAAACATTTTTTGCAGATAAGTCCACAATTCAAAATTAATGTATTTGATCATAACCCAACAGTTACGTCTGTAATTGAACGGTGGGTAAAATGTTCTATATTACATAAGAAACATGTTTTTCTGTCTCATGTTTTCTCTTTAATGTTTTCACCATAGAAACATAAGGGCATGAACAAGCAGCTCTGATGGAAGGCATTTAGAGAGCAGGCACAATGGTTGGTGCTCATCTTGGGGAGCAGGCAGTCACATTAAAACTGTATGATGCAAAGCAAACACAATAATGATGTATCCCCGCAGACTCGCAAGCAGATTAAATTTTCATACTTTCTGGTGCGATCCTTCACTCGGGCTTTCTATTTTACTTGTATGCTCAGTCCCTGCTTGTTTATGGTAAAAGACAGCTGGGAAACCACAGTTTGGTTGTCCAAAGCTGTTTGAATCAAATCTCAACAGTGTTGTCACATCATATATTCCAAAGTATACCCACTGCAAATAATAGAGAACGCATTTTAATTGTTGCTAACCTTTTAACAAATGTGTTCATCAGTGGTAACAGCCCACGTTTAAGTTCAGAGTACATGATGCAGGTTATTTGAATAGGATTTATCAAGTTTTTTTCATAGGGAATATCACTGTGGATAGAATCAAGCAAATCACGATTGCCTCGTGTATATTTTAAATCCACTGGGGTATCTGCTCTCGTTCCACGCGTGAATATGCGATGTTTCCCTGATGTGTTTGCGTGTTTTCCTGCATTATTTACACACGTGTCCCGATCAACCAAAAGACTTGGAGTTTTAAAACTCAGATTTAAGTGAGTGCACGGAAAGGGGGTTAAGCTCTCCAAGGCCTGAATATATGTAAATATTAAGCACAGATTTCAAATAAAGAGCTCTCTCGCTTCCGAGTAAGATAGTCTTTACATAATCTGGTAAATGTATTTTTGCCCACATCCAGAAATTTCATATAACTTATTATGAGTAAACCTCTCCATCACTACTTTTGGAAAGATGTCATCCCAAAATGGAAGAAGTAACCACATATTGCTGACGTCAGGAATTTGGAAAACAGGATCCAATTAAGGTTAATTATCACAAAAAACATAAGATATGTGACATAACTGTGGCATAATGGTGAGTTAGCGTGCCGTTATTACTAGCGGTATATTGATCACTTTACAAGACCGCCTGATACGAATCACTCCGCTTTATAATTCCATACAAAAGGAGCCTAATTATCCAGATTATTTGTGTGGAATTTGCAGCTTAGTTTCGCACTATTTTGTCACGTTACATTATGAAAGAGAAGACCCCAATTAGCGGCAGACAATTAAACCAAACACAGCATCAGACCGTCCCATGCTCAATATACATATATAGCATCTGTAATATATATATATATATTGCTTGTTTAGTTAGGAAAGCAATGTCCTGTACAACCCTCACTATACCATGCAGCTGATGCATACAGTTCTTACTAATTAGCACATTGTGATGCGAGATACAACATATGTATGGAGACAATATGTGCATAACATGTGCACTCTCAGATTCAGCTGATTAGTGTTCAGATCATTATTCCATTGTCAAAGCGCATCGTCACGAGGGATCAAACCTCAAACAACATCTAGTGTTTGTATGATTTAACATACCTAACAAAATGGGATCATTTTTCAAATACTTTTCACGATAGTGTCTGTCTTTTTGAATGCTAAGGATTAGCACAATGTCATTATCTATCAGGTTTTTCTAACATTTCAGAATTACAATAACATGGACTTCGCAGTAAACTAAAGCTAATTATTTCTGGCGGTTTCCTATTCGTGGCAAGTATGTTATCAGAATTAGAATGATGTGCAGTAGCTATTAGGTTCTGTAAAGCAGGTGCATTTTTTAAATAATAGAAATGATAGAAAACTGCAGACCAAGGTTGTCCAGCACCACGTGTCACTCATTTCATACCTTACCTGGAGTGACAAAAGAATCTCAAACGAAATCATGAGGCGAATAGAAAAGAAAAACACACTTCACTACAACACAAAATGTAAGTTGTAGTCCTTGGGCTTTTTGTGGTCCCTGACCATGAGTGGTTATCAAACTGAGGCTAAGTGTCTAACATTCAAACACAGGGGAAGTTACACAGGGATCTAGAGTGAATCTAGGGCACATCACATCGACTCCAATCCCACACACACTTCACATCTATAGTGCTACAGTACCTGTGTCACGTGACAGTGGCGTATCCAGCACATAACACCCTCCCTATCCCAATCCCCATCCCCGACCCCAACCAGCCTTGCCATTCAAATTTTAGATTATGCTAAATTTTAGATAAAAGGTTTGATAAATAAACAACACTCGCCCCATATATCCCATAATTTAGCATAATGAGTATTTTATTTATTTTTATGAATCCCAATTATTTATCCCAACTGAGTTGTGGATACACCCCTGGTAGACAATACCATCGTTCACTAAATGGTACAAAACATCAACAAGACACACGACACGCCTGTTGGTTGCTATGCCAATGATTACATAACCGTTCTTATGTTCATAATCTGTCACCTGGTGAATGGACATTGCCACACGACACCAAGGATCAATAATCGGGTCTTTACACAGCATATTAATCACTTTATAAATCAAATGATATCAAAAATAGAGGAAATGTTATTATCAACGTGCCATATATCCTGATAATGATAGTTTTGAAATGAATGTCGGCAATGTTTGATTAAAAATGTTAATATTTAATGTGTCATACAAGAGTGTTTATGCGATTCTATTTGAATGCGATATGACAATGTTAGTTTTTTTTGGCATGTTAGATATGAAATATATCTAAAATCATATGATTTTGTGGAGAAACTGTCTTTTTGATAAAGGCATATAAATAAATTAACCTTTACAGTAAATAACATTTGACATTAATCTGTACTTTAATCTACTTTAATAATTATTTGATTTGTAGTTTAGTGTTTGGTTTGGTATAAGTTACTGAGTGACAATACATATCAATGCAATTAATTGACGATGCTGCTTATAAGCAGGATCATTACAATATGCCTGGGTATGTTAGTGGTCAATACATCAATATATGTGTTTATGTGTGGTTATGTGTGCACATCTGTGGATAAACACACTGCTAATATTTGTGGTCAAATCATTTGTGGAAACATATGGTTAAAGCATATGCAAATATTAATGGTAAAATCGTCTGTAGATATATTTGGTTAAATCTTGTGTACATGTGGGTTTTTAACCTTGTGTAGATATGTTTGGTTAAACTTATTGTAGATATGGGTGGTTAAACCCTTTGTGTGTGTGTCTATGTTTGGTTAAATCGTATGTGGATATTAAGGGTTAATTATTATGTGGATAATTGTGATTATGTGCGTGTGTGGTTAAATATGGCACAATTTGTGTGGGATTACAAGAAAGTTTGAAACTGTAACGTAGTTATGTGAAAAACATACAAGCATTTATTATTTTAGTGACAGACACTGTGCTCATTGCTCAAACAGCCTATAGCAACCAACAAGTGAGTTCTGTGCCCAATACAGAGTATCTCAAAACTTAACCACTTCCACGCTTCACTATACTATACTTGTTGAGTCACTCTGTATGTGGTTTCATTTCAACACAAAGTGCATTGAGACCTTATGAACAGATATTCAGAAATTCTACATGAAACATAAAATAAAGTATAAACAAGCGCCATTTTGGTTTTCAAATCTCTGTTATCTTGCCATTGGCATATCTGTCCATAAAGCCCTTACTGACGGATCAGAATATGACCTTAACGCAGACATTTATCTCCAGGGACTGTACTTAATGTATTCTGAGGTCATGCAATTGTTTATATATCATGTATTTGGCCATGTATGCCATCTTTTCATTTGATTTTTTTCATTTATTCAAAAGTGTCTATTGCCTGCTTTTTAGTAAAAAAATTTCAAACTATAAATGTGAGAGGAGCTGAGAGGTTTTACTTTTGCATTTATGACCTTTCTCACACATTATATTGTACGAGGTCCCTGATGATGAACGTCATCTATGCTTTTACTAGATCTTGTATATTGAGAAACATGAAAATAAGGAAAATGGCTTACCTTAGCTGCAGTTGACGAGTAGGGCTCATCAAAAAGAGCCCATATTTTGGGTTTGAGTTTTTGCCAACATGATAGTTCACCAGCTTGAAAGTCTTCCTCCCATCCAAATTTTTTCATGATATCATCTTCTGTGGGTTTGTCCGTGTCCAGATCCAGCCGGTCTAGGATCTGTAAAGTCTCTTGGGTGTCCCTATGTGTGGTGTAGGTCATCCAGCAACACGGTTCCACCTGGTTGGCATCAAGCCCCCAAAATTCTAGCTCCTCTTCAAAGAGCGGGCCGCATACATCCGTCGGGTAATGCAGTTTTCCTGTCCGGTAGTAGTTCAATATCTGGGCAAACACACCCGGATGTCTGTCGAAGAAATACTCGTTGAGAACCGGGTCATAGTTCGCCAATGCCTCGGTTAACCGACTGAGACGGGTGGCGGGGATTTTCTTGAGGGTGGCCTTGTAGGTTTCATGCCTGATGCCACCCACGTTGAGAATAACTCTGTTCTCTGCGTCCGACATTGCCGCAGATCTGTGAGTAGAATTCTCTAAGGAGAATCTACCACTGACCTATATATATTTATATATATATTTATATATCTCTGCTCACAATAGAGCAGGTTTCTAATATATCACTTGGTCGCTAATCAGCAGACAATTAACTCCCACATTTACTGATATATGGTAATATATATCCAATTTTGAATGATAATTATTAACAGGTGTTCAGTTCATAACTATGAGATCATTATTCTGTATAGATTCAAGGCCTCACAGACATTCAACATTATATATTCCTATGACGATCTGCACTTATAAATATAGGTGAGCTTTATATCTTTATATATCTGCAGGATAATCAGGTCAGTCTAATGTTATTTTGTCACACCTAATGGTGCGTAACATATCACTCTAGGAGGTCATTATGACCTTATTGGTAATATTCACGTAAATACTATAAAAAAGAGAAGGTCACATTGATGAGTAGGTCAGCCTATATGATGGGCCCAAGCACAGGTTTGGTATAATCCAAGGCCTTTTTATGCCTGGGTTAGGTGGTGAGATGCTAGCTCCCCGCCTCAGCAGCAGGCTCGGCGGGCAAGCCAGTCATTGCCACCATTGTCCCCAGTGTCTCCACGACAACACATGTTCCCTTGCACCTTCACATCCCTGAGTGGTCAAGCAGTCCGGGCCGGGTTAGGGGTCAACTCTTTGCCCACGGAACTCCTCCTGACTGAGTGGGTTAATCGTGGAGCACGGCCATTATTTTTCTCCCCACAGCTCCCGCTAGGTAGCGCCTCTTCCGTTCTCTGCAAGTGCAAACAACAACAACAGTTAATGAATTCTGGTCTATCAGCATCTGCAACTCAAAATATTCTACAGCCCTCCTCCTCCCCCTCCCACCTGCTGGCGAGCGTGGCCGTGTAGTCCCCTTGTCACGGGCCTCGTCCTCTCCCTCATCCCCGCCATTCCTATGCCCCTTTGTCAATCACACTTCCACAACAATGCAGTGTATGTCAAATGAATATTGTAAAATCTCGGAGACTGGTTTCATAATTTATGATAAATATTAGCAAATCTAATTTGAGGCTTGTAAAAGCGGCAGGCATCACTACATAGACTGCGAGCTATCGTTGGTGAACCTGCACCGAGGATCACACACGTTTGTTACTTTATTGTACTTGAATTGCACCTCATGCAGCCAATAAATCATTGTAAATCACTTGGAATAATCCCGGCTACGCTTCACGCTGATAATTACATTATTTCACATAGGCTCTGATCAGCCGGGAAGGAAAGGACTTAGGAGGCGAAGTGAGGGCGGCAATGCAAGGTCCTGATGGGTTCACAGTGCGGAGAGGGCCGGGGGAGGGAGATGAGGAAGGGACGGAGAAGGGAGGGATAGAGAGAGAGAGAGAGAGAACCAGGGAGGGTAGACAGATATATGAGAGAGGAAAGACGCATTAGATAAACAAGCTTGGCAGACAGGCAGGCAGGCAGGCACGGTAGACAAGCGAGGCGGTTAAGCAGTGGCCGGGCCTGAAGACAACAGCTACGGCAACCACCAGCATCAAGCATAGAGGCGAACCCCTTCCTGTCCGTGACAACCACTTACCGCCCGGCTCATCTCTAGGCCACCCGTGCCACCAGTACTCTGTCATTCCCTCCTAACCGTCGTGTAACACTTCCCAACTCACCAGATAAACCCGTGTTTATGTCCCGTTTAATATGGTTCAATATTCCGAGCTTTTGGCGTGGGCACTGGATCGATGGATGGTGGTAGCTGGCTGCCGGGATGCACTCCCATGTAAAAGAGGCTGCTAGCCCCGGCCTATCGCTCCATCCCTTACACGTATAATCCAGCCATAAAACCCAATCCACAAGGCGATTGGGTTAGAATGGACTGCCCGAGATGACACTTACGGTTATGGTGAAAGTTGTAGAGTGCTTCCCGTCCATGGTACAGTGTCCCTCCAACTAGAGCATACACGTAGCATTGCGCGCGCCATGGTCGCTTCTTTTGCTTCTTCACATACTACAGGTGAAGTACCAACCGCGCATGCGCACTGCGCTCTCACATGCCAACATAAATTATTTAAGCTGGAGCCTGTTGGTGATGCAGAGATGGTAGTCTCTCCACTGCAGGCCAGGACCCGCATTGTCTCCTCAAAGACAACATATGTCCGAGAGCAATACTGGAGGCCCCATCCCACCCCACTACCACACCCCAATCCCACCCTTTCTCGCTTCCCTCATCCCTGTCAGATTTATCTCTTTCCTGACAAATTTATCATGCCCACAACGGCATTGGGTTATCCTTAATACCTGACTGTCACCATTTATTTGATTTGACTTCGCAGTACAAAGCCCTTGAAGGACTGTGACAAATAAATGCTCACACACTTGTGTCAGATCTCGTGGCTGGCGAGATTTCACAAGACTGGAATTCTTTCACATTATATTCTAAACCAAGACTAAGTTTAAGCTGGTCTTTTATCACAGGATGTTATATTTATATAAAAAAAACCAGACATTAGCACTGCTGTTATCTGAGAGAGGCCAACAAAGCGTATCAATAAGACACCACCGACATCCATGAATAAAACATCAAAGAGCCCAAGCAGGGCAAAACAAACATGACAAGAACCACACTTTTCAAAATATAAATATTTTCCCTTGGATTTTTCACCAAAATTGTTTTAGCTTGATATGAAAGTGCGTTAATAGATATTTTATCTTTCCGAGTTTGAGTACAAACATATTGTCATATCAAACACTCACGTAATAACATAACTTGAATATCGTCCAAAATGGTCAATATAAGTGATTGGCAAAAAAGGCAACTTGAACGTCACGCAAAATGATCAAACAGGTTTTATATTTTGTTGTGTAGCATATTGTGTACAGACTGGAGCACCGCTCTCGGTCGTTTATAAGTATACCTCAAAGCGCAAAGAAAGAAAAATAACTTCTTAATGTTAAAATAAGTCATTACTTGTATAATAAGGATCTTTATACCGAGGCAAGAGGGAGATCGATGAGTATATAATGTGATTACATAACTCCCTGACTGCGTTCCTGTATTGCCATGACAACCACGCTCCACAACAAAGCATACTCCCTCTGCAAACCACACACACGATTAGCCAGGATTATGACAGAGCATGTAATTCCCAGACGGGGGTAGAACAGGGAGTAATGGTCAAGGTATACCAAGTAAATGTACCACACTTGTGGGTCAGATCCGGGTCAAGGTTCTCAACCAACCCCACAACTCCCTTAGCCCACCGCCACCCCCACCAACACCCCCATAAATTAATAATTGGGCATCTGTGAAATTAAAAAAAAACATTCAAACTGAATAAAGATTTAAATGAAAAAATTATCATTGAACCAAAAATACATAATAATACAATATTCTGCAAAAACACCTCAGTGTCAGTTGTTCCATGATTATCACGATTGTTACGCACTTCTCCTTTTATATGGCCGTCCAGAAATATCAGTATGACCAAAAAGTTGAACGCTTGGATGTTAGTATCAGAAAGTAACATAATAGGTGCGAATGCATTCATCGCTATGCCCCATTCAACTGTTTAATCTCGCAAGCTGTTTCCATACCAAAGACTTTCCTTTCGAAGTTCGGTATTTCCTAGTAAGGGAAGGACATGTCTTGTTTATTGGACTTATAGTGGCCTCTTTGATTTGTATTGACTTCAGATATTTAAATGTGAAGGACTATGGAAGAGGATTTCTCTGTATGTGTGACCTCCGCGAATGCTGATGTTTTAGAATATACCAATACATGCATTCTTTAATATTTGATCTTATCAACAAATTGGCGATCTGCAAATAGCAGTGGTAATAGTAGCAGTCATTAGCATTGGAATTATGGTAACTATATATAGCATTCATTTCGCTGTGCAGCTAGTGATTACCCTAATGAGATCCACCTGAAGACAGAAATAGTGAAATAGAACACAGAATATGGACAATCCTCATTAATCATCTGTTGTCAAGGACTAAGCTTTGCTGACCTTTACGGAGACCGTTATAAATGATCATTTATATTTACACGTTTGGGCTTACAATTTAAAGTGTCTTTAAGCGTTTCTCAAAAACAACTACTGATACGCTAATCCTAATCACATCAGAGAGATCAATCCAGAGATTAGGGGCAATGACCGAGAAGGCACTATCCCCTACACCACGTTTAGTCTTCTATTAGACCGTAGAGTTCTACATGCATTTGATATTACATTTGATAGGAAGTGGATCGTGTTACTCATTAGAGCCTTCCAAGTGGTAAGGGGGGCTTGACTCTAACATAAACTTGAAACCATTGCAATTCCATTAGTTTTTCAAATATATGATCATATATTTTGGTCCTCCCCATTACACGTGCTGCAGTTTCTATAGGTTCTAATGTCAGAAAGCCATCAAGAAGGTCATTGTCATCTAGTGTAAAGGTATATGTCAAGAATTCAGCCGTCTTGTCATTTAGATACTGTCTAACAGCTGAAATGTTGGTGACATGGTAGTGTTCCTTTTTGAATATCTTCCAAATTTGTGTCTCCATATTCATGTTAGAATCAAAGGACATACCAGTGTCAACCACAGACTTTCTGATCTTGATGTTAGCATCACCGCGTCTCATTGAGCTAATATTATGTCTATTATCTGGGTCACATATTTGTCTAGCTCATTTCTAGATGTGTCTACCTCTTGTTTTCACATCTGTTCCATAAAAATGTAGATCTGAGTGTCATCTGCATAGATATGGTAGATCAGTCCAAACATTGTACAGACATCAGCAAGAGGAGACAAGTTGAAAGTAAATAGGATAGGTCCTTAATCTGATCTGTTGGGGACCACACACTTGATATGATATCAGAGTAGACATGTGATGCCTACATTTGTGTGTTACAGGATGTCATTTTGTACAGGATGTCATTTTGTGTCTTGTGTAGAACTATATGCTGATTGAAACCTATCTGTATGGCCACTAAGTTCTAGATAGGGATGAGCTGATTGGCCAAATCCATGTTAGTCCATTCTCATATATAGGTCAGGTTGGAGACCACCCGATACTTTTCTCATTTAAATAATAGTGGGAGCTATTAGAACAGTCTTCATATTTGCTGATTCAGCGTTATCCATCAATGATTTATCTATGGTAGCTGTGACCAGTGACAAAGAGTAGTAACTCCTTCTAGAAGTCATGAAAGAAGGAACCAGGTGGGAATTAGATCACGTTCACCTGATTTATTCTCTGCTTTCTTAACCAGGTCCAGAACCTCATCAGTATAAACTCAATATATAGTATCATGTGTCTTGTTTGGAACATCATCTGATGAAACAGTAGTTTGTGTGATTGTAGGAATCAGTTATATATATTCCTATCACACACACACAAAACACACACACACACACACATTATATATATATATATATATATATATATATATATATATATATATATATATCCCAGAGTTCCCCAAATGTGTACACATCTACAATTCTGACAGCAATATATACTGACAGATATATATATATATATCCCACAGTTTCCCAAATGTGTACACATCTACAATTCTGACAGCAATATATATCTATAAATCCTGACACATAAATGCACCTCCAGTTCCTGAATATATCATGTCTCGCTAACTAAGACTTCAGTTGTATGCATCTATGGCTTACCACCATAGCAACCAGACAAACAATCGGAGGAAGTTAGTTGATATTCGCTACCACGTCACAGAAAACAGTTTTCTTTCTCTTGCAAATGTTTAAAGTCATTTGTAAACATAATTGGCCCCTTTATATTGCACGGGATATAGTAGAGAGGCATATGATAGGAGCAAGGTTACACACAGGATATATTAGGTGCATACAAATGTCTTGTTAAGCCCTGTCCTGCATTTTAGAACCTCATCCCAAGTTTCTCCTGTACATTAACTGTTCTGAACCTCTATCTTTATATTCCACCAAAAGTACATGTACCTTGCTTCATTGCTCCTTTTATATCTGTAATTCACATCATTATTTTCTTGTAAACCAAGACAAAGTCTAGTTTATTATTTCTCAAGCACATATGATTTCGCTTGATGAAGATAAGCGGGAATTATTCAAATAATTACCTTGCCCTCATATCAAGATCAAATGGCAAAGTAAATTCTCTTTCCAAAGTAAATACGGCGAATGCTGGAAATAAATTGATTTTAGACATCGCAACCTTTTTCAAGCAAAACCTAATCTGTAAAGATTTTATTTTTATACACGATTAGATGAGATGCATTTAAATGTTCTTGAAGAATAACTATGATATAATATTAATCCAGTAATAAAAAATGTCATCGCTTAAACATTGATTTGATTTAAAACGAAAATATTAATATAGTTTTGGTAGAATTCCACAGCAGTTATCAAATCCTTATTGCAGTTCTACAGGACATCAACAGATCTCATTATCATTTGAGATTCATTACATGTTGGGCTTTTGGCGGGTTAAGAGGCAAGTTTCAGCCCCTTTTCACAGCATCCAAAGCTTTGCACCCACACTCGCAATGAATCCACCCCCAAACAATGCACTCCAGACACAACACATTTCAATTTTTATATCCCTTATACTTGATTTCGTTTCCAGTAAAAATTTTCTTTGGTCAGAGATTTAAGCATCAGGGAAAACATTTTAAGACTCCCAAAACACCCATCTCCCAAAAACGACGAGCAGAAACATTGCTCTAATAGAGAGGTATATACAACCGACAAACTACCCTTCAAACTAAAATAGATACACATAAATACCTGCAGTTCTAAGTATGAAACACTTACTATGATAAGATGTCCACAAGGAGGTGATGGATGGATACTAGCTGTGTCAGTCTAGCCCCCACGCTAGGCAGTAAAGTCAGTCCGGAATGACCGCCTACAAGCTCAGGGTTGTAAAAGACGCATCAATATTGCTGACAACGGGGCCGCAGGTGAGTTGCTCAGGCCTGAGTCAATGTTTGGGATGCATATAGGGTTTCCCTGCCAATGTCTTTGGGAGTATCTTTTTGATAAGTTAATGAGGTGCTTCATGTGCCTTTGCTATGGTTACAGACAAACACACCATCAAATATGAACCCAAGTGGAAACACTCCCAGTTAAGATGGCTGGGTAGAGGGCGGGGTGTCGAGTTCAACAGATTTCCCCCTCCAGTCATAGAATATATTCACGGGTGATTAACCTTCGCTGATGACATTCCCAATATGATATAAGAATCTTCCTTGATTCAAAGATGCATATGAACATTGATGCATAAAACTCATCTTTCAACTGTCACATAAAACATAAGACATTACAGATTGTTTATTAATCGTTTTTCCTTTAGTATTTTACTTTTAGTTATTTCTCTTTTTACATCCGATTTTGATCATGCTGATGAGGGATGGTTATAGGAGAGATCGCATATCTCGTATCAACGTTGTAATTATATAACAGGTTATTAAAATACCTCATAAGTATAAGATTAGATACTTCAATGAAATACAACAATGTTGAACATCTATAGATATTTGCCGTCTTCCAATACATAAATGCTGTGAAGCTCCTTTGCAGTAAAATATCCAAAGTTACATAGATCTTACAATGAAATACATTCTTCTTAAATAATCAATCATATTTCTCATTTTCAAGGGCCATAGAGTAACTCGTATAACATTTGATTTGCCACTCAATAAGAAAAACAACATTCTAACATTTCTGTCAACTTCGAATTCATTTAGCGCTTGACAACACTTCAAAAGTAAAGCCCATTGGTTATTGGATTTTGGCTATTTTCTTTTCACTTCTGAAACACATTTCAAGCTCATCTGTGCAAAAAGAATTCTCACATAAGTGAGTGGATCATATGTAACTTTTAATCTCAATCCCATTTTATCAAGTTTATGTCTAAAACCGCTGCTGGGGATCATCTGCAGCATATTATAACATTTTTTGATAACTCTATCCCTAAATTAAACCAGAAAAAGAATCATGTGAAGGTTTTTTAACTGGTGAATGTAGCAAAGCATTACAAAATATGAATAATGGAAAATCACCAGGAACAGACGGTTTCACAGTTGACTTTTATAAAAAATTTTGGATAAAAATTAAAGATTTAGTCCTAGACAGTCTGAATATGGCTTTCACAAAAGGGGAGTTATCAGTGGATCAAAAACGTGGTATTATCACACTAATTCCTAAGTCATGTAAAAAAAAGATTTTGTTAAAAAACTGGAGACCAATTTCACTTTTAAATACAGACTACAAAATCCTGACAAAGATCTTAGCTTTACATATACAGAAAGTGTTATCTTCTTTAATAGATATGGATCAGACTGGGTTTCTAAAAGATCGCTATATTGGGGAAAATATTTGTACTATTGATGATATTATTGATTATACCAGTCTGAAAAATGAACCTGGAATCATACTTCTAATAGACTTTGAAAAGGCATTTGACACTATCAAATGGTCCTTTATTTTAAAATGTTTATCACTATTCAACTTTGTAGAAAATTTTATCCAATGGATTAAGGTAATATACAGTGATATAGAAAGCACCGTTATTAATAATGGGTCTACACCACGGTTTTTTCAAATACATAGAGGCATAAGACAAGGATGCCCTATTTCGCCATATCTATTTATAATTGGGAAGAAAAAATAAAGAAATAAAAGGAATAAATGCAAATAATGTTGAGTTTAAAATATCTCAGCTTGCTGATGATACTACAGTATTTGTATCAGAATTTAAATCTATTGAAAATGTGCTAAAGCTGGTTGCAGAATTTTATTTTATCTCAGGCTTAAAACTCAATGTGGATAAGTTGTGAAATGTATCGGAAGCCTTCAACATTATAAATGCAACAACTTGTACAACCTAAATTGGACTGAAGATCCAATTCATACACTTGGCATAAGTATCAGTAATGATATAGAAGTTATAATGGAAAAGAATGTTCATAATAGGCTGAAAGTATTTAATAATATTTTGATGCTTTGGCATGCACGTGGGTTGTCCTTAAAAGGGAAAATAACCATATTGAAGTCGTTAGCACTACCTAAAAATTTGTAACCCATGTCTTTGCTGCCAATACCATCTCACCGGGTAGATATTGTGGACAATTTGTTTGTTTGGTTTGTTTGGGGTTTTAAATCACTTTCGAATAAATGAATATTGATTATAACTGTTGTTGGTTGGTTGGTTGGGGCTTAACGTCACACTAGCGACAGCTATGGTGAAATGGTGACAAAACAAAAGAAAAACCTGACCTGAACTATTGGAACTGAAGAAGGACAACTTCCAAGGCCGGGAGTCCATTTGCATATGGGGAGACATCGTCACAAAATGAACTGGAAGTCTCACCATGCAAATGGGGTCTTTCAGTTGCTCAGGGACAGAAACAGATACAACTCCCTATTAGTTAGCCTCTTACAACATACAGGGGATACAGTGGGCCTATTCTACCAAACCCACAGGGGCATATAACTGTTGTCTCAAAAATAATAATTTGTATATTGCAGTATCTAGCTCCACTTTCTCCTCCAAAAGAATTTATGAATTTATTGTAGAAAAATGTTATATAAGACCTACAGCCCTTGACAAGTGGGTTCAAACTTTTAGTGTAGATGAGAATGATTGGAAAGATATATATTTCAAATGCCTTATTATGCAACACGTGAAACAAGATTACAAAGTTTCCAGTACAAAATGATACATAGAATAGTGTCCTGTAAAAGATGGCTATATGATCAACAAGTAATATCTTCTCCAAATTGTATAAATTGTGATATACCAGACGATATTATACATCATTTTGTCAAATGCAAGCAAGTAAATGACTTTTGGAAAACACTAGAAAAATGGTGGAATAGAACAGGTGATTATTAAGTTAGTATAAGTGAAAAACACATTATATTTGGTCTATATTATGACAATGAATTTTACAGTTCTATTAAGTATATCATATTGTTAGCTAAGTGGTACATCCAATGTCAAATGTATGTGGATCACAGAATAGATTATTTTAATGGATTCTTACAAACACTTAAATTTCATTTGGATATAGAAAAACAAATATGTTGCGATAATGGCAGTGTGCAAATGTTTTTAAAAAAATGGGGCAGTATTGTAAACCAATTATGAAGATATGTACATTCATAAAAAACAACAACAAAAAAACACAACTCATAATCAAGTATTCCGATTACATGTATACCTTGACCTACTTTTTAGCTGTTAAGAAAAATTATGGAAAAATAAAAACAATTATAAAAAAACATGCAAAACGAAGATAACCAGTCCCTCTTCAAAAAGAGTAGGATATTGTTACCCAGTTGCAGGCTTTAAGGCCAATTGCAATGTAATGGGTGTCTATACAAACAAATTAAAGAACCAATTACAATCCTGATTTACGTTCAGTATATATTTATTTTAGTTACACTATGCCCCATTTAACAGCTCCCCTCCCAATATTACTTTATTAAAGCATTCAGTCTTATTTCTCATAGCGTACAGAGATTTCGTAACATCGCACTTCATTTGAGTGTTTCTGTGTTTCTGCTGCGGAGAGCTGCATCAACCTTGATTATCATTCATTCTCTTGGCTAAATGTTTTATGAATTTTCATTTTCCTTGTCTTTCTATATTTGGCACACCATGCAATAACAAGACATAGGCTTTTTCTCTTGAGAAATATCCGTACCTCTTCCAGGCTTAAGTGGGTTTCTATAACTTAAGGAAGTAACAAAGTTGCTAAATATTCATTGACAAAGATACACAAAAGCAATACACTGCCACTGTGTGTTAAGGTGATAGAAAAATGGTGAGTGAGCGATAATTGCCCCAAGCCCTGACTGAAATAAGCAGTCCTTTGAAGTTCCCATCTTAAAACTAATACACTAGATGGACTGGGCTTGAAATGTGCCTGTCAATGCTGCAAGTTGTTTTATATCAATAATTCCTCGCCATAATAAGCCGTCTTTTGCATGTCGCATACAAGACAAGATTGAACAGCATGTCACAATTTATTGATAATTAATATGTCAAGATGAGGCATAACAAAGTCACTTTATGATGTCGTCTCCAATCTCCTGCACAGAAGAGCAGAGAGAATTTCTAAGCCTTGATGAACAACTGTCTAGGCAGATCAATGGCCAATTAGATGAAGGAATCCATAATGAAATCATGTGCATGTTACACAAGACTTCCTCTATGGAGGGACCCCGTTTCTCTCATCTTCTCTCTCTCGGGAAATTCCATCACATATAATATTCTTTGTTTTGTTCTCTTATCTAGTATAGTGGGATTGTACATATATGTTGGCATGCCATATGTATATTGTTAATTTCATTCCCTGTCAATATCTGCCTTGATGTGATATCAGTCTTCACCATTGTAACATTAAAAGAATATTGATATGTCTAGCACCATTTTCTATAACTGTAGATGTCCTGTGCAGAATATGCTGTCATAAAACATTTTGAAATATTAAAATATATGGGCACAGTAACTAGAACATTTCGTATGTTCAACAGACCCTTTGAAATAGAAAGACAACAACTAATAAATAAATTGAAAGACGTGAGTCATGGCCCTGACCTCTAGCCGAGTGGATCCTGCCGAACTATGATAAAAACTCCAGATAGACAAGTCGTATTTCACTTTGAGCATTTAAATAAATGGGTTGTTTATGTGTGCTCTATAGCTCGTGCACCATGTCGCTTCACCTAGGTATAATCTATAATTCATTTGCAATTGTACTGATATTTTATTCAAAATATAATATATTCAAAAATCAAACAACTGTCAGATGAATTAAAAAAAGAGTATTGAATAATTTTGAATAATTATATATTTAGGAAGCTATTACATATTCTATATGATCTGGATGTTCTGGATGTTCTGTATGCTTTTTTGTTACCTACAAACTACTGCCTACCAATGACCAATGGCTTAATACGAGGAAGATTCTTCATTCAAAAGTATTCGAAATAAATCACATTACTGCTCAGAATAACAAACAGCAGGTGAACTGCTGAACTTAATGATAAAATGTATAATATCACGAGTTTTTAATCTATACCATGTTATTAGATTGATGAATAAATTATTAACATGCCTGTGTTACGCTGTCCGATTGACATTAAGGTTCATTTCCTTATCAGTTTTCAGTTATTTGATTTTCACATAATTAATAGAGATCATTACATCACCCTTCAACTCTTGTGATAATGAACGCTTACATCCAAAATGCTCTCTACCTGTTTTTCACCTTCATCCGTGATTCTTATTATTTTAATCATATATATATGAATATCATTTCAAATATATAGGGCTGAATAAAACGCTCAAAAGAGCGGACTTCAAATATTATGTCCTGCTATGGTTTGGAAGATGTGCAAATAGTTGGCAGTAAGTGACGTAGGACAAATACATTGTCACCCCCAAAAACCTTTCAATAAACACACTTTTCAAGAGAGAATATGATCCCTGCCTCAGATATAGGTATATTATCATAAATCAATATAACTCTCCTCAGCTGCACTTGTTATTTATCCATCTACAAACACAAACACACACACACACGCACACACACGCACACACACATACACACACGCACACACACATACACATGCACATACACACACACATACACACACACACACACACGCACGCACGCACACACACACACACACACACACACACACACACACACACACCATGTTAGCCCCTGCAACATGTGACTTGTCATGTCATGGTCTTCTGTCATGGTCTGAGAATGTTCATCTCGTGCTGCGTAGGTGTGCAATAAATGACAGCAGTGTTCCACATCGGGGTAAGAGCATTTGTTTTCATCTCCTGCCACCTCCCATTACATACTCAACCCACCCTTCTACCGTCAAAATATCTTGATAATAATCTCAGAAGAACACAAATAAGGATTGAATGGATATGTTTAATGACTAATTTCTTAACTTCTGTATAATCATTCTTACGTAAAATAATCAGCATCTTTATTAGTTTTTGTAGTTTTTCAACTGCTTCTCTCCTTTACCATGTTTCGGGTTATATTATATTCATCAGTAATTTTCAGCTATTTTTTATCAGATATATTTCTAATGTGCTGGCTTTTATCTATTCTCAGTTAATGTTTGGTTCTATTATCGATAATTTGGTTATTTCACTGTCAACTTATTTACTAAGCCTATGACTGAATTAGGAGTTCCTCTAATATGAATTTGCAATTCAGCAATTAACAAATGATGTGAAGGAAATAGCCTCACAAAAAATGGGTTACATATTCGGAAAGGTTGAATTGTTTTATTCTAAATAGTTGGTTGTATGATAATAGATCAATATAGACACAGGGGAAATTGCTGTTAAAATACAGCAAACGCTGCTGATATTCTACAGTTACCTCTTACAGTGTAGAGTTTATAGATTTGTGAAAAGAAAGATTATTTCAGTACAACACAAATTAGAAATTGAAACGCTTGTGTATAAAAGTACCCTGCCATCAGATAGATATATTGAGAACAGACAAGAAAGTCTTCGAATTATTATGTTTATTAAAGGATAGTTTAATTATAATTTATATTTTGGCTGATCTACTGAACATGTAGAAAATGTCAAAAAGAAAATGTTTATTCATTATGTATGGTTGTGTTACATTTATATCGACATAATGCCAAATACCAAATTAAATTATACATAAGGAATTATTTATCCTCCACAATCAATGACTTCAGTGCATAATAGTACCAGATACAAATGTCAACTATCCGTCCATTGAGATAACAGCTTTTCGCCCACAGGTGTTGGCATGCTCCCACAATGACTTTTAACCAAACTAAGTCTGATCCCTGATACGGTTACAATTAAGAAGGAAATAAAATAAAAATGTTTAAGCATTTCTTTTGTGATAAATAGTCAATATGAAGTGATAAAATCAGAAAACAAAATACATCAAATACAAGGATTTATTCATTTCTATCTATACTATGTCCAGGAATGTCAAATTTCTCTTCCAGGATTTACCCTTGCATAAATTCTACACCCTCCTCTCCTTATTTTTATTCCCAAAGTGTGATTATTTCTCTATTCATACTATGCCCTGATGTTAAACATTTGGCCACCTTTGCTGTGCCCTGAGGTTTGACCCGTCTCTGTCCTGGCACTGTCAAGAGATTGAATAGGCCTCTTCTTATGATTTGCCTACATATTAAACACCTTTTTATCTATACTATGCCCTGAAGTTTAACCCTTCCTTACCTGTACCAAATCTACAGATTAAACATTTTGTTTTCTATACTCTATGCCCTGACTTTTAACCATCCCTGCCTGTACCAAATCTTCATATTAATCATTGTGCTATCTATACTATGCCCTGACTTTTAACCCTTCCCTAACTGTACCAAATCTTCATATTAAACATTTTGCTACCTGTACTATGCCCTTACATTTAACCCTTCCCGGTCCACTCATTTTCCAATCCAACTAAGTCCTATTATCATATTAAGGTATGCAAACCCATAAGGGTGAAATTCCCTGTCATTCTCTATTGGTCGAGTTGTTTAATTTAGCTTGTTAATTCTTAGTCTGCAATTTATCAGATATATTTATATATGAGGCGATCCATTGCCTGAAACATATGCAAGCCGGACACAAGACAGGGGAGGCCGGACCAGCACTGGTCAGTGACTAATTAATGGTTTGCATCAGAGTATAGAGCAGAGGAGCGTGCCAGGGTTTAGTTCATCTGTTCCTTTGATGTTAGACATTCAGGCATTTAGATCACTGGGTCTGCCCATACCAGAGAAAAGCTGGTGTTCTGTACTGTCCCCACAGATCTGTCTGGGTGTTTTAAGTTTTTCCTTTTGAACCATTTTGATTTGCAGTTTTAGTAAAGGATAATTCTACTTGTGAATTATAAATCACAAGAACATCTATTTTATGGGGCAAATGTGATTTATTTTATGTTTGACCCCAGAATTATCACATGATAATGTATATAGTAGTTATTATATGGTTAAAAGCCGACACAAAAAGTGTATCAGTTGTGAACTGATGCCAATTGGTTTTGCCGAGTAAGCTTATAGATTTAGATGTGAAGGCTTGATTCAATCGATCAGCATACCCAATCGGTCGTAATGTCTCATAACTGGCCAAATCCGCCTAAGCCGGAAACAGGTTCCCTATCTTTGGGTTAATTAGCGGCTTTATCACAGGTTAACAAAGAAAAACTGCCTACCAGCCTCCATCAACTGTAATCGATAAAATTGTAAAAGATCGAAGCCTGCCATCGAAACTCAATGCCCTACTCTCCGGAGTGAAGTGTTGCACAGAACTCACCAGCTCGAAATGGAAATTTGGATAGAAATACAAATGTCAGGGGGTTTGGGGATAACCTATTTCTATTCTATCAATTCTTATCTACTGATTTCTGGATAATTAAAACATATTTATCATTAACTGATATTCAATTTCTCAAATCTGAATATATATTGGATATACTTCCTATTAAAACATTACTCTCTGTTGATATGTTTTTACAAAAAAAGAGTCAAAATAAAATAATATTTTTTTCTCTTAAACATTTTTAACAAAATGTTGGATAATGCAGTCAATGTTCAAAACTATCAAATGTCCATTGATTATTTCAAAGGAAAGGTATTGCATTCAGTATCATTTAATTCGTAAATCATTTCTATTTGAGCCATAAAGTATTAATGTTATTAATACAAGAACTTAAATATCTGATTACAAAACATGTATATTTAATATGTAATGAATATAAATATTACATGAATTTGATGAATATCTGAGCATATGAGGTAAATTAATATGTCATTATAACATCATAAAGTTATTATGATCATTTTGGCATTTTGACATTTTGTGAATATTTTTGTTTCAGTGTTTATAGAAAAGATTTGCCTTTATTTCATAGAAAAATGGATATTTGTAAAGATTTATTGACACAAAAAATTAATTATAATACAACTATCCTCTACATCCTCCAGTCACAGATTCAATTATATATTTGACAATTGTTGTAATATTTAACAGTGTAAAACATTTGTGTGGCTGGGCAATCGATAGACAAATTATGAAGAGTAACGAACCTGAAAGTCCAGAATTTGAGTCCTTTCAGTTTTCAACACAATTCGACAGTGTGTGACGAGGTTATAGTTCACCACGATGCAGAATAATGCCTGTGGCGAAGAACTAAAGCGACTAAAAAAAATGAGTTGTGTCATTGCAAATGTACATGCAGTTCGTCCTTAGACTCAAGTAGGCTTTGTGGTTCTTATTTATTCTTTATAAATCATCTGCACACCACGAATGTTAAAAATCGTATTGATTTGTTGTAATTCCTTGCAGATCGTTATGGCTTGTAAAGGTTTGTTATAGTTTGTAGTTGTTCTTCTATGGTTCGTACTGACTCGTAGTGGTTTGTGATAATTGGTGCAGAATACAATATCTAATCATGATTATAAACACTTTGAAACAATTGAACACGAATAGATTGTGCACTAATTCATATAAAGTCCACACAGATCTTTAATTCACATTTTTGTCGAATTTGCCAGAATATTTCAACCCTCCCCCCATGTCTGTGATAAATATTGCTACAATATGACATACAATATGAGACATAACTGTAATGCCCCAGTCACACAGTGACAAATATTCAGTCTCCATTGGTGTTCATGGCTCTTTAATGTTCTTCCTAAATCGCCTAGTGATCGTCCAGGCCCAGCAATGTTTTGAACTGTTAAAAACATTCACCATACACCACAAACATTGTGAAAATCGTATTGATGCATTGTAATTCGTTGTATGTTGTTGTTCTAGCGTAGTCCGTACTGATTCGTAGTTATTTGCAAATAATCATTGTGGTTCGATGTACAAATTATGAGGAATTTAATATGAGCTTTAATGCGCTTTAACGCGATTAGAATTAATTTTACATAAGATTTGACTCAAGAAACCAGATTATGATTGCATGATATAACGCTACATGAGTGACTCACAAAGATATGTGACAACAAATGCTTGTATGGATTCTATTTATTCCAAAACCTTATCTGATGGTATTGGCAGGAACATGTGGGAAGGCTTTATATCCAGAAAGGAGACACTACTTGGCAATATGTATGTCTGTATAAAATTGGTAAGATAATGTGGTGAGAGAATATTGTATTATGGCTGTCGTTGTGTGGCTCCTCGGGTAACAGTTAACATTTAACCCTAGACTTACCAACCATATGCCTACATGTCATATAAAACAAAGATATATATCAACGCTGGATGCCACCATCATTACAGGGTAGTATTTCTTCAAGACTTGTGGCACCTCAACTCTATTTAATCAAATAAATATATAATTATAACCTGTACCAGATAATTGAATTAACTAAAACATAGAATGTACCAAATATTACATTACATTGTGCTAAAACGTTGTCACCAACATACAGAGATAAATTTGCTCAAAGTCAGCTTGAGAATGGGGCTGCCTCGCTGAATTGTCATGTCGCGGGTCCTTAAAATGGCATCTCGCCCAGTCACAGACATATGAGCACAACAGGTTAACCCTTTAGGCACCGGCCTCAGCTCATATGAGATACTATTACACGAATGAAATATCCGCATGGTTGGGAATCGAAACCACGACATTTGAATCATCATATCGCTCTCCGCAACCGTGTCACAACCCGCGGCCTTCCGCAATCGGTTATAAACCTCAACAATATGTATATATAAATCACAATAAAATGTTTTCTAAACGCAATGACTCTGTTTCATGTTTCATCCTCTCACTGTTTCATCCCATAACATTTAATCAATATTCAAGAGAGAAATAATAAAGCTCAGACTCCATTTTATGTTAATTTACTCATCCATGATACACGGTGCATCATAAACGCATAATCTTGCATAAGAAACAATTATAAACATTTAAACGAGAAACAACATTACATGTTCCTCTTCTTCATGGCAAATACCTTTATTCGGATTTCCGAGTATTTGAACCGACCCTACTTTCTTTTTCAGTGCCAATGACAATATCTCTTCATTTAAATGCTGAAACAAACAAAAAGTAGCAATAGGTAGAAACATAAATAGAATTACATACAAACTCTCTACTTGACTGGGTAACTGTTTGGCCAATGTATTTCAAATGTATTAAGTTTACCTACAAACCCATTGATCAAATTAGATTCCTTGTTTAAAAATATTTTTTCTAGCCGTTATCGGCTTCACAACCCTGTGAAGGGCCTAAAATTGCTTGTGTCATCTAAGCAATCCCTTCAAAGCCATTCAATGGTAAATTGATCAATCCCAGTCTGCCCATGTCTCTCAGTATCTCTCAGCTTCACAGGCGAGCCCCAGTCAATCTCACATTCAATAAACCCTGACTGAAATCCTATGAAACTCCAGTAATAGCATATTCCTTGTTTGTAAGAAGCGCTTCTCTTATCGCCTTCAGTATTAAATGCTTGAAAACCACATCTCTCTGATGCTGTTTTCTAAATGGTATTTCCTTGGGAGATGTGATAAGAAGACCGAAGTGCATCAGATATATGTACTAACAATTTGCTTCTGTTTCTGATATGGGTTCCAATAGCCACAAATCAATATCTCGCCATATCGAGTTGATGTCTCTATCTCAAGACAAACACTTACTTCTTTATCGGGCCACAAACGGCTGGCCAAGTTTATTAAGCTTCTGATTTAAGTGTAATCTCCTAATTATAGTGACCAGTTGGCAGTGTAGATCTGTACAGGAGAGGTATGATTTGTGCCTTATGGGGAATACCGTGGCTTATTCATGCAGTGAATGATGTGGTATGCGTCTGCCTGGGGGTTGATTCAGTGATCATGTTGACATGACAGGGAGCCATGTGGTTAAAGTCTGCAGTTACATGACACAGGCATTTAAATAAGCAAGCATCCTCAGTGCATCTCTGTGGTGACTGCAAGCACTCGATCACTCACCACTGAACTCTTCCCTCTTCAGCATCAAATACTTTCTATTCAGCATAAAACACTTTCTTGTTTACCTATTCAGTATGTGGCATCTCCCTATTCAGTATGTGGTATCTCCCTGTTCAGTACTTGGTTTTTCAATTTTGTCCTGTTCAATATTAGTGAGAAATTATTGAGTGTTGTTGATTGACTGAAATTTGCATTGGTCAAGCCAATGTGGAGTATTTATGCCAGTTTGGTAATCTACAGTATTTGACATATTTCAGGGGAGTTGATCACCCCTAGTAATGAATATTCCTATGGCGCATTTTCCCTTCAACATAACATCTATGGGGCCTTATTCTCCATCCCCAGTAATGGACACTTCTATTGGTCACCCCTCCTAGTAATGGACATTTGTATGGGACATTGGTCATCCCCTCCTAGTAATGGACATTTGTATGGGACATTGGTCATCCCCTCCTAGTAATGGACACTTGTATGGGACATTGGTCACCTCTCCTAGTAATGGACACTTGTATGGGACATTGGTCACCTCTCCTAGTAATGGACACTTGTATTGGTCACCCACACTAGTAATGGACACTTGTATTGGACATTGGTCACCCCCGCTAGTAATGGACACTTGTATGGGACATTGGTCACCTCTCCTAGTAATGGACACTTGTATGGGACATTGGTCACCTCTACTAGTAATGGACACTTGTATGGGACATTGGTCACCTCTCCTAGTAATGGACATTTGTATGGGACATTGGTCACCCCCGCTAGAATTGGACACCTCTTAGTAACGGAAATTTCAATCAGACATTTAGAAACCTATTGTTGTCGGTTTAAGAGTGTTTCATATAGCGGTATGTGGTAGAAGAGCGACTTGTATGATAGACCAGACACTCTAATATCTGTGTAGACACTTTTGTGATATAAAGACACTTCTATTCTGGAGACACACATGATATATATCAGACACTTGGGGGAACCCACCAGGCACATTTACGACATATTCCAGACACTTTGGAACGTCAAACAAATCTTCATATTGTTACCGTGAAAGTCATCATTTTAGCTCTGAATCACAAACTGTGTGTAATATCATCTATAGATTGAGTATGAATGATTGCATGATAATTGATTGCATGACTGATTGGTAATTTTCATTATTTTTATGAATAGACATTCAAATAATATATGCACAATGTTGTGATAAACGCTCTGAAAAAATAATATGAATTAAATTGAGATTTGATATTAATGATGCAATATAAAATTTGGTTTCTCTAATCAAAATGTATTCATGTAAATAAAAAATATTCGTGTAAACTCTGCCTTAAAAAACAATATGAAAATCATAAGCACACGGTAGATGTTTCAATAATTCTTCTCGAAGATATTTGAAATTTTCACTTTTCTTTGTTATTCTTCATTAGCATGTTAAAAAAACTCTTTTCATGCATAAAAATTTAACACATTGAGTATCATGAGTGAAAATATCCAACTTTGACAGGAAAGTCTTTGTCATAAGTTGGTTGATATATGCCCCATATTCACTTAAGGGTCGAACACGTGATGGCTAAGATTCAACCCTTAGGTTCCTCATTCCTGTGGCATATAGATCTCTACCTTTGATAAATGAATAATAACTGAAAGATAGAGATGACTTTTAAAACATGGATTACTGCCTGAGGTGTGTAAAAATTTGTGTTTCTCATCGCATCAATGCTAATAGTGTTGATATGTGCATTGAGGTATAAATGCACATTACAAGGATTGTATGATTCATTCAATGTGAGGTTAACTAGCCTTACTTACAAATACATTATCATAATTATATACATTCACAAGTATCCAAGTTACACGCAACAGGGAGACATTTTTTCATGACAAGTCATGTGGAATGAAAACAATTCTTGCTAAATCAATCCCCCGTATATTGTGTTTGTGGCCATCACGTTGGCTATTTTTCTCTTCATCATGTTGCAATGCAATTAACATGCCATACTCCATTTCCCATTTTCCACTGTCACTCATCACCTCAGCAATACACACAAGACTTTCCGTTTCCTTCCTCCCAGGAATGTTGGCAAATCATACTCTTTGGTTACCAAGGTGCTTCGTTCCTAATGCGCATTTCATCAACTGACATCAACATGATTACACTAAGATCCTTTGCCAACACTACTCTTACAGGAAAGTGTTGTTTCTGCACATAGATTCACTGAAAAAAACTATTTCATTGCACCTCATGTAAGTGTCAGATCAAGTATCTAAAATTTATAAAGATATTTTTGTGTATCGATATCTGAATTTTGGATACTGCTGCACAATACATAGCATATCTATTCATTGTAAAAGAATTCCCATGTACCACTCTATCAGGGGAGTAAAATATATGCGGTACTTTTTATAAATCCTTCAAAGTCATCTTTATACGTGCATGAGCAAGACTATTTCCCCCAAAATCTATAATCGTAATAGTGCTATTTTGTCAGTTTTCCAAATAATCCTATTTGCAGTCCATTTCATATTCGCAGTAAAGAAATGTACGTTGCATCTGTTTTATTAGATTTTAACCCTTCTATGTAAATGTTCAAGTAGTACTAAGTAATTTGGGGATATCTGCTGCGCCAGATGAATGTAATGAGCTTTCTGTCTGAGCATGCTACCAATCGTCTCTTAACAACTGCAACGCTGTCACGTGTGTGATACAAAATGCTGATTGGTTATAATCTAAATACCCCTATTACCGCCCACTTTAGTCCTGGCCGATTTCTGCTGACATTGTCAGACGAGATGACCTTAATTCCTGAAGGAGTCGAACAGCAGACTCAATTTGTGCTGTATTATTTGGAGATTTGCGCATTGTTCCAAGTATTAAAGGGCAAAAATTAACCCACATTGTCCTCCATCTTGCCAAGGTCGTTCCAGTACGAAGGAGAATATGCCAGCGCTATGGATGCCATACAAGACAACAATAACTGGACAAGGTGGACGCAATCAGGTACAAGTTACACAAAATGTACATAAGAAAATGAGACACTACCTTTGATTAGAGATAGTGTGGATTGTAAGGTGTAGGTGTAAGAGATGAGTGGAAAGTCAAATAGGTGTGGGTTTGGAGGGTGACGTGAATATGGTGTGGGTAGTTGGAGGATTGTATGATGGTGTGGGTAGGTGGAGGATGGTATGATGATGGTGTGGGTAGGTGGAGGATTGTATGATGATGGTGTGGGTAGGTGGAGGATGGTATGATGATGGTGTAGGTAGGTGGAGGATGGTATGATGATGGTGTGGGTAGGTGGAGGATAGTATGATGATGGTGTGGGTAGGTGGGGGATGGTATGATGATGGTGTGGGTAGGTGGAGGATGACATTATGATGGTGTGGGTAGGTGGAGGATGGTATGATGATGGTGTGGGTAGGTGGAGGATGGTATGATGATGGTGTGGGTAGGTGGAGGATGGTATGATGGTGTGGGTAGGTGGAGGATGGCATGATGATGGTGTGTGTAGGTGGAGGATGACATTATGATTTCTTTATTAAAGGAGTTGTAAACTGAGGCTATATTTAGATTAGTAGAATGAGGAACGGTGTGTTCGCAGGTTTGTATGTATATGAGAACGATTCACTGTTTCTCACTATCTTTTAATACAGAAAAAGATGACCTTCATGGAAAATAGAAACCTCACTTCCTGACAATACTTCACATTACCTGTGAATAACTAAGACATTCACTCAGTAGTTTTAGAGTAGAATACAGGACAGAAAGGCCCCTCCTCACTACATAAGATTTGCTGACAATGTCAGCACACCTAACTCGACAGGGTATTACATAAATGTGCAAATTGGCGTATCTCGCTGTCTTAATGTTAAAGAGCACAGTTTTTTCATGGTACCATATCACACCGTAGTCATGGTAACTGAGGTGTGGAATTTGTCTGCTTAATAATTTTACAATATACGAGTCTCAAATGGTTATATTCAATCATTGTTTTCTGAAACGAGCAGATAAGGTATATTTGAATGAATGATGTATTTGTAAAAAAAGTAAACATATATATTTATTAGTTCAGTATTGAACGTTAATGTGACTCATATTATAATGATATTTGAAATGATAATCTGAGACATAGATAATAGGCGATGCTGCATGAAACGATTCAACAATGATCGCAGTCCCAATCTGAGACAGCATGCCACACTTTTTTTACAGATATAAATAATTCATAAAACAAAATTCGAGGATGTAGACCTCAAAAGAAATCTACCGAAAGCAGTTGAGAACCAGAGTGCTACTGTTTAATTAAAATCTGTGCGTAATATATTAAATATGGCTGTTCTTATAACTCAATTCTTCACTTCATCCCAAAAGCAAACATATAAGAGATATAGGGATAGACGTGTTCACCCCTCCTATCCCATTGTAATCAAATGGAGAACAGCCTTAACCTCCTATGTGTAACCTTGGTAATGGAAAACAAACAAAAAAACTATTGGCTTGTCCCTCCCATCTTCTCAATATTGTCACGGACACAATCCTTGCACTTGTCCGTTGATTAAAGCTTTCTGTTCCCCTATCGTCAAGTTTACCACTTATTTCAAAATAAATAAGCGGGTACCACAGGCATTTATGGCAGAGTCTCACACTTGGCAATTGTTGAGTTTTACTCTCAAATAACTTGTACAATTTTATCAAAAGGTTGTTTGTCTCATTTGTAATAGAGCGAGCTTGGATCTGGTTAAGTCCGGGGATATCCTAAAGGGAGCCGCACGGAACCGGAAGTCCCGGGATATTATAAAGGGACTCACAAAATATGAGTGCAAAAATAATTATCGATGAAAGACTCTTCATTTTACCCATTCTAAAGACCTTTTCATTGGGCTGTATATTACGTATTTAGTTGTGAATGTTGGGCTCAAATCATTTTCCCAAGTGAATTTTTAACAAGTGGTGTGGAAAACGTCATCAGTTTGTGAGCACTTACTTGCTCCCTGGTGAAAGCTGTTAGTTGTTAGCTTGTGAACCTGATGTCTTGCAATGTCCGTCTTGTTTTACCTTAATATAACGAATTTATAAACCAATATTGGGGGTGAAATATCAGATTTAATTTATGATGGCCAATTACCTTAGAGCTGTGCTGACCATTGTATTTCGCAATGCCTTTGAATATTTCTTGGAAATGTCAGCAAACTGCTTCATAAATGATCATTTAAAGCATAAATCCAGCTTTCTAGTTGAAACAGTCAATGCGGTAAACATATTATACTGAATATTGGAGGTCACTTCATCACCCCCACATTGCTTCATTCAAGAAGTGTGAAACTGAGGCTATATCAAAATGAGCAGAGAATTGCACGTTCCAGGTGTATAAGCATTTGTCTATTTTAAATCATTAAATCAAATTAAGAAAACTAGAATTTACCCCTTATAATATTACATCTTACCTATGAATATCTAAGAAATCCACTCAGCAATTGAAAAGAAGATCAATATTGGCAGACAGATCGGAATGACAGAAAATTTCCCCTTCACTACACAAGCTATGCAGTAACTAAAATTATTCTTTTGCAAGCGAATTAAGAAAGACCTTTGTGAAATAAATACACACATGTGATTTGGACATTATGATTTTTTGCGAAAAGGTTTTTTTTTTTTTTCATTTTACATATATTCTATTATAATCATTTTTATTCGATATGAACATTTCCTTTGGATGTTTTTCTATACTGTTATATCTTTAATCTTTCAAAATATGCTAATTTTAAAATATTGAGATTAACAGGTACTGTTTTGTTATTACATGCCCTAATCTTATCACATGCAATGTGTTAAACGTCACCAGTATTATCTCTTTTTCAATGAAATCTTTTTTCATATTCCTGCCATAAATGGTAATTATTTGTGGACAGTGAGATTTATGCCACGGAGGACTACATACAGAACACAAATCTGAGAACTGAATGGATATGACTACAATATAACATAGGTGATTCCTAAACTTCCTCATGATTGGTTAAGAAAATGTCTAGCCCTTTTTCCACATTTGTTTCACACACTTTGAGTGTTCTCTCTGATTTAACAGGTTTTGTTGAACTTTATTCTTACATACATGTGTACATATGTAGTTCAGATAGAAACTGTAGTTCCGGATGTATTGGTTGTCAAGCAGTTATAGATATATCTTGTAGTGGGTGGCACACGATTCCCATGTACAAACACTGAAAAAATGAAGGACATTAGTGGCGGATAGATTTAGAAACCCAAGCCGCCAGTTCCTTCCCAGCCATTTGACATCGTGTTTGCCATACAGCAGCCACATCCGGGGCTTCTAGGCCGCCATATTGGTCTCTCCGCGGAGTGCCGGGCTGGCCAAATGACACGGAAATTAGCGGAATACTGGCGCTCAGAGCAGCTATTGTCCGCCAGTCAGCCAGTGCGTTGACCAGCCATTGACGCACATAAACACTACAAGAATCTCACCGAAATAATCATGCTGTTCACTGTGTCCACTGATGATGGCAACATACAATTGTCAATCAATTGTCATATAAATATTTAGACATATTATGGAATATAACCAATTTTAGTGGATGAACAGTTTTAAAAAAATAACCACTTAATAAAAATGAAAAAAGGGGTAATGTGTATGTTTGTTTAGAAAACTCTACGAGGGACATCCAAAGCTTTTTGTCAAAAATATCTCATTTTATTATAAAGATTTCTTATTTACAATGTGCATTTCCGTCACATTGTGCATTTTCGATCAGAGCTTTTTTCAGTTTGCGAGCACCTGTCTTGAGCTGGTGATTACAGTTCATGTTAGTCATTTTTCAGTGAATACCAAATGTCAGTCGCATAATTAACAAGTTAGATAATTCAGTATTGGTAATTGATATCCTTATATCCTTATATAAGTTCCTAAAAATAACCTCCTGTAAGCACGCATATAGCTTGCTGATACTCACAAATAGAAATTCTAACTGACATTAGACAAATGAAGGTAATTCCTGTGTTAAACGTTGGTTAATGATATGGTTAATGATATGATTATAACATCAGTCTTCCTTTAGTCAAAGTATAAAGTTTGTTTTTTAGTACATTTAGAAAAACTGAGTAAAGATGTGCAGCTGTCTTTAGAAAATTTACCAATGTCGTAAAAAGGTTGAGAAGCCTCATTGTGATAGTATACGATTGTCGTAAATCGTCCCTGGAATAACAACCTGTAATATGTTGAAATGTAAAGCATTGGTTTTGTATGGCCAAATTCCACCACATGGATAGAATATTCAAATTCGCTCTCCAGATTTAGGTTGAATACTGTGTAATATGATCGGAGATGTTTGGCCAATATTGCTATTTGACTGCGATCTAAAATGAAGAGTGTGTTTTATCTTCTACTTTACTACAATCTGATATGTAGAGAATGTTTTATCTGATACCAATCTTTGACTGCAATTTAGAAAGTTAAGGTTGATCTACAAGATACCACCTTAATGTACAAATATTCACGTCTGCGGTGCTAACTTTCATTTTAATCAACATTTATATTTCTTCTTTATGTTATTTTCAGGGTTGCCTAACTATATTAATCTCTTGCCGACTACTTTCCCTCCTTTTAATTATCTTTTGTCTTTGGCATGAATCAAAACTACTACAATAATAATCTCCATGCAATTTTCTTCCCTTTTGAAGTCTGACACATCTACGGAATCAGAATTACCATATTAATCCCTTCTTGGTTAATTTCTTACCCTTCAAGATCACTCTATCTACTGAAACAAAATTACCATTTTAATCTATACAGATGGCTTCTCTAACCCTCATTCACTTCTAATAACGTATATAATATATTATATCTTGTGCCTTGTCCCTTGTGACTGTGCCGTGTGCCTTGTGCCTTGTGTCTGACATGCTGCCTTTGGGATAATCTCAACACATAGGATAATCTCAACAAATGGGATAATCTCAACAAATGGGATAATCTCAACATATATGATTATCTCAACAAATGGGATAATCTAAGCATATGGGAAAGTTTCAACATATGGGATAATTTCAACATATGGGATAGTCTCAACATATGGGATAATTTCAACATATGGGATTGTTTCTATATATGAGATAGTCTCTAAATATGGGATAGTCTCAACACAAACAGATACCAGACGTGAAGTGCAGTGAGACAGTGTAATATATGTACAATGATGATAAAACATAAGGATTTGCCGAGTCTTGGTGGTCTGTTATAGAATTGATTTTGTGGATGCTCACAGGATAAAACCAGATATTCATATCACCACTGAAACGTCTGTAGCCACTGACATGTTCATAAAACCACTGAAACGTTCATATAGGCACTGAAATGTTCATATAACCACTGAAATGGTCATATAACCACTGAAATGGTCATGTAACCACTGAAAACTTCTTATTGCTCCTTAAACATCATACAGCTACTGAAACATCTATCACCACTGAAACGTCTGTAGCCACTGACATGTTCATAAAACCACTGAAACGTTCATATAGGCACTGAAATGTTCATATAACCACTGAAATGGTCATATAACCACTGAAATGGTCATGTAACCACTGAAAACTTCTTATTGCTCCTTAAACATCATACAGCTACTGAAACATCTATTGCCACTGAAATGTTCACATGACCACTAAAACGATCATTTTAAATGAAACGTGATGGTATATTGAAACTTGTTTGCCTCAACAAATAAGGAATGTATTTCTTATCTTTGACAAATTGTTTTGCCTTGCCCTTTTCAAAAATATGTATGATAATTTAGGAATCACTAATGAAATCCAGCACTATTATTTTTTTGAATACAAAGATTAACTCTCCACACGCGTTATAATTGCTGGGTGCTTCATTTGACTGCTAATATGAAGGTGCTCGGTCCCGGGAGCTGCTCACTCAGCGTGGCCTTAATTATGCATGCTACTCAAACACTCGCGAGAACCAGCGAGAGGACCATCCCCAAGTGCATGCCGGGATGGGCTGGCGGGGCGATCAGTTGATATCCACGGGGAAGGAAGAAGTTTTGATTAAGATATTTTTTGTGAAACATCATGTGTATAAAATAAAGGTTGTAAGTTTGGGTTTTGTTTCCCTCTTTTCTGCACACTTAGATAAGATCAGCAACATTCTTTAATGGGAGCATCACTCAGGAAAACTACAGGAACAAACTTGCCCAGATTACGCTGGTATCCATTTTTTCAAGGCAGAGCGAATAGTATATTTGTGTTTTAAGCCATTACAACAGATCAACCACTTGATCTCTTAGTTTGTTCTCATGTCAGAGGCATGTGTGGCTTTTGTTAACTGTCTACAATGAGGAATTTAGTGTTAGGCTTCTGTTCGTTATTTATGTTCCACACAAATTCTTTTCATTACATATTGCCTTTTTAAAATAGCCGGTGAAATCTATGTTTGAACATTGATTAGATTGTGAGCACGAGGAAGGTGAACAATAAACGTGAGTAGAACATAGGGTTGATACACAAGTTATGCTTTGTTAAAAGAGTAAATAAGGCGGTTTCCATCCACCGGTACAATTTGAGGCAAAGCAAGCACAGTAGATCTAAGATAGCAAATTAGTTTGATACAAATACAAATGTTATATATCAAACAGGGTAACAGTTTCTGAGAATTTGCTGCTCACATTATTTGCTGGGAAATCCCATAGTGAGTTGTGACTCACACAAGTCTTCTCATCAACTTAGAATGACTGCTCAGTGTTTAGAGACTAAGTGCTCATGTCCAGACTCAACAGCCCTGGTCAAGCCAGAGTCACGTGTCACCATCCTGTATTGTGCCTTATTTGCATAAGCAGTAACAACACCAGAAAAAAACATAAAAACAATCATAAAGATTGTACATCCCCATTACTAGATAGATCACTAGCAGACATAAAAACGATCCAATTTTGAATATACTAAAAAAATAGTTGCTATCTTTCCTGGAGTAATATATTTGTGAGTATTATGCAAGTTATATAAAGTGCATCTTGACATAACTTTGCTCCTCAGTGAGAGGACATTAAGTGAGTGCTCAATCTCACTTCAGAACGAGGCCGCTGGACAAGCTGACCCGTGGCCCAGGTGCTAATAGAGAGCGGCACTTTGATGGTTACCTGCGTGCATCTCACCCGGCCCTTTGATCTCCGTGGTCTTAATCAGGACCCATCTCCCTGTTTTCTACTTGCTCTCCTCGTGACGGCCCTAATCTGTAGTTAGTTACCTTATTATGCAAAACATTAACTTTCATCGTGGTGTAAATAAATTCTACCTGTTTAACTACTAATTATCTTGTTCGTACATGGCTGCATGCTGATACATTTTTTTTTTGCTAAAAAATGTCATATCTTTTGTTTTGGCTTTTTCGTTTATGCATGGGTACTATCGTGTTGTCGCTCTTACATGGTTACACTTATATGGTTGCTTTAGTATGATTGCTCTCCCTGACTATGATATTTAGTTAATGTATGTTTTAATCTTATACAATTTTATGTAAATAAAATGGCCAAATAAAATGAACATGACTTTGAGTTTGATTGTTCTAACATTGTTGCTCTTATATGTTCAATATGGTTGCTTTTGCATGGTTGCTCTTGTATCATTGTTGCTCTTGCACGATTGCACTTGCATGGCTGCTCTTACATCACTGTTGCTCCTGGTTGATCTTACATGGCTGCTCTCGCATGGTTGCTCTGACATGGTTGCTCAAACCTTGGAGTAATAATTACTCCAAGCTCAAACAAAGTTAGCACTTACATGGCGCCTTACATGGAACGCGATTCATTTGAAGGAATAAGATTAGATAGGGTACAGAGATGCAATATTCACGGCATTTGTGGGAGCAAATTGACCAAGACTTCGATGGAAAGAACAAGGATTCAGACCATTTCTCTACAGATGCAGCCGTAGCTCTTCAAGCCACTATCACTGCCGGGATTCACAGCCCACTCCGGCAGACGCAGGTACCTACCCCGGTAGTTGCAGCCCACCCAAAACCATGCTGCAGACCTACTACTAGGTAACCTGCCCCGCCCCGCTGCCAGCTTGATGACCGATCAACTCCACAGTTTCTCCTCCAAAATGTTCACCCTTCCCTCTATGCCAGCAGCCTCCGACGGTACCTCACAGCAGCAAGACGATAGTTCCTGCGGTGACCACCAGAGGGCCGTCCTGGCGGGCGGACCAAAGCCCTCGTGGGACTCAACTTCACCTTGGTTACCCACACACCTATCTCATCATCAACATTCACAAACTTTCCTAACATTCTATATTTTCTCTTCACCTATTTTTAAATAAAGATGCCTTAAATGTCACTGCGATCAAGTTATCCAATCAAGACCTTCTAAGTGGCAAGGTGTATAATCACAACTCTGAATAAACTACCAGAACACAACAGCTGATGCCTCTCTCCAATATAACATTTGTATGTGCAACACGTTTTTTTAAAGAATGACGTATTAAATTAAAATAGCGTGTTTTTTTGACTCAACAAAATGTCAAACCCTTATCCCGCTTGATGTTTGTTTGTTTGGAGTTTTACATCACTTTCAACATTATTTCAGTCATTTCGTGATGAGACCTACTTGTAGCAGATATAGTGCTGCCTCACTGAATTGTCATGTCGCAGGTCCTTGACATGACAACCCACCCGGTCACAGATTTACAAGGACAACAGGTTAACCCTTCAGGCACGGGCCTCAGCTCGTATGGGAAATTGTATCTTATCCCGCTTGAATAAGATAACTGTTTTGATTGTAAATATTAATTATGCGTGTCTTTTGGAAATAGACATGATTTATTTTCACATAAATGAATTTATGTTTGAAATATATTGCAGTCTGGGATTTTGGAACTAGCACACAGTCCTAGACTAGTAGAATCTAATCTTACTAAATATAAATTACTCTAGCCAGGTACTGTATTGTAAAATGGTTGGGGCTACATTTTGATTTGGACTTATGCGAATCTCCACCTAAACCGGCTGTCTAGTAGCCTAAAAAGTATTTGCCCAGACTGATATTGTACACTATTGTATTAATGCCAAAAATGTTTTAACTTGTCTTTCACTAAAAAACGTTCATTCAAATTATTTAAATTTATATCTAAATATTCAATATAACAGCATTTGTATAGCACTAATAACACAAAATATCTGTTTATATCAGATAAGTAATAGAAGAAGTGTTGATTAGTTTATGCCCTGGCACTACAGAAGCGCATATATGCTAATGCCTGTGGTAAATGATTTCCGCTTCCGCCAGTACAGTTTGCCCACCAGAGGCACACGCAAACTAGTTTCAGCACATCGCCCTCTGGTAGAGTTTGTCGTCTGTAGTTTTTGAAAATTCCTGTTAACACTGATCACGTGCCTAACATAGAAAGCCATGTGGCTTGCTTGGAAACATCACATAACTTGCATAGAAACAACAAAACAAATACCTATTTAAAGGCGAGAAATATACTATAATGTGTCATCATTTTGAGACGATTTTCCTTCCTTATTCTTCGCTGCTAATATTCTGTAAATTTGCTACCTTTCAAATTGAACTGGAAAGTTATCTGCAGCCGCCATTTCTCCCTCCAGATATATGTGCGCTTTTGATTGGTCAACACATATGATGACGTCTTTTTTATGATATTTTATAGATTCAAAGGGGATCGCAAAATTGCTTGATGGTTCCAAGAATGCATTCATTTCTTTGTACATTTTCCAAATTCTTCGATCATCACTATAGCTTTTGGCCATGGCGTATAGCCTCATTTTGATGCCTATGTTTTAATATAGTACACGGTATAATACAATAATATCATCTATATCCAGTTTACCACATATATAAATTCACAATGAAGAATTGGCAAACAGTGTGCAGCAGAGGGCCTGCAGTCAGAGTTATCAGCTAAGTAAAATTTGCTTAGCATAATGATCCCATATCGTCATGTTATATTGGGGTCTCATGGTGAAAGTCGTCATTAGGATGTAATGAGAAGAGAAGGGATACCAATTGCCGTTCAGAATCAATTTCTTGTTTATAATGTTATCTTCTGTTTCAAGGCCATATATTTCAGAGGATGAAAAATGCAACTCAGACAACTCCAGTGTGTAAGTAAGTGTATGTGGACAAGTACGGTTTGTAGTATTTGATTGATAAAATACTAATTGACTAAAAAGTTCTAAATTAGGACATACTTCAATAATATGCCAAGAAAACAGCAATATGTTACATGTTAGGCACTTGAGTTATAGTGAGGCAATTTTCAACTTATTTACAGCCATCTTGGTTTCACGGCTTTCACTGTTTGGCATCCACACTCCCCATTGACATTGATCCCCAAGGAAAACGCGTGAATGCTTTCTCCAACACAAACAACTCAAAAATCTAATCCTTCACACTAGATGGTATCTCCAGGCTTCTGCAAGGCTCGAATGAAAGGGAAAACACTCCATGCATACTGTTTGAAATTGAATTGAATGAAGGGGCTTTTTATCAAGCAAATGTAACACATTATCTCCATATAGCGATGTATGATTGGTCTTATCAACTGAACTGAATGTGGTATACCTACTCTATGAAGGTAGGTTAACCTTTTAAGCGCCATGAGCAGACGTTGTCTGGTATAGCGCTATAGAATTTCTTTATTATTATTATTATTATATTATTATTAGGTGTGGTGGTCTTTTGTGACTCTATGTTATGTCTGTATGAAGTATACAAATAACACATCTCAAGGATGAACCTGCTCTATCAAGCTAGGAACAGAACACAATCCTCCATCTCGTTCACTGTTACACTAAATATGCTGATTCACATTTTCCTTCAAGCTTAAAATGGCAAACCTGAATGTGATGGACCATTCTGATTCAAGCTGAATGTGGAACATCTTTTCTGTGATGTAGAATATCGTGGTTTTTATGTGTCTAAACAAGGCAATCGATCACAATAATGTGTCTCGTGTTTCTCTCCCTATCTAGAGTCTGCAATACATTGAGAAGCTACTCAGTATGAAATATGACTTACACAACCCAGTATAATATATTTGACATGGACTGTGACCACCCAGTATAATAGGTGACATGGACTGTGACCACCCAGTATAATAGGTGACATGGACTGTGACCACCCAGTATAATATATTTGACATGGACTGTGACCACCCAGTATAATGGGTGACATGGACTGTGACCACCCAGTATAATAGGTGACATGGACTGTGACCACCCAGTATAATAGGTGACATGGACTGTGACCACCCAGTATAATAGGTGACATGAACTGTGACCACCCAGTATAATAAGTGACATGAATTGTGAACACCCAGTATAATAGGTGACATGGACTTTGACCACCCAGTATAAAAGGTGACATGGACTGTGACCACCCAGTATAATAGGTGACATGGACTTCGACCACCCAGTATAATAGGTGACATGGACTGTGACCACCCAGTATAATAGGTGACATGGACTGTGACCACCCAGTATAATAGGTGACATGAACTGTGACCGACCAGTATAATAGGTGACATGAACTATGACCACCCAGTATAATAGGTGACATGAATTGTGACCACCCAGTATAATAGGTGACTTAAACTGTGACCACCCAGTATAATAAGTGGCATGAACTGTGAACACCCAGTATAATAGGTGACATGACCACCCAGTATAATATATTTGGCATGGACTATGACCACCCAGTATAATATATTTGGCATGGACTGTGACCACCCAGTATAATATATTTGGCATGGACTGTGACCACCCAGTATAATATATTTGGCGTGTACTCAATTATGACAGGTGACGTTTAATGTAAACATTAGTGTAATGTGAGAGAGACGCTCACTGCCAGAAATAATTTCATCTCGCTATGATCGATTTAAATTGTGCAATTATTACTATCTATTTGGCTTAAAAGTATACTACCGGAAAAGTGTAGTGTCTCCAAAATTTGAATCATATACGTATTATATTAATGAAATGATTCAGTGCTCAATTTAGCATAAAATTGAGTTTTTAAAAGTGTTTAATATTTCGAATCGCTGCATTATCTAAGACAGCGGAAAAAATGTGAAAAGAAAAATTGAAAGCAAACTGTTCTGAGTCTTTTTAGATTTAATATTTTAAAAATATTAAGCGTGCAAGTGAATCGTGGCTTGAAATAAGATACAGTCCCCTGCATTCAAATATCAAGGCGGAAGTGGTGCAACGATGTTGAATTTTAAAAATACAAATACCTATTTACATTGTAAAATATGATTCTCTAAGACCTTCACCTACAGATTATGTGTCTTTGTGATTATATGTCTCGTATATTATGCTCTGGCTTAATACTCCATGTATTTATTTTATACAGTATTGTATATATCATATAATACTCTTTTTGCTAATTTGGCCTCAACATTTTTATATTTATCTTTTAAGAGTAGCACAGATAAAATTAAGAATGTATACCTCGGTACATGAATCACAGGCTGATGTCTATGCAAAGATGTAGGTTTTAGAGATTGTTGTTATATATGAAGGATTTCTCTTACTGGACGATCCCGTGACGAAAGTGTCAATCTTCAAGATACAGGGCAATGTGTCCGGAACAGTGTCTTAGAAGGCCCCCATAGGGCTATGAGACATCCATAAAGTGAGCAGTGTCTCAGTGAGCCCTTATAGGGCTAAGAGATCCCTGGAATGAGAACAGTGGCCCCTTTAGGAGTAAAAGACATCCATGAAGTGGCCGGAGTTTCTCATCAAACCCCTATAGGCATTAGAGAAACATCCATGAAATGAGCATTGAGTTTTAGCGGGCTCCTATAGGGCTAAGAGACATCCATAAAGTGATCAGTGTGTCTGAAAGGGCCCTTAAAGGGCGAAAAAACACCCATGAAGTGAGCTCACCAGTAAATAACAGGGAACCACCTCACTGGATCCATACAAAACAGATCTTGGTGCTCCCTAAGATAAAGTAGATTTTCTCGGTGTCTCTCTTGATTGACAAGCTAAGTATTCTATTGACTGAAAAGCGGTTTGACAGTCACCCTTCAGAATGAGTTAAGTGGCCCAACTCTGTGGGTCTCTATGACCTGGCCCTTTCCCGCGTCCATAATTTAAGCACTGTTGTGAGGCCTGAGTGTGGTTCAATCTGATTAGGTTAACATGATCGTGGAAATTGGTGCTACCTTGTTGGCACTGAGGCATGGTAGGCCAAGCGTGGACGGCTCAGGTTAGAAGCAACAACAGTGTACGCGGTTAGGCGGCCTCTCAGCTGCATGAGTGGCGAGTTTATCTGAAGCTCATGACACTAATAGGTCATTGACATTGGCCGCTTATGACAATCAAACCATAAGTCAATGTTGCAACACTTCAGAACTACATTCTAAAGCACATTATGTTATTAATTTTTAATAGATACAAATACGGGTTACTTCCATGATTTTTGTTATTTTGTTATGAGATTCCATTTTTATATAGATCTTGTATTCCTCATTATATATATATATATATATATATATATATATATATATATATATATATATATATATATATATATATATATATATATATAGCCTGAAACCTGAAGAAGTCCCTTGAAGGACTGAAACATGTCGCAATAAAAGGTTTTAACTCTTTGTCACCACGGACTTTGTTGGATTACTTTTATCACCATAACACTGTATACAACTACCTTTTTACTTTTTACTATATATATATATATATATATATATATATATATATATATATATATATATATATATATATTGTTTTCTTCAATCTTACAGCGATGATTGGTATGTACAAACCATACATGGGCCTCACCAAATAGTATTTATAATAAGTTCAAACACAGGGGAAATGAAATACAGCCTGGCAAGTGGCCCTATATATTTTAAGCTGGGTGACATTTGATGAAGAAGAATAATGGCCAGAAAGATCCTCAGGGGTCAAGGCTCTCATTCAGTATACAGGGCAATGACAGGAATATAGTGGGGAGGGCAGGGTGATGGAGTCTGATGAAGTCGAGGCTCTGAGAGGTCAGGCCCCCTGTGACAAAGATGAATGCCAATATGGCGGATGTAGTGCCGAATGGTTCCGGTGATCCCCTCCCACCAATAATGCCCCACTTATAATCCATTTTAAACTGCATCAGGTGCAACTCTATTTAAAGTTTTGACAGAGCTTTATTCACTCATAAAACTTTATTCATGTAAAAAAGAGTGAGATAAATTAAACCTTTTATTCATCATACTGTTTCAAAGTTCTCGATCTTTAAAAAAATATCATTGCCCACAGGAATATACAACCGTGAGGAATGTTTGAAGGGACATTATCTGACACTTACCCTGTGTTTCCTGTAATAAACAGACAGTCTCTCATTGCTCAGTGTCTTTCCATTTCCTCGTTATCACCTCTTTTTGATCTAAAATTATAAGAAAAAGGCATTTCAATGAATTATGTATTACCTACGGTCATAAATGTCTGTTTTCATTCAGACTTAATCAGAGAAAGAGCGTTTTAGATTTTTCACAGTGAGATCAATCACAGACATTCAATTTTTTTGTGTTGGACATTTTATTGTAGGGGTAAGAGTAATAGTTCCTTATATGATTTTGTTATAAACGCTCTTACAGAATATTTTTGACAAAGGCCCGTTTACATATGTGTAAGAGTTGTTGGTTGAGATGGAGAAAACTTATCGTTAACATGTTTTTCTCTCACGGATCATTTGATATCCGAAGAGAGATAGCCAGTCACTAAAACTGTAATTACTGTGTCATGTTGAAATATAGGATTTGATATTTATGTCACAGCCTCTATATAATATAAATGATCCCCAGTTACTATTTTGAGAGGCTTCACTCCTGACCAATGAATCTAAAGTGTGCCTGAAAAAATACCTTGTAAGATTATGCACAAAACACTGTTGAGTCCAGGTTAGTATTGCCTTGCTTTTTAACAAATGTATAATGTATTAATCACAATATTGCATCCACCGTTGTGCGCTGAAAAACTCGGATAATTTAGTCCCCCACGACTGTTTCCTACTGCAAGTGTTTCAACTCCAAAGTCAGATATATTCTCATTAAGAAGAATGTCACCCCAGGAATAGTATTTCCTCACGAAAAGTGTTTCCCAATACATAAACAGATCTAATTTTAAAAGCCTCCAGAAGAATATGATTTGCAACTTGTACAAAGAAAAGTTTATTTCAATATTGTGAAATCTGGTAATCCAAATGTATTTTGATAGCCCAGTCGTTTCAATAACAAAGATTCAATATTTTGATATAAATGCTTTTGTTAGTATTTTACTTCATATTAGTATTTTTTCATTCAACATGGCCCTTCTGTATTTCAAAAGAAGCTAAGTCATGTATAGAGGGAAATGTAGGCGACATCAATATAATTGTTATATGTGATGACGCAAATGAATCCAGTCCAGTACAAATATAGATGTACTATAATATACGGGTACGATTATAGACTGAACTGATGGAACATAATGAATAATAATATCGACAATACAAAAAATATGAATAAGATAACGAATGCTCACGCGACAACGCCGGGTAGAGTGATATTGAGTGTGTAAGACATTTATTTAGCAATGCAAGTGGCCATGTTTTATCAGAAGTGAATAACAGATACACTTAAACTGGCAAACTGATTTTTAGTTGTTATCATGTTCAGTAAGGCATATATAACATTATGCCTTGCGTTGATGCTTTTATTTTCCTGATAATCCCACCGTATTTCATTAGCATAAAGAGTTGCATCCGCCTTGTGAATGTATTTGTTCCACACTGTAAACGATGACGTTAAATAAAGTTATTATTGCATGTGGCCAAGGTGAGAGGAAGTGGATGTGGAATAAAGAACATATTATAGCTATCATAGTCAACTCTAGTAATAATGAATTGTAGATGACGTTTTATTGTTTTTCCTGATCGTGTTCGATTTTCCTGAGTTGTTTTACCTATTTCAAATTATTTAGGCTGATGTCATATACACTACACTATGCAGATGTCATATACACTACACTATGCAGATGTCATATACACTACACTATGCAGATGTCATATACACTACGCTATGCAGATGTCATATACACTACACTATGTAGATGTCATATATACTACACTATGCAGATGTCATATACACTACACTATGTAGATGTCATATATACTACACTATGCAGATGTCATATACACTACACTATGTAGATGTCATATATACTACACTATGCAGATGTCATATACACTACACTATGCAGATGTCATATACACTACACTATGCAGATGTCATATACACTACACTATGTAGATGTCATATATACTACACTATGCAGATGTCATATACACTACACTATGTAGATGTCATATATACTACACTATGCAGATGTCATATACACTACACTATGCAGATGTCATATACACTACACTATGTAGATGTCATATATACTACACTATGCAGATGTCATATACACTACACTATGCAGATGTCATATATACTACGCTATGCAGATGTCATATACACTACACTATGCAGATGTCATATACACTACACTATGAAGATGCCATATACACTACACTATGCAGATGTCATATATACTACGCTATGCAGATATCATACACATGATGATATGTAGATATCATATACGCTGAGCTATTGAACATGTCAAAATATGTTAAACAAGTATACTGCATGCAGAGAAATGTGTCTGCCACTGGGTTGTTCCTCAATCCATACAGCGCTCCACAACTGGTTATTAAAGGCCCTGGTTTGTGTTATCATGTATATGAGATGTCTGTCTGAGAAAGATGATTGATCACACTTCGAAATGAGAAGTACATTGAGTCCAGGTGACATGCTTCTATTTCACCTGATATAGCCTAAACAGGACATGTGGATATATATATATATATATATATATATTATGCGTCACAGATCTGAGACTGGTTATAAGGCTCGGTAATGCTGTTTGTTGAGGAAGGCTTGACATGGCTATGGTATGCCATCAGGTTGTAGAGACATATTATGTTCCATTCCTCCATAATAGTCACGTGGGGAACTTCATTCGGATCACAGTGTGTATTGATATATTGATGGAAATACATTTAACCACCACATACGTGTGATGTGGTCTCTGTTTGAAGCTCACTCAGATATAATACAGTGGCACACTATGCTAAATATAGGCATTTAATATGTACCACAGGGAGATAAATGTGAGCTATATTTGTACACAGTGTAAACAGCACACTCATTGTATCGCAAAAAGAATAAATTGGCAAAAAAAGAGTAACAGGAGAATGACTATTAAGGAGACTATAAGGTACAAAACACAATATCGGTGGTAAAAATTGAGCACATAAATATATTGTGCTTGATGCTATAATATCAGGTCAGATAAGAGACAATGTGACAAGAGACAAAGAGACATTTCACTCTGTGCACAAATTCTACAGCAGATTCTGGGTGGGGTTTATGGCATGGAGAATGTTTGCATCTGCCTGGCTTTACCTTTACCTTCTGGCGTATTGATTTGGAGCGGGGAGGCAGGACGATGTCGTGATTTTTGATGGCGCTTTACGGCAAGGCGGTCTTATCTCACCTGTTACTGTAACATAATTATTGACGGGCCCTCCAAGGGGGGTGAGCATCATTCTTTGCCCTAAATGTAACTTGTGATCACAACGCATATGTACAAATACACGTCCATGAATGGGCGTTTTTTCAAGTGCTGAACATTTTTCAGGTGGACTGTGATGATGCTTTACGATATGTTGTAAAATCTTGTGTAATATGTTTACGTAATATGGCCAGATGTGACAAATCTCTGGTCGATACTATCTGATGTTATTCATAAATGTACTACAAACATGACGGGAGCCACTCGCAATCCTTGTTCAATGGATTATGGCTGACTTGCAAGTCTCGTGAACTCTCTTCAATTAAATGTATGATTGATAGATTAACATTTATGAGGACAGACCTATTCTATGCAAAGTTATATTGTGACTTGTAACAAGACTATTCCTACTTTAAATGGGCATGATGTGCGGGGGGATTAGCATTCAATTCTCACCCCGTGTTTCACTTGCACCCTACTCTGTGGTTATTCTAAATATTATTTGCCTCTTTTATTCATGTCAGTATTTCCATGAGAAGCACCACTTGATTGTCCTGTTTAACATGAATCAATCATTTACAATCCGCCAGTTAATAACTCCAGGGCTTCTTCACCGAATGAGTCGGTAACCCCAGATCGAGTGTTTGCCATGTCAATGGCCTTAATTAATCTGTTTAATATATTCACGAGATTGACCTTTTTGCACCAATTGATCTTTCTCCATTTTCCCGGGGTTGACCTATTCGTCATGTTGCCCAGATTGGCTTGGTCACCATATGTCCTTGATTGACGTATTTATCTTGTTGTCTGCATTGCATTGTAACATGTTCCAGGGATTGGCCTGGTCACCATATGTCCTTGATTGACCTATCTATCTTGTTGTCTGCATTGCATTGTAACATGTTCCAGGGATTGGCCTGGTCACCATATGTCCTTGATTGACCTATCTATCTTGTTGTCTGCATTGCATTGTAACATGTTCCAGGGATTGGCCTGGTCACCATATGTCCTTGATTGACCTATTTATCTTGTTGTCTGCATTGCATTGTAACATGTTCCAGGGATTGGCCTGGCCACCATATGTCCTTGATTGACCTATCTATCTTGTTGTCTGCATTGCATTGTAACATGTTCCAGGGATTGGCCTGGTCACCATATGTCCTTGATTGACCTATTTATCTTGTTGTCTGCATTGCATTGTAACATGTTCCAGGGATTGGCCTGGTCACCATATGTCCTTGATTGACCTATTTATCTTGTTGTCTGCATTGCATTGTAACATGTTCCAGGGATTGGCTTGGTCACCATATGTCCTTGATTGACCTATTTATCTTGTTGTCTGCATTGCATTGTAACATGTTCCAGGGATTGGCTTGGTCACCATATGTCCTTGATTGACCTATTTATCTTGTTGTCTGCATTGCATTGTAACATGTTCCAGGGATTGGCCTGGTCACCATATGTCCTTGATTGACCTATTTATCTTGTTTTCTGCGTTGCATTGTAACATGTTCCAGGGATTGGCCTGGTCACCATATGTCCTTGATTGACCTATTTATCTTGTTTTCTGCGTTGCATTGTAACATGTTCCAGGGATTGGCCTGGTCACCATATGTCCTTGATTGACCTATTTATCTTGTTTTCTGCGTTGCATTGTAACATGTTCCAGGGATTGGCTTGGTCACCATATGTCCTTGATTGACCTATTTATCTTGTTTTCTGCGTTGCATTGTAACATGTTCCAGGGATTGGCCTGGTCACCATATGTCCTTGATTGACCTATTTATCTTGTTTTCTGCGTAGCATTGTAACATGTTCCAGGGATTGGCCTGGTCACCATATGTCCTTGATTGACCTATTTATCTTGTTGTCTGCATTGCATTGTAACATGTTCCAGAGATTGGCTTGGTCACCATATGTCCTTGATTGACCTATTTATCTTGTTGTCTGCATTGCATTGTAACATGTTCCAGGGATTGGCCTGGTCACCATATGTCCTTGATTGACCTATTTATCTTGTTGTCTGCGTTGCATTGTAACATGTTCCAGAGATTGGCTTATTTATCATGTTATATGTGCTACCTGTTTACCATGTTCAGGTTAATGACCTATTTGTCATGTTCCCAGTGTTAACCTGTTTGACCTATATGTCATATTGCCAAGATTGATCTCTTTGCGCAATATATATGAACTGAAAATTCTAGACGGATTAAGATATTAGAAGAAATGCCTTATTTCCCAGGTGAGTAAACGTATCAATGATCATTTTATATGATGATTAATAATTACAAATTCTTAGAATTGCTTTCTGAAAATCTCACATTAATAACCATTACACTATAGTCAAAACTATAGACTAATTAGACAGTGAGTCCTAGTCCACCTTCCAGGCTGTATTATATGATATTATGAATTATCTTACATTACATCTTGCAGAACAGGAGAACAGTCAACAATTTATCACCCAATATTATGCAAGCATTGAAAGCATTAATAGAAATTGATAGTTTAATTAGTTACAATATTTGAGTTTCCAGTCCGACATCAAAGTAATGTTGAATGAGCATCATAGTGATTAGAGGAAATACGTATCGACTGAGTATTTTGTTGCTTTAAGAATACCTGTGAATACATTCAGGTAACAGATAATGAATGATGCACAGGAAATGACCGCTATGCACAGGGAATGACCGCTATGCACAGGGAATGACTGCTATGCGCAGGGAATGACCGCTATGCGCAGGGAATGACCGCTATGCTCAGGGAATGACCGCTATGCGCAGGGAATGACCGCTATACACAGGAAATGACCGCTATGCACTTTTTTGATTTTATAATGAGGTGTAATATGTGTAATAATGAGGTGTAATATATGTAATATGTTTTCATAAAATAGCTGTTATTGAGTAATTGTGTCTCTATTTCTAATGAAGAATAAACATATCTACCACTATCAAGATGTGCTGTGTCCATATTGTGTTCTATTATTTTCTTAATGTTGTGCAGCTTTTTAAGTAAACTTCCAAATGTGATTTTGTTTTTGAAGTTGCACCGATTAACTGCACTTTTGACGCAATGATAATCACATTTGTGATTATATTATGAAGATGACAGGTTTAAAAGTAAATCCATGAAATAACTAACCTTAGAATGATGGAGGCCCTTAGCTACTCAACGAAAAACAGCCCTCCATTTGTTCAAATTATTTCAACAATCTGCACGTTTTGACAGTCCTAGCAAGATGATTTGGGCACGCGTGGGACTTTTAGCGTACATAACGAATATAATGCCTTATAGATCATCTTTGTGTCATCTGTACTGTTCACAGCGTGGCAACAGCGTAAGTACTGTTCTAGTAGAGCTCTATCTCCATCATGAAAGCTGCCATTTTGTCTCACTGAGCACCATGTGTATTTTCACAGTTTAAATAGCGTGCACTGTTTGGAGGGTATAAGTTGTCTCTTCTTATATAGGTCAAGGTCATTTTGAAGCGACATTGACCACCCACTCGGGTTTTTAAAAATAAAATAATGATAAGATAAAAGGACATGATTTTAGCATAGAAATGTCATCTTTACATAAGGTAATGAATTACTTGGAAATTCACTCCATCATAAAGGAAAGAAAAGTCAAATGGAAAGATGTTGATTAATTAAATGGTCATTGGTTTATGTGGTCTGTCAACAAATGGCCAGTCGTGACTTAAAATATCGTGTTCAGTTGCACGTGCAACTACTTTAAATACAAGTGCACGTGATTAAATTCCCAAATTGTTGGACTCTTCATCGAAGTAACCTTTGTGATTAAATGAAAAAATGATTGCTCATTCTTGATAGACCATTCACGCCTGTAGTTTCACGTATTTACTGTAGTAATTCTATGTAGAGATTTTAAATATCTGTTAGAGATAGACAGAGCTTGTGGAATATATAGCAAAAGTCGTGCTGTGAAGATTAAGAAATGTCTGTTTGTGTTGTATGTAGAGGGCATGTATGGTGGTATAGTAGTTTCTACGGATATGTACAGTGTTTCATGAATTGGATTGGAGTTTTATTTTACCGCAACTTAATTCGTGTTTGATCATGTTTAATGCTTTTGTTATAGTAAATTGATAAAGAAATTCAGGCCAGGATGTGAAAGCATGGATGTTTTATAGGTAATATATTATTAAAGACAAGCAGAGATTGGGAAGATGCCTGGATGCTGGAAGTGAGGACTCTCCCGAGGCTGGGTATTACTGATACGAGGGCTTTGTAACCGTTTGACATTTAGACACAAGTCACTTGATCTAATCCGATCCCAGCTCTTATACAACAGGTAGAACACCACGATATTACATACAGGAGACAAACATACATAATGTATGGGGTAGGGGTATGGAGGTAAACGTGTCCGCGGGCAGTGGGGGGTTAAATGGATGATATAGAGGGGTGCTCAGGACGAGAACAAGGGTGGGAAGCCGGTGAGCTCTGTTGGTAGGGTGGGAGGCAGGGGTGATAGGGGGATGAGGCAGGTTGGATAAGGAATGACAGGTGGCGATGTAGAATGACAGGTGGTGGTGATAAAGAATGACAGGTGGTGATAAGGAGAAGAAAGGGGTTAACGAAGTGTGGACAGGGGGCATGAGATACAGGTACATTTAGGTGGGAAAGAGATGCTGAAAAGATGGCCAGCAACACTAATTGTATGGCTGGAATGGGCTAAACAGATCCGAGGCAGAGGGGGAGGAGGAGGAGGCAAAAGACAGATGGCCGGAATAAGGTGACCAAATACAATGGATCTTCATGCCATTGTTATGAATATATATCACATACTCCGGACAGCTGATCCTATGATAGGGTTAACACGTAGCCATTACAGTTAATTTCATAAAAAGTGATTTTACCTGACAGCTGATCATCTAACCATTGATGGCACATACATCTGACAGATTACCTCCACCAAATGATGTCAAATACACCTGTCGGCTTATCATCTGACCATTGATGTCACATGCACTTGACAGATTACCTCTACCAAATGATGTCAAATACACCTGACAGCTTATCACCTGACCATTGATGTCACATAAACCTGACAGATTACCTCAACCAAATGATGTCAAATGCACCTTGCAGCTGACCCTGTAATCTGTGATGTCCCATAAACAAGATAACCACATTAACCTGATAACTAATCCTGTCACATGAATCTCATACCTGATATATTAGCCAATGTTGCCATATTAACCTGACAGCACATTCTCTACCCTAACAAGTGATATTATATATACATGATAGTTGGACCTAAAACGTATGATGTCACATATACCTGATAGCTTATCGTAAGTTGAAGTGATCTCGATTTGAATGTGTAATCTAATGGTTTAATAAATAGCCTTTAAGCACACGTTAGGCTACACCAGATAAGATATCCTCGTGGACGTCTGCCACCGGGCCATAATGACCCCTCTTTTGGAAGAAATTACTTTTATATTAAACAAAAATCATTGGCAACCTAGTTTTCAGTTATATACACCAACATTTTCCAAAGCTAACGCAAACATAATTGCCCATTATTTAATCAACTGTTCTAAGTTCTTCACTATATTCTTATGACTTTTAAAATACATTATTTTACTATTGTGTTCGATAATGTAATGAAAACTAAACAAAACTTGCATCAATCAGGAAGGATTTACATACATCTACTATATTTATCTTTTAAATACATAACTAAAATATAATATCTCGTGAAGAACACTATGCACGTTTCTCAATATATAATTTAATGCAATAACGGCCCTAAATCATTTTTGTCCTGTTTGGATTTGGAATGTATCTTATATACCTGAAATACATATTCAATATCTCCCCGATATTCATAGACAAGTATGTTTGTCTTGAGCTCATAGTTGCACTGTTGCCACTCTATATTTGAATGTTGCATGTCTTATAAACGAGTAATATTTTTGTCTTACACTGATTTAAACCTGAGCAATATTGCCTATGCAGTTCGGTATTATCATTCGTAGAGTTAAATAGAATTATATTGCCCCTCAAAGTGGTTATCGTCGTTTGAGGGTTAAAAGGAAAAATATATATTTATATATTTATCATTTTATTTTTTAAGACATAATATGTATTTGCGACTCAACAGGAATATCATGAAACCGTAGGCCTGGGAGACTTGCATATATACATATGTGCAGGCACAGACGAGAAGTATAGAACCGCACAGGTCATGCCATGTCGATATTACAGCAATGAAACTTTGCTGCAGATTCAATTTGGACGAGGATTTAGGCTTGTATCATTGCCTATCTCCAATATTGAAGCTACAAGCAACTACTTGGCAGGAACAATTTAGAGCAAATTGAGAGGGAAGCTTTCTAAAAGGAAGGGGCAAATAAAACACGACACGACAGCCACTGAGAATGAAACGACTTTGTGCTCAGGATAAAACACGAAACGACACTGACGGGAAATGAAATGCGTTTGAAATGACGTCACCAGAAGTGACAGGGGAGGTGAGGGAGACAGAAACATGGGGCTCTTTGACACAAGTGGCTGTGAAAAGTAGGTTACCGGAGGGATGGCAATTACTGTGAAATCATTATTATTTGACCAGTCGTGGTGACGATTGCGCATTTTCTGAGATTTAAGAGCATGACAAAGTCACGATTCTCCAGTTTTCATCATCTAATAATGCCTTCATACTTTTGAGTCGTGACGTCATTGCCTTCTTTACGTTTGACTTGCACATGGCGCTTGTCATCTTGGTGTCCAATCAGCAGGCTCAAAACCATAGGATAATTATGGATGGGGGCATCATGCTTGTCGCCTTAGGTATTGTCATCATGACGCAATGGGGGTGCAAGTTTTTTCAACACAATTTTCACTGATCAAAACCATGACTTACAGCTCAACATATTGCAAATGAAGTATTTGACTTTTTACATCGATTATGAGTATATAAATTCATTACTATTCTCTGAATAAAGTCACTCTTTGATAACATGCATGTATATCAAAGGAAGGTAACACATGGCGTATCAACGTTGATTCAATATCACCCTTGCATGGAATAAATCATGATTTATCAACAGCAAAATGTGCAAAGGGGAAGTTGGTCTTTTACAGTTTTCTTTTTGTTTACATACTTGTAGAAAATCTGTCAAGGTTTTTCTTTGGTACAAATATGTAATTTATCTCTAGATTTTGCATGGTGAAATGCACTAGGTCAATCTTGAATCTGTAATAGTTCTGCCAGTATATTTCAAAATAAAGGATTCTAAAGAGTTGAAACTGTGGTAAATGGCCTTCTGTGGATGCATGATATGGGAGGAAATTAACAACCTATCCATATTGATCTACCCACATAAGAACCCCCATAAGGTCATTGCATAACAAGGTCAAATGATTTAAATAACAATTGTCAACTACCTTTATGATCATTATATTTGAATATTCCAGAAAAGAATAGGGCATTTTTGTATCAAGTAACGTTTGTCGTTATAAAAAGATGAAATCCACGATTTTCTGGATGACTCTATCAATGCGATGCTTGTCTAATGCAAGATCTTCTTTGTGTTTTCCAGATTTCCATCTCATTGTGACAAAAATCCCAGCAATATCTACCATGTGAATCCAAATGGCGTGTAATTGTGTAATATGGCAGTAATATCCCTCCTCACAAGCCTCAAATCCACTGATTCGTCTGCTCGTGCTGAAATCATTGAAAATCCTAAAATGTGTAGCGGGAATTTATTTTACAAATAACAACATAAATGGCTTCAATGCGATTCTAATTCATCGTTTTAAGCATCGAATTCATGTGAATTTGTCTCTTTAAGATTGATACTTTTTCTGAATCTCAGAAAGATGACTAAGTCAGACGAGAGATTGTCACTTTCATGAATATACAATGCATGCGCAGAAGACAAATTTTTAATCATTAATTTTGCCAATTCTGTCCGTGTGACCTGCAAAGGATTCATAATTTGTGAAGGGTTCACTTCCTGTAATCTTACTATTCTTGGCATAAATGTTTAAATGACGGACATGATCTATTTTGTATGCATAAATTCTTATACAGAAATTACTGGAGTTTTTAAGAAATAATTTCATAATTTCTTTTTGTTGCAAGCGGTTTTAAAATCAAGAAAAAGACGTAAGAGACAAATTACTACGTGTGCTGAATAAGACAGATATGTCCGCGCAGCCGGAAGCTCAACATGTGGCCACCAGGTGGCCAATGTGGAAGTGGTGTTCTGAAAACTGAAACTGGAAACAGAGGATGTCTGGAACAGCTATAAGCCCTTCTCGCTGATCCGGCAAGTGCTTAACGTGCCATAGCCAGTCTACGTAGCCCTGGGCGGAGTTACAGGGGGTTAATCTCCCGCCTTGGGCCTTCACTTCACTGCCACACACTTGGAACGTGCTCTGTACAAGATTCCAGCCACATACCCCATACAGAGGAGTATTCACACAAAGACATCACATGTATTCCGCTCCTAATGTCTAATGTTATGATCATGAAATATGTAAACTCAGACGCCGGCATGGGTCTTTGTGCAAAGCGCTGGTCCGAAGTGAGCTGTCCTCCGGCCGCCGTGAGGATTGTTATGTCTCTGAATATTTAAAGAGATAAGGTCACAGCAGCGCCCTCTGATGGATGCGGACGAGGTGGGTGTCGAACAAGTTGCCTTTGTGTTTGAAGAAATGACTTTCAATCAAGGTGACACCGCAGTCAACATCAAGCTGTCAGTATATTTGCTCGGTACAATATATACACATGTCTATGTACAAGGTAAAGGAAACCGTATTTTCTTCCGAGAATATTTGTTTATAAACATGGAAATTCACATTTATATCATAAACAATTATCATTCCCAATAATGACTTATGTCCTGATGAGATATGTACTTTAATTTTCCTTTTCTCACTTGAATGGATATCAAAATTCTGTTTACAACATCATCTTCATACCAATACTATAAACACTCTCTTTATCCTCAAAATATCAGATGATCTACATATCGTTTTGATTGTTTGAGTGGATATGAACAGATGTTTACATATCCATTATATTCTCTTCAAGGACGTTATCTTTATCAGTTGATTAATTTCATTCTTTTGTGGTAACAGCAGACAGTATGAACCTTTCATTTTATTGTTCATATGCTTCCAACCTCATTACATAATAATATAATACTCAAGGCTTAAAGACATTAACAATTCATTTTCACATGTTTCTTCATTGAAACAAAACGGGTTGGTCGGAAATAGCAACCTTCCATGGCGACACAGTGCCCTGCGCCTGATTCGGGTCCAATTAGGGATTAATACTTAACTAGATATAGTAACATAAACGATTATTTTAATAACCATATATAGCAAAATATTTTTGGGAGTGAATCATTGGTTAAGTGGAGGTCCTGTGCGGGGATAGTAAATAGAAAGGGAGATGGGCGTCAGTCATTAGAAGCCCTGTAAGGGACAAACATAAATTTGATTTTAGATTACAAGATGCTTTTTAGCACCAAAGTGTGTTGATGTTTATCCGAAACTTTGTTTTATGGTTTAAATTACCTGTCTCAGAATTCATGACTGTTTGAAGCATGAGAGTGTATGTTTGGTTTATGATAAGTCAGCATAAAATCGCCCATTATTGATCGGCAATATCGCCCATTTTTGCAAATAGTTAATTGTCATGTGTGTGTGAGGTCTTGGATATGTTTACCTCGTGCACGTACATGCATCCCTCAAGCTCTACCAGATGTTAGAATAGGAATTATTCTTACTGTGATCAGCTAATCGCAACCTATGTTGAATCTATCTTATCGCCAGCCAACGTATCTTGATTTTTCCCTGATTCAAACATATCTCAAATGTTTGCCATATTCAGCCTGCTTGTTTTTTGGGTTCTTTCCATATTTGATATGCCTATCTCGAATGTCTCTCATGTGTAGTCTTCCTGTCTTCCACAGCCAATTTTCCCAATGCAAATGTTGTCCATGTTTTAACTTCTAATGTTCAACCTTTCAATGTTCAATATTTCAATATTGAACCTTTCAATGTTCGATATTCAACCTTCCTATGTTCGATATTCAACTTTCAATGTTCGATATTCAACCTTCCAATGTTCAATATTCAACCTTTCAATGTTCGATATTCAACCTTTCAATGTTCACCCTTGCAATGCTCAATATTCAATCTTTCAATGTTCGATATTCAACCTTTCAATGTTCGATATTCAACCTTTCAATGTCCATTCTCGGTCCAATGTTCAATATTCAACCTTCCAATGTTCAATATTCAACCTTTTAATGTTCAACCCTTCAATGTTCAAATTTTCAAAGACTGATCTTTCATTGTTCTCCCTTTCAGCCTTTAACCCTTCCCATACTTATATTTCACCCCATGCGCACCCCAAGCTCCCCATGCGCAAAGGTTCTTGTCATATTTCTGTTTAAAAAAACCCTGGTTTAGAGTATTTATCTCTAACCCATCCGACTTAGTTTCATGGACCAACCCTTTTCTTCTGCAGCATGTTGCAAGATATCTTGACAGAGACATTGTATAGCGCTGTGAGACCGTAGCCAATGAGAAGTGCCTGGATTCAGGAGATTGCAAAGCGGCTTTTCGTCTTTTACATTGTGTCTGCATCACACACTAATATAGAATTACATATTCTACAACAAGCAGGTTAAGTCTATTCATGGATTAATCTTTAAAGTGTAGCTGTGACATGTTAAAAGAGTTTTTTTTTTTTTTGCTTTTTTTTGTTCATTTCATTTTTTTTATTTGTTTTTTTTGTAAAGTGTCTATTTTTGTAGATTGTGGCAGAAACATGAAATATTCTGTAAAAAAACATTTAATAGTTTATAAATAATTTGGTAATGGTTAAATGGGTTAAATATTATAAGTATAGAGGAGGATATTAGAAATAATTGAAGATCTTGCTAGATTATTCCTATCAACAATAAAATTAGGAACATACCAGAAAATATAGTGAATTTTTCAATTCAGAAGATTAAACAAGAAAAAGTGATAGCCCTACAGCTGTAACAGAGATGGCAACAAATTTTAACCAAACCAAAAAAAACAACACAAAGTTATAAACAAAAATAAACCAAATCTTTAAACAAACAAAAAACAAACATTAAAACGAACAAAACAAAACTTAAAATAAACAACAGCCAACAATCAGACAAATGAGAAATTATATTTTTCCATATCTTAAGAAGCATTGATTTTGGTGTAAGAACGAATTTTCTAGGACACAACAATCTATCTCTGTGTAGTCTTGAATATGTAAATTCATCTAATATCACTCAGGCACTACTGCTTTTCTGATTTTTGCTTATTTTCACCTTCATTGAATATTTTGCATAGCTAGAAAAACAGGTCCATCCGATGTAAGCATACATGCCAGCTATCTAAGTCTTTATTATTATTCACAACAGATTCCTCACTAACTTACTAATATACCCAACAGAAGAGGATAAGTTGCTTTCCCAACTGCTGTGTAACCGTACCAGCTGCACTGTCCCATAATTAAAATCTGATGGATTAATCAATAAATATAATCAACTGATCACACAATCTATAAGTAGAATGAAGTGATTTAGTCAATCAATCAATCTGTTGAATCAACTGATAAGGCAGACGACAAGTAGAATCAAAAAGATTAATCAATATATTATGATGCTTCCTTTATCAATGTTAAAATTATCTGGCCAAACCCATATTTAGATTCAACTGAATTAATCAATTAGTAAGCATAATTAACTGAATTAATCCACCAGTATAATGCACTGGCTTCATCAATAGAAGTACTAGTTGACTTTAGCAACCAGTAGAATGGATGAGTTAGTCTATTTGAGTCTATTTGAATTATTCACCCAACAAGGCCCGTTGACAAAAATATTATGTTAAATTATTTCAATACTTCCAAGCTGACTGTATCAATGCAAATAGTGCCCATGGCATTCAGATTAAGTTGACGCTGGTAGAATGCAGGAGCGATCGTCTTTCAGAACCTTGTAGACATTATCCCAATGCAAACAGAACATATCATATAACATAAAAGCTTAACCGCGTCTTCATTATGATGAGTTTCTTGCCAAAACATTCGTCTTGTTCATAGATACCAATGTTTTTCATACAATCAACCTAAATATTTGTTTTTCCCGCATGTATGAATGTTAAAATAAAACATGCGATGTTGACGTGTTTATCTGTGACGTTGCCAAATATCTAGGGTATGCTTTTTATCATATTCATTGACGTCACTGTTTGAGCTCAGTTTCTTCAGTGCAGTCCGCCATGCAGTGCATCATGCTATGCAGTATACAGGGCGATATTCAGTGCATCATTTTCTTATCATATATCATACTGCACAATGTATATTCCTGCCTGTCTGTTTGGCTTGCCGTCACGTTCCTGTCGAAGCATTGTATCTCGCGTGAGCTCATAGTTTGTCCTGACGCATAATCTGAACCCCACATAACGCACCGCATAACGCACCGCATAACGCACCGCATAACGCACCGCATAACGCACCGCATAACGCACCGCATAACGCACCGCATAACGCACCGCATAACGCACCGCATAACGCACCGCATAACGCACCGCATAACGCTCTCTAATTCGTCCTGATTATATGGTAACAAGGCCTTATAAAGTCGGAGGAAATGTTATGATTTGAACTGTTATGTGCAAAATCTGTATTGGTTCAATGCGATATAGATATTATTACAATTATTATTTCTACGATACGGTTTCATGTTATTAAAACTCTTCAAGCAAATCTAGTTCTTTGTTGATGGGGATAACGAAGTATAAAAGTATTGCCCCCCCCCCCCCCCCCTCCCACCTTCTTGTCAACTTCTGGACAATGTCATCATTATCACTCTTCTCAAGTATCATATCACCCTTCTTGGATTGAGATGGCTTGGTACTACATTGGATCGTGTTACCCACACGATACAAATTTCAGCAAGAAAGCCATAATAATATCCTATTTACTGTAACAGGCAAAATTTTTTCATAATCTAACTCTTTCATTTTATATTGCAGATATCATAACTTGATAAATATTCACTAAAACAATATGGGATCGTTAAGCATAATACATTTAACTTCTATATTTGAGGTAGAGGATGTTTTCTTGGAGAATATGTTTCTTTTCCCATAATTTGCGATTATGGAATGTGTTATTGGATCCGCGCATGCGCAAGTCAGTCAGTTACTTGTGCATGAAAGATTCCCATCTGACAGGGCGTGGTTGAAAACGACGCTCTTTGAAATTGACAAGTTAACAACATTAGACAACACCCAGTGTTGTTTTATCGTCAAAAAACCAATGTAGGTATTGGGTACAAGAGAAATGTCAATTAGATACACATTTCAGCGAGCAATCTTTCTTTCCTGTAATATAATATACCTCTCACAGTTGGTACTTGATCATTTATCATGATGAAATGTAGAGTCTGCTTTTTAACTGTATACATGTATATTTATATCTACATACACACACACACTCACACACAGACACACACATTTATATATATATATATATATATATATATATATATATATATATATATATATACATAGCAGGAATATATATATGCATAAACCTTTATCGAGAACAGCTGTTTGAGATGTTTTAAAATGTAGATCTCTGGAACTGATTCATTCTTCACTTACGTTTGGATGTTTATGATTTGGTGAACTTTCTAGTAATCCGCCCTTACGTTTTCTGTGATTGCACTTTTATGATTTGCATGATTGACATATATTGTCCATATATCCTGATGTGAGAATATTAAGGACATAAGCACACCATACCTCATTGCTACAGCTCATTTATAAAATAAATGCTTAAGTCTCAAAGTTTAATGAGAAACATTTTAGTCCGGTCATATTATATATATTTCAAGTTCCAGCTCCAAAAGATATATGATCTATTGATTGATAAATTGATAAATCTGTGACATGACATACATTGGTCGGTGTCTTTTGTTTTGAACTCAACGTGAGATGGTTTAGTGGCCAAACCTTCGGTATCCACGTTTCTTTAAGGGTTTTTGTTGCTCACTTACTACAGAAACTCTTAGGACTTAGAAGCATTAGACAGGAGCATTAGACAGGAGCATTAGACCGGAGCATTAGACAGGAGCATTAGACAGGAGCATTAGACAGGAGCATTAGACAGGAGCATTAGACAGGAGCATTAGACAGGAGCATTAGACAGGAGCATTAGACTCATTAGACAGGAGCATTAGACAGGAGCATTAGACAAGTAAGAATTAGAAGCATTGAACAGCTTTTGAAATATATGCAGAAGATGAATACGGTTGCATGTCATTAAAGCAAGCATAGTTCTTTGTTTTGAGAAACTGGTGATGTGGATAAAGAATATAATCCCTCTTCTTGTGGGTATACATCAGCAGTTAGACTGAAGGTGTATGCTGAATGGAATTCTTGATTGATTCATACCTTTTTAACTGACTTGTCAGCATAGCTTATGCAGCTGCAGTGAGAGTAGACATTTTTTGTCATGGAAAAATATAATGGCAAATTTAAAATGGCAAATGGCAATGGCAAATTTAAAATTATCATTCATAAAACAATTTGTAGGCACTTCAATAAAATGATCACAACGTTCCAAAAAAATCAATGTTCAGCACAGCTCCTATGCTTTTGGTCCATGTTAATTATCATGATATAATTAATATAATATAAACCAATTAGGTACAAATCTAAATAAAACTACATCTGTGATGTGCAGCATCCAGGTTAACCTTTTGATTGTATCAACTTGATTATGGGGAAAATATCAAACATGCAATCAAATTGTCATGGATAAAATACAAAGGCATAATCACTGGCCAAAGTAAACTTTAAAACGCTCAGCACCATGGTCAAAACTGTGTCAGACTAAGGACTGAGCTTGAAGGGTTATTTTTTTTGTTCCATTTCAGCAGTGCATCTCAGCCAGTCTATTTGCCGACAGCGGGGCTGATTGTATGCAGATACCACAATGACACAGCGGAGATGCTACTCTGTTATCATATCAGAACACTGGTATTCTATTTCAAGGAAAATTGCAGTGTTGTGAATCCCTGGGTTTGCATATTTTATAAAGGCCTTTGTTGGTACTGTGATATTAGGTTCTGGTTATTTTTATTGATTTGCTTGAATGCAAATATGCAGTCTTGGCTAGCAGAGTGCTTGGCAGCTACGTGAGAACTGCTCTTATGCAGAACGAGGAAGCAAAACCACTTGTGGATTGATTAAACCAAAATATGATTTACTATTTGAGGAAAAACAAATTTCATAAGGATGTTTGATCTGAGATGGGATTATAGAAATAGCTGGTGACAATATCAGCTATAATCGCTAAAAATCATTGTTTATTAATACATTGTGTGCATATGATACATACTGAGTACATGTTCTCAAAGCTAAGATATTATATATCGATTGTGACCTATAACACCTCCATGTTATGTGGGATGCTTAAACGTCTTATGGTGTGTTCATGTAATTGGTTGAAATTATTTCTGCCTGAATTGATTAACAGATTAGGGCTTAGAGATTAGTCACTGTAGAAATGAAGCATTATGTGAAAGTGGTATATATTGTCAGGTAGTGTATTCCCAATGTTTCCTCTTTTTCCTCCCATCACAGCTGCATATGTTGTGGACAGACTTGTTTTTTTTTTATTCCCGGGTTATTCGGAGTGTTTTGATCCCGGCTTTATCACATAGACCCGCTACTCTGGTATGTTTACACACACAGGCCCTGCTTCTGACAGAATGATCTGGTGTATTTATCAAGAATCAAACAAGATTCAACACTTGAGCTATATCTTGCAGAAACTTGCATGCTTTCTCTGCTTGCTGTGTCCTGCTCATATTCAACTGTATGGCAGCATAGCCATGAAGTTGTGCTAATTAAATATATGAATCAGCTTTCCTCGATAAACGTCCGGAGTATCCGATATAACATACTTTATCTAATGAACATCCATAATAGCCTACCAACCATACGGTTTATATAGTAGAGATACAAATATACATCTTCAAACCATACTCTACGCATATATATATATATATATATATATATATATATATATATATATATATATATATATATATATATATATATATATATATATATATATCTTACTACCATAGTGACATCCTACATTTGATAATCATGAAAATATATTACGTTAAATGTATATAATACTTCCAAGTTTATAGGTTTATCGATACCCTCTGATTGCATAAACATGCGTATCTTCTTGGTGACTTGAGTGGTGGTTAATGATATAACGAGACTAGATTTTATTTCCTCCTGATTTGTCCATAGAAATCAATTCACTATAGTCTGTACTGCAAAGCGTATTTAACAATGTTCCGAAATGATAAATTGTGGTTAAATAAGCTATTAACAGAATTATATCATAGGTATACTTCTAGTGTTTTTGAGAATCCAACAGAAAAATGTCTCTCCCAGTTTTTCTTTATATAACATGAAAAGAGTTTCAGAGTCTCGCCAACAAAACATGACACAGCAAGAATGCGTGCATTTGTAGGGCAGCTTCAAACTGCTGTATATACAACTGGCATTTACTCTGAGCAAGTTGCTGTGCCTTTTGATGAAATGAGGAACGACAAGCACGCCGCCTGCTGGTTAGCGTCTCGGCAGGGGGCGCCAATGGAGAAAACATGCGAGGGCCAGACGGAAATAGTTAATCGGAAAATGAATAGGACACTTGCTTTAAAAGAGAAATGGAGGAGGTTTGGATAAATTTCATTGCCAACCAGCATCAAATATGATTTATTCAGATTCAAGATATCCTTCAATTCGATAATCCTGCACTCGAATATTCTTGGCTTGCTGTCATTTGAATAATCTGAACATTCAATCCACATTATACATACACAGAGTAGTTACGCTATACATATATTCAGGTTTTTGAAGATTGTGGGACATTGCCTCATGCTTAAACTAAGTGTGCACATTCTGGACTCCCAAAAGGGATATGATCTCAGGATTTCCATGTCGGGCTATTTTGTTATTAATAATGACTTTTGCGGCACAGTTCAGGTCATCTCATGTCAAAGCTAGATTGCCAAAAACACATCGGATTAATAAGGACATTTTGGTGATCTGAGCTTGAAATAGAATTAAATTTTCCAATTCTTTCTCATTTTAAATGTACCCCAAAGCCACCACTGCCTCTGCTGTTACAGCCACCACTGCCTCTGCTGTTACAGCCACCACTCTCATTCCAAACTTCTCTTGGTCCTTTGATAAAAATATTAGGCTATATTTCCTTTGTAAGTGACAAAGATGCATATTATATCCATTCACGATCAAAACAAGTTTCAACAGATATTTATTTGACACCGTCCTTTTGTACATAACAATTACAGAAGAAATCACTGGCGTCAGAATGTACAAATAATAAACACTAACGAATTCTAATTAACTCTATATATTTCCTTGCAGTCTATGTGCACGTATTTCTATCGGTTACAAGTATGCACTCGGTTGCTCTCAAGCTGGCTTGTATATACACCAGATATATGATTACTGACAGATATAACTACATCCTGAACCCAGAATCCCCCATTAAATAGATTAAATAGCGACCAGCTGATTGAGATGGCCGCGTACCATGAGCAGCCCGAGTGTGAAAGAACACTCACGTGCTACCTCCCTTATGCCTCAGTCACATTTGCACCGGGGAGTTTATCAGCAACAATCTGAGATATGCCGTAGCTGTGGTCACATTATTAAAGGGCACCGCACGGCACGTGCAAGACTGAATGGCACAGACGTATATCCTTAAGACGTCTATATGACATCGTAGGGAGCCCGTTGGATCATCGGACGATGGCCTGTGAACACATGAAATAAAAAAAATCCTATTTTCACTGCACGATGCTACCGGCAGCCGTAAGATAATCTGCCGATGTGCCTGCGGGACACTGCCGGGACCCTGCCGTGTACTTTAAGATGACATTTGCTGATAAGACATCGGGGTAACGCCGGCAACTTTTATGTTCCAGATAAAAGTTCCCGATGACCCGCCCGACGTCTTAAAGATGCCCAATTGTGGCCGATGATCTCCCGGTGCCCGCACGGCAATCTGAACTGCCTGCCGATTTTGTAAAAAATACCCATCGGCCGGGCATCTTTACTGAAATCGGCGCAAATGTGACTGAGGCATTAATAAGTGAAATGGGCAGTCATAGAGACACTGTTATTCAACTATTTGGGTGTCATTATATAGAGTTGAAAGTGTTGATCCCCAAGACAGGATGCTGACCTCATTATTGTGGTTTCCTTGATGTCATGGGTATTACTTGTATGTACTTAAAGGAAGTGGAGAGAGGAGTCTTGCTGACACAAACACGACATCACCAGACATACAAGTGAGGTCATGCTAATCCAATATGAGATGAAAACTAGACTCACGAGTGTGGGCTAATGCAATGATGATTTCGCTAGTGCACGCTGTACAACAACAATGACATCAGCAACAATGAGGTCATGATAGTATGATAACATCACCAACAATGTGGTCATGATAGTATGATAACATCACCAACAATGAGGTCATGATAGTATGATAACATCAGCAACAATGAGGCCATGATAGTATAACATCAGCAACAATGAGGCCATGATAGTATAACATCAGCAACAATGAGGCCATGATAGTATAACATCAGCAACAATGAGGCCATGATAGTATAACATCACCAACAATGAAGTCATGATAGTATGATAACATCAGCAACAATGAAGTCATGATAGTATAACATCACCAACAATGAGGTCATGATAGTATGATAACATCACCAGCAATGTGGTCATGATAGTATTATAACGTCACCAACAATGTGGTCATGATAGTATGATAACATCACCAGCAATGTGGTCATGATAGTATGATAACATCACCAGCAATGTGGTCATGATAGTATGATAACATCACCAACAATGTGGTCATGATAGTATGATAACATCACTAGCAATGTGGTCATGATAGTATGATAACATCACCAACAATGTGGTCATGATAGTATGATAACATCACCAACAATGTGGTCATGATAGTATGATAACATCACCAGCAATGTGGTCAACAATGACATCACCAACAATGAGGTCATGATAGTATGATAACATCACCAGCAATGTGGTCATGATAGTATGATAACATCACCAACAATGAGGTCATGATAGTATGATAACATCACCAACAATGAGGTTATGATAGTATAACATCGCCAACAATGTAGTCATGCTAAATAGGGTCATGCTAATGATAAAATACGATCGCCTGATGAGACAAGGAACATTGCAATAGGCGAAGATGATACCTCACTAAACCTACTTCAGACTGTACAACAACAACACCAAGAAGAGCGTGTGTTTTGTGGCATATGCCCTCAGGAATAATAGGAGGTTCAATTTTCATACATTATCACTAGCATGTTGCGCTATTGGAAATATCTCAAGACATGTCTACACTGAGAACTCTATTCAGCCTCTGCCATGTTCTCATGATGTTTTTCTCCAGTGCGATGTCTTTGTTGTGGGGACGCCGTGGAAACTTCTAACAAAACGATATGGAAACGCCGTGGATGCAGCGAGAGTGCCACGGGAATGCTGTGGATGCAGCGAGAGTGCCAAGGGAATGCCGTGGATGCAGCGAGAGTGCCAAGGGAATGCCGTGGATGCAGCGAGAGTGCCACGGGAATGCTGTGGATGCAGCGAGAGTGCCAAGGGAATGCCGTGGATGCAGCGAGAGTGCCAAGGGAATGCCGTGGATGCAGCGAGAGTGCCAAGGGAATGCCGTGGATGCAGCGAGAGTGTCAAGGGAATGCCGTGGATGCAGCGAGAGTGCCAAGGGAATGCCGTGGATGCAGCGAGAGTGCCACGGGAATGCCGTGGATGCAGCGAGAGTGCCACGGGAATGCCGTGGATGCAGCGAGAGTGCCACGGGAATGCCGTGGATGCAGCGAGAGTGCCAAGGGAATGCCGTGGATGCAGCGAGAGTGCCAAGGGAATGCCGTGGATGCAGCGAGAGTGCCACGGGAATGCTGTGGATGCAGCGAGAGTGCCACGGGAATGCCGTGGATGCAGCGAGAGTGCCAAGGGAATGCCGTGGATGCAGCGAGAGTGCCACGGGAATGCTGTGGATGCAGCGAGAGTGCCAAGGGTATGCCGTGGATGCAGAGAGAGTGCCACGGGAATGCCGTGGATGCAGCGAGAGTGCCAAGGGAACGCCGTGGATGCAGCGAGAGTGCCACGGGAATGCCGTGGATGCAGCGAGAGTGCCAAGGGAATGCTGTGGATGCAGCGAGAGTGCCACGGGAATGCCGTGGATGCAGCAAGAGTGCCAAGGGAATGCTGTGGATGCAGCGAGAGTGCCACGGGAATGCTGTGGATGCAGCGAGAGTGCCACGGGAATGCCGTGGATGCAGCGAGAGTGCCAAGGGAATGCTGTGGATGCAGCGAGAGTGCCAAGGGAATGCCGTGGATGCAGCGAGAGTGCCAAGGGAATGCCGTGGATGCAGCGAGAGTGCCAAGGGAATGCTGTGGATGCAGCGAGAGTGCCACGGGAATGCCGTGGATGCAGCGAGAGTGCCAAGGGAATGCTGTGGATGCAGCGAGAGTGCCACGGGAATGCCGTGGATGCAGCGAGAGTGCCAAGGGAATGCCGTGGATGCAGCGAGAGTGCCACGGGAATGCTGTGGATGCAGCGAGAGTGCCAAGGGAATGCCGTGGATGCAGCGAGAGTGCCAAGGGAATGCCGTGGATGCAGCGAGAGTGCCAAGGGAACGTCGTGGGAGGGCCGTGCATGCGTCGAGACTTGTCTGTACCGAGACATTTGTTATTTCAATTTTGTAAACGATTTCCAGTTAAACATAGTACGATACTACTGTTTTGTCAAAAATGTAACATACAACTGACTCTGAACAGAGGTAATTCTGAAGTGACAGGGGCCATACGTGATTAACATCGCTAATTTACAAGTATATGGCGTAATGTTTGAAGTTGAAGTGTTATAGTTGCTGCGGGCACCATACACCTTCAGTCAACAACAAGTTGTTTGTGGTATGTTTGGATACAAAGGTGAGGGCAATAGCATTAACAACCATGAGCTTGTTGGCTGTCAAGCATGGCCGGCCTAACCTTCATCCTGCGTAAGTAGGTGCATATGTCAACAACCCAAGGTGAGTTTTCCTTGCAAAGCAGAGTGATAGGACCAGTGACCTGAGTGCCATAATTTTCCAGAGGAGCCAAACGGCTATGTTGAACTTTCTTAGACTTCCCCAGCACACACACACCATACCACTATCAGATATACTACCTGAGAATGAACTCTGGGTATAATCAGCAGCTGTGACATGAGCTTTCAAGTATGTACCCTGTACTTTGATGATAGTCAACTTCAAAGTAATTTGCTAATTTGAAAGTGACATGTAGCTATTGTGCTGCAATGTATTCATCACTTTATGTTGTTTTCTATTGCTTCCTCATATCAAACCATGACATCTTCAGCACCTTGGGCTTGTGGCACACCAGATTGATTCCCCTCTATATTACTACATGTGTTTTGGGTTGATTTAGACATTTTAGACAGGCTACGATACATTATGTCTCCTTCACGGAAATGCCTACTGTGCCCTGCACAAAACCAACTATATATCAAAAATATCACTAACATAAGATGACATTGAAATACATTTTGGAAAATAAACATGTTTCCAAAGAATAAAATTGTGTCCATTTTGAAATAGTCGTGGTAGATCCATATGGCCTTTATCAATTATCATCTTATCATGATATTCATTTTCATTAAATCAAAAATGGAAAATAATGATTGGAGTTTTATCATATTTAGATTTGTGGAAAGGAGCGCCAATGTTTCTGTATAGGTTGTTCATCACCATGGTTATGCACTGGAAATATGTGATGTGTGGGTGGCTCCCTCTACAGGCAGTCTGATAAGAGTCTGGAACAACCAGACTCACTTGCTTTCAGGTTTTTCAATATGTTTCATGTTCCAGATACCCCAAACAATTAACTTGGTATATTTTTTGTAATCAAGAGTGATAGGATCATTGTATTTACAAAGCCGTTAAGCTGACACCTAGAACCTTAGGATGGGTTCATTAAAATGTATATTGACCTATTTCATGTGAATTGTTGTCATAACCATATTTTGGCTGAACTTCTATATTTGTCTCCATTTGAGCCTTAAAAGTCAAAATACATCTTGCTCACAAGATAATAAGTCAAATAAAAAAATTAGTATTAGAAAGTTAGTTTTAATCATTTTCTAATACTTTTTTCTTGGTAGAATCATGTTTGCTTCACTTGAGGTGCACAATGATTTGTAAAATGGTGTAAAATGTGGTGTTTATCTGAAATGAAATAGACAGAATGGATGTCAATTATAATAGGATATTTTGATATAATTCAAAAGACCTATTTATTGATATTCATGAAAAGAACCAGTGCACTTTGAAGTTGGTACTTTGAAGGGTGAGACATTTAACTAAATTATATCAAGACTTTATATTAATATTTTTGTTTGAAACACTTTTCTACAGTGATCAACAGCTTTGTAAGACCCGGTTACCCGGTTACCAATTGAACATAAGAGACAAAGCTTTATAAAAACTTTGTTTGTAAGATGAACTACTGTAACCATTTGTCTGTGTGTGTGTGTGTGAAGAAAAATATATATATATATATGTGTGAAGAAAAAGAATGGAACTACAAAGCTTCAAAATCTAAATGGCTGGTTCAAAAAGGTTGTGATTGGGGTGACCACTAATCATTCTGTTGGGGGGGGGGGGGGGGGAGGTTGAGAAATGTGAAAAAAGAAATATCGGTGAGACACCTTTCATTAAAAAAAGAGAAATTTAACATTGACGGAAAACAAAATTAAGACTTATTTGTAGAAAAAATGTAGAGTAGAATTGGAATAACGCTTTGGCTTGAAGGTATCAATTTTTAAAACAAATTTAAAAAGATGAAGCCCTTCCTCAGGACATCATGGTAAAGAAAAAACATGTTAGTACATATAGTACATGGGCTATATTACCATGGCTACAATCGATCACTAAGAGAAAGTCCTAAATTGACACTTGGTAATCGTCTGGAGTTTGGAATGTTGGTTTTATTGGTCTTCTACAGATTCTCTGTCCTAAAAAGACAACCCTGGATGGCAACCAGGCAGAGAAAACAAACTTGTGGTTAGAATGTGAGGAACAAATGGGGATATGTATTGGTTCGGGATCGTTACATTGAGAGTAGTTTCACACAGGAAAAAACATCAAAATGTATTTTGCATCACCCGTAGAATGATCAATGATTAGGCCAAAAAAGATGCAGAAAAAGATGCAAAGTGCATCGTTACAAAATTGTCTGCATTTTATGTCCACGTCACTATTATAATATATTATAAACCAGATATATATTCTGGGGCCTTCAAAATCTTTGTCATAAAGTCCCGATTGTTTATTTTATTCTTAATCAGCGTTTTTGAACCATACATTTGCCATTTCAATATGTGTATTAAATAACTACAATTTGTGTATTAAATAACTCAGTATGCCCCAAATTTGTGGTCATGATGTTTTTAGTCTGGTGAAATATTTGACACTAACTGTCGTTTACAAAATTATCTTTAGAGACATATGCCACAACTGGAAACCGGAATTACTTATCAGAGAGCACTGAAGTACAATTAAGGATCAGGGAGCACAGGCACATGGTAAATAGCACGTGAGCAAGGTGAAGGTCACATAGATATCCCATCAGGCATCTGCGCGAACCGGATGGTAATGAGTTAAATGCTAGAACAACATCTTAGCAGATGTAAAGGTTGCCCTGGTTGCAGAAGTCTCAATCATTAATGAGTGTATAGTGGACAAGCTATTAGTGGTTTAGTGAAGGTCCCCACCACCGCTTTGCTGCGTACAGCTCCAGCTTTCACAAAATCTACCTGTGTGCAAAGATTATCCTCTTTGCTCCTTGACATATAAATGTTCGCTAAAAGAAAAAAAACCTAAACAAAATAAATCTTGCCCTGGCAGGTGCTCCATTAGGCTGTCAGTGAAATATTCTACAAGGAATAAAAAATAAAGATGGATAAAGAAGTTTTTGGGTTTGTTGCAATTTGAGTATGAAAAAGATCGTGCTAAATTCATTCTGAATCAAAACGTGAGGTTAAAACCCATCTTTCATTATTTTGAGAGGAATGTTTCTGGAGTTATTTAGGTAAAAAGCCCCGAGTTAGGTAAGTCAAAGTTATCATTTCTCGAGTTACAATAATATCCCTGGTTAGGAGTTGGATGTTGTATAACTATTAAATATATCGTTAAATATCCTTTATGTGTGGATTTGGTAAATATATACTCTTCGGTTGAAATGAGAATATGTGTAATATAGGACTGTTCTAATCACGTGACCTGAAGTCCTCTTATCTCGCCCTGTTTTTAAAATGTCTAATGGTGTACTCTTATCATGTCTACTCCCTTAGACATCGGTAAAATGTACTTGATATCCATCGTTTTCAGACATATCATACATTGCACATCATATTTAAGTTTCCATGCAAGAGAACTCCACTTCCGGCGATTAATTGTTGCAGTAAGAATCTGTGTCACCATCTACCTCAGCCATAATGTCTCTAAACATACAGACCCCTGAGTTAAACGTAACGCACTCTTTGCCCCACCATGATGCTTAACGATTCTATTTTGAGGGGTCATAGTGATGACGTCATGCCCACACAAAGGGGTAATTACCTAAATATGATGGGCACTGCATGCTATTTCTGAAAACAATATATTTAGGTCCATTTTTCAGATGGATGTGAGAGAAATGGTGTGCTCTAATCGTGTATATGTTTTTTTTCTCAATAAGACCTCCTATTTATAGTCAATGGTGGCTAGATTTGCATTCAATTTGAGGTCATTTAAGGGCTAGGATGCTTTCCAGCCATTCTTTCTCCTTCTTTGCGCACCTGTCCACCTCGTCAGGTGACCTCTCAGCTGGGATTAATTTCCACAGCGGATTAATCAACAACTTGTCACGGAGGTAAGTTGCCTCCGAGAAGCTGCCGACAGGATATTCACAGACGCTGCAACAACGCTCACCCCTAGCGACGAAGAAATAATGTGGTAATTGACAAAATGTCTCATGGAAAGTTGTTTTGGAAGGAGGCGATGAGATGGAAGTGAAAATGACTACGTACCGAGGCGCCAATGGCAGGCTAATGGCGGAGAAAGAATGTTCCAAGGACCTCACAGACGCCCGATCGACCCCAACCATTCTAATATAAGCACCAAACCGTGCCCGCCAATAGGGGGAGGTCGCTCCTCTCATCCAATATGATGCTTAATTTAATCCACTAGTGATAATCAAAAGACATTCAAAATATCACTTAATCATTTATTAGGCTATGAAAGCTTTGTCAGGGATTTCGGGAGAGAGCAGTCTCTGCCTATTTTGCTGGTTGAAAATAATTGGTTGAAAGTCGCGGTTACACAAGATGAGTTTATGTGTTTATGCTTCGGATTGTTTTTCGCAGATATATTAAGTTTACATTCACATTCACCAGACGAAATAAATCCCCCATAGCCCACCCACCTAAAATGTACAAGTTTAACGTAGATGCAATTTCCTTGCCCAAAATATATGCATTATTTCTTGTATTTCATTTATGATTTACATTTTGTTGCATCGTTTTCTTTCTCTATAACAACTGCGATTGTTATATATGTAATAAACATCTAGGAATAAAAAATGTTAGGAATCTCGCAATACGCTTGCTTTATATAGGAAATATTTATAGAGGTGAACAGATCAGGACCCATGTGAAGATGTGACAAATGCATTAAATCATCACTCATAAGATTAATTTATATCAAAATTATCCAGTTATTTGTTTGGTTATAATTCTCTAAAAGAAAACGGTCTGCCTTTTAAAACAAACTCAAGCAGAAAAACAAAATCAGAGTAAGAACTTGAAATCTTAAATCTGTCTTTTCACTGCCATGATATTTTGCAGATTGACTTTAATAGCCGATAACGCAAAGGGTCTGAAAGTTGTCTAAGTCTATCAACTGGTCTCCTATCCTATCATTTGAAATAAAGAAATGATCGGTTGCTATTTATAAATTAGGTTTCATGCATATAAGTATTATTTAAGAAAATAACCACTTATAAGGTGTTCTAATCATATACCCCTGTAATGAGAATTTTCTCATTACCAGCTTCATGTTCATTGTTTCCCGTTTCTAGTTACCCTTTTTAGCAGTATTGTTTGTGTTCTTGTGACGTCACCGTGCGGCATTGATGCATTGTAATGCTTTTAAAAGGCAAGAAGCATTTACTTAAATATTGCAGCTGTTTTCAAGTTTCAATTATCAATAAAAAATGCAAGCAAGAAAATTGGCATCAAAGCAAGATCTCAGCGCAAAGTTATTATGTCAGCAAAATTCGTGGAAAAAACGGATTTGTGAATGACTTGAGATGTAAGCACATACTTAAAATCTAAATATAAATCCCTTACTTGAGATTGTTTCATAAAGGACCCAGGCCAGATATAAAACCTGCCACGGGGACACACGGCCCTACTCCTCCTCAAGATACCTAGGGATCGTTTGCATAACTAAAACATCAATATCCCAACCAGAAAACAAATTGTAAGATAGCGATACTTTAATTTCTCAATCTCACTGAAGTAGGCGCTCAGCTGAGCACAGAACCTCCATAACCAATAAGAGAAACTCATTACATCCACAAAGGCAGGGTTTTACCCCCATAAAAATCATCCAACATGACTCACATAAACTTGTACTTAATAGTCGTATGAAATAATATAATGGATTTAAATGGGTCGAATTGGCAATAGATTATACAGACTACAATAGAATACCTAACAGTTACCTCACCTGAGTTGTTTCCATTAATCATTAGATACATCAAATACCAGTCAGAGATCAAAGTGAATATGTTGGTACCCCATCATTATTCACCTCTCATATCTTGCACTGAGACAGGTAAAGAGATAGAGTACCAGTTTCTCAGCGATTCCTCACGGGTTGCATTCAAATTCTGGTAACATAAACATATATATCAATATCAATGGCGAGATTAAATATAATCTCAACAAACTTAGTGTTCTCTAATCACCAATCGGCAAAGCCAAGATCCTGTTTGCATGAGATTTTATAAATACCCAACTCTTTCAGTGATAATTCACATTTTATGTATGATTATGTCTAAAATCTCCCAATAAGGCTTGACGCTTCTTTGGATGACATTAAATAAGGAAAATATAAACACTTTATATCAGTCACCAGCTGCAGTCACCAGAGTCAAACCCGTTTAAACGGGTTCAATTTGGTCATTTAAACAGGTTTGACAGTTTATGCAGCTGGTGACTATCAACTCCACTAGAGCTCTATCAACTTCTTTGGGTGAAATAGAAGAGACCCTGCATGTTCCACAAACCCCTTCAGATCATCTGGGCTTTGCCAATTGGTGATTGGAGAACACTACATCTACTCCACTACTGGTCCCATTGCACTACTGGTCCCATTGCACTACTGGTCCCATTGCACTACTGGTCCCACTGCACTACTGGTCCCATTGCACTACTGGTCCCATTGCACTACTGGTCCCATTCCACTACTGGTCCCATTCCACTACTGGTCCCATTCCACTACTGGTTCCATTCCACTACTGGTCCCATTCCACTACTGGTCCCATTCCATCAATATTTTGGGTTCAAAATTGGTGTTCAACGCCAAATTTGAACCAAAAGTATTGTATGAACGAGTTTAGCACTAATTTCGGGTTCAAACACCAATTTTTGGTTCACGTTTTTGAGCCATTTATGCAACACCATTATTTCGGGGTCAAAATCGGTGTTAATCACAAATATTGGGTTCATACCAGGGCTTTTTGCTTAGGTTTCAAGTGTGTGCTTACATCTCAAGAGTCAGGTCATGCCCATATCCGTTTTTAAGTGCATTTTCAAGCAAAAATATTTCACTGACCCACAATTTACAATTTGTTTTGCGTTTAATATTTTTATGAAAACGGCTGCAAAAATGCTTTAAATATAAATGCTGTAAATATTGCACCATGACATTACATGAGCGTGTATAACACTGGTAAAATGCTACAAAGTGACCCTTGTCGCCTCATGATGTTGCAAAGTAAATCCCGTCAGAGCCCCGGTTTAACAAGTTCAGAAGGGTCAAATATCGGAGTAATGTAAACAAACTTGCAATTCAGTTTGTTTTATGAAAAAGAAAAAAATGCATAGGAATTCAAAAGTGAATGTTAAATGATGTAAAAATCGTATAAACCAACAACATAAAACTGAAGTGCAGAAGATGTTTGGTTCAAAATGAACCCAATCTTGGGTTCAAATCAACCAGAACCTGAAATCGGGTTCATGGACCAGGAACTACTTGATTCAATACTTTTGGCTCAAAAATATTTTGAACCAATTTTTCGGATCATCTGAACCCGATTTTGGTACATCATCTCTGCCCTCCAGATCTCTTCTTTTGCATTCATAGTTTAATGATGTTCATTTCAGAGTAGGATCAGAGTATTTACAGATTAAATACTCACGACTGTAATAAGATGAAATAATATTTTAAGAATATTATCGCTAAAATTCACATGAAAACACGATACGTTGTATACACACGGAAAACCTCCACGCTTTTAGATTTAATCAGGTCACCTGTCAGTCCTGGGGATTATAGTTTTGCTGGAAGATCTTCATTATCTCAGAACATAATGAAGTCTCAGTTTGTGTTTATCCGATGTTCTCATTGTATGGGATGGGAATCACACGTCTGGAGCATATTCCATGGCCCATTCTTCACCCCTACAAGATATTACTTCACTTCCGGTTTCACTCATTCCCGTCATGCCTTGCACCGCATCAAAGTTGACCTACAGCCCGGCTTAGGTCTTGTATTATGGAGAATCACCCCCAAAATGAGCTGCTTTTTGATATAAGGATTACCAAAATAAAAAGAAGCTTCAGCATGTAAGCCAAGGAAAGCACATGCCCCAGGCTCGCAAAAAGCACTTGAACGAGACCCCCGATGAGATTGTGATTTATGTTCGCCTCTTTAATAAATGGTGTAATAAACTCACATGGAAGAAGCTTAAGAATGATTCAAAATAGAGCTTTGATGTAGGTGGAAAAGCATACACATATATGTCAATTGATAGATTGATAGGAAAATATGAACCTTGTCCTCCTAACAAGCAAAAAATTGATTGGATTTTATTATCTTCCTTGATATATTGCAATTTTGTCTTTTTATTAAATATTTGTTTATTTAAATTGTTTGTCCTAGAATCAAACCCATGACTTTTGAATCAACACAGAGGAACCTACTACACCACGGCCCGTGGCTTTTATCATGTTTATTTGGCTTGTAAAGAGAAAAGTAATTGTTTGGAGATAATGACAAATTGTCGAAATAAAATGGCAATTCACTCAGAATAAATAGGTATGAGGGAATATTAGATACGAGATATAATAAAGTGGAAATCCTGTGGACATTCATGATAAACCCAATTGGTGGAGGGCATTCAAGTGTATACCAGAATAACTTAGGGCACCTAATGGTGAACCAATCTGAGGACATCCATAAATAAAAGATATACACTCCTGATTGGGGGCATCTAGGTGTAAATTAGCATTCTATAAGCTGCTCTCCTTTGTATCAGGTATGAGCATTCTATAAGCTACTCTCCTTTGTATCAGTTGTGAGCATTCTATAAGCTGTTCTCCTTTGTATCAGTTGTGAGCATTCTATAAGCTGTTCTCCTTTGTATCAGTTGTGAGCATTCTATAAGCTGTTCTCCTTTGTATCAGTTGTGAGCATTCTATAAGCTGCTCTCCTTTGTATCAGTTGTGAGCATTCTATAAGCTACTCTCCTTTGTATCAGGTAAGAGCATTCTATAAGCTGTTCTCCTTTGCATCAGTTGTGAGCATTCTATAAGCTACTCTCATTTGCATCAGGTGTGAGCATTCTCTAAGCTGTTCTCCTTTGCATCAGTTGTGAGCATTCTATAAGCTGCTCTCCTTTGTATCAGGTGTGAGCATTCTCTAAGCTACTCTCCTTTGCATCAGGTGTGAGAATTCTATAAGCTGTTCTCCTTTGCATCTGTTGTGAGCATTCTATAAGCTACTCTCATTTGCATCAGGTGTGAGCATTCTATAAGCTACTCTCCTTTATATCAGGTGTGAGCATTCTATAAGCTGTTCTCCTTTGTATCCGGTTTTAGCATTCTATAAGCTACTCTCCTTTGCATCAGTTGTGAGCATTCTATAAGCTACTCTCCTTTGCATCAGGTGTGAGCATTCTATAAGCTACTCTCCTTTGCATCAGGTGTGGGCATTCTATAAGCTGTTCTCCTTGTATCAGGTGTGAACATTCTATAAGCTACTCTCCTTTGCATCCGGTGTGAGCATTCTATAAGCTGTTCTCCTTTGCATCAGGTGTGAGCATTCTATAAGCTACTCTCCACTGTATCAGGTATGATCATTCTATAAGCTGTTCTCCTTTGTATCCGGTTTTAGCATTCTATAAGCTACTCTCCTTTGCATCAGTTGTGAGCATTCTATAAGCTACTCTCCTTTGTATCAGGTATGAGTATTCTATAAGCTGTTCTCCTTTGTATCAGGTATGAACATTCTATAAGCTGTTCTCCTTTGTATCAGTTGTGAGCATTCTATAAGCTACTCTCCTTTGCATCTGGTGTGAGCATTCTATAAGCTGCTCTCCTTGTATCAGGTGTGAGCATTCTATAAGCTGCTCTCCTTGTATCAGGTGTGAGCATTCTATAAGCTACTCTCCTTGTATCAGGTGTGAGCATTCTATAAGCTGTTCTCCTTTGCATCCGGTGTGAGCATTCTCTAAGCTACTCTCCTTTGTATCAGGTGTGAGCATTCTATAAGCTGTTCTCCTTTGCATCCGGTGTGAGCATTCTCTAAGCTACTCTCCTTTGTATCAGGTGTGAGCATTCTCTAAGCTACTCTCCTTTGTATCAGGTGTGAGCATTCTATAAGCTACTCTCCTTTGCATCAGGTGTGAGCTTTCTATAAGCTGTTCTCCCTTGTATCAGGTGTGAGCATTCAATAAGCTGTTCTCCTTTGTATCAGGTGTGAGCATTCAATAAGCTACTTTCCTTTGCATCAGGTGTGAGCATTCTATAAGCTACTCTCCTTTGCATCAGATGTGAGCATTCTATAAGCTGTTCTCCCTTGTATCAGGTGTGAGCATTCAATAAGCTACTCTCCTTTGCATCAGATGTGAGCATTCTATAAGCTACTCTCCTTTGCATCAGATGTGAGCATTCTATAAGCTACTCTCCTTTGCATCAGATGTGAGCATTCTATAAGCTACTCTCCTTTGCATCAGATGTGAGCATTCTATAAGCTACTCTCCTTTGCATCAGGTGTGAGCATTCTATAAGCTACTCTCCTTTGCATCAGGTGTGAGCTTTCTATAAGCTGTTCTCCCTTGTATCAGGTGTGAGCATTCAATAAGCTACTCTCCTTTGCATCAGATGTGAGCATTCTATAAGCTACTCTCCTTTGCATCAGATGTGAGCATTCTATAAGCTACTCTCCTTTGCATCAGATGTGAGCATTCTATAAGCTACTCTCCTTTGCATCAGGTGTGAGCATTCTATAAGCTGTTCTCCCTTGTATCAGGTGTGAGCATTCAATAAGCTACTCTCCTTTGCATCAGATGTGAGCATTCTATAAGCTACTCTCCTTTGCATCAGATGTGAGCATTCTATAAGCTACTCTCCTTTGCATCAGGTGTGAGCATTCTCTAAGCTACTCTCCTTTGCATCAGATGTGAGCATTCTATAAGCTACTCTCCTTTGCATCAGATGTGAGCATTCTATAAGCTACTCTCCTTTGCATCCGGTGTGAGCATTCTATAAGCTACTCTCCTTTGCATCAGGTGTGAGCATTCTCTAAGCTACTCTCCTTTGCATCAGATGTGAGCATTCTATAAGCTACTCTCCTTTGCATCAGGTGTGAGCATTCTATAAGCTACTCTCCTTTGCATCAGGTGTGAGCATTCTATAAGCTACTCTCCTTTGCATCAGGTGTGAGCTTTCTATAAGCTGTTCTCCCTTGTATCAGGTGTGAGCATTCTATAAGCTGTTCTCCTTTGCATCAGGTGTGAGCATTCTATAAGCTGTTCTCCTTTGTATCAGTTGTGAGCATTCTATAAGCTGTTCTCCTTTGCATCAGATGTGAGTTTTCTATAAGCTGCTCTCCTTGTACCCGGTGTGAGCCATCTCATAACATATTGAAATTGTTTATGAAATAACAACGAAGGTATTTTCTCTGAGCGTTAATCTTAACGTTTTGCTTCATTCTCCTCCCCCACAGAAAGATATGGACTCTCATAGCATAAAATAGGTTCATGAATGATGGAAACAGTCTAAAAAAAAGTATCCCTTTCAATCAGGTTTCAGTTATCTGTAAAAATATTTTCGCAATTGCTCAGAATCGTTTGTATGTTTGAATGATTGATAGTTCCTACCTAAATCTTGTGTTAAATTTGTCACAAAAACATAAATGTGAAATTTATTTCCACATCTTCAATATTTGATGTTTGCTAAATAAAACATGGACTCTGATATTGAAATGACGTTATACAATTCATAAAGGTTTCATTGCGGCACATTGTTAATCAACAGATAAAGAGACCAATGATACAAACAAATACAATAGAACTGAGGTGCAAAGGTTATTAGGATCAAATGATTCCGATTTCAGACTCAAATGAACCAGAACTTGACATTGACGTCATTGGTGTGCAGAACAAATCAATGTATGTCTGGATATAATACAGCCTAGAAAGGTGTCAACGCGACAGGGACAATATTTTATATCAGGACCCTATCTCTGAACAGTCAAATCCTGTTCATTTTAGATCACTGTTTTGTCAAATATATCTGCTACATATATGCTATATTTTACAGATCATGTTACATATATGTCACCTTGTTTTATAGAACTGTTCTCTCCTATATTTTCAATGTCATATACATTTGTGTCTTATTCGTATCCATTTGTCCAAAAACATCAATATTCCATTGCAAAATACATGTCCTTGCCATGGCCCTGTCATGTCCCTATATTGAGCATGTGCCCCTGTAATCTATGTGTACATGTCATGTCTCTATATTGAGCATGTGCCCCTGTACTCTATGTGTACCTGTCATGTCTCTATATTGAGCATGTGCCCCTGTACTCTATGTGTACCTGTCATGTCCCTATATTGAGCATGTGCCCCTGTACTCTATGTGTACCTGTCATGTCCCTATATTGACCATGTGCCCCTGTACTCTATGTGTACCTGTCATGTCTCTATATTGACCATGTGCCCCTGTACTCTATGTGTACATGTCATGTCCCTATATTGAGCATGTGCCCCTGTACTCTATGTGTACCTGTCATGTCTCTATATTGAGCATGTGCCCCTGTACTCTATGTGTACATGTCATGTCCCTATATTGAGCATGTGCCCCTGTACTCTATGTGTACATGTCATGTCCCTATATTGAGCATGTGCCCCTGTACTCTATGTGTACCTGTCATTTCTCTATATTGAGCATGTGCCCCTGTACTCTATGTGTACCTGTCATGTCTCTATATTGAGCATGTGCCCCTGTACTCTATGTGTACCTGTCATGTCCCTATATTGAGCATGTGCCCCTGTACTCTATGTGTACCTGTCATGTCCCTATATTGAGCATGTGCCCCTGTACTCTATGTGTACCTGCCATGTCCCTATATTGAGCATGTGCCCCTGTACTCTATGTGTACCTGTCATGTCCCTATATTGAGCATGTGCCCCTGTACTCTATGTGTACATGTCATGTCCCTATATTGAGCATGTGCCCCTGTACTCTATGTGTACATGTCATGTCCCTATATTGAGCATGTGCCCCTGTACTCTATGTGTACATGTCATGTCCCTATATTGAGCATGTGCCCCTGTACTCTATGTGTACATGTCATGTCCCTATATTGAGCATGTGCCCCTGTACTCTATGTGTACCTGCCATGTCCCTATATTGAGCATGTGCCCCTGTACTCTATGTTTACCTGTCATGTCCCTATATTGAGCATGTGCCCCTGTACTCTATGTGTACCTGCCATGTCCCTATATTGAGCATGTGCCCCTGTACTCTATGTTTACCTGTCATGTATATGACGTTTGTCTCTATAGTGCACGTATCCCTGTCTTGCAGCTGGCGCCTGTCTTTTCAGAAAAAAATGTCTCGGTCTTGTTCATATGTCCCTGTCATGTAGATAATATTTGTCCTTATCAGATGATTCTTGTAGATGATTCTTGTTCCCGTTTTGTATGTGTCCTTGTTCAACATATGGCGTTTGTTCCTGTCTTCTACATGTGTCCTTGTCCCGTAGATGGTGTTTGTGCCTGTCCTGTACATGTGTCCCTGTCCAACAAATGACGTTTGTCCCTGTCTTGTGTCCCTGTCTTGTGTCCCTGTCTTGTGTCCCTGTCTTGTGTCTCTGTCCTGTAGATAAGAGCTTGTCTTCATACTACACCTCTTCTAGCACCTTCTCGTAGACATGAGACAACAGGTGCGCGAGCCATGCGTTCTATAAATACACATTCTACCTGAGGTAAGCACATGCTATTATGTATTTTGCCATGACAATGTGCGCCAATTTATTTAATATTTTATTCATTAGTCACTGGTTTTTCCATTAAACATTACAAGTATGGTACAGCAGTGACGATGGTATTTCCATGTGTCTCATTTCAATTGTTATTTGTGTCATTTTTCACAGAGGAACATGTTTAGGTATTAATATCTCAGAGGGATGAAGGCTTTATTTTTAAGTCATTTTATGTTCTGACTTATTCTGATGATAATTTCTATAAGTAAATCAGAATGATATAAAAAAAGGTTCAATTTCACAAATGAATTTAAAGAATATTCTAAAATTAGCAAAATGTCCCATACGTTCTATTCATTTGCACCTGACTTTGAAATCATGTTGAACAAAAGCACGCATTGACCTTTATTGAACTTGCAATTGACCCAATCAATAAAAATTCAGCAATGAAGCTCAGACAAACTGGATGTCTACCGATCTGAACCTGTACCCCTGTGATATCTTATAGACCTACCCTATTGGATTATAAAACAGACATTTGAGCATGAAATGATTGGCCCTCTTGGCAGAATCATATGTAGATATTTCAATATCTACTTGGGCCATGCCCTCTAGGCAAATTCAACATTTATGAATATAAAGGTCATCCTCAAGGTAGAATTTTAAATAGACACATGAATATCAAAGGTCATCCCCCATATTATAAACTTATAATTATAAATATAATCCCCCATATTATAAACTGATACATGAATATAAAAGTGTCCCTCTGGAGAGAGAACCATAATTAATAAATATAAAAAGCAGAATTGTAAACAAATTCATGAAAAACAACGGGTCACTCACCCTCTCTTCAGGATTATAAACAAATTCTTGAATATTAAGTTATTGGTTCTCTGGGTAAAATTTAACATGTTCAGGGTCCTTTCAAATATGAAAAATCGACTATAAAATATATTTTGGGGGTTAAATTTCACTTTCACTCAAATCTTTAAAATCGGTTTACATAATACATAATATTCAATTCAATTCAATTCAATATTTTATTTTTACCTTTTGTTAGATACAAATATATAGATATTAAAATAGGAGTTCTTACATAAACCAAAAATATAACCCGTAATATATAATGGTCAACCTTTTGACGTCAGGATATTTAGCTTCCAATGTGCACCAGGAAGACAGAATACATAGAGTTATTATATAGATACAGACTCATTCACATCTCCAGGCACCAAACCTTTGTATGATTCTCTTTCATTTGCGAATGTAAAGGAAGATCTTAGACATACTTCCTTGTTGGAATATATAAGTATCTGTAAGTATCTAGCATACAATGTTCAATTGGCCTTTTAGCCTGGCGGGGTCTTATAGAGTGCATCTGCATTTAGAATGTGTCCTCAAAAGTTGATGATATCTTGTAAGGGTGTCGATATTTTGGCTGAAATAATTGATTTCAGAAGGCAGTGAGCTTCATTGCATTATTTGTCTATCTTCTGTGATGATGTTATCTGGCTTGTAAATTAAATGGAAACTTAAAACAACAAATTACTCAAGCAAACTAAATTGCATCTGTGACTCCATTAAATGGAGACATTACAACAAATTGGTTCTTTACAATCTCACATATGAAGAACTAAATAAATAAATATAACACCCCAAATAGATTTTCCATATAAGAAGCATTATAAATAGAGATTTCCGGATTGTGGAATACATTTTAGAATAGATATTTTCTGACATTTGGGACACGATTTTATAAGGAAATATTTGATGTGTCTAAGAGGTAAATCCCCTATATCGTCTGGAGGCATGAAACAGATGTCACTATAGTGAACACTTTTGTTTTATACAAAAACTATATGGACTGTGTATAGCAACAACAAATATTGAAATTAAAGGATACCATTTAGAAGGGAGGTAGAAACTTTGAATACAGCAGCCTAGGGTGGGATACACCATCTGCTGTCGGCTTTCCCATGTGCTGGCTTAATCTACACCTTCGGACATAATGACTGATTGACAGGTTAGCATGGCCAAGTCAATAGGACCATAGATTTGTAATAAGGGATGCACCATTCGTTATTCACGGGGGTTGTTAAGAGATAAATGTGCTATACTTATATTTCCTCTCTGAGGTCAAAAATATTTTCATTTAAGGATTGGAGGATTACTGGCTTCAATTACTTGCATGCAATTACCATTCAGCTTTGCAATTGGTTGACTACTGTACATGTTCATGCACAATGACTTAATATGTGTACATATGAGTATTAATAATATCTGGTTGGAAAATTATGACGTATTGGCCTTGCCCAAGAAGAAAAAAAATCAGGATTTTTCCTTTCGCCTCAGACCCCTTGAAGAGTAATGGTCCGTCCCCTGACTATTATTTCTGACTATTTTGGAAAACATCTTAACTCATGTCTTTTTTTGTATTCACTTTCTAATCATAACAAGGACACTAATTGGCCATGTTATATCATATGCAATATATTTGACTCAGTGCAACTTGGCTGCTAAAAAGAAGCTTTTACTGCCTGTGGTCTCCCAGGTTTGACCCAAAAAGACATTCCTGACCTTTACTTGCAGAGCATTGGCCTGCCCAGAAGAGTATGTTAGGCCAGTGTGAATTAATGAATTCAACTTGGCTGCAAAGAAACATATATTGTTTCAAAGCACAAATGAATTTTATGTTTTAAAATTTTAAAAAAACATCCAAGATACCAAGATTGTCCACTGCTTTTATGAGGGACACTAAATTTCGAGCGTAAACGAGAAATTTCTAAACAGCAGCTAAGATTTTTACACTTCACATAAATATTCACATAAAATTATCATCCTAAATTGTAGTTCTTTGATACTTCACAAATCTGAAACATCATTTGTTGTTGATCCTCTGCAGGTAAGTATAAAAGCCCAACATGGAATTACAAAAGATTGGAGGGTGAGGTGAGCGATGTTATGTCCAGGCAGGTGATTATTTATATTAACCATGCACTGAAAATCAGATAAAGACAAAGAAAGTCTGGGAAGCAAGTGATTTCGACCCTTCCATGTCGGTGAGTAGTAATCTATATTAGACTTTGATAAACAGCACAATTATGTAATCCAAGGTATCATTTTAACATTTCCTGCCACAAAATCCGACTCCACACTAATTTGCTGTTGCTGTTAACGGGAATGACGTTACGTAAGACGCGGCGTCTGATTTGGGGCTGCTGTCTGCCTCGTTGTGGTTTATTTATATAATTATGAGACTATTTACGTTATCCTAAACTGCCAGAGCTGTGTACGTCACATTCGTGTGCTCCCCGCCGTGGATTGATCTTGTGTGCTTATGTTTAAATAACATTCTGATCTACCGTATTTCTTAACAGTGCCATTTTGCTTCAGACATGATTTGTCAAGTGCCATTTTTACCTATATGGTATTTTGGTACACTAAAAATATTACTAATTTATTTACTCATTCGATAGTATATAAATATCATATTTTATCACCGCCAACTTGATCTAAGTGTGTTCTACTATGCCAATTAGCTTCTTGATGTGCAGCTTACTCCCAAAGACATTGACAAAGTGGAAGGTCGTATTTCTCTGTGTTTATGGATCCTTAATTTAGTGCCCAAAATTAGATTAAAACTTGTTAAACTCGACCTGTGGCGATTAACCTTTGAACTAATGAACTATTATATCGCTATCTTTTCATGTCTAAAATAGACCCCTGTGATGCTATTCGTCTTCATCGGTTTTTGATCCTACAACATGCTTGACGACTCAAGGTGATATTAAGGAAAGTCCAAATGATCAAGTCAAGGAAGGGGGAAACATTATATGACGTCATCGGGAAATCGCTGGGTCGAATGCTGGCGCCCCTTTAAATTGAATGGCCCAATATTCACATCATTGCGCAAACTTGTGAGCAATGGCGAAACGATGCTGAGATCAAGAAGCTACAAGATTGTTTTTCCCCACAAGCCGAGTAGCTGATATTGAATTAAAAGGAACATTCTTTAAACCCTGTTGCCGGAGAACAAGGTCTACATGAAGATAGGCAGTGCATGGTTTTTCTAGAAACCGTGGTTTTCAAGTCTTTTTCCGATTTTTTCTGGGACAAGTATGATTAAAAGTACATGTATGCAATTTTTTTTCTAAATGGTTTTTTAATGATAACAATAATTGATTATAATGTCTGCAGCGATGAATTAGATTGCTTTTCTTCCTATCACCTACTTGTTCGTACATGTCTGTCACCTTTCTGTCTGTCTCATTTGGGCCACGGGCCATGGCGCAGTTGGTTAGAGTGCCAGCTTATTAGCACCAGTTCCTCTGTGGTGATCCAAAGGTTGTGGGTTCGTTCCCCGGCCGTGGCGAGGTTGAATTCATGATACAATTTCACACATGAGCTGAGGCCCGTGTGCGAAGGGTTAACCCGTTCTCCTTGTAAATCTGTGACCGGGTGGGTTGTCATGTCAAGGACCTGCGACATGACAATTCAGTGAGGCAGCACTATATCTGCTACAAGTAGGTCTCATCACGAAATGACCGAAATAATGTTGAAAGTGATGTAAAGCCCCAAACAAACAAACAAACAAATCTGTCTCATTTGTGCTATCTATCTATCGCTTAGTTATGAATTTGTCCCTCACTTGTATGAGGTATAATCAGTTATTTATGTCTGCCGCACTTGTACAACTGTCTTTCACTTATGTCTCTTCCACGGCTAAGATTAAGTAAGGTTTAATCAGTTCTTTGTGTATGTCTCACTTGTGTAGGTGTCTCCTGCTTGTGTAGGTGTTTCTCACATATGTATCTGGCTTCCAGTTATGTAGTTGTCGTTCTTGTGTAAATTTTGGCCAGTTCTAATTACTGTTTCTTCATTATGTGATTGTCTCTTATTGGTGAAGCTGTCTCTCACTTGTTTGATTGACTCTTTGAGTAGTTGTCTCTCACTTTTGTACTACTCGTTCACTTATATAGCTGCCTCATAGTCATGTAGCTGTCCCATAGTTATGTAGCTATATCATGGTTATGTAGCTGTCTCATAGTTATGTAGCTGTCTCATAGTTATGTAGCTGTCTCATAGTTATGTAGCTGTCTCATAGTTATGTAGCTGTCTCACAGTTATGTAGCTCTTGCCTCTGTCTCTCATTTGTGTAGCTGTCATATTTATGTTGACTCACTTTTGTAGCTATCACATACCCGTGGTATGTTTACACAGGTTTGCAACTGTTTTGTAGCTGTCCCTCGCCTGTGTCATGTTTAGTTAGTTATTTATGTCTGCTTTACTTGTGTCTCTCACTTGTGTGATTGTCTCTCACTTGTGTGATTGTCTCTCACTTGTGTGATTGTCTCTCACTTGTGTGATTTTCTCTCACGTGTGTGATTATTTCTCACTTGTGTGATTGTTTGTGCCAGTCTATGTCAGTCTTTTATGTCTGACTCACCTATGCAATCCATAACTTGTGTATCATCTCACTTTAACTGTCACTCGCTTTCTGTCACCTTGCTAAGGTTGAATCTGTTACTTATGTCTGTCTCTCTTGTGTACCTGCCTCTCTCTTGTGTACCTGCCTTTCTCTTATGTATCTGCCGCTCACTTGTGTACCTGCCTCTCACTTGTGTACTTGCCTCTCACTTGTGTACCTGCCTCTCACTTGTGTATCTGCCTCTCTCTTGTGTACCTTCCTCTCTCTTATGTACCTGCCTCTCTCTTGTGTACCTGCCTTTCTCTTATGTATCTGCCTCTCACTTGTGTACCTGCCTCTCACTTGTGTACTTGCCTCTCACTTGTGTACCTGCCTCACACTTGTGTACTTGCCTCTCTCTTGTGTACCTGCCTCTCTCTTTTGTACCTGCCTCTCTCTTTTGTACCTTCCTCTCTCTTATGTACCTGCCTCTCTCTTGTGTACCTGCCTTTCTCTTATGTATCTGCCTCTCACTTGTGTACCTGCCTCTCACTTGTGTACTTGCCTCTCTCTTGTGTACCTGCCTCTCTCTTGTGTACCTGCCTCTCACTTGTGTACCTGCCTCTCACTTGTGTACTTGCCTCTCGCTTGTGTACCTGCCTCTCACTTGTGTACTTGCCTCTCTCTTGTGTACCTGCCTCTCTCTTATGTACCTGCCTCTCTCTTATGTACCTGCCTCTCACTTGTGTACCTGCCTCTCACTTGTGTACCTGCCTCTCACTTGTGTACCTGCCTCTCTCTTGTGTACCTGCCTGTCACTTGTGTACTTGCCTCTCTCTTGTGTACCTGCCTCTCTCTTATGTACCTGCCTCTCTCTTGTGTACTTGCCTCTCTCTTGTGTACCTGCCTCTCTCTTATGTACCTGCCTCTCACTTGTGTATCTGCCTCTCACTTGTGTACCTGCCTCTCTCTTGTGTACCTGCCTCTCTCTTATGTACCTGCCTCTCACTTGTGTATCTGCCTCTCTCTTGTGTACCTGCCTCTCACTTGTGTACTTGCCTCTCTCTTGTGTACCTGCCTCTCACTTGTGTATCTGCCTCTCACTTGTGTACCTGCCTCTCTCTTGTGTACCTGCCTCTCTCTTATGTACCTGCCTCTCACTTGTGTACCTGCCTCTCTCTTATGTACCTGCCTCTCTCTTGTGTACCTGCCTCTCTCTTGTGTACCTGCCTCTCTCTTGTGCAGCTGTCTTTCATTCCTATTGTCACATTTGTATAACTGTGACTTACTCGTGCAACTCTTTCTCCCTTGGGTAACTGTCCATGAATTTTGTAATTGTCTCACCTGTGTAAGGTCTGAAAAAGCCAATATGCAGGGCGGATGGGGCTATTTAGTGTTGCTGAGATATGACTCAAAACACATCGCAGTCTGCTTTCAACTGCATGACGTCTTTGAGTGTCACGCACATCTCAAGAATATCATGAGCGAGGTATTGGGCAAGTTCAAGTCGCGTGGAGGTGGTAGCTCCTCAACATTTGAGCAAATAGCTCTACTCTCTCTCACTTTTAGCTAGTTTTCTGTGACAATAAATCAAACATCAAATATATATTAAGATGAATAGCTTTGGTTTGATCACCACATATTCGTGTATATTCAAGCAATGACTCAGTATCTTAACTTCTTCCCCCCCCCCCCCACTTTCAAATGGAAAGGCCCCAAACACAATCTCTTCAGTAACGAGTTTTGGTTTGAACAATATCTCATATAGCAATTTTTGTTTCAATTCTTGCCACTCTTCCTCTGTGATCATGTCGGTGCCATTCTAACTATAGAATATAAAAGAGTGAATAATACATTAATATTTAACAAGAGCTACGCATTACATGTGAAATAACACAATATTTGAGGGCTTCTTTCCAGGAGAAATCAACTTGGAAATCAAGGGGACAGAGACCAATATTGTTTCCGGTTTTTCTTCTCTGTTATCATCTCTTGGTATATTACTAATGGGGTGATTATAGATGTTGTCCTCAATTCTTTCAGAGATGAAAAATCCCCATTAAACCTGTCCTGGTATGTTTACTTCACAATAATGGGCAGACCATCAGCTTTTCATGACGAGGAGAGATTTCTTGTGATAAGGAGAACATCTTAGTTCTGTCATCCATCAAGACCTATCTTATCCCATTTCCGGCTGTCAAATATAATCTTAGTTAGTTTGCTGCAATCAACTGGCAGCGAGGTGACACTTACTGCAATAACTCTGCCTTGTATTGGGTGCACTCTTGGGTCTTTGCATTAAACCCCCTTTCTGCATCTTGTCATTTAATTCACATGCCATTCATCTCTAAGACGGTTTACAAGGTTCGCTGATTAAATTGATATATTTTACACTGGTACAGAGATCAATAAATGATTTATACACATGATATTGTCTATTAAATATAAAAAAAATCATACACAGATACTTGCTAGGTCTGAAAAGAAAATGGTGGATGAATTTTGTGAGGAGATATTTACACATTGAGCAGATACAGAAAAAAGCGAGGAGGAGTTAGATATTCAGGAAGTGTAGGAACTAATTGCAGAGTATTAAGAGGTTTTCTTAGAGAAGCTCCTGGACACTAAAATAAATCCCAGGCATATGCATATTATGAGGTTCATTCTGCCAACCACATTTCTCCCACCAGTCTCAGATACCTATAAGAACTATTCACACTCAAGTTGCACCTCGTGTTGGCTATATTTTCCTTATTAAGAGTTAAAGGTAAAAGGTCTAGTTTCAGGTCCAATTAAGGCTGTGCCCCGAGGACCGTGTATTCTACTTAAGGTCACAGGGCCTGGTCAACTCGATACCATTTCAATTTCCTAGGAGGCAAAGAGCCTAGCTGAATTAACTCACAGCAGTGACACTTACACAATTCTAGCCTGCCCTTCTTCTAACATATCGGTCGTGTGTTGCTTTTATGTCTGTAGCTTTGTATTTATCCCTGAGGTGCAATTACTATCACCAAACCTTACTGGCTTGTTTTACCATCATTGTTAAAAACCTGTAGACTCTGACTTTCATATCAAAAGTTGATATTTACCATTACACTATAAATCTGATAAACTGAACTGTGGTGCACGTGAGAGAAACCTTTCAAGTGCATTCACCCGGAATTTTTACTTTAAAAAGGGTTATAATGTATTTGAAATATTTAGAAAAGAAATATGTGATAGCATTTCTGAACGGTACAAAAATAAAATATTAATCATTATTTAGCACTCTTAAGTGATAACACTGATGCAACTTGGAGATGGTGGAGCACATGTTTGAAGTCAGCACTGACCTTTGACAGGCACCCCATCTATCAAGATAAACACCCCACTGGAACCTGTCTTATTTAACCCTGTGATACACTCTGCGTGCAATGTATCCTGAGCAACTAGCCACATCTCACAGAGGAAAAGTCTTTTGGTATTCGTTAATACAAGTTTATATGTAAAAAGCAAAACCGAAAAAAACAACAACGAACAAACAAACAAACAAAAAACAATACAAGAGAAAATCAGTTAGGTGGTTATTCACATGTCAGGTATATGGTTGAGTGATTATTAGCATGTCAGACATATGGTTGGGTGGTTATTCACACGTCAGATATATGGTTGAATAATTATTATCACGTCTTTAATCCTTAGTTTAGCATCTTTCTCATTTATTGAAGTTCTCAAAATGAAATGACTGCAATAACATGAACTTGAAGAAAAAGATAATAAAATAGGGATCCACATATATCGTATGTATACATATGACTATGATATATATATATATATATATATATATATATATATATATATATATATATATATATATATATATATATATATATATATATATATATATATATATATATATGTATATATATATATATATGTGTTTGTGTGTGTGTGTGTGTATATTTGTATATATTTGTATATATGCCTGTGGAGTTGTCAGTTGAGGCGTGAGGTTGGTGAGGGCAGTGTGAACTCTGGCAGTACCTCGTGGGACTGAAGGAAGAAGAGGTGCCGGGGATTTATGCACCTTTATACCGGGCTTATCTCTTGTTGATGCAGGCAGAGTCAGCTGTTTTCACACTCTTTCCTCCTTCTTACAACGTTTTCTTGTTTCGCTCTAGATACCAGTGTAACCATATAGAGCTATTATAAACCTCAAGAATTCTATTTCTAAACTAGTTTGAACATATTCCCTTTCATTATTGAGAAAAAAGTATGTGTAAAAATATACCAAACGATCTTGCATTAATTATTGCGTGAAGACTATCTTTGAAATATTATGACATCTTTACGTTTTCTGTCAGGGTATTTCCTCAAAACAATGTATTCAAAATCCAAAATGTCATAAGATAATTAGAAATATGAAAAATATTGGTCTCAAGTTGTGATTTCCATATATCAGGTTATGGCAAAATACTACGTACCAAAATATTTTGCAAAGTATCGGTTTCATTGGGAAATAAATTAGTTTAAGTTTGGTCTTCAGTACTTCTGAATATTTTTTACATTTGTTTTGGATAGAGAATTCCATTTTTGGAAATTATAAAAAAATTATATTTCGTGTTTCACAGTTTTTGTATTTTAAATAATACTTTAAATTTGGCCAATTTTCAAGACCCATTACAGTTCTATTTTATTTTAAAATGCCAGTGACAGATTTGTAGATCATTTCTTTCTATCGGCCACTAATACCACAAAACCAGTGAAAGGAGTGGCGAATTGCATTCGATGAAGATATGTTATCTGAACCAATATCACTACTTTGGTCATTAAAAATAGCAACGAATTGAGTATAATAGAGAAATCCTATACTATATTATTCACCTGTGCAAGCTGCAAATAATGTGACTATTTAGATTAGATTGCAAAACAAATGGTTGCTACTGACAAATATACAAAGCCCACCTCTTAATGGGAGAAGAAGTAACAAATTTATGACTAAATCTAAGGTGTCAGACGAAGCGCATGTTTGACACGCAGTAGGCAACTGAAATGAACTGAAGTGAAAGGTCACGGTGAAAACAACACACTGAGAACTAAGAATCAATTTCAGAAACCCGATAGGAATAAGAACTCATGCCCTCGCTCAAAAACATGAAAAAAATGTTGGGGGTAAGCTTTTTACAGGGGTGTGTATCGGGAAATCATGTATTGAACAGTATCAAACTGCATTGCAGATTCTGAAAAGTTGAACGATCAGCAACATTTTGAGCTACTTATTTTATCAGAAAATAATGATGTATTTGCCCCTTTAGCAGGATATCAAAAACGGCAGAAAATAGAAAATGAGAAAAAGAAGGACATTAGGTATTGTAAAGAACACGGTGAATATTACTTTTGCCAAAGCTCTTGTTTCAAAATATATTCTAAGATCTGAGTTATGAATACATGCATTATTAATAAAACTTGCATACATTTGTTTATATGATTATACTGTGATGCAAGTGTACTTGATGAAACTTGATGTACTTTATGAAAAGCATTTACTTCGCCAAGTTTAAATATAGTTTTTTTATTACACTGATAACGTTGATGTGTACATCATTACTGGAAGAAATCAACCCCGAGAAAAACTATTCTTGGAATGTTTGAGAATCTTTGGTGGTCATATAATGCACAGATCATGAATACTAAGTACACATAATATATGGGGCCATTTCTGGTCACTTATTGAATATACGTCACAAATTACTGTGGACAAATATTGCCATTGTGTGCTTATTTCTCTGCTAAGCACTAGACAAACATCACCATGTTGACCACAAACAAATTGACTGTTGCCGTGGCTACACCAAACTTCCCTGTATGCTGGCCATTTATTAGTTAATATCTAGGACGAATATTTAGTATTATTTGAATGGTTCTGGTGTTTGCTTCTGTCCAAATCACCCCACATCTTTTCCATCCTCCTGCCACTTGGTGAAAATATTATCATGTGACTTATTTCTCAAAGATTGAAAGAAACCAAATTCTACATTAAAGCGAAACAACCTTTCTCTTAGGAGTAATTTAAGTCCCCATAATACCGCAGAATGTTACTCTCAATTCAAACTTTTCATATTTCTTTTCTTGATGAAGTGAAATTCAGTTAACAAACTAGAAATAGCAATATCGCTTATTATCCGAATGTTTGGCAAGCTGACTTCCTGGATATGCTCCCATGTCACTCAGTGTAAAGTTCCTCAGCAAACGTGTTGGTGAAAATTTACTGCATTCCCTGACTTCTTACAGTAATTATACTGGTTCACTTCTATCAACCTGCGCCAGTTCCATCAACTTTAGTCTGTTCCAGAAATGAATTCATTTAGAAGCTCATTTCGTGTTAGGCCCTTAAGAGACTTTGTACAATATCTCGACCAACTTTGGCCGCCATGTTTTTAGCGCTTTCACAGCTTGGCTACCAGTATCACAAATGTAAATAATACGTGATGTCATGGATCACTGAGGTGTCATCAGACAGCGTGATGTCAAGAGATAATGTGATGTCAAGAGATAATGTGATGTCAAGAGATAATGTGATGTCAAGAGATAATGTGATGTCAAGATACAATGTGATGTCAGGATACAATGTGATGTCAAGATACAATGTGATATCATGGGTCACTGAGGTTGGTGTCAAGATACATTGTGATGTCAAGAGATAATGTGATGTCAAGATACAATGTGATGTCATGGATCACTGAGGTTGATATCATCAAACAGTATGATGTCAAGATACATTGTGATGTCAAGATACAATGTGATGTCATGGATCACTGAGGTTGGCGTCATCAGACAGTATGATGTCAAGATACATTGTGATGTCAAGATACAATGTGATGTCATGGATCACTGAGGTTGGTGTCATCAGATAGTATGTTTTCGAGAGACAATATGATGTCATGGATCACTGCAGCTGAGGTTGGTGTCAATATACAGTCTGACGTCAAGATATAGTATGATATCAAAAATGAAAAGGTATTGAAAACATAGACAGATTCATGTCCTCAGAATGTTTATCATTTATAAATATGAATAAATTAATGTAAGATGACCTCACACTTAAAATGGAAGACAATCTTCCAAATATGATATTAATTTCATGTGGACTATTTATGCCTACTCTTTGCAAATTTCCAACATATTAAGATTCACACAAGTAAGTCTAGCTACTGTTTAGATTTATACTACGTTTTGACTGGCCATTGATGAGCTGTGCTTGCTGTTTTGACTGGTGGTATACGTGGGCCCCAGGAGGCGCTTGTGTGAGAGCAAACGATGTCTGCTGTAGCCGCAGGTGCCTGCCGATACCAGGAACATTCAGACCACACACACACTGCAAGAAGCCTGTTGCGTTACACATGGGGTGACCAAACACACTGCAAGAAGCCTAATGCGTTACACATGGGGTGACCAAACACACTGCAAGAAGCCTAATGCGTTACACATAGTGTTACAACACACTACAAGAAGCCTGATGCGGTACACACAGTGTTACAACACACTGGCAAGAAGCCTGATGCGTTACACTCAATGTTACAACACACTACAAGATGCCTGATGCGTTACACACAGTGTTACAACACACTGGCAAGAAGCCTGGTGCGTTACACACAGTGATATAACACACTGCAAGAAGCCTGATGTGTTACACACAGTGTTACAACACACTGCAGGAGGGCTGCAAAAAACACACTGCAAAAAGCCTGGTGCGTTACACACAGTGTTACAACAAATTGCAAGAAGCCTGATGCGTTATATGCAGTGTTACAGCACACTACAAGAAGCCTGATGCGTTACACACAGTGTTACAACATACTGCAAGAGACTTGTTGTGTTACACACAGGGTGACCACACACTGCAAGAAGCATGTTGCGTTACACACAGTGTTACAACACACTGCAAGAAGCATGTTGTGTTACACACAAGGTGACCACAAACACTGCAAAAAGCCTGATGCGTTATATGCAGTGTTACAACACACTGGCAAGAAGCCTGGTGCGTTATATGCAGTGTTGCAACACACTGCAAGAAGCCTGTTGCGTTACACACGGTGTTAAAACACACTGCAAGAAGCTTGTTGCGTTACACTCAGGGTAACCACATAACTGCAAGAAGTCCGCTGTGTTACATACATGGTCACCACAGAAAATACAAGAAGTATACTGCGTTACATCACGAATGGCCACACACACTGTATGGGAATTATTTCATTACACATAAAATAATAACACATACTGCATAGAAACCGCTGCATTATACATGGGGTGACAACGCACACAGAACAGAACATGATTTGTTCCATATAGAATGACAACAACATATATCCTACTTTACAGGGTGGCTTCAGACTGTGTAACAACCTTACAGGGCGATGGAACTTTTTTGTCTTTATAACAGAAAGTGACCACAAACGCCTACGTGCAACCGCTATGTTGACAATTTTAAATGGCATGACACATGAAAAACAGTGGGCCAATTCATGCAATGAACACATAGGTCTTGGCTGGATAACTATCCAAATGTGAATATTGCATTGTTCATATCATATTTATACTTAATAAACGAGGTCACGATATGTTCAGGTTAATAATATGATCCTAATTGGACATTTCTGGCCATGTAATAATACGTTCCTTATCAACGCTGAATATAACGTCAGTTTATCTCCAGTACCTCATGGCGTACTGCAATACATGATTTATAAGTTGCAAGGAGGAAACCACTTATTTCTCACAAATAAGTAGGAGGCATATCACCAAAGGTTGCCTTTGATCGTAGCCAATTTTTCAAAAACGTTATCAAGAAATGACAGTATACATTACTTTACTCTGCAAAATATCATTTTGTATTTCTTTTTTTTTTCTTCTTTTTTTTTCTTTTTGTACCAATCTATTTTTCTCTGGGATTTCCTTTGCTAAGTTAGGAAAATATGAATCATATTCATGACAACTTTTACACTGTACGATTTATAGCATTTTTCATTTAAATTGACTGAACTTACTAACAACAGCTAATATGTTGTGAATGTGTATTCAGGAAGAGCTCACTCGGGGATCTGTATTATCTATTTCACTTGTTTATTTGTTCACAAACTGTTTGATGATGATAACCTTGTGTGTATTAACCGATTGGGATGTCTACTCAAATCTAGATACTCTGATGATTATCTTGGTCTTCAAAAACAAGCAATTCTGTACGATCGAGATAGCACTCTTTGAAAAGTTTATAAATGCTAACTTAAAGTTGGTGTAATTCTTAAAGGTATTATGCATCAATTTGGTTTATTAAAAGGATATTTGCACATGAACAGCATGACGTATTCAAGTTTTACATAGAGTAATAAGATAAGTTCTGAAAAGGCATAATAAGTTTACATTCAGCAGAGGCTTGCCTTAGATGCACAGATGCACGGGTAAAATGACTGATAAACACGGGAAGTATTAACTCTGTCAGTCCAGAGGAGGCTCAAAGTAGGGTAGTGCCTCACATATATGACGTCATTATAGCAAAATCCAGAGGGCAGTAGCTTTAAGACGCCATTTTCCCATGACGTCGTTTTACCTTTCAGTGCCTCAATGAAAACACTCCACTTAAAAATAATACCATTCAAGGAATATGCTTTTAAAAGGTGGCTATAAATATGGGACCTGTCAAATAGGTTTAACAGACACTTTTTGTCATACATAAATCAAAAAAAGTTAATGGACATGGAAGGCACACAACCTTATCACCCATTAATGGTTTTGATACGTTTATTTCGAAATTGGTGCTTAATTCCTTTAACACACCTGTGACACAAGGCTTGGCTGATGTTTGAATCACCATTTAGCTTCGTATTTCAGTATCGCTTTCATGGACGGGAAGAGAAAGAACCTATACACGAATAAAGACAGACTGTCTAAGATATATGATTCATATAAATTGGCATTGATTTTTTACTGCAATTGATACTTGGCGATAAAATTGAATCCGATTTATGTGATCAGGTCATAAAATATTTGCGAGGTCACAGAAAATGCGTCTTTTTCTTAGACAACTCACTTCAATGCAGTAATAACAGTCAATTCCAGGAACCAGAAACCAGAATGTTCAAATCATAACATTATGTTCTAGGTATAGGATCTAAGCACAAAATGATCATTCATGCATATTTTGGAAATCATTTAACATTCCCAGCCTCATAAAAAGTCTCTGTGCATATTCTGGGATGATGCAGCTGTATCAATTATGAATCATAGATATTCCCAGCCTCATGTAGTATCAGCTGGGAAAATGCAGCTATATCAATTATGAATCATAGATATTCCCAGCCTCAGGTAGTATCAGCTGGGAAAATGCAGCTGTATCAATTATGAATCATAGATATTCTCACCCTCAGGTAGTATCAGCTGGGAAAATGCAGCTGTATTAATTATGAATCATAGATATTCCCAGCCTCATGTAGTATCAGCTGGGAAAATGCAGCTGTATCAATTATGAATCATAGATATTCCCAGCCTCATGTAGTATCAGTTGGGAAAATGCAGCTGTATCAATTATGAATCATAGATATTCCCAGCCTGAGGTTGTATCAGCTGGGAAAATGCAGCTGTATCAATTATGAATCATAGATATTCTCACCCTCAGGTAGTATCAGCTGGGAAAATGCAGCTGTGTTATTATGAACTAAACATATCAAAGCCTTGAAGAATTGCCCTATGCCTTCCAATAACACATGCATTCCAGAGACATTCTGATCATAGCGGTTATCGTACACAGCAATAAATCAACTCGTATCCACGCCCCCAGGGGACAGCACATGTTCACTTCCGCTTTATGGTCATCATTTTGAAAGTCACTCAGTCGCTTGTTGCATTTTCTAGCATTTTCAACTTAAGCGTAAATTGATATCTCATACTCGTAGCTTGCTTAAAACACAAAATAACTGAGGGACAATATTTCATTATTTATGTTCTGCATGTGCTAGCTGAAAAGTCTGTATTTTTTTAGGTATCTTGAAGTATACATTATAACCAGACTGCAGTTGGACAGGTATCTGTAGACTTCTAACTAGAATTCTACGGAAAGATCCGAAGTGTAGATATATTTTTTTTAAAGTTTAATGTTTATATTACATATTGCCTGATATTTAACAGATACTAAAATAATGATAGATTTCCAAGAGGCTGGCTGTCTGACATATGAAATAACATGTCCGTGTAATATGCTTACAGCCTGTGTTTTCATTTATTTGCACAACCATGCTCCTGACATCCTATATATCTGGTTTCCACATTGCCATTGCTTTCAACTTACAAATTCCTACTATTTGTATACAAACAATCAGATCCTGCCTGACTGTACAGGAGACGCATGAGTCAATATGTAAAATGTTGTCTGCATAAATACTGGCCTAGCCCAGAATTCTGCATCTGCAAATGGCAACTTGCAATACTAAACCCCTCACTTAAAACAACACATTTTTTTAAATTCACGAATACAAACATATGGCTTTTTGTGCACATTTTTTGGTCCTTTTATGAAATGTAGATAACCATGAACATTGCATTGTTTCAGCAAACTTGAGGAAGGCAGTTGAAAAAAAACCCATCCCGAACTGATAAAATGTTATTGCCTGTCAACACAATACTGGAAGGAATTCTGGTGCAGCTATTTTAATACAATTCTCTTACCACATTGCCATGAGGCGGAGGCTGTGTATTTTCCCCTCTTTCTGCTCAGTTCTCCACAGACATCTGCTCAGTCACAGCAACGTATATCCTTTCCAAAGTCTGATATGCTCACTCCCTGCTCTGAGCCCTGCTCATTCCGACATGCACTTTGCAGCACGGCATGTCTTGCAGGCTATGCGATGGGTGTCATATATGCTTGCGCTCTGTGGCAGGGAGAGAGGTAGCCGCCGTAGCACCATTGGGCTTGATAGCAATCTGTTCTCTTCTCTGCTGACTGCAAGGGAAGCATCTCTGGCTTGTATTCCTGGAACAGGCATCACGTAGCCCCATGACAGCAGCTAACTCGAGTCATATAATTTTATTTGTGGAATCTGCCATTACTTGGACCCATGACAGCAGCTAACTCGAGACATATAATTCTTATTTTGTGGAACTGCCATCACTTGGACCCATGACAGCAGCTAACTCAAGTCATAATATGATTTTTTTTGGTGTGGAATTGGAATTGCGTGGACCCATGACAGCAGCTAACTCGAGTCAATATATAATTATATTTTTGTGGAACCGGCATTGCGTGGACCCATGACAGAGGCTTACACAAATCACATGACTCTTACTTTGCTGAACCCAATGATCATCTAGTCCCAATGGCAATCAATACCATTCAATCATCCATAAGTGCACAGTCTTAGACTTTGTCAATGTTTTTCATCAAACATGGTCTGTGCATGGCATATGTTATGCTGACATGGGAAACTAATGCACTGGTCAATGCCATTACAATAATATTGACAAGATATGCAAAGACCTAGGAAGCTTATATTTCTGAAATACCAAAGTTCATCATGTGACTTTCAAGGACAAGCGGGATCTGTTGATTCAATGCCAGGTCATAATTTACTTCGCGATACATGCTGAAGAACGTCGGATAAAGTGTATTCAGAAACTCTGGAAATGGAATCTTATCTGAAAAATTTATTTTGATATAAAGTGCAAACATATATAACAAATAGGCTTCATAACAACATTAATATTCACGGAACCGATGTCAACAAGCCCCATGAGAACACAAACTCTATCCAAATACCTCCGTAATCTAAATGTGGGGCCCAATGACACTTAGTTGCTCTGAACTAGAGTATCTTATCTAACAGTTCTTCACAAAATCAATTACTGCAATTGATATGATATTGCATAAAATTGCTGTGCTATTGTAACCTTTTTGTATTCCTTAAACTCAGAGGCCTGTCTTCGTTTGAGGATCTCACTTGATGTTGTGACAATAAATCGACATTTTACTTGGGTCTGTATGACTTGTATATTAAAATCACTGAGGTATGCATAATCATGACAGAAATAAATCATCTTCGTGTCTCGTAATTTGTTCGAATTCATTTGTATAGCTTTGGGATAAACTGTTTGTTTTTTTAATTTATAAGTCGAATTATAATGTCCATGTGTGCCTTTTGCAGATATATACATTATTACTATAGCAGTCATACACCCAAGTTGTTACATTACGACAGCAGGCTGGTGGCTAGTGGACCAGTCATATACCCAAGTTGTTACATTACTACAGCAGTCTGATGGGTAGTGGACCAGTCATATACCCAAGTTGGTACATTACTACACCAGTTTGGTGGCTAGTGGACCAGTCATATGCCCAAGTTGGTACATTACTACAGCAGTCTGATGGGTAGTGGACCAGTCATATGCCCAAGTTGTTACATTACTACACCAGTTTGGTGGCTAGTGGACCAGTCATATGCCCAAGTTGTTACATTACTACACCAGTTTGGTGGCTAGTGGACCAGTCATATGCCCAAGTTGGTACATTACTACAGCAGTCTGATGGGTAGTGGACCAGTCATATACCCAAGTTGGTACATTACTACACCAGTTTGGTGGCTAGTGGACCAGTCATATACCCAAGTTGTTACATTACTACAGCAGTCTGATGGGTAGTGGACCAGTCATATACCCAAGTTGGTACATTACTACAGCAGTCTGATGGGTAGTGGACCAGTCATATACCCAAGTTGGTACATTACTACACCAGTCTGGTGGGTAGTGGACCAGTCATATACCCAAGTTGGTACATTACTACAGCAGTCTGGTGGGTAGTGGACCAGTCATATATATATATATATATATATATATATATATATATATATATATATATATATATATATATATATATATATCGATATTGAGAACTTACCAAAAGTATGTTTTAAGCTTGCACAGTATGAAAACAGATTACTATATACTGTTTGTGGTTTATTTTGGATTCAGCTGAATCATACCACATACACAAGCAAGCATGGGCACATACTGACTTTATTTTGAGCAACTGACCTAATTAGCATGACGAGCCATCCCTGTGCCTCTGTCCAACAGGTACGTTGCCTTACTGGACATTTCCCCTCCTGGACAATTGACTTTGATCTACTACTCAATAGCCTGTATTCAAATGTTTTTAAGCATGACCAAGTGCACCCCGCGATGGTTTGTGCAAAGTCAGATGTATGGAGTTGAATTATGAGAGAGAAAACCTGTCATGAGGCCTTGATGTCACAGTTCTGCAGTAGAAGGTAACTGCAGGAATAATATATTTCAGGGATGCCTACCACTTGCGGCTGGAGGGGTGCCAGGTGCAATCAGGAAGCTACCACTTGTCCGCTAAGGGGATCCAACTTATTTATGCATTCACTCACTCCTGCATGGGTGCTCTATGGCTGGATCTGACACCCACTGCAAATACATTGCCTGGCATTTTAAAACAGAAAACATTGCGAAACCTTGGTTCTGAGTGATGACAAATCTAAACTTTCAAATGTTTCAAAAATACATTAATGTCATATTGATCATATCATTATAGTTCTTCGGCTGGCACAGGTTCTGCGCGCATCTGTATGTCAAAACATGCTGTACTGAGTGTACAAAATTATAGTAGACAGTCTGAATCATGCAAACAACATTTTCTATTCTAAATTTAGATTTTCACAATTTATGTATAGGTGATTTGCTCATAAATGACCGTCTAAAAGTTAAAAACAGATAATTTCTTACACTAAAAACGTACCAAATACACACCAGAATATCAACAAATATACCTAGAATAATGAATGTATGTTGTGGATTTAATTGATTGTCTTATATTTATTTTAAATGAAAATAATTTCATTTCGGACATAACAATCTCCTACCATTTCAGTTTTCAGTTAAACTTCGATGAGGAATGCACCACTTGATAGATGATTTTTTAAAATATATGTTATAATATAGACTATATTATAACATACTGTATGCCATATTGCTCAGAAATGACGAGGGCTAATGTGTGCACATCAGTTCTTTGTGTAGATGCATTCGATTCGTACTCTCGAGATCTTAGTTTCCGAGCAGGTTAGAAAGCTGCTCATGTAGTCACACGCTCATGTAGTCACACGCTCAAATAGTCACATGCTCATGTAGTCACACGCTCATACTGGTAAACGCTCATATTGCATTCTGCTAGTCAATGACGTCTATAATTTCCGGCAACTTCAAAATGATGAAAAAATATAAATATAATTTTCAAAAAGGAAACTGTATATAAATTCTTCTTTTTTTAAAAGATTTCCTTGTTATCGCTGTGGCTAGTAGCCCTCTACTCTGCATTACATAGGTAGTTTTCACTACTTCTGTGGTCATTGCCCTGTTTTGACCTATCTCAGGTCATGACCTGTATTCATTTGGCTGACTAAGATGCTAACCAATAAAGATAATAATATAAATATGAATGAATAGTCATTTATTGTCACCAATCAATTCTCAATTTAATTCAGTTACAGGCCCCTCCCTCAAGAAAGTCCTGTATGGACCTTCACAGCATAAAAAGGGTTCATAAGGGATGGTAACAGTCAAATTCTCAGCCAGATTTGTACAAAGTCATGATTTGCGGTCGATCCTGAGTGCACCTTTTTATCATCAGTGGCAGGAACTGGTATGATAAAGAAGTCCTGTTTTGGAGGGTAGTAAACCAAAACAAAACAAGTGTTGATTTTTTAAAATCAAGCTCGCGTAAGTTTGCAAAATCCCAATGTAAAATCCCAAATCCTTGATAAAATCCGAGAAAATCATCTTACTCTACTACGCACTAACAAATCACTTCTGAAACAAAAGCGCCATCTGACGGTGTAAGCAGAATAAATGTGCCAAAACATGGCCGCCATGGACCGATAATCGGGGTATGCTCCATAGGCTTCCAGCTTATCATGTCAAAACCTTGAACATTCAGACTTAGAGTCAAAACAAACGCGAGCGAATATTGATTGCATCTGCATGCGATGGCTTCTCTTGACAAGAACATTCCTGCTCTAACTCCAATGTTTCTTCATCCTCCCTCATTGTTTATTTCCACAAAGAATATTTGACAGATGGTCCAGTAAGGGATAAGTTCATCTTGTTTACACCAATGACTTAAACATTGACTCATGGACAGTACTAGTCTGCAGGTGCTTACCAAAATGTTGTTCACTATTTTTTTATCAGTGCGAATCATACATATATATTTTCACATCAATAAATTACAATTCAATAATATACATGTGTTTAAGTGTTTAATGGACAGGATGCCACAGACAAAATGCATTGTCAAGTAACAGGCCTTGCTCCTATCCCTTTCTGTTTGAACAATATAAAGTTTAATACAACACTTACATTAATGATGTATGCATTGTTTGTAATATGGGATCTACTTCATATAAAACAGGGAAATAGATGTTTAAGATCTAATGATGGCACCTACCTATCAATACCTATAAGAGTAAGCTGAAAACTTACCTCTTCAGAATGCATGTTCTGAGAGAAGCGTTTTGAACAGACTTGTCTGGTATTAGCGCTATAGAAATTTTATTATTATTATTATTATTATTATTATTATTATTATTTTTTTTTTTTTTTTTTTTTTTTAATTTCTTATTTGCAGTCTTATTTAACCATGGTTATGGTTATACCATTTTACAACCAGTGCAAAAGTATGTTTAGCGCATATATGCGAAAAATACCAAGCATTAATGAGCAGAGATAGAAACAGCATCATCTCGCAAAACTAACTGTTACTAACCCCGCAACACCCCTCCCAATATCCAGCTGACACTAGAAATTATTGAATAGCATCCTTCATTGAATAGCTTGATATTGTGATGAAGATCTTGACTATTTCCCTGATATTTTTCATTTGCTTCAATTTTATTGTTATGTTTCTTAACAAGAAAGTCTTTTTTTAAAGAAAATTGTACACAATACAAACAATTGAAAATGATACTTATACTTTCTCATCGTTCTGAAGGTGCCATAAATCATAGACGTCATTGAATAGCATGTGCATTGCGCTATATCTAAAGTAAATAGTAAGTAAATAATACATACATGCTGCAAACTCGCTCGGAAACTAAGAAAACGAGAGTACAAATCGAATGTCTCTACACAAATAACTGACGTATACACATTAGCCTCTCTGATCAATATAGTATACAGTATGTTATAATATAGTCTATATTATAACATATATTTATTACTGATCTAAGAGCTGTATACAAAAAATCTATCCCTCTCATAAACTGTCCTGAATGTGTCCACTAAGTTATATCATGAAAGGTCATTGAACTCAATAGGTAAATTCAATTGATGAATAGATTTTGTTTGTTTGTTTCACATCACTTTCAACATTTAAACATCATTTCACGACAAAACCTACTTGTAGATATAGCGCTGCCTCACTGAATTGTAGATTCTTGATAGCCTCTGGCGATGCTCGAGTCAAATGTGTTTTGTATTTAGTTTATAAAAAAATGCTGCAATCTGAGAAATAGTTCAATATTTGGCCTAATGCAAATAAACAAGCTGATCGAAGTATTTGTTGGGGTTTTTTCGACGAGAGGTGTATAAACCAAGTCATGTATTTTCTTGGGTCCACTGAAATCGTTATAATACTTGCCAATCGAACCTTAAAACAACTTCATGCTTTTCTCCTAAGGAAACATTTTTTTTTCTTAAATATAAAAATCACTTTCACCATTACCAAGTGCAGTACTGTTATCAGGTGGACAGTTATATTAAGCGGGGATAGGAACGTCAGATACAGAGCAAAGAGTGCAGTAACGATGGCAACGTATTCAGAACACATTGATAAAGATTCTGATTTTGGAAAGGAAAATATTGTCAAATGAGAATAAAAGATGTGTTCACCACTGCATGATAAACAACTTCCCATATTCAGTAATCTTCTATTGACAGCCTTAATCGAGATATGGTGGAGATTCCGATTGCAAATACAAGATTTGAAACCGCTTAATCAACATGAAAATGTGACTAAATAAAATGAACGCTTCCAAACTGACAGTTGATGTTCCAAACTCATTTGTGGTGACGTGAAGTGAGAAGAGCATTTGAGTTGCATCTGCATTCTGACAAAGCTGGTTTGCCAAGGCCCATGAATAACATCACAATAGAATATCCGATTTCTCTACACAGTTCATTGGTCTGAGGGAATATTACTTCCTGGCTTCTGAAAAGATTAAAAAGGGCATTTTGTATTGTCTGTCCTGAACCAAATTGAATTCTCTTACAAATACTCTGATATGCTTATTAGTTTGGTGTTATTCTATCATGGCTGTTGATAAAATCTACTACTCTATCAAAGCTGTGAGTGAATTATTTCATCATAACTGGGTTTTGGATAAATTCTCTTCTTCTATCATAGTCTTATCAAATCTATTACTCTATCATGGATGGCTGGTAATAAAATCTATTCTTCTATCATGGCCTTGATAAAATATTTTATTCTATAGTGGTTCTGCTTAACTTCGGATGTTGCTTAATGGCTGTAAATAAAAGCAATAATTTCACCAATCATCGGCAAAGAAATGTCTTTTCTTTTGGCATGGTTACAAATAACATGTTTTTACCATGGTCATCAGTATAACTTCCTGTCATTGACCTTAAAGTGTGTTCACTGTGATCTAAATTTAGAAAGAAAATAAGAAGTTATCACAACAAAAATGATCACTGAAACTTCATGACAACATTGTATTTTCGTGGAGGATTTTACCCATAAACAACATATTCAAAATTCCAAGTGTCATTTTGCAACAAGAAATATAAAAAGTTGATGTTGTGCTTTCCAGGAAACAGATTATGGCTAAAAGGCAGTGCACCAAAGTACAGTTTTCTATGGCTTGTAAATATGACCAAATTTAGCCTAAACTTCTTCTGAAAGTCCCATTTTTATAAGGCACCACATTCTCTAAAATAATAAATAGATTATTCTCCGAGTTTCATTCTTTTTGTTTTTAAATTGCGGTATAAACTTCGCTAATTTGCAAAACCAATTAACACACAAACAGGTAACATGTGACTTGTTGTTTACCAGCATGGCTGATATGATAAAAAAGACTCCATATATTGAAGATCGGGTATATTGTTATGGAATGATAATGTGCTGATCCGATGAATTCTATATCAGAATGAGTGTTTGTGAGCATATATGTTCAAGGATTGATGAACTGTCATGACATCTTGGATAGATACAGTAATTTTTATTGATATGTTTATCTAAGCTAAATGTTTAGTGGGCAATCTTGCATTGAATGAAGGAAAGTACATAAAATCACCCCTGTGAGACACAGGCATTAAGGTAAAATATTTGCTATGCCTTGCACTGAATATCATTTCAGCGTCACCTTAATACAGAGAAAAACTCATTTTATCAATCGCTAAATCTACAAAATGACCAAAAGAGAAGTTACTTTTAGTGGTTTTCTTTTTGTTTACCTATTTGAAGACTATGTTTTTTTTCAGCATACATAGGTATTTAGCCGTGATTTATGCATGGCTCTCTGTGGAAGATCAATATTAACTCCTTTCTTGATAGCCTGCAAATTGCAAAATAAAAGAGCCTGTGCAAGGCAGAGCATTGTTTATTTCAACTCATTTTATGCCTCCACAAAAGAGCTTTATTGCAAAGTTTCAACCATGAGCTATCAGCACACCAAATGCTTGATCTCAGCCATGTGTCTAAATATAGTATTACTATATATAGACCATGAAAACTCCCATTTCTGTAAATCCCCTGTTTCAAATTAAATTCAAAAGAGTTAGGTATATCCTAAAATCTAAAGGATATAATCCATACAATTATGCTAAGACAGCAAAGCATTTTCAGAAACAGTGAACCTTACCTTATGTTTTCTTGAAATATTTCTTTATGGGGTTGAAATTTGTGTTCCAAGAGATACGAGAAAACATAGGCCAATGGCCTAAGAGCCATGCTGATCGTTGTAGTGTTTGCGAATATTTTCTGGGAATTGCGTCATAAATGTTCATTTAAATTCTTTTCCAGGTTACATATTGACTTTGACCCAAAATTGTTATCTTGATTCTCAGTAGCTAATATTGGTAATGCTATTCAAAGTGGCAGCCACCCTGACAAGTTAGTGATAGCTATTAGATTTAGAAAAAATCAAAACAAAATAAATTTTTCATTATTCCAAGCGTAATGGAAAATAGATAGAATTGGTCCCCTGAAAATACATCTTCCCTGCTTATAGCTAAGAACTCCGATCAGTAGTTTAAGAAAAAATCAAAGTTAGCTGACAGAATGACATAAGTTTCCCCTATCACTGACATAATCAGCATAGCTAAACACCTGTGATTGAGTGGTGGAGCACCCTATAAATAAGTTTACAAATATTGCACCCCCTTGTTGCTCAATTGATCATAAAATTTGCAAAAAACCATAGGACATTGTCATATGGAACTGAGCACAGGAGCAAGTAGTATTCTGTGGGAACTAATCATTTTAGTAATTCCCTCTCGGGTTCACAGACTTTTCTGATGTTTGTGCTCTTAGTTTTGGCCAGAAATATGGACTAATGTTAGGCTAAGGTAAGTTTTGAAACATCAAATCTCAGGGCTATTTTGCCCCGCCACTAATATTTTGCAAAGCTACTACCTTTTAAAAATCATCTTGACGTATCTCACAGCAGATTCAATTGGAAATCGGCAGCTGCCTTTTCCCCCTCACATATATATTGATTGATCGATATATTTGATGACGTCATGGGCAATCCTGTTTGCATGGGATTTTTTTATTATAAAAATTCAACTCTTTTAGTGGTAGTTCATATTTTATGTTTAAATATATCTAAAGTCTCCAAAAACCGTGTTTATTTATTGGAATTTCAAATTGGAAATCTGAGATTAACCAATCAGATGTTCAGGTAGGAAGTTTACATTTGACCAATCATTTGTAAAACCACATGTTTAGCTGTACTTTTTCTCTGCATGAAAAAGAAGCAACCCTGCAATTGCAAAAATATCCCAGATCATCAATTTATTAAAAATGACAGCTTGACAACTCTGTGAAAGCCATTAGATTTTTTTCAATCATAACGAAATGGAAAAAATATCTGAGCCTCAAGGAAAATAGCTATAATTGGTCCGCTGAAAATACATCACCGTTCCTACTAATTGGTGAGAACTCTGGCCAGTAGTTTCAGAGGAGAAGATCAAAGTTGACGGACAGAATTACAATTTCCCCCCATCACTGCCGAAGCTTTGCTGACATATACAGTTAGCAGAGCTAAAAAGCCAGAAAATGTTGATCTTTTATCGTGTCAAATACTTATATAATCAACACTACTGAAATACTAATAAACATCTCCTGTGAAAACTTGAAAAAATTCCTCTCATAACTACTCTCAAGTGGAAAAAAAACAATGTTCAAAATGTAACAATCAAGTCAACATTCTGACAATATTGAATTGTTGTATGTAAGCTTGATATTACAATTAAATATGTATATTTTGGGGGTATTTGAGACTGGTGCCTGGGTCAAAGGTTAACTATTAATAAGCCAAATCATCACATGAATCAGTTACTTTTGTAAAATCACATGTTTAGCTGTACTGATTTTGTGAGCAGCAATTAAGCGAGAGCAGGTTTCTGCATTCTGACAAAGCTGGTTTGCCAAGGCCCATGAATAACATCACAATAGAATATCCGATTTCTCTACACAGTTCATTGGCCTGAGGAAATATTCCCGGGGAAATATTACTTCCTGGCTTCTGAAAAGATTAAAAAGGGCATTTTGTATTGTGTGTCCGGAACCAAATTAAATTCTGTTTGTCCTCTATCGTCCATTTTCAGCTCTGAAACTACTCCGTTGATAATTTAGTCATAAGTAAGATGTGGTTTGTTAGATGATTATGATGTTTTAATACTCTTAAACCAGATACACAGTAGTGTCTCACCTGTTGCCTATCTTTGCTCATTCCCTGTATTTAACAGTTTAATGATCAAAATCCTGAGATGCATTCCTTCCACAACTTATACACAATTTTTTTATATATGTTTGTTTTGACGCATTTACCGAGGTAGGCAAGGATATTGTATTTATCCCTTGCATTATAATTTGGAACGATTACAAAAGAGAAAGAGGACTTTGTTTGGGCCATTGGTGGAATTTAATATTTAGAGACGACTTCTACACCTTTATTCTGTTTGTTATGAGAAACAAACTATATTTCCACATTGGCAAGATACACAGGTTGGTGACACATGACCTGCCAATGTTGACCTCACTTTCAAGATGGCAGCCATTGCATCATAACAGAGTGGCTGTACGTCACAAATGTAAAATAATTTTGTTTTGGAATAATAACATGACGGTCTGATGGACTGTATATTAGATCCAGTGATGTTACAGGTATGTGGCCAGGATTGACGAGTTGTCATAACACGTAGCATGATTGCAGTCCATGTTTGTGTGCTCAAATGTGGATTTTTGAGTGAGCCATCCTGCCATGAATGAAATTAAATGAATATATCCTGACCTGTGAGACACTTGTTTCATGATATATCACTTGCAAATATTGCATTACACTGGACTTATTCCTTATTCGTCTCACATCACTTCAATATCACTCTTTTATGGAATAAATCAACTGTTAGATCTACAAAATGTGCAAAGGGGAAGTTTGTCTTTTGCAGTTTTCTTTTTGTTTACATATTTGTAGACATTCTGTCAAGGTTTTTCTTTGGCACAAACATGTCATTTATCTCTAAATTATGCATGGTGCCATGCAATATGTCAATCTCATCACCATACCAGTATATAACTGGCATATAATTAAAAAAGATGGATTCTATAGAGCTGAATGATCTTCTGTGGACGCATGACATGGGATGAAATGAAAAATGCTGTGCTATTAACAACATATCCATGTCGATCTACCCACATGAGAACCTCCATAAGCACATTGCAAAACAAGGTCAACTGATTTAAATAACAATTGTCAACTACCTGTGAAGGTAGTTTATATTGAAAGGAATTTAGCTGGAGCCTGATGTCCAGACATTTCTGTCTGACTGAAATTGGTGTTTTTACGACCCTTTCAGCAACTATGGCCATATCAGGTAGACTTTCCAGCCTATTAATCAGTGTGAAAGTAACACTGCCGGCAGTGGGAGTCGAACCCACCACCTCCCGTCCTCCATTTGTATAACCATTGTGAAAGTAACACTGCCGGCAGTGGGAGTCGAACCCACCACCTCCCGTCCTCCACTTGTATAACCATTGTGAAAGTAACACTGCCGGCAGTGGGAGTCGAACCCACCACCTCCCGTCCTCCACTTGTATAACCATTGTGAAAGTAACACTGTTGGCTGTGGGAGTCGAACCCACCACCTCCCGTCCTCCACTTGTATAACCATTGTGAAAGTAACACTGCCGGCAGTGGGAGTCGAACCCACCACCTCCCGTCCTCCACTTGTATAACCATTGTGAAAGTAACACTGCCGGCAGTGGGAGTCGAACCCACCACCTCCCGTCCTCCACTTGTATAACCATTGTGAAAGTAACACTGCCGGCAGTGGGAGTCGAACCCACCACCTCCCGTCCTCCACTTGTATAACCATTGTGAAAGTAACACTGCCGGCAGTGGGAGTCGAACCCACCACCTCCCGTCCTCCACTTGTATAACCATTGTGAAAGTAACACTGCCGGCAGTGGGAGTCGAACCCACCACCTCCCGTCCTCCACTTGTATAACCATTGTGAAAGTAACACTGCCGGCAGTGGGAGTCGAACCCACCACCTCCCGTCCTCCACTTGTATAACCATTGTGAAAGTAACACTGTTGGCTGTGGGAGTCGAACCCACCACCTCCCGTCCTCCACTTGTATAACCATTGTGAAAGTAACACTGTTGGCTGTGGGAGTCTGTTGGCCCCCTCAGAGTCAGTTTCCACTCCCGGGGCATGAATTAGGGATAATACGGTATATTGCACAATGATGGATTCCCGACTACGTATTTATGTTTTACTTTTAAAATGGCTGCCAAACTTTAATGGTAGCAGTGCCGATGTCTCAAGATTTCCCCGACTTTTTTTTAGGAAGAAAAATCGGAAATCGGCCTTTTCAAGCAAAATAACATCAATTTAGTGGGTCGTCTTATACACTGGGTCGTCCTAAATACCGCATATCTTGCTACACAAGGACTCTTCATAATAAGATTAGTAATTGGAACAACTTATGGTGTTTAACTTGAAAGATTAAAAATACAAGAAAACTAAACCTTTGGCTGTGACATAGTTGGTTAGAGTGCAAGCTCAACATGACCAGTTGGTCTATGGTGATCAAAAGTTGTGGGTTCGATTCCCGGCCATGCCCGTAATAAAATTCATCAATTTCTCATATGCGCGAAAAACCAGTGCCTGAAGGGTCAACCCATTATCCTTTTAAATCTGTAACCAAGTGGGTTGTCATGTCAATTATCTGCGACTTGAAAACTCAGTGGCAGCACTATATCTGCAACTTGCAAGTCTAGTCATGAAATGACTGAATATTGAAGTAATGTAAAACCCTGAACTTGTCCTCAAGTAGCAGAGACGGTGCAGGCTCAGAAAATACCACTTGGGCAAAATATCCTGAGGGGTGAAAATCAATTTGCATTACCTGAATTCTCATAACTTTCATCTTTCTGAATTGAAGCTAATTATTCATAAATTATTCATAAATATTGCAATTTTTTTTAGCCAATTCAGAACTTTTCATAGCGTGAATGAGCTGTACCCGGGGATGATACTGGAAAGCTATAAATAAGTTCAGACAATCTCTGTGGATACTAGTAAATATTTACAAGCTTTATTTGCTGTGGTATTTATATACAGGACATCTCGATATTCTGCTTTCTCATGCAACAAGTTCATGCAAATGTCAGGTACACTGTGTCTCTCTATATGTACATAAGTTGATTGATCTTGCTATATCAAATGCAACTCTTTTTTGAGGCGATGTGTGTTTTTGCTTGCATGCTCAGTGCACCACGCACTCCCTGATTAATATTATACACTTTTAATAAATCTATCCAAAAAAAGGAAAATAAATGTGCTTTGAAAACATAGAAATTTTAGTTTTTGAAAGTAAATCTTGAGTCATTTACTTTTTCCAAAAGACATGATTGTATACAATCTTTCAGGCCATTAAAAAACAAAGATTTGTCAAAACATGTTTGAAAAAAAAGCATCCTTTAAACAATATATTCTTGTTCCCAACAATACAACTATGATATTGAGGAGTTCATATCAATAAGCAGCAAAATCAAATTCAAGTACAATTCAATTCCAATTATAAAAAATAACCACCAAGTACACTACCTATTTATATTTATAAATATGTACATTCAGGTAAAACAATTTGAACACAGCTATTCTTGAACAAATAATAAATGCATTGTTCTGGTATATAAGTGAAACCACATATATCCAAGCCAGATTTTTGTGGTATAGTCACGATTTGTTTGAGTTGGTTCTGAGGCACATATTTACTGCTACACATACCATTCTATGTACATTACAGATATGAACATTTTGTGACAAAAAATAAAATAAAATAAAATGCTGTTGGAAGATTCTGATACAGTAATGTTTTTGTTCCAACCTTTTTATAAATGTACAATATATACACACATAATTATCCACTTGTCTTTTCATGATATTACAGTTTCATTATCATTAATATTTGGAGTGTTCCTTGGTTATTGTTGATAAAACAATAAAACAAATTCTAAGCAATACACCCATAACTGTAAAATGATTCATTTTAATATATATAATGAAAACATTTTTCCTTCCAGTATGAAACATCAGCCAACTTCTTTAGATGAGGAAGACAACATTATCTGCCAGCATCAGTTGATTATCATCCATCATCTTGTCAATGGCAGCGTAGATCTCATCGTGGTCAAACTGTTCGCTTGCATGCTCCTTGTTGATGTATTCCTTGACTTTGCTCACCTCCACGGACTGGGCCCGCTCCTTCTTGAAGAGCTTGAGCAGTGATGCCTTGAATTTCTTTAACCTGGCAACAGAAATATTTTAAATAGTCATTTTGTTCATCAAACTTTTGAAAGGATATACTTGCTAGTTTATTATGGTACCACCTTGCATACCTAATCTTTGGAAATGTATACATGGCTATGTTTAATGAATAAGGAGTTCTAAACAGACTGTAAATATTCTATGCTAATGAACAGGTAAAAGCAATGTTTTATTTGGTTCACTGATTTTATAATTCTAATGGCCTTGATGTAATTTGCAAGAATGGCATTGAATTTAGCTGCCTCTTCTTTAATTTGATTTTTGTAGTATAAATGGATGCTATGAGCAGACATTGCTTGGAATCTGCACTATATAAATGTTACCTTTACCCTCAATAAAGAAATGTCTTTTGAGTATAAGCTTGGACACAGCTGAGACAGATTTCTGAACGTTTCTTACTTTCAAATCTTTGAATGTATAAATTGTCAAAAATCTGACAGAAGTTGTCATGATGTTTCAAAGATATCTGTTTAACATTTTTGGCTATAACCCACTGATGAAAGTCAGCATTCAGGAAAAAAACCTGAATCCCTTCAAAATTAACCTGAAGATACCCCTACCCCCTTTCAGAAAGGAACCTGAATTCAAGACTTTCATCACTGATAACCACATAAGTGTGGGACAAAAACTATAATAAATTCCAGTGTAAGAAACGGTATAAATGCGAGTGGCGTGGATAACTGACCTGTCGGGAGTGATGGAGTCCTTACTGGTCTCCTCCGTCTCCATCTGCTCCTCGTCCTGGGAGGTGGAATGCCGGGCCGCACGACGCTCCTTCAGCGAAGGGTTCGGTTCTGGAGGAAAAAAGTCTCATGATATAGAAACATGCTAAAACTGCCGAGAGGTATATCAGACAACATTGTAAAAACTGGCTGGGATCTGGTTGCGATATGGAAATTCAATAGAAAATTGGAATTTAAGTGGAAAAATCGAATGAAAATTGGATATTAAGTGGAATATTGGAATGAAAATTAAGTGGAAAATTGGAAATTAAGTGGAAAATGAAAATTGGAAATTAAGGTGAAAATTGGAAATTAAGTGGAAAATTGGAAATTAAGTGAAAAATTGGAAGGAAAGGATAATTTTTAAATAAGGCTAAGGGACGGACTTGAGTTGAATGAGAGAGAATGGTAGTTTAGTGAGCCTGACCTTCTTCTTCCTCGGAAGCTGCAGCCTCACTATCAAAGTCGTATGGGTCATAGCCTTCTTCTCCTTCTTTACCAGCTGCCTTCTTGGGCTTCCCCTCACCTCTGGCCTTCTTCCTGCAATCACGACATCAACATTTGTCTTATTAAAGGCATTCATCGTTACTGGGCATAATCAATGCATGGAATTTTATTTGGGAGTTAATCTTCTCGCCACAAAATACAGACGTCAGTTCATGTACAACTCGAGTCTTAGGAAGAGAAAAGAAATTGAATCATATTTCTGGGGAAACGATTTCTCTTGGGTCATAATTTTTATTTAAATGCAAGTCTAGTTCATTAACTTGATATACAAAATTGTTTTAAATTCATATCCACATTGAATCACACAGCATTTCAAGATTTAACTCCGAATATAATTTAAAGATAAAAAAAAAGAGAATTGAAAAATAAAAACATAGGCATCAGAGATGCATCAACCCTCAGCCCTGGTAACTCATTGCACAACATTCGCTCCACACAATATTTGTGAACAAAACGTCACTGCACCAAGGCAAATTGATGCAGGGGTTAAAAAAACCGATAAAATCTACTTCCTTTGATAGCTTAGGTGTGTCAAGTATCATGAAACTGTCATCATTTACTCTAGAATTATTGAGATGGGCCGGTGACCTTGAAAAGCAGGTTAAGGTCACCGTCCATCAAACTCATCTGAAGTCTACCCAGATGCTTATGTGTGTCAATTTTCATGAAGCTGCCATTATTTGTTCTTAAGTTATTGCAATGACCTGGATTTGACATGATTGTCCCTGTGACCTTGAAAAGTAAGTAAAGGTCATGTTCCATCAAGAGAAGTCTGAGGTCTTCACCAGATGCTTATGTGTGTCAAATCTCATAAAGCTGCCATCATTCGTTCTCGAGTTATAGCAATGATAGGGATTTCACATAATTGTACCTGTGACCTTGAAAAGTAGGTGAAGGTCATGTTCCATACAAAAATGTCTGAGGTTTTCATCAGATGCTTATGTGTGTCAAGTTTCATGAAGCTGCCATCATTTCTTCTCGAGTTATCGCGATGACAAGGATGATTTCACATAATTGTCCCTGTGACCTTGAAAAGTAGGTGAAGGTCATGTTCCATCATGAGAAGTCTTGAGGTCTTCACCAGATGCTTGTGTGTGTCAAATCTCATAAAGCTGCCATGATTCGTTCTTGAGTTATTGCGATTCTTGGGATTTCACATAATTGTCCCTGTGACCTTGAAAAATAGGTCAAGGTCACCATCCACCGAACTAGTCCGAGGTTTTCAACAGATGCTTATGTGTGTAAAGTTTCATGAAGCTGCCATCATTTGTTCTTGAGTTATCACGATGACAAGGATGATTTCACATAATTGTCCCTGTGACCTTGAAAAGTAGGTGAAGGTCATGTTCCATCAAGAGAAGTGTGAGGTCTTCACCAGATGCTTGTGTGTGTCAAATCTCATAAAGCTACCATCATTCGTTCTTGAGTTATTGCGATTCTTGGGATTTCACATAATTGTCCGTGACCTTGAAAAATAGGTCAAGGTCGCCGTCCATCAAACTCATCCGAGGTTTTCACCAGATGCTTTTGTGTGTCAAGTTTCATGAAGCTACCATCATTTGTTCTCGTATTATCGCGATGACACGGATGATTTCACATAATTGTCCATGTGACCTTGAAAAGTAGGTGAAGGTTATGTTTTATAGAAACAATTCTGAGGTCTTCACTAGATGCTTATGGGTGTCAAATCTCATAAAGCTGCCATCATTTGTTCTTGAGTTATGCGATTCTTGGGATTTCACATAATTGTCCCTGTGACCTTGAAAAATAGGTCAAGGTCACCGTCCATCGAACTCGTCCGAGGTTTTCACCAGATGCTTATATGTGTCAAGTTTCACGAAGCTGCCATCATTTGTTCTCGAGTTATCGCGATGACAAGATGATTTCACATAATTGTCCCTGTGACCTTGAAAAGTAGGTGAAGGTCATGTTTCATAGGAAAATTCTGAGGGCTTCACCAGATGCTTATGTGTGTCAAATCTCATAAAGCTGTCATCATTCGTTCTTGAGTTATTGTGATTCTTGGGATTTCACATAATTGTCCCTGTGACCTTGAAAAATAGGTCAAGGTCGTTGTCCATCGAACTCGTCCGAGGTTTTCACCAGATGCATATGTGTGTCAAGTTTCATGAAGCTGCCATCATTTGTTCTTGAGTTATCGCGATGACAAGGATGTTCGCTACAGACATACATACAGACATACATACATACATACATACATACATACATACCCACGCCAGGAGTACTGCAATACCCTCAGCCTGATTACATCAGGGGCTGAGGGTAAAAATGGATGGAAAGATTAACAAAACTCACGGCTTCTTCTTTTTGGCACTCTTTTCCTCTTTTCCTTTCTCCTCCATTGATTCCTCTCCGCTGTCTTCACTCTCCTCCGCATGACGACGTTTGCGATCCTTCTTCTCCACCTGAATAAAAAAAATTACATATTATACTTAAGTAAAATTATTCAAAGAACTTCTTGGTCCTCCATTTGTGACTCCTTTAAACCTAAACATATGTTTGAGAAATGCAAATGACAGCATTAACACTGGTGACAGAAAATATCAGAGGACAATGTTACCACTGGTGACCATGTTACCATAGGGGTATAGTTTCACCACTGGGGATAGCATCACCACTGGGGAAAGTATCACCACTGACAGTTTCACCACTGGGGACAGCATCACCACTGGGGACCGCATTACCACTGGGGACCGCATCACCACTGGGGACAGCATCACCACTGGGGACAGTATCACCACGGACAGTATCACCACTGGGGACAGTATCACCACTGGGGACAGTATCACCACGGACAGTATCACCACTGGGGACAGTATCACCACAGACAGTATCACCACTGGGGACAGTATCACCACTGGGGACAGTATCACCACGGACAGTATCACCACTGGGGACAGCATCACCACGGACAGTATCACCACTGGGGACAGCATCACCACTGGGGACCGTATCACCACTGGGGACATTATTGATTCCTCAACTCCCAATGCAATACACCTTAATCACAATCTCGCCTCAAAGATGCGGACATAAAACAACTGAATATGTCACTATGGCAACCATATTAAGACCATATAAATACCTGTTCAAAGATAGGCCTGCTTCTGTATTTGTTGCCATGGGAATGCTAACCAGTCCCAAGAGCTTTTGTCAATAGGATCACAAGTGTTATAATACCTACACAGCCAACAATATATAAATATATAGCCTTTCTTTCATCTCATTTCACCCATTTTATTTCTCCAGTGAATATATCTATATATACTGGTTTTTTTATACAGAGAATGACATGTGTTTTGTGATGCATTTAACATATTCTTACTTTTCCTTTTTGCACATGTTCTTCTGTTGTGAATGGAAATAGATGCTAGATGTTTTTGTGGATGTAAACTGTACTTAACTTTCCATTAGTATCTCGTTTGATTTATATCTATGCATTTTCCAAGCCAAGGAGTGTCTAAAACTCTGCTATTCCAAAACCCGACTATCTGTAGTATTCATCTGTGGTCAAAACATATAAATTCATCCAAGTCTATGTCTCAGATATATGTCATCCAATTTAACTTTGTACCGAGTCCAATGAAGGGTAAATCAACTGTCTGACTGACCTGACCTGTTCATTTTATTATATATTTATTTATTTATTTATTTATTTATTTATTTATTTATTTATTTATTTATTTATTTATTTATTTATTTATTTATTTATTTATTTATTTATTTATTTTTTTGTTGAAAAAATGAACAGATGAAATTTTTTGCTTTATATATAAATCACTTAATTATTGCACATGGCATGTGAGATATGAACACAAAGGACTTCATGCTCAATACTGGCAAAAGAAAATGTCTGCAAGAACTAGAAAGCTCACCTTTTTGAAGTAAGCAAACTGGACGAGTTCTACAGCAGCCTGGGCATCCTCAAGTTCCACATTCTTGCTGAGCCTAGCCTTGGCATGAGCCGTAGACAATCGGATCATTGTTTCTAAAGATCGAGCAGTTACTGGTTGTGTCTGGAAGCAAAATACACTAATTTATTTAAAAATTGAATCAGGTGGAGGCATGTTTTCTGTAAAATTACAATTTGATTACAGTCCAAAAATATTTTATCATCAATTTAACATTAAATGCTAAACACAATAGCATGTAATACTTTTACCTCTTCATAAGAATAACCACAAAAACCACTAATTTTACCTGTTATAAACAAATCTTTATTAAGAGTTGAAGAAGAGTGCTACCTTTGCAATGCTGTCTTGCTGGAGGTTGTCCTGGTTGCGGAGTTTGGAGTACTCGTCAGCGATCAGATCAGCAGCCTCTCGGGTCAGGCTCGGCTTCATGTCCCTTGCCACATGCACATACTTCCTCATAAACTTCATGGAAATAATGCGGTCTCTGGTAGTAGCAAGAAAACACAAAGGTGATATCATCCATAAAATCATATCTTATGTTTCTATTCTAAAATTTTTACTTGGCTCGCTACAATCTATCCTGTTACATTACTCATAGCATGTGACCAACCAAACATTTTACTGAGGTAAGCCAAGAAATATCTCTGCAATATTTGACAATCTACAGCCGACGACAACAGAGCTGCGGACGACAACAGAGCTGTGGTTCATTTTATCAATTGATTACCGATGTTCATCACACCATTTGACTTAGTTTGCACATGCAAGTGACAGAAAACAACTTGGTGTGAATATTTTCGAGAGTGCAGACGCACTTAAAAGGCTTTGAAAATGAAACCACAGCTCTGTTGTTGTCCGCAGCTCTGGTGTCGTCGGCTGTATCCTACAAAGTTTTACAGGATGCCTACTTTTTAGATCTGGAGCCCCCGTGGAGGAGATGGTCATATTTCTCATAAATTGGCGTTTCCACCGCTTCCTCTTCATCCTCTTCCGGGTTGTTGGTTGCCAGCAGATCAACTGAGCTTCCCATCGGCAACACTAAACACAACACCATTAATGTATTTAAAAAGTGTCATTACCGCCAGTCACCAAAAAAGTCCCAAAAAATTTCATTTTTCATTATCAATTTATCATTAGTTAATTAATTTGTTTAATCCACAACATAAAATTGAATTTTGGTAATTATCAAAGATGATTTTTTTTTTAATAAAAGAGAAATTTAATAAAAAATTGTGAAAAAGATTCTAGCACTGACCATCTCCATCCTGTTCCCCCGTGGCTCTGTATCTGTGCATCCTCAACACATGATCTGAGATTTTGCGATCATTGTCAGGGTCCATTTTGTCCAAGACGATAAATAACAAATCAAAACGCGAGAGAAGGGAATCCTGTAAGCCTATGTTCTCCATGGGTGTCTTAAACTGGTCGTACTGCAAATAAAACATCGAGGAGTTAGATCTAAATGATATAAAACAAATTTCCTTCATTCAACTGCTTTTATCATATATTTTTTTTATTTTAGCTGAAACAATAGAAAATAGGTATGAAATCCTGAATGTAAATATTCACCCATTTGTCCATAATACCCTGCCATTTATTTTATAAATGTAAATTATCAATATGTCAGAGGATATTAGCAATTTAGAAAGCCAAAGAATGCAGGGAATTTTGAAATGGTGATATATTACCGTATTTTTTCAGTTGGAATATCTTCAATGTTTAATAATATCCATTAATGAAATTAATAATAAACAAAGGTATGGCTGCCTATATTACAGCGAAGGTTTGAATAATATTTAACTTTGTGTGGAAAGCAACAATATGGTGCAAAAATATGAAAGTGTTGACATAGTCAAAAATAAGAATGCAAGATACTGATTGTCGGTGTATGAAGCACTTAGAGCAGACTTCGTCTGATATAGCGCTATATAAATCATTATTATTATTATTATTATTATTATTAGGTAGAAAATAATGTAGGATATAATTATTTTGGGTAAACTTACACGTCCATATACAGGATTGGCTGCAGCAAGAACACTGCACCTGGCGTTGAGTTTGGCATGAATCCCAGCCTTGGCAATAGTAACACGGCCCTGTTCCATGACCTCATGTATGGCTGTACGATCCATGTCAGACATTTTATCAAATTCATCAATGCAGACCACACCACGGTCTGCCAACACCATGGCACCAGCTTCGAGCCTTCTTTCCCCTAAAAGCATTATCATCATTAATATCACATAGCAATACAATATATGAGAAAATTCTACAATGTTTTAAAATTTAGATTTGCTACTGAGATTTCAGCCTCTAATGACTTCCATCAGTGATAAAAAAACATTTCAGAAAACTCTCTTGAAGTCATCTGAAGACAATTTCTTTAGACCTTCTAAACCTATAGTATCTCAAACACTCCTACCTGGCAATACCCCCTTGAATAATCCCCTCGCCTTACCCACTCTATCATGAATGAAATTTCTGGAACAGCCCTGACCCATCTACTGCCCTCCCCTTGGTGTATTTGCTATGGACCAGCCCTGACCCATCTATCACCCTCCCCTTGGTGTATTTGCTATGGACCAGCCCTGACCCATTTACCGCCCTCCCCTTGGTGTATTTGCTATGGACCAGCCCTGACCCATCTACCGCCCTTCCCTTGGTGTATTTGCTATGGACTTGCCCTGACCCATCTACCGCCCTCCCCTTGGTGTATTTGCTATGGACCAGCCTTGGCCCATTTACCACCCTCCCCTTGGTGTATTTGCTATGGACCAGGCCTTACCAGTTTCTTGGTCGGTGGTGACGGCTGCAGTGAGACCTACGCCTGAGGAGCCTCGTCCCGTGGTCGGGATGGCACGGGGAGCCGTGTTCAATACATATCTCAACATCTGAGACTTGGCTACTGATGGGTCTCCAATCAACAAGACATTTATGTCCCTGAAATAGCAATATAATGATGTATATCTAAATTTTGTTTGTAGTTTCTTAATTTCTTAATGCTTATAAAATTGTTATGGAAATCTGGATTAAACAAAAGGCAGTCATAATATGCATCTGAAGATTGATTGCCTTGATAAACTGAATAAAAATAAAGTGATATTTATAAACATACAAATAGATTTTATGTTGAAATGCCACCTACCCTCGAATTCTGGAACCATTTTCCAAAACCCTTTCAGTGCCCCCCAGAAGCATGCAGAGGACAGCCTTCTTGATGTACTCATGACCATGGATAGAGGGCGCTAGAGACTTTGACAGAACTTCAAATACATCCTGTAGTGGGGAAAATTGGAACATATAATTTAAAATCTGGATACCTCACATAAAAGTACTATTATGTATCAGATGTATTTCAGATACAAATATTCAAGTGTGAACAAATTCTAAATTCTATATCCGATTGTTACGGTTAAACACTATGACTACGAATTAAAATGTCTTCTTTAGATAGGGTTAATATGTAAAAAAAATTGAGAGAAAAATTTGATAACGGTCCCCAATCTATTTCTTTTCAATGTTTTCCATGCACAACTGCATGACACTGAATGGTTTTGAAGACTGGTGATTTTTACGTGAATTGTGTAAATAAGAATTCAAAATGTTGTTTGCATTTCAATACGTAAAATAATTGAGAAAAGTAGAATAGAAAAAATTGCCCTAATTTCACAAACAGGATAAATCTTGATAAATACATGTCCTATAATCTAAGAAGCTGGCTCAGTTTGTGTCAATGCCAACAGATCTTGGACTATAGTCTTTAATGTGGCACTCTTGCAGTAGGCTTGAAATATCCAATATGCAAATCAAACCCAAAAGAGAAGTGCAATCTTAATTTTTTTTTATAATCTAGAAATATTTTTTTTTATAATCCAGAAAAATAAAGAAACAAAGGATTGTTTTGGCCTTCCTATCAGAGGAATTAAGTCCTGAAACTAGAATATTTTCAGAATGAATACTTACAACATTCTTTTGTTTGCTGAATTTCTTTATTTTTCCAATATCTTCTGGGGTAAAGTGTGGAGATACCTCCTTGCTCAGTTGCTGAATGTTATTGGCTATCATTATTGTTCTGAAAAAAGAATAAAAACCCTGTTTGAATACAAAAACATAGGCATCAGAGATGCATCAACCCTCAGCCCTGGTAACTTATTGCATAACATTCGCTCCACACAATATTTGTGAACAAAACGTCACCGCACCACATAATTGTTCCTGTGACCTTGAAAAGTATGTGAGGGCCTTCACTGAGGTCTTCACCAGATGCTTATGTGTGTCAAGTCTCATAAAGCTGCCATCATTCGTTCTCGAGTTATAGCAATGATAGGGATTTCACATAATTGTCACTGTGACCTTGAAAAGTAGGTGAAGGTCATGTTCCATAGAAAAATGTCTGAGGTCTTCAACAGATGCTCATGTGTGTCATATCTCATAAAGCTGCCATCATTTGTTCTAGAGTTATTGTGATTCTAGGGATTTCACATAATTGTCCCTGTGACCTTGAAAAATATGTCAAGGTCGCTGTCCATCGGTCTTGTCCGAGGTTTTCACCAGATGCTTATGTGTGTCAAGTTTAATGAAGCTGCCATTATTTGTTCTTGAATTATCACAATGACAAGGATGATTTCACACAATTGTCCCTGTGACCTTGAAAAGTAGGTGAAGGTCGCTGTCCACTGAACTCGTCCGAGGTTTTCACCTGATGCTCATGTGTGTCAAGTTTCATGAAGCTGCCATCGTTTGTTCTTGAGTTATCACGATGACAAGGATGATTTCACATAATTGTCCCTGTGACCTTGAAAAGTAGGAGAAGGTCATGTTCCATAGAAAAAATTCTGTAGTCTTCACCAGATGCTTATGTGTGTCAAATCTCATAAAGCTGCCATCATTTGTTCTTGAATTATTGTGATTCTTGTGATCTCACATAATTGTCCCTGTGACCTTGAAAAGGAGATGAAGGTCATGTTTCATAGAAAAAATTATGAGATCTTCACCAGATGCTTATGTGTGTCAAATCTCATATAGCTGCCATCATTCGTTCTTAAGTTATTGCAATTCTTGGGATTTCACATAATTGAAAAATAGGTCAAGGTCGCTGTCCATCAAACTCGTCCAAGGTTTTCACCAGATGCTTATGTGTGTCAAGTTTCATGAAGCTGTCATTATTTGTTCTCTAGTTATCGCGATGACAAGGATGATTTCACACAATTGTCCCTGTGACCTTGACAAATAGGTCAAGGTCACCGTCCATCGAACTCATCCAAGGTTGTCACCAGATGCTTATGTGTGTCAAGTTTCATGAAGCTGTCATCATTTGTTCTCTAGTTATCGCGATGACAAGGATGATTTCACATAATTGTCCCTGTGACCTTGAAAAGTAGATGAAGGTCATGTTTCATAGAAAATATTCTCAGATCTTCAACAGATGCTTATGTGTGTCAAATCTCATATAGCTGCCATCATTCGTTCTTGAGTTATTGTGATTCTTGGGATTTCACATAATTGTCCTTGTGACCTTGAAAAATAGGTCAAGGTCACCGTCCACTGAACTCGTCCGAGGTTTTCACATGATGCTTATGTGTGTCAAGTTTCATGAAGCTGCCAGCAATTGTTCTCAAGTTATCGCGATGACAAGGACGATTTCACATAATTGTCCCTGTGACCTTGAGAGTAGGTGAAGGTCATGTTTCATAGAAAAAATTCTGAGGTCTTCAACAGATGCTTATGTGTGTCAAATCTCATAAAGCTGCCACCATTTGTTCTTAAGTTATTGCAATTCTTGGGATTTCACATAATTGTTCCTGTGACCTTGAAAAATAGGTCAAGGTCGCTGTCCATCGAACTCGTCCGAGGTTTTCACCAGATGCTTATGTGTGTCAAGTTTCATAAAGCTGCCATCATTTGTTTTAGAGTAATAGCGATGACAAGGATGATTTCACATAATTGTCCCTGTGACCTTGAAAAGTAGGTGAAGGTCATGTTTCATAGCAAAAAATTCTGAGGTCTTCACCAGATGCTTATGTGTGTCAAATCTCATAAAGCTGCCATCATTTGTTCTTAAGTTATTGCAATTCTTGGGATTTCACATAATTGTCCCTGTGACCTTGAAAAATAGGTCAAGGTCGCTGTCCATCGAACTCGTCCGAGGTTTTCACCAGATGCTTATGTGTGTCAAGTTTCATGAAGCTGCCATCATTTGTTCTCGAGTTATCGCGATGACAAGGATGTTCGCTACAGACATACAGACATACATACATACATACCCATGCCAGGAGTACTGCAATACCCTCAGCCTGATTACATCAGGGGCTGAGGGTAAAAACTGGGAAAACCCCTTCAATCATTCTCTTAAACATTCTTTCAGGACCAGGCTGTATATTTGGTTCTGTGTTTTTTTTTTTCATTCTTTACCCATTTTTTTTTAATTAAGTTATATCTCTCTTATAACAAAAACTACATTTAATTCAAACTGAAATAGCTTTGCATACCTGAATGTTCCAGTTGTGTATCCATTCTTTTTCCCCGGCAGACATCTGTACATTCCTACAACCTGCACTCTGTCTCCAGGCTACAAAGTCATACAACACTTCAATAATTATAATTGATATTGCGCATTGCAAAACTATGTTTCTGAACTAAATTAGTTTTTGCATATTTCTCATGATTTCATATTCTTTATGTTCATTTGGAGAAAGTTCAAAATTGTTTAAATGTGCAGGGATCTTTTGGGAGATAGAAATCAAGACTGGCTCATGAAAATCACAAATGCTTCATTATGGTCCATGCCTGACAGGACAAAGGACCCATTTAAGTTTGGTCCGGCAAAGTTAAAGCATTTAAAATTGAACCATTTTGCACACCTCCCAATCCTAAAAAAATGCAAGTTATTGATGAAAATCCCACCAAATATTCATGATACGTAATCCCACACACTGACTTTTTTAGTCACTAAAGCAAGCACTGAGTGAAAGGAACCCAGGTGTCACCTGCTAGGACAGTTAGGCCAGTGTCTAAGTGAATGTGTGATGATTACACTCTGTACTGTGCTGCCCCCTGTCCACGACATTGGGTACACCCTTCTGTCTAGCTCTCACCATGTGTAGATCAGGCCTTACCAAATAACTTTCAATATGCCTAACACAGCTACTTGACATGCCTGACCAATCAGAGACCTACAGCCTGTAATTCATGAATATATCTGATGAATATTCATGAAGAATAGCTCCTGTTCTAAGATCCAAAAGCTATTTCATCCCCGATATGTGGAGGGGGCCTGAAAATCAGTTTAGCATATATCCTTTCACAAGAAAATATTTCTGATGTAATTCTCTTTTTCATATTCAGAAAATAAAGAATTTAAAATTAAGCCTTTTACTGGGGCTCAATGCCCTGCTCTTTGAGAAAGTGATGGAGCATATTTTTCTTCATTACCACATAGACCTGTTGAGACAAAAGGTGGCCTCATCAGAATAACATATTAAACTTGCCCCGAGATCAAACCTTACTTAGACCTTTGCATGAGACCAAAATCTTACCAACTAAGCCATGCCCAACCTCATGGTTCATAACGATAACCCTCAGTTGTATAATAATAATTCCTCACCTTGCATTTGTCAACAAGGTCACTGTCCGCAATAATATCCACTGATCTCGGCAGTTGTCCTGCCGGTGCTTTTTCAGGCATTTCCTAGAAAAAATTTAAAGAAAAATATTTACTCACTGTTTACAAATTGAAACAATTTAAAATCCGTGAAAAATACTTGCTACTCATGCTAGTTAATATTGATATCAAACACAAAATTAATATTCTTTATTGTGCTACAAACAGATGTGGAAGCAAAGTAAATGACAATGCTCAAATTGATCTGAAATATACTACAATGTGGCACTCTTGCAGTAGGCTTGAAAAGTATAATATTCAAATCAAACCCAAAAGAGAAGTGCAATTTTCATTACATCTTAAAATATGCAATAATCCAAGCTTAAATATCTTGATCTGCAAAATTATCTTTCTTAAATTGATGAATCTATTGACAAGCATATGAAGTTATATTAAGTGTCAAAATGAGTACCATGAAAATGTGACAAACAGAACTTCATAGGGGACAAGAAATGTGTGCTGCATCATGGGTAATAATGTGACTCACCTGTATGGTGAAGGTTTGATGATCTTTGTATGTGGAGAGGCCGTATTCAGTTTCCAGGAGATTTCCATCCTCATCCTTGGTGGGGTACGCAGCACTGGTTGGGAATGCGTCAAGCGACGTCATGTCTGTGTACTTGCGTTCCATGGTTTTCTTAGTGGCTGGACAGTAGTGCACACTTCGCACCACCTTGGGTCGGACAAGGGAGCATTTTGTGACGATTCCCTCCACACACACCATGTTGCTAAGGTAACGGGATGCCAGACTTCTTGGGGTCACATGGCGTGAACCAAAACTGAAAATAATTTTTTTTTTTTCAGCAAGTTGCAAACAAAATGTTCTAAAGGTTTAAATGGCCCTTAATATGTCAATTATTTTTTTAAACCTGAATCCAAAGTACTCTATTAGATGCAACTATTTGTGTTACAGAAATGTTTTGTTGGGTGTTCAGTCTTGTTTATGGATAAATTCCTACATGTTGAAGCAAACTGTTTTGCGATGCTCACCTTCCCTCGAAACCAATATGGAATTCCTCATACTGCTTGCTGTAGATGGGGTCTGCTGATGCCACAAACTCCTTCAGGGCTCGCTGGAATGCTATCAACTCCTCAAAGGAGTTCTGTACCAGGCTAAATAAATAGAAGAACAACGTAATCTTTGCATGTACCAAATTTGTTTTGAGTCATTTAAGAAAAAGAGATGATGCAATGATCAGGTGAAAACAGTTTCTTAAATGATTTTTATTATAAGGATGTGCATGTCTTGTGCACAACCTGGTTGTTTGTTCTCAGATGCACTAGATTTTCTGTAAAATCTATTGGCATAACATAAAACAGTAAAAATACAGGAAATATTCACTTAATTTAAGCCAGCAAAATGGCGGGGGCTTCAAAAATCCTAACATCTACTTTTGACCATTTTTTTCTTGTTATGTTTAGTGGTTAATCTATAATTTTAGAAATATAAAGATCTTTCTCCTTACAAATCTGACATTTATCTTGATGATATCAAAATACAATATAAAACATGACTAAAAATGGTTGAATCTTTAAATTTCTTGAAAATTTGGCACAAAATCTATAATTATCACAATTCACAAACAAAGGTTATTTTTTCTTCTCTTACATTTGTGCCCGTTCTGGATTTTTCTTTCGGAGATCATTGATATTGACGATAAGCCTTATTTCATTATCTGTGATCATGTCCCGTACTTTCTGCTGGTAAACGCCCTGGTCTTCCTGGATAGTAAATAGAGAAGCAAGTTACAGGATATCCTGCATAAATTCAAGAATATCTTCCACCTTGCAGCAATTACAGTGAGATGGGGGTGAATTTTTACTGCTCAAGTGGGCGACACTGCCACCTGGTGTGTTAAAATCTGTCACGCATGGGGGAAATTTTGAAGATATGTCAGCTTGGCTAACAAGTCATGTTGTTTGACAAATTTTGTTTGACAAATTGCCAGAATGAGTTCATAACACTTATAAGTCTCTTTCTGTTATTCTCTAGATTTCAAAACTGATTGATGTTTCCTTTTAATTTGTGCATTTGTTGCCATAATATTAACGTATTCTCTTCACAGCTAACAGAATGGTAGTCATCATATCAGCTGTCACCTAAATATAAACCTATCCCAGCAAGCATTGTAAATGACACAAACATCTGGTGAATGACACAAACATCTGGTGAATGACACAAACATCTGGTGGATCACAAACAGTGAAACTCCAGCAGTAAGAATTGAAAGCTCTCATTCAGTTTATCAGTTATCACACTATTACTAGAACTTCATCACACATGAATGTCAGGCAAACACCTTGACAATCATTTTCTTTAACCCCTAACGGAGGGAATAGATAGCAACGTCTACCACCAGCAACGGGTGGGAAGGACGTTGACACCCCCATTGCTCTGGCTTGATGACGTCATTTGTAACATTCTGATGGGCTGCAACTTGTTATAAAGTAATCATTAATCATAATGACCTCAGACTGACTAGATCATAAACTTTCTACTCAAGCACTTCATGAAGCATATTGAATATCCATGGTTATAAATTTTATCAATTTAGTATACATGTAGATACTCTAGTCCAGAAAAAAATTGGTTAGTCCTTTCAAACAACCAAATTTAGATAGGCGAGTCCATTAGAGGTTAAAGTCTGTCAGCTTTTTTTTCAGGAAATGAACAAAAAATGTCCTATAGACCTATGGCATTGCTTTTGGACTTCAACTATCACTGAAATTGAAAAGAAAGAGTGTGCAAACTGCACTGAAAACTTTTGGGCTGGAAAGCTTACTGAAACAGTGAAAGGTAAACATTTCTCAAGTTCTTCCCCTAGTCTACAAATGCAAAACTAACAGTAACCATTTACTGATTAAGAGTGTCATTTGCTGTCAATGCCAAGAAAAGTGAACTTGATCTGGAGAAACTTTCCCTGTCACTTGAGTTGTTCATGTCTCAGTTCAACTCCCAATCTACTGTCTGGGGAAGACACTGTACAAATTAAATCTGACTTCAAATTGTGCACTCAAATACAGAGAAATACTATGTTGGCCTTTCTATTCTGGGTGATTTTGTCCCTTGTAATCTATAAACAAATCATTCCCCTTCTGTCAAGCTCTGATGTCAAGGAAACAAGCATGGGGCTCCTCCATTTTTAAAAAGCCACGTCCAAATGTTTCCTAACAGTAACACATTTTTCACAACTTAAAAATACTTACATCATCATCTAGGAATTCCAAGTACTGTCTCTGAATCTCTCGGATTCGCGTGTCGTCTTCAAGGGCCATTTTCTTTTTGCGGTGTTGTAAAAATTAAAAATGTTTGTCTTCCTGACCCAAACTACTTCACCGAATACACAAAGAATAAATTCCCGCCAAATTGCGCAGATGGCGGGAAAATTTAGGTATTTAAATGACCTTTGACTGCCGTATGACCTGTTTTTGCCATCGACTATTGGTGGATATATTATTTGGGTCATGTACTTATGGGGGATAAGATATATTAAATAATTATGCTGAGGATGCACTTGTTCGACATTATTTATGTATAAAATATACTTTGACAACATATGAAACATGCAACATATTGCCTGTGCCCAAATCACCTCTTCACTCGAGTTTCATTATCATGAGAAAGCTACTTCCAAAGGTTTTGCCCAATGGAAGCTCTGATGCAAAATGGACTCTTTTGGAAATAAATGTGAAATTGCCCATACTATAATTGCTTTTTAAGGGTATTTATGGGTGTTGGGTAGTGAGTGCCCCCTAGTGGCAGAGGAGTAAATAACCAAAATACTGTACTTGATGGGAATTGGTATATTTATGGTGTAAAAATACATTCCCTATTAAATTAAAAGCATCCATGACATGAATCAATATTTAAACACTACAGTGTTTGAACTATAAGGTATGAATACAAGTATATTTCTTTCAAAATAGTATTTTGTCCTAATTTTCCTTGGTGATAATTTTGATGAGAAATGAAGAAGACAAGCAAATAAGTTCTGCAGTTTACACAACAGGAATGGGCTTGTTTTTAGCTGTGTTTATTTCATTTCATTGGGAAGAAAATTCACTGTGATCCTAGTGAAACAGATTTTCTCATTTTGATTTGTATAATTTGGAAATAAAAAGGAAGTTTGGCAATCAGATATGTGAAGGGAGGTGAAAATATTCATATTTTTGAATTGATCAAGTGTGTACTTTTCCTCTATTTTTCTCTTAATGTTTTTGAAAAATAGAAAATCTGTTTCACTAGGATCACAGTAAATATACCTAAGATCATTTTTACAAAGTTGTTTGGAAATCCATTTTATTATGGTCCCACAATCTGCAGAACTTTTTCCCTTTAACATTTTGATATGACAAAATAAATTTTAGAGCAGTGACATATTACTACGCCACTTTTTATGAGTTAAAAAGATATGAAGCTTTCAATATAATCAAAGAAATTCCATTGTAATTTTCAAATAATAAATCAATAATTTTATTATAAAAATGAATACTATAAAATGTCATTTCATGACTTAAATGTTTGAATGAAAAGGGAACTCTTTTTGTCAGTTGAGCATTTTCCCCATACTTTTTTTAAAACGTTCCATTTTGGCATAAAAGAAAGTAGTTCCCTCAGAAAATCTGCCACCATAGGACACTCACTACCAACACCGATAAATCTCCCGGATTTTAGCTGGTCCGTGAAAAAATGACAAAATTGGCGCGAGAGAGCAGTGCATGACGGGAAAGATGTTGCGTTGTAAACTTCCGCCCGCCTTTCTTCAAGATGGGAGGGAAATTTCAGACTGACATCATACATTGACATGCCAATGTCAGCCCTAAAGCGTGTTTGTTGTATAATCTTTATATAAGTATATTGCAATCTATGTAATCTATGTCAACATTATGAAGGCAAAACTGAGAAAAACAACGATGGAAAGATGAAAGGCAGAGGCGACAATGCCTCAAACAAGCCGTCACCGCTGTTCCCGCATGTGCCGTGTGCAAAGAATTGGGTCAAATACGATCGCAGCGCTATAAAAATGCAGCGTATATGGTAGAGCAGATAGCGAGAATTCACTTAATTTTTTAAAGGTCACACATTGGTTTGAGAAGGTATAGATTTATGGTAATTTTACTACGTAGCTTCACTACATTTCTGGTATTCCTCACTTTTACGTATAAAATACATAACCACTACCACATAAGCATGGTGTGGTATTGCCATTATGTAATAACTACTCAGATATGGTGTATCATTGTTTGCTGGGCAATCACTATGAAAGTGTGCAAATATGTAGAAAAACACCTACTGTAAACACCAACAGATTTACATCCGTTGTGATATTATTATTTGTTGATGAAAAAAGTTTAATTTTATTAGTAATTAACATGATCTCACAACTGCCACTGGTTTTGGAAGGTATTTATCACAAGAAATAGGAGATATTGGGAACATGAAATGGGTCGTACAAAACTTCCTGTTGCAGTGGATACATGAATTTTATAAATGGTGCCAAAAAAACATATTCTCCAGAAAATAGACATATTTAAGAAATGATTTTACCACCTTCCTCTTGTTCAAGAAAAAAATAAAATATACAAAAATGTGCAGAAGAAATCAGCTATTCAGTGAGGCAATCCATTTAATATATTTCTTGTCACCTGATGTTTTTCTATTGCAAATTTAGAACATTTTCATATACTCTAAGAGTTTATTATCATTATTTTATATACAATTATGACATTAGAGCAACTTATTGGGGTTATTTTCTGAAATCGCACTTATATTTTATATGTATGAAACTTTAAAAGATTGCATTGCATCAATTCAAAGCCTGTCAATTTTCATATCTTGTACACCAACCATATTCAAGCTATTTCTTACCAAATTTAGCTTGTAAATATCAAAATTGATGGAGTTAATTTTCATCTTACTTTCAGCATTAAAGTTATTTTCCATACAGTATAATATGTACATAAACCAACCACCAATAAGTAGTTATTGGATACATTATTTCAAAACAGCTTTGCATATTAAATTTCCTCTAATTCCCCTTACAGATTGATCCAAAATTAAAAATTGCTGAAATATTGTTAATTTTGAATGGATTTTGATGAACATATACTCTATGAGCTTGTTTTCAAAAGATGCAGATGATTGAATTCACAGAAATAGGAGTTTCATTTTCAAAGTTATTCAAAGGTCAAGGTCAAGGTCAAGGTCAAGGTCACTTCAATATTTCACTAAAACAGCCTACAAAGGTCCACATTCAGTCATGTATAACTTTATATGCCAATGTATGTCATTTCTACTGATGTGCTGACTGGCATGGTCACTAACATTTGAAGCATGAATGCTCAAAGGTCCAAGACAGCTGCTTCGTAAACGCAAATCATGAGCTCAAAAAAGGCCTATTTTTAGCCTATGTAATGGAAGGTGCCCTGCAAAAGCTGACTGACCTTCTTTCAAATTACGAGGGCTTAAAATTGACCCTGACTTAGGGGCAGATCATTTTTCATTTGGGAGAGGGGGCGGAGTTTCAAGCTTGTAGAAGTCAATTTTAGAGGGGGAAAAGGAAGCCCAAAAGAGATTTTACCACACTTCGAGCAGCATTACTAGATGTACAATCTATCCAAAGCATGTGAAAGGAATTAGTTTTGAGGTATCAGTAACAAATACAATTTACAATATAATTTTTAGGGCAACATACAATTTGAGGGCAATAATAAATGTTATATTGCTGTGAGATATAATCTTTTGCAAGGTGATGAAATTTCTTTATACAAAATCGGCTGTCAACCTATGGTGCCTTTAGACTGCATAGTGTCACATTTAATCTAGTTTCAAACATTTGTTACATTTTCCCAAAAGGTGCTTAGGTGATGGAATTTATTTTTTATAAAATCAGCTGAAGACTATGCTAGTCCAAATCTATTCCAAATCTATATTAGGACTATCAACAGCTGTATCAAGGACGTCTCGTTGCAATGGGTTTGTGCAGCGGGCAAATAATGTCACTATTTTGGAGGGGATTGCTCTGATTGATTGACATAAATATAGAACAGGGAAACCCTAAACAACAACCACATATTTCCTGTGATGTATCACCGAATTTCCGGGCACGGCATACGGGCACCTGTGAGATGGTTTACTCTCCATATATGGACATGTTATTACTGTCAACCTTTGATGTCTTTAGATTGTGTGGTGCCCAGGCGATATGTGCTTAGGCCGATTGCGGGTTACCATCTTGTTTTTTTTAATGATTAGATTTTAGAGAGTTTTTTGTGCACTTCCGATTGTAATTGTGCAGTTCCGGCGTGTTGTTTTCAATGGGGCAGTATGGCGACCCGCAATCGGCCTATGCAGTGCCCATTTCTGATGTGGCCACACTCATGGCAAATAGGACAAAACTTCTTCATTAAATGACTACTAGAAATAGTTATATAAACTGTGAATCATTGTTGATAAAGCATTGAATCATTTTCTGATATACCTGTGTATACACATATAAGCATAAGAATTAGGATGTGTGCACCCCAGGAAAAAAGTATTGGTGGCCCAAGTGACTGAGAAAAAAATATGGAGATATCTTTTCTTTCAAAAAATTGAGAATGGCTGAGCACCCCCCCCCCCCCCCCAAAAAAAAATCTGCAAATCTCGTTTCCTCCACCCCCCCATTTCTTAGCTACATCTCAGACATCTACATCTATAGTTTACACAGCAAATGGGTGCCTTAAATTATACATGGTAAATGGTTTGACCAAGAAAACAATGATCATTGTCATGTCTTTGGGTCATATTCAAATGGTGACATTTGATTTATTTTTTTATTTGCGTATACAATATTTTGGTAGTCATCTGAATTCAGAAAAAAAAATGGTTGGAAATTTCATTAATTAATTGTTAATAATATACCTTTTCCATGCACAATATGACGAATGTGCTACTTAGTGTGAATAGTAAAATGTCATATTCATGCATAAATTTAATGTCAAGATGTGTATTTTGTCTTGATCAGAGGAGTTTTAGGTTGAATTTGATTCCAGTTTTGGGAAGAGATATGGAGATATCGATTCTATGTTTAAGCGAGAGGGGAGATTAAAATTTTAGTGGTAGCAGCTGTATATTGGTTAGAAATAATCTGAAATCCAAAACTGAGAGAACACTAATTTTAATGTTAGTTTAACCCCTAACCCTAAAGACACACCTTGCTTTCAGGATGTTTGACACAGTTTGGACTGTGGGCAGTTTAAACTTTAAAGTGCACTTGATCCTTTCTCGTTTTATTTCCGTAAACACGGGTTGTGAGTAGCTGATGTAATTTTTTACACCTTCTGGCGTAAAAATGTCAACACGTGGGGGTAAGAAATACTGTTTTTGTTACAATTATGGCCTGTTCAATTATGGTTTTAGCAGGATTGTTGAAATGTAGTAATAAGGAAGTGGTATAATCATAACCATGTCATGAACAGTCCGCTGGGTGACAAAAATCAACCTCCAAATTCAATTGAGCGATAATGCCGGATTATTCTCCTCCAACTTACTCCCAGACTGAAATCAACACATAATTTAAGGCCACAAGTGCCTTCGGCTGGGAAGTGATGCTGTCCCTCACTGTTGTAGCTATCCCTCACCTGTGCAGCTTTCTCTCAATTGTGCAGCTATCTCTCACATATGCAGCCATCCCTCACCTATACAGCTATCTCTCACATGTGCAGCTGTCTCTCACTTGTGCAACTACCACGTGTGCAGCTGATATTCAGTTGTGCAGTTGTCTCTCACTGTTGTAACTATCTCTCCCCATGTGCAGCTATCTCTCACCATGTGCAGCTATCTCTCCCCATGTGCAGCTATCTCTCCCCATGTGCAGCTATCTCTCACCATGTGCAGCTATCTCTCACCATGTGCAGCTATCTCTCCCCATGTGCAGCTATCTCTCACCATGTGCAGCTATCTCTCACCATGTGCAGCTATCTCTCACCATGTGCAGCTATCTCTCCCCATGTGCAACTATCTCTCCCCATGTGCAGCTATCTCTCACCATGTGCAGCTATCTCTCCCCATGTGCAGCTATCTCTCACCATGTGCAGCTATCTCTCCCCATGTGCAGCTATCTCTCACCATGTGCAGCTATCTCTCACCATGTGCAGCTATATCTTCCCATGTGCAGCTATCTCTCCCCATGTGCACCTATCTCTCCCCATGCGCAGCTATCTCTCCCAATGTGCAGCTATCTCACCCCATGTGCAGCTATCTCTCACCATGTGCAGCTATCTCTCACCATGTACAGCTATCTCTCCCCATGTGCAGCTATCTCTCACCATGTGCAGCTATCTCTCAAACTGTGCAGCTATCTCTCATCATGTGCAGCTGTCTCTCCACATGTGCAGCTATCTCTCACCATGTGCAGCTATCTCTTACCATGTGCAGCTATCTCTCACCATGTGCAGCTGTCTCTCCCACAGCTATCTCTTATTTATACAGCTATCACTGTTGTAACTATCTCTCCCCATGTGCAGCTATCTCTCCCCATGTGCAGCTATCTCTCCCCATGTGCAGCTATCTCTCACCATGTGCAGCTGTCTCTCAATTGTGCAACTACCATGTGTGCAGCTGTCATTCAGTTGTGTAGTTGTCTCTCACTGTTGTAGCTATCTCTCCCCATGTGCAGCTATCTCTCACCATGCTATCTCTCATCATGTGCAGCTATCTCTCACCATGTGCAGCTGTCTCACCATGTGCAGCTGTCTCACCCACAGCTATCTTATTTATACAGCTATCTCTTATTTATGCAGCTATCTCTTATTTATGCAGCTATCTCTTATTTATGCAGTTATCTCTTATTTATACAGCTATTTCTTATTTGTGCAGCTATCTCTTATTTGTGCAGCTATCTCTCAGTTATGCAGCTATCTCTTATTTATGTAGCTATCTCTTATTTATGCAGCTATCTCTTATTTATGCAGTTATCTTTTATTTATGCAGCTATCTCTTATTTATGCAGCTATCTCTTATTTATGCAGCTATCTCTTATTTATGCAGATATCTCTTATTTATGCAGCTATCACCTATTGATGCAGCTATCTCTTATTTATGCAGCTATCTCTTATTTATGCAGCTATCTCTTGCTGTTGTAGCAGTCTATCACTTGCAATCTCTCAATTATGCAGCTATCTCTTATTCATGCAGCTATCTCTTATTTGTACAATTATATCTTATTTATGCAGCTATCTCTTATTTATGCAGTTATCTCTTATTTATGCAGCTATCTCTTATTTGTGCAGCTATCTATTTGTGCAGCTATCTCTCAGTTATGCAGCTATCTCTTATAAAAAAAATATCTGCATTTCACCCATATAGACCCCTTTGTACAAAACCTTGCAGGGCCTCAATAAGTAGGTCAATAAATAGGTCAATTTTCCGATGGTTGAAAACAAAGCTCTAATACAGAAATATAGGCATATTGGAGGTTATTTTCATTTCTAATGTAATTATGACAACAAATTAGTGATAATTGTGCCATTCATAATATGCTAAAAGCGCAACCCTTCACATAAACTTGCAAAACAAAAGTGAAGTGGAGTTTAGTTTAGCGTCACTTCCACCAGAGGGCAGGCAACGTGGTGACGGAACAGCGAGATCACACACTCTTATCAGTGGCGACTTTAGTTGCGGCCAATACCTCATATAGCAACTTTTTTTTTTTTTTTTGAAAGATGGTTTAATTCACAGGGATATGCAGCAAGTACTCAAAATTTTAGTTAAAAACTTTTAAAAACATTTCCTGCCTACACAGAACTACTTACACCTAATTGAGACACATTGCAATTCTATGAATCCTTGGAAAAATCCATCTGATCACCAGAATTATGGAAAGTGTTAGTAGGCCATCTGTCCCTGCTAGACTGGACACTTGAAGTTTGTATGCTCTGCCTGGTGTCAGTGTGTCAGCTTTTAAAGGTGGTCGCTCTGTAATAATGTACTTTTTACAGGGTTATATTGGCGTCTGCGCGACACTAGCACATCATGGGGAGACAAGGTGAAGTTGGCACGATATGCCTGGAAACACGACAACATTGCTATCCCAAATAAGGAACAGACACTCCTGGACTGGATGGTGCAGTCCCTCTCTGGCAAGAGAAGGTAAGCATTCTAATCATCATATATATTTATACATTCTGAGCCACACATAGGATTCAAGATTGGTCTTGCATAAAGGTGTCCCAAATACATCATAAAATCATCATCGCAGATTGACGCAAAATGACCAGACAATGCAGTACAGCAACTGTGATTCACTTGTTGAAGTCCTGGAATCGCCACACATGGTTATTTGGTTACATTTATGAAAAAAAGATGTTTGGCTTCAACTGATTAATTTGATAGGGAAATTTCAGGATGTATTTGATAAATATTCCAGTATGTGTAGTACCACTGACATCATTTTTTTTAAATCTTAAAATTTGGTAGAACTGGAGAAATTGGATGTTTTTATACAGAATAAATTGATTATTAATTTTTTTTTTCATTAATTTATTTATCTTATTTAACAAGACAGCATGTCTAATATTTTCCTGGGTATTTCTACAAGATGGCCATGTAATTTGAATCAAGTCAAGAAATTTGATTTGATTAACACATTTTATTTGAATTTTTATCAAAAACTAATTATTATGACTGGACAGCCTGATTGAGTAAGGATATTTGATAAGCAGTTTGATCAGGCTATTATACAGGGAAACATCCTCATGTTAAATTATTTGAATGAGGCAATTTCATTTAACGAGACAGTCCCATTGATAACAAAATTTTTAAAGGCAAATTCATTTGATCAGACAGTTTATTTCATGGAGGAAAGTGTGTTTATGCAGGATTTGTAATTTGGCTAGAAATTTCAAAGATTTGAGGCAATATGATTTGATGAAGTATATGATTGCTGCATGTTTTGTTTTGTGTTAGGTTGAGCAGCGGGCAGAGCGCACCGGTGTGGCGATGTCTCCAAGATGTCCTCCACACACACAAATGTCACACACTATCCAAGTATGGTCAACCCTTATTGCTGAAACCAGCCATCTTCCAGGTGAGAAACAGAACAGATTTAAGTGACTGATTAATCAAAGTCAGGATTTTTTGATAATCAAATTCAGTGACCAGTTAATCAAATTCAGCATTATCCAATATTTTGAATAAATAATGCCTGGAAAATGTACGAGGTTCCTGAATCTGTTGGATTCTTGATTCTTTGTTTAGATCGTGAATCTCAAGCTTTTGAGCAGAAGCTTCACATTATTGATTTTCGATTGTATTTACAGGTTTTACTTGATGAGCTCCAGTCACAATATAAAGATGTGAAGTGTTCAAACAGGTCCCATTGTGATGTCATCATTTCCTGCTGCTTGTCCATTGTGACATCACAAAATATTGGGTATTCCTTCACATCTAAATATGAGCTGATGGTAAGATGTTTCAGTCATTTTTATCCGTAAGTTTAGAAGTGATAACTCATTCACAAGTATTGAGAATATTAAACCACTGAGGTGTGCAAACAAATTTATCTGATCTAAGTTTTAACTTATTCTACAAGTTAAAAACTGCTAAATCTACTCTTGAAAAAAAAAATCATGAAATATCATCCAAGGGAAATTTTAGTTTTATGATGAATTTATTTATATCTGATAAATCCATCTTTGAACCTCATTGTTACAGTGTTAGTAGATATATGAACTTGTAGTTCAAATTTGTACACTTTTAATTGGGTCAAATTTCAATTGCTTGAACTTGCTCTACTAATTAAAATTGAACAGAATGTTGTGTCTTGAGCTGAGCGGTGTTGTCAGTGTCAAAAGGTTTTGCTTTCCAAGCGTCATCTTATAACTTTTCAAAACTCTTTCAAAACTGCTGCTTGGCTGGATGCAGTGAACCGTTTCAATTTCATGGTGAAGCTGTAAATAATGAACTTTAAATAATGAATTTTACTTTACATGCATCAAGAGTTGTTGATCTAGCATTGAAATAAGCAGGTTACCATCAGTTTATACAAATTGTGGGACAATTATTAGTAAGAAATGCTCCGATGTACAGATTTGCCTGTCCACTGATCAAAAAACTCTCTGCATGTTGTCATGTTGTGTATCTTAAGACTTTCTTTTTTATTGGTTTTTAGCAACAACTGGTGGTGTTTATGTCTGGCCTATGTGCTGCAGAGTTGCTGAGGTCTCGTGATATTCCTGATACCTGGTGCCACCTACTGAGGGTTGCCATAACTAAATATGACGCTTGTCAGAAATTGAAAGCAAATGCACAACAGGTAAGGATGATGTTTTAGCTTAAATGCCAGTCAGAAATTAGGGAAAGTCTAAAAATGAGAAAATTCAAAGGCAGAATATCAAAGTGAAAACAATTTTTGTCTCGCCCGCCACAGCTGTCAGTTATGTTTCAGTGTTTTTGCTTATAATAAATATTTCAAATTAAAAACAGATTCAACTTAATTCTGAGGTGCCTTTAGGTGTTGTTATTTAAAGAAATATCATGATTAATCAATTATGATTGAAGAATGAAAACAAAAATATTAAGTTGTTTTTTACAGCTGGTTCAGCAGACAGGAACTAAAGTGTTACCTTCAGCCATTAACCTGATGTACCAGATCACTTCACTTGGAGATGCCTCAGAGAGATTCAGAGACATTGATGATGCACTCAAGGCAGTTCTCAGCTATGCACTCTTCTCAAAGTGAGTGAAATAACATATAAATAAAAGGGCAAAAATGATGATACTTACTGTGCTCAGTAAGAAATTTATATGTATATTTGTTAAGGGATCAGAAAGTTCAGCACTCTGTTATAAAATATATCTGGTAACTGAATTTTGATACGTTTTACATTTTAACATGCAGTGGGGGTTTAGGGGATATTGTGTTATGTTTCCCGTATGTATATATTCTTTTAATGCACAAAAATCCTGGATTGATGCTTAATACCTTTTAGATTATCTTTTAATAAAGCTCTTCGTAGGTATATCTGGGATATATTCAGAAACATTATGAAAAAACAACAGTCAACACAGTCTTTGGTGTATGTTTAATGTTTAATAAATCTAAACTACACATTTATTGGATTTGGAGAATGGTCATATTACATATGTATATTCAAAATTTTATATTATGAGATGCTATCAACTGTAGGGAAATTGGTCATATTGATTATGTTTACCACGTAGGTACCCCTTTTACAGGTTTGGTTGTCAAGGACTCCCAGTCACAATGACCACTGACCATTGTGTCTGTAGTCAAGTGGCGTCATACAGAGCCTGTATGACGTCATCTTGAAAGGAATGTTGTTTTGGTCAGTTGGCTTTCCACTCTACATGGAAGTGCCAGCTCATATTTTGGCTCTGTATTTCAGGTACATATATTTTGGCATAATATTTCTAAATTGACTCTAAATTAATATCTAAAACATATCAGGATTAATATTTTGGTTTATAATTTGGTTACGTTGATTGTTAAATGTTAATCGGTGAAATACGCTGTTTACAGTGTCTCACCGTGTCAGTCATATTTACTCTGGGAGGGTCCCATGGTCACCACAAGTCATGTCAGTCTGTGTCTGTCGGTGTTATTAATGTTCATATTATATATTCCAAGCAGTTGTAAATACAGTAATAAATACAGTGTTTTGAATTACAAGGCACATTTGATCTCCGTGTAATTTTATCTAAGGTAGTCACTCTCAGAACAAAACGGGGAGGTCCCTCTAGCCTACATATTAGCCAATGCACTAGGCCCAGGGATCGCTATACAACTATAGATTTCTGGAACTTGAAAAGATGAATAGTTATCAAAGATCTAGATAAATATGGTGCAGTAATTTGGTATGGGAATCTTGGTACAATTGATATATGATCAGCTTGTATGGCAGTGTAATTTTCTGCAGCAAATGTGTTATAAGAACATCATTTTTAGCAGCACAGTAAAGTTTTTGTTTTTACCCTCAGCCCCTGAGGCTGAGGGTATTGCAGTACTCCTGGCGTGGGTATGTATGTATGTATGTATGTATGTATGTATGTATGTATGTATGTATGTCTGTATGTATGTCTGTATGTATGTCTGTATGTCTGTATGTCTGTAGCGAACATCCTTGTCATCGCGATAACTTGAGAACAAATGATGGCAGCTTCATGAAACTTGACACACATAAGCATCTGGTGAAAACCTCGGACGAGTTCGATGGACAGCGACCTTGACATATTTTTCAAGGTCACAGGGACAATTATGTGAAATCCCAAGAATTGCAATAACTTAAGAACAAATGATGGCAGCTTTATGAGATATGACACACATAAGCATCTGGTGAAGACCTCAGAATTTTTACTATGAAACATGACCTTCACCTACTTTTCAAGGTCACAGGGACAATTATGTGAAATCATCCTTGTCATCGCGATAACTCTAGAACAAATGATGGCAGCTTCATGAAACTTGACACACATAAGCATCCGGTGAAAAGCTCAGACGAGTTCGATGAACAGCGACCTTGACCTATTTTTCAAGGTCACATGGACAATTATGTGAAATCCCAAGAATCACAATAACTCCAGAACAAATGATGGCAGCTTTATGAGATTTGACACACATAAGCATCTGTTGAAGACCTCAGAATTTTTTCTATGAAACATGACCTTCACGTACTTTTCAAGGTCACAGGGACAATTATGTGAAATCGCCCTTGTCATCGCGATAACTTGAGAACAAATGCTGGCAGCTTCATGAAACTTGACACACATAAGCACCAGGTGAAAACCTTGGATGAGTACGATGCACGGCGACCTTGACCTATTTTACAAGGTCACAAGGACAATTATCTGAAATCCCAAGAATCGCAATAACTCAAGAACGAATGATGGCAGCTTTATGAGATGTGACACACATAAGCATCTGTTGAAGACCTCAGAATATTTTCTATGAAACATGACCTTTATCTACTTTTCAAGGTCACAGGGACAATTATGTGAAATCATCCTTGTCATCGGGATAACTAGAGAACAAATAATGACAGCTTCATGAAACTTGACACATATAAGCATCTGGTGAAAACCTTGGATGAGTTCGATGGACGGCGACCTTGACCTATTTTTCAAGGTCACAGGGACAATTATGTGAAATCCCAAGAATCGTAATAACTCAAGAACAAATGATGGCAGCTTTATGAGATTTGACACACATAAGCATGTGGTGAAGACTACAGAATTTTTTCTATGGAACATGACCTTCTCCTACTTTTCAAGGTCACAGGGACAATTATGTGAAATCATCCTTGTCATCGTGATAACTCTAGAACAAATGATGGCAGCTTCATGAAACTTGACACACATAAGCATCAGGTGAAAACCTCGGACGAGTTCAGTGGACGGCAACCTTCACGTACTTTTCAAGGTCACAGGGACAATTATGTGAAATCATCCTTGTCATTTTGATAATTCAAGAACAAATAATGGCAGCTTCACTAAACTTGACACACATAAGCATCTGGTGAAAACCTCGGACAAGACCGATGGACGGCGACCTTGACATATTTTTCAAGGTCACAGGGACAGTTATGTGAAATCCCTAGAATCACAATAACTCTAGAACAAATGATAGCTTTATGAGATTTGACACACATGAGCATCTGTTGAAGACCTCAGATATTTTTCTATGGAACATGACCTTCACCTACTTTTCAAGGTCACAGTGACAATTATGTGAAATCCCTATCATTGCTATAACTCGAGAACGAATGATGGCAGCTTTATGAGACTTGACACACATAAGCATCTGGTGAAGACCTCAGTGAAGACCTTCACCTACTTTTCAAGGTCACAGGAACAATTATGTGGTGCGGTGACGTTTTGTTCACAAATATTGTGTGGAGCGAATGTTGTACAATAAGTTACCAGGGCTGAGGGTTGATGCATCTCTGATGCCTATGTTTTTTGGTTTTTTTCGAAAAATGTTACTTATTTTTCAGAGATTTGCTGGAGTGGTATGAGGTGTATCTGCAGATCAAGGTGGAGGCTAAGCAGACCAAGTCTATGCCCCCAAAGTTCATAGACAGTGTCTTCTCCCAGATAACAGCACAACTGCAGGCCAACAAAGACACCCGGCCCACCCTGCACTTCATCCAGTGGTTCTTCCACCAATTTGTCAAGATCTACAGGTATATTTGATCATCATCTGGCTCCCTCATTTTGTTTATTGACCACAGAAATGAAGGACAAATATTCATATTTTTGGAATAAAATTTTTCAAACAAGAGTTAATCTGTTAGAATTATTGTCAATTTTTCAAAGGGGAAACCATTAAAATGATATTTTATGTTTAATCTTTTGCTGTGGAGAATGATTGATACTTATCAGTTGTTTGTTGTTTGATAGGCCTGTGGAAAAACCAGTGGGATTTCATATGTTGAAGTATATGTGTAAACTGGTAGGCGTGGATCCGTGCGCCGAGTGTGTAGACGAGGAGTGTGTTGCCCTGGAGCCCGTTACCAGCCTATTACAGCTGACAGCACAGCTGGACATGTACCAGCTGGCAGCTGACCAGAGTACAGGTGGCAAACAGCTGGCATGGCTACAACAACTGGCAAGCTGGTTGCTAAAGATGGAAAGCAGGTGCTGTGGATCACGGCTGTCTTATTTTAGATAAATTATTAACTCAAAAGAAATTTAAATCAGATAGGACTTGTCCTTAAAACAATAAGCACATTGCAAAAATTATTTTTTTAAAAATTCAAAGATGTTGCAAAAAAAAATTTTTTTTTAAATTCAAAAGTTATTTGAGAGCATTCGGTGTATCATAATTGTATCATAATTGTTTATACAGTCGTCATGACCACTGATTGTATATGTATGTTACAGGTCACGCTGGTGGTTTGGCAGCTTAGAGCAGCTGCTGCGACTGAGCCACTCGGTGCTGGAATCCTCCCTGCCCACCCTGCTCTCAGCTGCCTGGATTGATAGCGAGGTACTGAAGGGATATTTCAGTGAAATAATTTTTTGATATGAGGTTTTAAAGTTGCCCTGGAGTAGTTTATCGGATCATCATAATTTGTTTTGAATCAATTTGGATGGAAATACGTTGTTTGGATTTGATTTGGATGTGAATACCAAAATCTTTATAAGTGTAATTTTTATAAGTGCTTTTTTATGTATATTCCAGCCAAATGAAGCACATGAAGTGGACCAGGTGGAGCTGCTGGGTAACATTGTTTCTGTCTACAGTCAGCTGAGACAGGTTGACAAGTTTATTGACAAACTGATGTTAACCATCAAGCAGAAGAACTCCCACTCAGTTCTGGTTTGGCCAGGAGAGTTCAAATCAAAGTAAGTTCCAGAGTCAAATAAATACTTTAATAGTAAACAGTTCCGATCTAAAATAAAGACAAAGTAAAAAAGATGCAGACAATAATCGTGACTTGAACGTTTAATTCTCATAATATGTTCTCTAAGGTTCAATAAAATCACAGGTCTCAATGTTTAATATCGTATTATTTATATTTGTCCACGAAAAAAACCCCACATATTAATTTATATTGTAAGCAATATTTTAGGACGTGATTCATAGTGTCAAGTGAAGTGCTTTATTTATTTTAAATCTGAGTGAAGGGACGGTGCTAAATGATAATTCTGATGATTTGTATGATGTTTAGACTGGGGTCGGTGTTGACTAACCTCCCACAGGGAATGTGTGTCACCATCTGGAAAGCCCTCCTCGCAGAGACCCAGTCTGTCATGGTTCACATCGAGGACACCAAAGGTACCAAATCTTGAAAAATAAATTATAGATTTAATATATCAAATCTTGCCTTTATATTAACAAAATAATGTTGCTTGACAGGGGGGCCACTAGATAGTGAAAAATGTTGGCCCAAATATACAGAGGATGTAAGGCACAGGGGAGCCAAACCCCAATTGATTATTTCCATTACTTCCATTAGCCTAGTGTTAATATCTAGGCCTTTTAAATGTTATATTTATAACAGGTTTCTTTGATATATTCAACAATGTTTTAAAATCTTTGCAGATATTTTGAAAGATAACTTGATTTCTTTTTAAATATATACCAAATTGCTTGTGTTGTTGATAACTGTATTCAGTGAATTTCTGGTTTTAGAAAAAGATGCTGGTAACAAGTTAGAAGCATTCATGGAGTTGTTCTCTATATTTCTACTACACATCAAAGTGGCAGATTACACAATCACCCAGCAGACTTCCACTGCCATCAGCGCCCTCATGGTGCAGACAACAGAACTAGTCATTAAACCACTCCTGACTAAATGTCAATCAAAAGTAAGATATATGTTGTGCTTTTAACCCAAAATTCAAAAACATATTTAATTTGACAGCATACTTGGAGAAATTTTGTGTCAAATTTGTCCAAATTTATTAACATTATTTCTTTGTTCATTACCTTAACATTATTAAACAGCAATCAAGAAACAAGTTCAAAAAATCATTCAAATCTTCAAATAAAGACTTTTACATGTATTTATCCCAGAGTGTCCACAAGTTTCTCTTTCCCAAAAATCAGACCTGTATCAAAGCATACCTGCAAAAAAATGATAATCGTTTACTGTATGCCTTATCTTATCTTACATTTGAAATTTCCATGACTTTTCAGTACAAACATGTATATTCTGGAATGTGTTTTTTCAGATGCCCATCTGGAGCAGAAGTGTGTTATATTTGACATGGAGCTGGGGAGAGCTTTATCTCACACTGAATAACTTCACCAACTACTCCCCCCAGAGCCAGGAAAATGGAATGCCCCGGCACGGAAGTGAGCCGTTCCAAGATCTAAGTGTAATCCATCCATGTCTGAGTGCAACTGAGTGGAGAGATCTGATACAAGGTGCAGACCTTGACAACAAGGCCCTGTGCTATACTTTTGTAAGTTGTTTATATCACTCATGATGTCACAATCACTCATGATGTCACAATGCAGATACATTTCCAGAAGAGGAGATAAACTGCAACAGGTAGATTACTGAAATAGACAAATTCACCTGAAATATTTTTTTTAAATGCACCAAAACCCTAATTTTGCAAATTTCTGGGAATATTCATCAATCACGTTAAGAGATTTTGAGTTCATTTAAAACTTGAAGTAAATATATATAGCACATGTAGAGTTGGGAATGTATATTAAAAGCTTGTTGCAACACTTCTTGCTCAGATGAAATTCATCACAGACCTTCACATAACATTATTTTTTAGGAATTGTTATACGTACAAAAGGTGCGGGCATTGCTGCTCTTACATGGAGATGACATGAGGATGAGAGACAGCATACGATCTATAGTGACGTGGCTTTATGAACGGACTCCATCACATAATCTGCAACAGCTGGAAAGAGCATGGCACCCACAGGTAATGGCTTGGAAGTATTAGAGCTTTATGCACTATAGATACATCTTAGAATGTTCCAGATGTGTACAGATCTAAACAAAAATACAAGCAATTTTAAAAAGTTTTCTTGAACTGGATTTTACCTGTGTTTTTTTCTGTTTGTTATAAAATTATGACAGGATTAGGCCGAATAATATATGACATAATATATGACATTGTTTCAGGTAACATGTCCTGAAAAAAACAGATTTTTATTAAATATACTGAGAATTAATATATTTAAATGACATTTTAATTGAAACTATGTCTTTTCACCCAGAAAGTTGAAAGTAAACTTCAGGTTAGCTGGTTTGAACTAGGGTAGGTAGGGAACTCATAAATGAGCTTCTTTTTTAGCTCAATGAAAATTAACACATCTCTCAATATTTTGGGGTACAATATGATACTTTTACAAGATATTATTTTAGTATATTTCAATTAGATCAACATTTTAGCATTTAATTTTTTATTGACACAAACTTACAGATATTTAGTGACATTGAGAATCTCAGAATACTTTGCAAGCCTTGACATTAAACTCTCAAAAAGTTTCACTGGCCCAAGACAAAGCCTGCTTTAAATGTGTTAAATAAGTTCATTTAATGAATGTTTAAAATTTCTGAGAAAGGAGAGTTCATGGTCTTAAAGCATTGAAATGTATCTTACATATTATAAAGTATCTCTCACGTCATATATATATCCCTATATTGGCAAACCTTTGTGTGTGTTATATTTTGCAGTCAGTGGTGAATGAGGACACGTATGTGGTTGCCCACTGGCACCTGATCTGTGATAATATGTGGCTGCTGGCTCATCACTGTGACTCTGAGCAGCTGCTGGCCCTCTGCTCCTATCTACTCTGGACCACCAACTCACACCCTAAACCCAGGTAAGATGCCTCGCTCGGGAATAGGTTACTCCATAATTGAATGGGTATTAACATTGGTTGAAGCTGGTTACAACTGCATACATTTTGCTGGGTATTTACATGCAATATTAAATAGGAAATAGTTGACATTTGACAAATATAGGATAAACTCAAAAGTTTAATTTGTAAAATCATGCTAATTTGGATGCTCAACCTTGATAAATTGGTCTTGACTGAAAAAATATTTGCAGAAGATTTCTCCACTAACATTTTGCAATTTTTGACCAAAATGAATTTCATGATTCTTTTTGACAAAACATTTATGATAGTCATAAAGTGAGGTTGACTTGACGTCCACACATGATGTAAATTTACCCTGGTGGGATTTCCCAGTGTAGCACCTTCATTGTTTCCAGGGTTTTCTGCTATAACTTCAAATATTTTCCAGTATAAAATATTCAAATTATATGAAAATTATATGAAAATTCTTCCATTGTGTAGCACTCATTGTTTATATGGTCTTCCATGGTAACCTATTCATTCTCTGTTTTCAGTACATCAGGCAGCTATAGTCTGCATGGTTTATCTGAAGATACCTTATGTGGCAGGGATCTACCAGAGTTAACTGTTCTACAGTCGAGCTTCATCACATCACTCGCATACAATATGTCACAACAGATTACACCCAAGAAAGGAAAAAGTCCCAAGAAGCCAAAAACACAGAAATCAACTCTGTTTGGAATATTAGAGAAATTGGCAGATTATAAACCATTTCATTCTTCTGAGAAGGAAGTACAAAAGTAAGTTAATGCTTTGAAATTACAAGACAAACTTTGTTGTATGTTTGTACTATTATAATTATATTATCTTATATTACAGTCCTCTTATATTTAAGGTAACTTTCAGGTTTTTAATGACCATGTTCATCATGTAAGAATAAGTTTCAGGCTAATTTAAGGCTAATATAGATTAAATAACACCATCTATTGATTCATCAAAGTAACTAGATATTTAGATCTTTAAATTTCAAATACTCAGTTTATTTTGCTTTATAGATTACCGGTAAGATATGTAAAAAAAAAAGATCAAAGTGCATGTGATTGAAATGTTTATAATTTTCCGGTCAAGAATTATTCAAATTAGTATCTTGTGATCTATTTCTGGGGGAATTTTCTACAGGCAATGACACTATTGCATTCAGGATTGTAAATTTAATGACATTATTGCATTCAGGATTGTAAATTTAATGACACTATCGCATTCAGGATTGTAAATGTTACACCAATCTGATTCTGTGTGTCGTCATTTAAAAAAGAAAAAACTAAAAAACAATAATCTTGACAGAAAGTTTTTATTGGGAAAGCAGCATGATATATATCATTTAATGAAACCTGTGTCACTTAATCCTGGGTTAGTTATATTTGGCATCTACCGTGTTTCAAGATCCGTTTTAGAAAGTATATGAAAAATATCACAATGTTCTTTATGTCATGTCACAACCTCAAGCAGGATTTTTCTAAGTTTGTGTAACAAGTGTGGTGCAAGAGCTTCCGGTCAGGATTCTCTAATTTGTTTCAAATTTGAACACTTCAGTTTGTTATGGCAACTGTGAAACTATATTTCTGGACACTACTATCACAAGTGGGCCGTGGCGCAGTTGGTTAGAGCGCCAGCTTATTAGCACTAGTTCCTCTGTGGTGATCCAAAGGTCGTGGGTTCGAACCCCGGCCGTGCCGAGATTGAACTCATGATACAATTACCCACATGAGCTGAGGCCCGTGCCAAAAGGGTTAATTAACTTGTTGTCCTTGTAAATCTGTGACCTGGTGGGTTGTCATGTCAAGGACCTGCGACATGACAATTCAGTGAGGTAGCACCATATCTGCTACAAGTAGGTCTCATCACGAAATGACTGAAATAATGTTGAAAGTGATGTAAAACCCCAAACAAACAAAAATATCACAAGTATAGTGCAGCCAGTTATAGTGTTATTTGTGACCTGGCTCTGAGCATGTGAGCAGCTGTTTACAGTGTGCCTATTCATTTTAGAGTGATTCAGGAGGGGTCTACTGAATGGGAGGCTCTGCGACAGATTGCGCAAGAAGTGGAGAATTTAACAGATGGCGCAGATACACTAGTGAAACCCGAACACCTATCCAGCATTCTCAGCTTTCTGAAGGTATTGTGACATCTGTCTTCTAGATAATATTATATACAGTTAGTTTAATCTCAGACATTGTGAGGAAATCAAATAATTTTGTTTGTGTCGCAGAATTCATTATTTTGGTTATTTATGAAATGTTTACTGAAACAGGATGTCGACATATTGACGTAGATAAAGGATGAGGTCAGATTGTATATAGATTAAGCAAGATTGAGATTCTATATAGAGATAAAGCAAGATTGAGATTCTATATAGAGATAAAGCAAGATTGAGATTGTATATATATAGATAATACAAGGTTGAGATTATACATAATCTACTGCAGTATTACGGAGTTCCACATTCTATACACATTTGTAATCACCTTTATAAATGTTAGAATAATTTATGGACTGTTTGGGACAGGACAAGGGGATTGTTAGAAATGATTAAAACCTTTCAAAAATACTTACACCTGGATATTTGGTGCTGTACCTGGTATTTATTTGGAGAAGAATTGCAGGAGGATGGGGATGTGGGATTGCTTGCACTTTCCATCTTGCAGCAATTGCATTTAATCAGCTAACACTCTTTATTTGGAATAAACAACATGAACATTATCACCATATTGATTTAGAAGACATTATAAAGACAGATTTTGTACCTTCAGGTCCTGGAGAAGCTTCCTGTTGAATACTTGCACTGCGCCACTCAGCTTTGCTGCTTTATGCTGGTGTTCTCAGTTGTCAGTATCCGGCCGACTCAGACATGTGACCAGTGGGAAGAGCTGTGCCGGTCCTCGTATAACATCCTGGAGCTACTTCTAGACATCCCACCAGGTGGCACCACACAGCTCTTTAGCCTTCTACACAGTGGGAAACTCCTTACAACATTACTGAGCAGACAAAAGGAACACTCACAGGTAAATGGAATATTCGGGGAATGACACAAACTTTTTGAAATATTACAATCATAACAGCTGTTAAGTGTGAAATGTTATGGGAGGGATTTTTCTTTTAATTTTGTTTTAATTTGCTTTTGATATTTGATAAATTTTAATGATTTTAGAGTCACTGTTGAAGTGAAAAATGGAAACCATTTGTTAATTTTTGCCACTAGCCACCAATCATAAATATTCATGTTATAAACGAAAATGAATATTCATAGTATCATCAGACTGTCTTGTTTGAACAGTGTCCACTAATAACAGTTGTCCTTTTTGCCTCATGTTTGCCATGTATACTACCCACAGATTGTTGCAGTACCTTTTGTGACATTTGTCACAAGGTATCTAGTTTGACTTGTATTTGTAGGAAGTGAGGGAGGTTGTTGAGCGGGTTATGGTGCAGCTGGTGAGGATATCCACCAAGAACTCTGAGGTGCTGGTGGACCTACAGCCATTTGTATGGAGGATAGTGGAAGACCTTGAGCATCTCACCTCCTCTGTCGAATCTGACCAATCACATGCAGCCATCAATCTCCAGGCAGCTGTTAACACGCTGCAAGTATTCGCTAAGGTTTGTTTTACCTCCAGAATTCTCAATATTTTTACACTAAAGATGTAATCTTCAAATTTTAAGAAAAAATTTGAACAATATATGTTTGCACCTGAAGTACTTTTATAAGGATTATATTTTGAGATTTAATATATTTTACAGATATTATCCAGAGAAAATGTGAAGGATTCCATTATTGAGCCTGTCAGGACATATTTCATTAAACTTTCTTCAACATTTGAGAATGTGGTTAAGTTTTACCTTGGTCGAGGGGTTTCCCACCTCAACGGAAATGACCACTTGGTGGCGTTGATCTTACTGGGATATGGGACCAGATTAGAACTCCAGTGTAAAACAGAAGATAATCTAGTGGTAAAAAAACTGAAACCTATCTGCCATTTATGTTTAGATATTCTAAAGAGAGAGCAGAAACAAAACACTTTGAAGAAAGTTCTCTATTTTGTAAAAGCAGTCTGTCGTAATCATGTAAAGCTCAAAGAATCTTTGGCCCCAGATTTCATGAAGGACATTTGGCAGCATTTGCTGAAACTGGTTGAACAATCTGAAACAAGATCAGATGTGGAGTCTGTACAAAGGAAAAGTAGCATAACACCATCTTCAGAAGGAGAAACATCCTCTCATTTTGACAGTGTGGGCGAGGAAGAAGAAATGGAAATAGACATTCAGACAAAATCTGACCAACTGACCAATGAGAATTCAGAAAAAGAATTTCTGCGCAAGGAAGTGGAGCAAACAATGGCAACTGTTATTTCAACTTACAGCACAGAAGAGTTCAAACAAGTGGTCGACCAGTTAATACAGAATATAGTATGTATTTATAATGAGGAATTTAGTCAAGTAATTTTTTACAACCACATGATATTATATGATAATGAAAGAGCTATCAATAGAGAAAAAACTTAATATTAGTGTTGTTATATTTGCAGGGAGTGGCTGGGATTGGGAGGTTTGATGAGATGATAGTGAACCTGGAGGTATGGCAAAGGCTGCTGACCATGGACGTCCAGCAGGAACAGTACACTATACTGCAGTATGCAGCACAGGATGTAAGTGTGACTGGGGGAGGCAGGGGGGACTAGGGGCAGAGAGGGCTGACCATGGACGTCCAGCAGGAACAGTACACTATACTGCAGTATGCAGCACAGGATGTAAGTGTGACTGGGGGAGGCAGGGGGGACTAGGGGCAGAGAGGGCTGACCATGGACGTCCAGCAGGAACAGTACACTATACTGCAGTATGCAGCACAGGATGTAAGTGTGACTGGGGGAGGCAGGGGGGACTAGGGACAGAGAGGGCTGACCATGGACGTCCAGCAGGAACAGTACGCTATACTGCAGTATGCAGCACAGGATGTAAGTGTGACTGGGGGAGGCAGGGGGGACTAGGGGCAGAGAGGGCTGACCATGGACGTCCAGCAGGAACAGTACACTATACTGCAGTATGCAGCACAGGATGTAAGTGTGACTGGGGGAGGCAGGGGGGACTAGGGGCAGAGAGGGCTGACCATGGACGTCCAGCAGGAACAGTACACTATACTGCAGTATGCAGCACAGGATGTAAGTGTGACTGGGGGAGGCAGGGGGGACTAGGGACAGAGAGGGCTGACCATGGACGTCCAGCAGGAACAGTACACTATACTGCAGTATGCAGCACAGGATGTAAGTGTGACTGGGAGAGGCAGGGGGGACTAGGGACAGAGAGGGCTGACCATGGACGTCCAGCAGGAACAGTACACTATACTGCAGTATGCAGCACAGGATGTAAGTGTGACTGGGGGAGGCAGGGGGGACTAGGGGCAGAGAGGGCTGACCATGGATGTCCAGCAGGAACAGTACACTATACTGCAGTATGCAGCACAGGATGTAAGTGTGACTGGGGGAGGCAGGGGGGACTAGGGACAGAGAGGGCTGACCATGGACGTCCAGCAGGAACAGTACACTATACTGCAGTATGCAGCACAGGATGTAAGTGTGACTGGGGGAGGCAGGGGGGACTAGGGACAGAGAGGGCTGACCATGGACGTCCAGCAGGAACAGTACACTATACTGCAGTATGCAGCACAGGATGTAAGTGTGACTGGGGGAGGCAGGGGGGACTAGGGACAGAGGGGGCTGACCATGGACGTCTAGCAGGAACAGTACACTATACTGCAGTATGCAGCACAGGATGTAAGTGTGACTGGGGGAGGCAGGGGGGACTAGGGGCAGAGGGGGCTGACCATGGACGTCTAGCAGGAACAGTACACTATACTGCAGTATGCAGCACAGGATGTAAGTGTGACTGGGAGAGGCAGGGGGGACTAGGGGCAGAGGGGGCTGACCATGGACGTCTAGCAGGAACAGTACACTATACTGCAGTATGCAGCACAGGATGTAAGTGTGACTGGGGGAGGCAGGGGGGACTAGGGGCAGAGAGGGCTGACCATGGACGTCCAGCAGGAACAGTACACTATACTGCAGTATGCAGCACAGGATGTAAGTGTGACTGGGGGAGGCAGGGGGGACTAGGGGCAGAGAGGGCTGACCATGGACGTCCAGCAGGAACAGTACACTATACTGCAGTACGCAGCACAGGATGTAAGTGTGACTGGGGGAGGCAGGGGGGACTAGGGACAGAGAGGGCTGACCATGGACGTCCAGCAGGAACAGTACACTATACTGCAGTATGCAGCACAGGATGTAAGTGTGACTGGGGGAGGCAGGGGGGACTAGGGACAGAGAGGGCTGACCATGGATGTCCAGCAGGAACAGTACACTATACTGCAGTATGCAGCACAGGATGTAAGTGTGACTGGGGGAGGCAGGGGGGACTAGGGACAGAGAGGGCTGACCATGGACGTCCAGCAGGAACAGTACACTATACTGCAGTATGCAGCACAGGATGTAAGTGTGACTGGGGGAGGCAGGGGGGACTAGGGACAGAGAGGGCTGACCATGGACGTCCAGCAGGAACAGTACACTATACTGCAGTATGCAGCACAGGATGTAAGTGTGACTGGGAGAGGCAGGGGGGACTAGGGGCAGAGAGGGCTGACCATGGACGTCCAGCAGGAACAGTACACTATACTGCAGTATGCAGCACAGGATGTAAGTGTGACTGGGGGAGGCAGGGGGGACTAGGGGCAGAGGGGGCTGACCATGGACGTCTAGCAGGAACAGTACACTATACTGCAGTATGCAGCACAGGATGTAAGTGTGACTGGGAGAGGCAGGGGGGACTAGGGGCAGAGAGGGCTGACCATGGACGTCCAGCAGGAACAGTACACTATACTGCAGTATGCAGCACAGGATGTAAGTGTGACTGGGGGAGGCAGGGGGGACTAGGGGCAGAGAGGGCTGACCATGGACGTCCAGCAGGAACAGTACACTATACTGCAGTATGCAGCACAGGATGTAAGTGTGACTGGGGGAGGCAGGGGGGACTAGGGACAGAGAGGGCTGACCATGGACGTCCAGCAGGAACAGTACACTATACTGCAGTATGCAGCACAGGATGTAAGTGTGACTGGGAGAGGCAGGGGGGACTAGGGGCAGAGAGGGCTGACCATGGACGTCCAGCAGGAACAGTACACTATACTGCAGTATGCAGCACAGGATGTAAGTGTGACTGGGGGAGGCAGGGGGGACTAGGGACAGAGGGGGCTGACCATGGACGTCTAGCAGGAACAGTACACTATACTGCAGTATGCAGCACAGGATGTAAGTGTGACTGGGGGAGGCAGGGGGGACTAGGGACAGAGAGGGCTGACCATGGATGTCCAGCAGGAACAGTACACTACACTGCAGTATTCAGCACAGGATGTAAGTGTGACTGGGAGAGGCAGGGGGGACTAGGGACAGAGAGGGCTGACCATGGACGTCCAGCAGGAACAGTACACTATACTGCAGTATGCAGCACAGGATGTAAGTGTGACTGGGGGAGGCAGGGGGGACTAGGGACAGAGAGGGCTGACCATGGACGTCCAGCAGGAACAGTACACTATACTGCAGTATGCAGCACAGGATGTAAGTGTGACTGGGGGAGGCAGGGGGGACTAGGGGCAGAGGGGGCTGACCATGGACGTCTAGCAGGAACAGTACACTATACTGCAGTATGCAGCACAGGATGTAAGTGTGACTGGGGGAGGCAGGGGGGACTAGGGACAGAGAGGGCTGACCATGGACGTCCAGCAGGATCAGTACACTATACTGCAGTATGCAGCACAGGATGTAAGTGTGACTGGGGGAGGCAGGGGGGACTAGGGACAGAGAGGGCTGACCATGGACGTCCAGCAGGAACAGTACACTATACTGCAGTATGCAGCACAGGATGTAAGTGTGACTGGGGGAGGCAGGGGGGACTAGGGACAGAGAGGGCTGACCATGGACGTCCAGCAGGAACAGTACACTATACTGCAGTATGCAGCACAGGATGTAAGTGTGACTGGGAGAGGCAGGGGGGACTAGGGGCAGAGAGGGCTGACCATGGACGTCCAGCAGGAACAGTACACTATACTGCAGTATGCAGCACAGGATGTAAGTGTGACTGGGGGAGGCAGGGGGGACTAGGGACAGAGAGGGCTGACCATGGACGTCCAGCAGGAACAGTACACTATACTGCAGTATGCAGCACAGGATGTAAGTGTGACTGGGGGAGGCAGGGGGGACTAGGGGCAGAGAGGGCTGACCATGGACGTCCAGCAGGAACAGTACACTACACTGCAGTATTCAGCACAGGATGTAAGTGTAACTGGGGGAGGCAGGGAGGGGGACTAGGGGCAGAGAGGGCTGACCATGGACGTCCAGCAGGAACAGTACACTATACTGCAGTATGCAGCACAGGATGTAAGTGTGACTGGGGGAGGCAGGGGGGACTAGGGACAGAGAGGGCTGACCATGGACGTCCAGCAGGAACAGTACGCTATACTGCAGTATGCAGCACAGGATGTAAGTGTGACTGGGGGAGGCAGGGGGGACTAGGGACAGAGAGGGCTGACCATGGATGTCCAGCAGGAACAGTACACTACACTGCAGTATGCAGCACAGGATGAAGGTGTGACTGGGGGAGGCAGGGGGGGGGGGACTAGGGGCTCCTTCATACTACAAAAGTGTATCAGAGAAGTGAAAATATCTCTTTAATAAAAGTTTTGGAATGGCTGCCTGTAAAAGTAGTATATTTGATTTGATCATGTTTTTATCTGTATTAATGATTTGCTTTTAAATTTGCAGCTGTTTTTGAGGCTGCAGCAGTTGTGTTCTGAAGTTAGCAGTCAGCCCCTGAGATCCGGACACACTGAGCTTCTGGCAACTATACTGCAGACTCAGGCTAAAACACTAGCAGCGGGACAGGTAATGAAGAAATCAAAGTGGGATGTTTAACGAGATTGTCCTGAATAAGATGCCTGTCTCTTGTGGCAGTGCCCAGCTCCGGCTTACCGGAAAATGTTGTATATCTACTCATAAGTTGTTCCATATTACCAATTTGTTTTCTAACTGGTTTAAGAAGATGATTGTGTCTTGTGTTATCATGTCTGTGATAATGCAGAAAACCCAGAGACATTCTTTAAAATGATTAAACTGTTATAAGAAAAGGCCTCCTCTCTAATAGAGAAAACATAAATTGCCTATAATTTTTTTAGTATAGTTCTCCAAAAGTATTATTTAAAGAACAGCTAAAAGTATGATTCTTGTATATTTATGATGTAATTTGCAAACTTTAACATTGGTTAGTTTGATTTGATTTTGAGGTTATTTATATTTTCAGGGTTTTCTTTCACAGCAAATCATCCCATTCTGTCTCAATGCATGTGTTCATACTCCACTAGATGGCACCACTGTGCAAGAGTTCTGTCGTTTGTATGGCTGTGCCTATGAGGTCGTGAATGCCATGTTGGTTCACCACCACCAGGTGGTGCTGGGAATGATTCCATCCTATGTGGCAGCAGTGCGCCACCTGTTGGTGTCATTAATAAGGGTGGGGAACCAAGACATCACGCGAAGTGAAGGACAGATTACTCAGATGGTCGCATGCGCTCACCTCATGGACAGGTCTGTAGGCTTTATAAATCATTTAGATATGAATGAATGAATGCTTTACAGCACATTGACACAATTGAGGTTTTTTTCATTGCTCAAAACAACAAGTATATAAGTATAAAAAGTATTTTTGACTCGATTTTTTAAGATGCAAGATTTATGATGTTATAGTATTGAGATTAAAATACAATATTTTACATACTTCTTGGGCGAGTTTGATGTTTACCATTCCTTGACCTTTCGGAAATTTGAGGCTTGGATTCATGCAGACGCTTTACCTTAACTGAAATGTGGGGATAGATACCATTGCTTTGGCATTTTGCTCCAGTATTGTGGATTAATCAAGCAAAGTAGAACCAAGCAGACAATGGTATCCATGGAGTGACATTGTCCTCAGAGATATTTCCAATTAAGGTCAGAATATACTGAGTGTGCTCTAGCTTGTCCATAAATTCCTGGATTGGCTTCAATCTTTACAGATATATCATTCTATACAAAATCTTAAATTTATTGTTCATCCTATGACCTTAGCGACCTCTCCAATAAGGTCAAGGTCATAATATCTTGCAGATGTGCTAAGATGCCCAAAATTGCCTAGATTTTCTTCAAACTTTGCAAATGTATTCTACTCAACAAAATCATGTGATCCTAAAGCTGACCTTTTCGTGACATTTTTGACCTGTACAATTAGATTGAGGTTTAGACTTCTTGCAGACTCTAACTTTTCCATAACTTTGGAATGGCTCCAAATTTTACATTTGAGGGTTTCTAACTTTCTCAACAATACCTTGGTTCGAAAAAGTCCTCCACCCCTGCATGCTTTGGTTAAATCTTCCCGGTACTCTGATGACCACATGTTCTTGTAACCCAGGATTTTTTTTGTTTTTGTTTGGCCTCATCACATCTTTTAGGGCATTAGTTAATGATGAAATTGAATCTGCGGAAAGGAGTCAGTTTGCTTAAAGATGATTGCAAAGTGTTATCCCTCATGAGAGTGTTGTTGTTGTTTCAGGCTGTGCAGTCTTCTGGTGACGTACAAGGTAGATTTTAACAAGGTAGCCGTGTACCTGGTGGCTGATTACGTCAACGAGGTCCAAAAACTCACCCTCCTCCCACAGCTCAAGGTAAACTTCAGACAAATAATCTGAGAAACATCCAGTGCTCTCCCTTGGGTGTTTATGCCAGGCCTGGCAACCATTATATGTCGGATAACTTCTTATGAGAGGTTTTCCGATCCCACCCCACTATTTTCTAATGACATGCCAGAACCAGTACAGCTTGTAGCCCATATGTATATTTAAATCATTTTAATAAATGTCTGTTGCAGTCAACACACTAAAGAGTCCACCATTGTTTCCTGCTTGCACATTGTTTTGTTTTTGACCTGAAATTTGTAATTTCAAAACATACAAAATTGGTTTATGTTGTCCTTTCAGGTTTTGAATTTTTTTAAATGGCTGAATTATGGTCAGTAGACCAAAATTGCATTTGTCAAATATAATCATTGATTTTAAGAATAAAATGGCTTTAATTATCATAAAAGGTTTTCCCATTATAAATTAATATTAACTAACTTGTCAAAGAAATGAAAAGGCCAGAAATATTACCGGTAGATTTTGCTGGGAATATCACTTTAAAGACATCTCTTTAATTTTGATAATTTTATTATCAGAAAAATACACAGAAAATAGACAGATGAAAATCTTAACTTTGCTCAGTTCGATTAAATGAGAAAGATCATTGAAATAATGGTAATAATGCAGTGATAATGATAATATGGAGTCATATCTCTCAAAAAAATATTAATCATGCTCAAAAGCTTTGTTCTGATGCATTTGTTTTAGTATCTAGAATTTAAATATAAATTTCCAGAGAATTTCAAGATATAATAGAAATATCATATGTGTAAGTAAGGCATAATTTCAAATGCTATAAAGCAACAGTCTCAAATTGCCATTTGGCATTTCCAGTCATCCCAGTGTTGATATTGCCTATTTTTTATTTTTTTAGCGTGCTGTTCTGCCTGGAATATACCGACTTTTGGAGATGTGTGATCAGCATTCCATTGCACTCCTCTTCACAGTGCTGCCCTCTGGTGTCAAAGAAATATTTGGGATTTTATACTCTGATTATAAGAAATATTACAAATACACAGGAAAAGTATAAAGATAGAAAATATCAAATTATAAAAAGTACATTCTATGAAATGCACAATAAAAGTTCAGTGGAAACATTTTTCAGAGGAAGGAATGTGTGACCATACCTTGAGTTTTACAATGTGATGGACAACTGGCGAACTTTGATTGCCGTGTAATTATATAGTCATTTTGTCCCAAGAATGGAGTCATGATTATGAACATGATACTTATAAGTATTTGAAATCAAGTGTATTACAAATAATATATCAAATAAAATTTCATATTACAAATTGGTGTTGTTTTCGCAATTTGCTGAGAAATAGATTCCAGAAATTCAGCGCTTAAAATCGTGTTATTCCAACTGAGCTAATTTCATATCTAATTTTTAGTGTTTTACCTTATTAGTACAAGTAATACTTTCTGTTTTCCCAGCATTAAGTTAATTTATTGATTTCATATGACTGTCAAAGAATGTGGGCTGAGCATAAAACAGGTGGAATTTAGGCTCTGTAAATGAATTTGAATGCAAATTAAGCAAAGCTTTTATTCATTTTAACAGATAAAAAATGTGAAATCTCTCTCAAATATGAAATTTCTTTTAAGTCAAAAATGACATAGTACAAGGTAATTTCTTTGTATAAAAATAACCACAAAACCGATTTCAACTTTTAACATATCAAATGCAAAGGGATGGACTTTTCTTTTGATTTGGTTTTTAATTTGCTTTTAAAATTTTATAACAGTAAAAATATTTTTGTGAATAAAGTACTACACTATCAATCTGCAAAACTAAGACATTAAGTTTTAGCCAGAATGATGCTATTTAATTTAAATAGACAGAATTGTCTTATAACTAGGTCACAGTGACCTATTTAGAGCCATATAGGTCACATCTTCAAAAATGTTGTGAATCTAATCTGACCTCTACTTTGACCTCTTTATAGCACAATAGAGATTAGCATATGTGAGTTGGATAGCCTTGTATTCATTATATGCTGTGCTGAATTCAGTTTTGTGCAACTCACAAACTCTCTAATGACCAGACTAAACCAGAAAAAAGAACTTTATCTTTACTGAAAATTACAGCAAAACATTGTCAGTTTTCATTTTGCTGAAAGTTAGGCTCAGGAAAACCACAATTGATATTCTCAAACATGACCTTGACAAGGCCACAAACTTCAAAATGTCACCATATACTTTTGCAAATTTTGTTTTAAAATTGTGTTTCAGTTACAGATATATTGTAAACTGTGTTTCAGTTACAGATATACTGTAAACTGCCACAGATTACTGACCAACTTGCCAATCTTGATCACTGAAAATAGCTTCTGACAAAGCAGTGTTATCAACCGCTGTTGGTTTGAGAATAATGGCTGTGTACTTTGTAAAGGCACTGGCCCACTGACCTACTTTTGAATGATGAGTACTGAAATTAGCCACTAACAAAGCAAGAGCACCTGATCAATTGCTACTGGTTGAGTAAGATTAACTGTGTTCATGAAATAGGTAAACTTAATTTTAAATATAATGAAGATCCCGAACAAAGAAATTCTATTTGAGATTTCATGTTCAAGTCTGAGGGCACATAAACTATGGATTTGGGCTCTGTTCGTGTGCATCTGCATGTGCATGTATGTGTGTGTTGATCAGTCTGTGAACAAAAATATCTTGTACTATGTTACAAACCTTTTTCAATGACAGCAACAAATTTGACAAGTGTCTCTTAAATGTGTACATTTCAAACTCTTCATAAAGATTTTTACATGTTTCAAAATTTGCCCAATAACTTTGACATTTCAGAAAACTACCATTTTGACAAGCAACTGGTTTGAGCAACTGGGGTCCATCAGTTACCATGCAATTCATGTATCTTAAAAGATTCATGTTACTGCATGGATAACATATCATATGCATTACTTTAAATATTTCTGAATATTTGAGGTATTTTATACTCTTTTAAATATGATCTGGAATCCCTGCTGATTCACTCCTTGGTCAGAATGGAAAATGATATAGAAATAATTTCTCTTTGAGGTCATGTTGTCTGGAAAATGTTTGCCACAAAAAGTGCCCACTAGGGGCGCTGTTGTGTTGAATCCATCATAGACCTTAACATAGTCGCCCCAGCGGTCGTTTGCACACTCAGGAAATGGTATATACTCCTCCACATCAAACATAACCCTGGTCAGATGTATATGCTGCAGCACACATTAAGAAAAAGACAAATCTAATGTTAATTCTTTATTTGGAAAATATTTGGGATTACAAAGGAGGGAATCAAAACAGCATCTTACAAACCGGAAGTTAGATTTATATTATGTGTTCAGTAAATTTAAATTATATGTTCAATAAATTCCATCACTAAAAATGGGAGACATTTAAAATGAAATGGGTAGTACTATCGCAGTGAGTACATGGCTTCACTTTTAACCAGCAAAAATGGTGTCAAAAATAGAACACATTCTCCAATTTATACACATATCCATGAAATGATATTAGCAGCAGATTCCCCATATTGTAGAAAAAAAATTAAATATATGAAAATTTGCAGAAGGATATTAGCTATTAAATCATATATGTGTTTACATTTAATAAATTTCTTATCGCCTTATTTTTCCTTTTGCAAATTTGCCCCATTTAATAACACATTTTCTTTTAACTGTGAAAGTTTGCTATCGTTTTTATGGACTTTAATGATTAGAGCAACTTATTGTGGAATATTTTCTTTAAATATACATGTTATGTACATGACACTTTAAAATATTGTATTGGATCAATTTAAAGTCCCCGTTCAAGCTATTTAAATCAAATTTCGCCTGTTAATAAATCCAGAAATTTACAGATTTTATTTTCAGTTTTTGTTCAGTATTGAAGTTTGTTCTGCACAGTATAATATATAATTTCCTGACTGAGCTACCAATAAAACGTTACTGTAAACATTGTTTCAAAATAGCTCAACATGTCATTTTCTCATCTAGTTTCCCTTGGAAATTGATCCAAAACATATAAATTCCTAAAATACGAATTTTGATGAACGAGGACTCTGAGCTAGTTTCAGAAAGATGCAGATGCAGGAGTTTCATTTACAAGTTTATTCAAAGGTCACTTCAAGGTGACTGGCAAATTAGCCACATTCAGTCATTAATTATTTGTAGAGGAGGTATCACTCAGAATAAAAACATAATAAGCCCATGTCTCTCATTTCCACTGATGTGTTCCCCTACTTATGTAGTGGCTTCAAAAGCATAAACTAGGTAATTTGATTGAAAGAGGAACAGTTGAAATAGCCAGTCACCGCCAAAGAGAGTGTAGGTTTGGTTTTAATAAATATATAATTTTATTATTATCGAAAATATAAATGTTATTTCAGCTTTGACATTTAACCCATTTATAAAATTTTCACAATATTTTCACAATATTTTCACAATATTTTCACAAAATTTTCACAAAATTTTCACAAAATACACAAAAAATGGCAGTACTGTTTTTCATTGATTTATGAAATGATTCACAAATTTGACTTTCAGTCCATACCTGGAAGGGGAAATACTTAATGATACCATACAATACCTTGCCAGGTGGCGCCACTATTCTATACCGGAAGTGTTGGTTGATTGGATAAGGCCTGAAATGTGCTAATCCGACAGAGGCAATCTCCCCATGTGGCTCACCAAACACTGCCACACCGGTACATGGGTCTGCACGAAAACAATAACATCCTCACACGCGTTTTGATAATTTGAAATTATATCTGGGTTACAATGTTTACTTTCCATTTAATTTGTCACGTGTCTCTGAGCAAGTCCACAGTGTCTACAGTTTTATGTATATTTTCTATCACTGCCTTGGTCTCTTAGACTGGGATTGCATTGCCATATTAGTGACAATAAAATCTCGCCTTGGTATTGTGCCTATGTTGTCAGATGTTAACTGTTAGTCACACTTACCATCTGTTAGTCACACTTACCATCTGTTAGTCACACTTACCATCTGTTAGTCACACTTACCATCTGTTAGTCACACTTACCATCTTTTAGTCACACTTACCATCTGTTAGTCACACTAACCATCTGTTAGTCACACTAACCATCTGTTAGTCACACTTACCATCTTTTAGTCACACTTACCATCTGTTAGTCACACTTACCATCTGTTAGTCACACTTACCATCTGTTAGTCACACTTACCATCTGTTAGTCACATTTACCATCTGACCTTGGTTTCCAGGCAGGATTGTGTTTGTGTTGTCAGATGTTAACTGTTAGTAACACTTACCATCTCGCCTCGGTCTCCAGGTATGTGAGTAGTGCAGTAAGAACCGATATCTCATGCTTTCACGGAATCCATGAGATTTGACCACAAATCTGAAGATAAAGTACATGCATTTGTCTCAACTCTTCCATTTGTTCCTGTCTGTAAGTTTGTTTGTTATTTTCCCTTCATCTTAGACTGATTGTAATCCCAATATCAAATTTATTTATAAAATTTTCCTCGAGGGAGCAGGATATGTCATTTCAAAATAAACTTGGCATAATTAATACTGCTAATATCAGTTTCAAAAGATTGATATTAACTGTATTAATGAAATATAACTGAATATTATTGATATGAAATAATAACACATGTAAGGGATAGACATGTGGTATGAGTGAGTGTTACTTACCGAAGGAACAACCTGTGGTAAGTGGACGTGAATACACATGGTAAGTGATGGTAATATGTTGTCTGCCTACTCATGCGGAACAAGAGATTAGATGTGATGTCATTTCCGTCATAGATATAAAGCATATCCAAGTAATATGTAGAAAACTCTGCCACCTCCAACTTGACCCTCTGAAAGACAACATTCTTAGTCTAATAATAAAATGAATGTTTTGTGGAAACGAGTGAGAGATGTAGAGATGTTCCTTGTACATGTTCATCTCATCACATCCAAAGTGAGTAATGACAGCGACAATTTATATGAAAGCAAGGCTGTGACCCGAGGATGCTCTCGTGTAAACTACAGTTGGCATCATATATGTATCTAAATCTTAGCGAATAAAACAGTGTTTGAGATATGAGATCAGCATATAAGGTGAGACCCCGGCGACAGACAAAGGGTGGACTCAAAATATAGTCAAAGGGTAGACACAAAATATAGACTGAAAGTATAGCCAAAGGGTAGACTGAAAGAGCACAGAGTATACTCATGTATAGACAAAGGGTAGACTCGGTGTATAAAACATAGGGTAGATACAGTGTATAAAACATAGAGTAGACACATCGTATAAAGCATAGGGTAGACTCGGTGTATAAAACATAGGGTAGATACAGTGTATAAAACATGGAGTAGACACATCGTATAAAGCATAGGGTAGACTCGGTGTATAAAACATAGGGTAGACTCAGTGTATAAAACAAAGTATAGACTCATTGTATAAAGCACAGACTAAACTCTGTGTATAAATCATAGACTAGACTCAGTGTATAAATCATAGACTAGACTCTGTGTAAAGGTTAGACTGAAGGTATAGCCAAATGGCAAACACAAAGGCTAGATTCAGTGAGTGGTCAAAGAATAGACTCAGTTTATGGAAAACGGATAGAGGGAATGAAAGATGGGTAAACTGCAGCTGATTCTGCTTGAATTGTCTTTGAATTGTCAAAGCCTGTTATTTGCTCAATTTGATACTTCTATAATCTTCAGTTTGTTTTGTTTGTATTAACGACATTTTCAGCATTCTTTAGGCTATTTGGAGTCGGTAAAAACCTGTCACCGAAACTAAATCACCCACTCCTTTCGAAGAGCTACTGCTGACCATTCTGTGAATTATCACATATACATAGACACAATAATACAGACCACGGCTTTTGATAACCAGTCAAGGTATATGTACTGGGGGTAAATAATAACTCAGGAACAGATATCCACCTTTCTCACTCATGCATAAAGCAGACATTTCCACATCCACACATCGTCATATCATTTGATAGTATAACGACCATTAATACCTTGCCACTGGGAGCCACAATTAGCCAGGCGCATGTCTGGTTGCCAGGGTAACCAAGAGGGTATCCAGGAGATGAGAGGGAACCTTCTCTCCCCCTCAGGATGGTCACGTGATTGCACCAACTGCTCTGGTATCTGAAAGGTACGACACTGACCAGCTCAATAACATTATAATGCCTTGTAACAATACGTTTACTGATATATTTCAAGGAAATCTATTTAATGCATATTTAAGATTTTTGTTTTAATTGATTTCATTTTAAATAAGCTTTTATATTCTATTGGCGATATGTTGATACAACTTACATTAGTAAGAGGACAAGCTTCTTCGTCAGGAATGTTATCTTACCTTTTATGTGCAATGAGATGAACTGTAGAGGTAAACAGCACAAGCAATAAAATTGTTGTAAACATTGTTTGTATATTCGGGTGTTGTTTTCAGGTTAATCCTTGCCAAAGCTAGAGTTTCCAGTACTTTGAAATATGTTGTTTGTAATTGGTTCAGAATTAGGTCTGCACATATGTCACATCACATATCCAATCAACAAATTACATACACATTTATATGTATATACGCACATATGTACATCCAATATCACTTTCCATATATTCATACTTGAACATTTTAATCTTGAATTGAACCATTTCTACTCCAACTAAGAATTGTATTGTGAGACATGAGCAATCAGTAGTATTTATCATAAACCACTATTCCTTATGGAGCATATATACTTGGGTCTAGGTTGTTCTAGTTGGCAGAAGTCAAGTGCAAAACAATTATTCATGGCAGATATTACCATCCCTAGGGTCTGTAATTAAGTAATAACTCGGAGTGTTATGGGGAAACTACCAATGCAATTAAACATGATGTACTCACTGATAATGGCTTAAAGGAGGGTTATCCTTTGCCACATGTAGAATCTAGTGCCTTAAATGCTATAGTCTAATCAAATGTTCTTTAACTGAAGGGATAAAGAATTTAATGAATGTTTTGAAGGAAATAAATCAAGAAGGGCGATAGATTAATGTGATCTGGTTTTATTTATTCCAACAAATAATCCACATTTCAGTGTTTAAACAGATTTTTTGATCAGATATTAGAAGTTCATGAATTCAAAACAAAGACCTAATTAGTTACCATTAATATAAGTTCATAAATGATTTTTTAGAATTTTGTTGACAATTGTTGAACTCTTTATTTTCATCATAAACATATAAACATCCCGAAAATAATTTTTTTACAAATTTCATCCAATATTTATTATTGCTCACATCTTTTAATATTTAGAGAGTAATTATTTGTCATTGCGTTATTATTCACTCCAGACGTTTGACATTTTACCCTTCAAGTCGAATATCATATCTTGAAGAGGATAATATTAATCCAATATTTTATTTGAAAAAAATGCATAACAGTCACGAGCACTGAAAAAATATAATTATATGATATTAAGATGAAAAGCTTTTATTGGAAAAGAATTAAAAAAGAAACAAAATGCCAAATTATATCATATTGGCTAAAATAAGAAATACCCTTCAAGTGCCATTCAAACAATTGGCGGCGAAGGTCATATCCCAAAGGAAATGATTAGGTAGCTGTTGTATCTGGTTGATGGATTTTAGATTCCGGGATATGCCCAATGCTTTGAGAAGTGGTAGACATACTATCAAAATCTGTCACAGAAAAATTAGTAGTTTTGATGGCATTTTCATCAATATAGTAAATAGCATAGATCTTAGGAGCAAATAAACTTAGTGATATAACCGTAGCATTGAGAATCAACACAAAAGACAATAGCGCCGCCTTGTGGTAGGCATAGAATGCCATTATGTGAGTCGGAAGGAAAGCGATCCAGATGAATAATGTAGTGCAGACAGATATGAAAATGAACCAAGACTCATTGAAATTGTCTGGTAGTTTGCGAGTCAAAAATCCATAGGTAGCACAAAGAATTAGAAGCATTAGATTGAAGGCCAGAGGAACCATTATATTAATGAGGGATAAGTCACAGAGTAGCTCAACAAATCTCTCTGTAGACACTGGCATTTTTAGACTCACTTCCGGTATGTGCATGAAAAACATGCTCAGAGTCAAACCGACCTGAAACGAAAAACCTTACCACCTTAAACGATATAATATTTTTCATCATTTTCTGAGATTGATAGACTATTTGTACAGCGTAGTTTGTAGACTATAACTATGTTGCTATTATTAAATTTTAGAAAGAATTGTGAGGGTGTTCTTTTAGCTTTTTCTTGACTTTCTTCACTTATTCAATATGCAGGTTTAAATATACTTTGGATTGGATATTAATGTTGCTTACCTGAACACAGCAAACTCCTATGAACAAAATAATCTGAGATTTATTGTCTACAAGATAAACAGCACTCTGACATTTTTCAGCTGCTGAAAATATGCGGTATATTCTGTTAGTCTTCAGAAACAAAGGCGCAAATATGAAGGTACAGCTGAGATGGAAAGCAAAATATGAACCATAACATGTATAACTTGTGGCCTTTGTCAATTTGACAAAGACGGTGATATAGGCAGTAAAAATGCCAATTAGTATTAAGCCCATTAGAGAAATGCTTGAGCCACGAATGATCTTTTTATCAGAGTGCCTTGTAAAGATATAGACAATCCAGAGAGAAGATAGGATTCCAATCCCAGCAAGTGCTTCCAGACCAATAGCAAGCGTGTCTGACCAGAGCATGTATGTAGGAGGGATGGCCTTACATATTGTGAAGGTCTCAGGGTCTGGCCACGTCAGCAGAGGGCACACTTCACAGCCTTCCTTGTCATCCTGAAGGATCTCATTGTCACGGCACCTCTTGCACACCCAACAGCACGCTAGCGCCCCCTGGATGTAGAACTCTCCCACACCACAAGGTTTGGCACATACAGACTCGGGAACATCAGAATTTTCTAAACCCTCAAATATATTAGCGTCGGAAGTTTGCAAATTAAGACCAGGCACAAGTTTGCTCCATTCTCCTACCCTCTTTATTACATTTTGACCTTGTTTAAATGTAAATAGGTCAATATCATAACCCCCAAATATATCGCCTGCTTCATCAAACTTAATGTATTGTGTATAACCTTGAAAACTTACATTCTTTAGATATCGCAAAAGTAATCGCCCTGTTATACATGTGTCTAAATCTGCCTTTCTACCAACTGCATGAGGACATTCTTGTCGTATTAAATTATCAAGTGCCACAGCATATGTCTGAACTGCATCCAAAACAAAACCATAATAATTAGCATGGTAAAAATCAGGGAAATCAGCAATGCTTTTAAACAGTTCACATGCTGTTTTATTGCCATTTGGTAAGGGCATCTGACTCTTCCACTCACAGTTAACACCAGCAGGAGTGTACTGTCCGAACCACACGTTCTTCTCCTCATTTCTCCAGGGAGACAGCGACTTATAGTGAGCATCAAAGTCAGGGACCTGGACATACTTAGGGTGTGTGTACAGTGCCAGCGGAATTAGATGCCCAATTTCTTGATAGACTGAAGGTGAGAAAGACTCTGAGAAGATGTAGATGAACTCGCCTGACGATGCATTTGCTCTGTCTAGAGCCTGGAATAGCTTGACTATCTGATAGCTGTTTATAATGGCCACCACAATCTTTGCATTCTTGTTTGCCAAAAGGTTCTTTGCAATATCATCATACACAGTAAGGTCATTTTTAAAAAGTATTTCTTTGGAATATGCGATGCATATACCATGATTGTTGGCAAATTCAAAAGCATACTGCATGAAATTGGACCCATAACCCTCAACATAGACAGCTGAAATATAAGACCAGTTGAAATGTGCAATGAAATCCATGATAGCTTCAGCCTGGTATCTGTCGGGAGGGATGACTCTCATAAAGTATTCATAGTTAACCTTATTACTTAACTCATCAGAGGTAGCCCCGGGCGATATTTGGGGAATACTAAAGCTGCTCATCAGAGGACTGACCTTCTTGGCCACCGAGCTGATTCCAGGGCCAACAGTTCCAACAATGTTATAAGACGGTCTTCCAGAATCGCCCCCAACAGAACAAGAACTGTTTCCAGAACACATATCCCTATAGCAAGGTGCCACAGGAATGAACTGAGCTGAGTGACCAGCGGCAACAGAACCATGGAAGCAAGTGTTCAATAAGACAAAACCCAGAGTTGTATTAGGTAAAATGGTGGAGTCGGTATTTATCTTTTCTATCATGTATATCATAGCTTGTGCATCCTGAACCACTGGGGCAAGTAAGCGATCACGACAAAGCTTCTCAGGGGTGCTGGTATAGAGAGGAAACATACCACCCAGGTTTATATCCCCCTCAACATAGTAATCATCCAATGGAGTTGTGTCTCCCATATATAAACACTTATACATTGGGATAACAAAGATAAAGAAACATATAAGCAACATCCTGCCAAGTCAACCTTGAATGTGAAGGAAGAAGTCTTCCAAATCACTCCTAAAATAATAGGAATAATTTAATTTGAGTGGCTGCCATCCTGTTTATAGTACCCCAAATCATATTCAATATATTATTTAGCATAATTAATCATTTGCCATAAGAAATTGTTTGTGTCATGTATGAAATCATGCTTATTCAGATTGGAGGTTTGTATTCATATGTCATCTTCCGATTTCTTCCAAAGCTTAATGCTAAATTAAACTCATAAAAGGTCATATTACGTTTTTCCATTAAGATATGGTTAAGATGAATATGATAAGAATAACATGGTATGCCAGCGGGTTGAATGACTGCCTTGACAATTCAACTTATTTTAAAAGTTAATTTCACCAACAAGCCAAAACAAATAAAAATCCGTACCAAAATCTGAAGAAATTAAAAAAGACTTCATCCAATTGTCTCCTTCCGATATAAAAAATGATGCTATAATGAGTTCAATTTTGTTGATTAAATTTTAAATTCACAGCAAAGTCTTGGAAAATTATTACATGGGTTAAGATTGCTGGGATGGTGTACAATAGACAATAAAGTATTTTTAAAAAAAAAGAATTTGTATGCAATTTCCTTTTTGAAAATGATATTTATATTTTTCCATCCCCCAAATAGCAAATGACCTGGGCGTAAATCTCGCCAAATGTCGTCTGCTGGAGATGCATTTGATTATGAAAATCTAATGTGACGTAGACGATCTTTGTTTCCAAATAAATTTGCGAACTGTTTAACGAACGAAATGTGCACAGTTCAGAATGCCACTCGCCAAACTAGGTAGATAAGAGTATGAATCGAATGCATCACAGAATGGCAACTGCACAGAAATCTCTGACGTATACGCACCAGCCCCCATCGTCTCTAATCACATCTATATGCAATTTGTTATAATATATTCTATATTATTACATATATTTATTATTGCTCTAAGAGTTGCATACAAAAATCACATAGTTATAGTTTGGTATCAAAATGAGCACACAAAAGAAAGTTTGTGTGGTAGTTTACTTAGAAATTGGATAAAAATGGCGAAGATAAAATGTCTGATGATCCAAGCTGTGAGAGTTGTGGGCAGATGAGGGCAGATGAGCCAGCTGTGAGAGTTGTGGCAGATTAAAAAAGAGTGATCATATAACTCACAAATTAATAGAACTACACTGGTTCCCAGTGGTTGCAAAAATTGATTTTAAAATGGCCCTCTTGACATGGAAAGTACAGAATGGTAGTACCCCGAAATACCTCTCTAGTCTCCTGGTACCGAAAAAAAGTACGAGATCTCTTAGGTCCAACATGAAAAATGAATACATAGTTCCAAGGACAAATCATAAGAATTATGGTGATAGGGCTTTCTCAGTTTATGCACCGAAAATATGGAACAAACTACCGTTGGATATTAAAAACTCGAAAACAATTGATGTCTTTAAAACAAGATTAAAAACATTTTTCTACAGAAAATCGTTTCTTAAAAGCGTCATGAACAGACCGTGTCTGGAATAGCGCTATACAAGTTCTTTATTATTATTATTATTATTATTATTATTATTATTATTATTATTATTATTATTATTATTATTATTATTATTATTATTATTATTATTATTATTATTATTATTATGCAATATGGATTAAGATACCAATATTTCATCAAGTCGTATATATGTGAGATTTCATTACAATTGTCACTTGATCATTCATTTTATATATCTTTATGGAGTGCCTTCACTGAGGAGGTCCTTGGAAAGAAGCAGAAGAGAATAAATGGAGAAAGGAGCATTCAAGAAAAACAGGTTGAGGATATTTTAGATGCTGTGGACACGGTTGACCAAAATAGAGCATTGTGGGATACTGTAACTTTTTGTGCAGTTAACTTGTCACGTATCCCAAAGTTCTCACCAGAGGAGCTGGATGTTATGTCAATTGTGGACAGACTGGCAACTTTAGAGAGGAAAATGACCAACGTTGAGGCGGTGACAGGGAGTCACACCTCACAGCTTGCTGGTGTGGTTGCAGAGGTGGGTGATCTCAAGAGGCCTGCATCTAATCCAGGACCACTACAACTGCCTCCAGTACCACCAATGTATGCTACTGTGGCTAATGCTGGTTTGTCCAGTTCTTCGACAGGCCCACTACAGAACCAAAAGGCACCAGTGGAAGCAGCACAGAGGAAAGCTCCTGCTGGTGGAGCTGCAGCAGCTCCACTACCAGTGGGTACTCAGGGTGCTTCTGACACTCCTTCCAATGAGGGAGGGAAAGGAGCCAGGAAGAAAACACACCGCTGGATGGACAGTGTTCCACCGGCAACCAAGGAGGAGGCAAAGAAGCTGTATGAAGATCTCCCTACAGGCTTCAGGTATCCGGCATCCTATGCCAAGAAGTTGAGGGTAGTAGGCAAGAGCAAGCCGAGCAACAGCAAGATTCAAGGGGCGCCCACACAGAGGATCCTCTTTGTAGAGAATGTGGCCAAGACAACTGAAGACCAAGACATGGAGGAGTTCATCAAGCAGATAGTTCCCATCGAGGAGTTCCAGAGGACATCAGTGGATGTTGCATCCAGGAAGTCCTTCAAGTTCAAGGTCCATGCAGATGATGCCACCAAACTCCTAGATCCTGAGGTATGGCCTGAGGGCATCGGTTGTAGGCTGTGGCAGTTCAGAGGCAGGAATGGTCAGGGAGCAGGACAGAAGCAGAATGGAGCTCCATGATGCTTCTCCCAGTGCCGGTGGTGATAGACATGCTACTGGCACTAGCACCTCTAATACGGTGCAGAATCTGCGAATTTCCTCTTTCAATACAACTGGATTTAATCAATTAAAACTTCATAAAGTTCAGTCTATATGTGAGAATACTGATATCATGTTAATACAGGAGCATTGGAAACTACCAAGTCAGCTTGAAAAAGTAACAAAATGTGTGAAAGATTTCCATGGTGTGGCTATATCTAGTGTGGATGCTGCTAGCAGCATTCTTTTGGGCAGGCCCTTTGGTGGGTGTGCTCTTCTGTGGAGAAAGTCATTAGATGGTATTGTTAGTCCTCTTGTATACTCATTTATGACCAAACGTTTATGTGGAGTAACCATAAATGTGAACTCATCCATTCTACTGGTATTATGTGTCTACTTTCCAACTGATCCTGGTCTTGCCAATTATTATAGCACAGAATTAGACACAATTTTATGTGATATATCAAGTGTATGTCAACATGTGAACCCACAAGGAATAGTAATTGGTGGTGATACTAACTGTGATTTTAACAGAAACAGTGGATTTGTGTCCAAAGTATCTAGGTTTTTACAAGAGAAAAATCTACAGACTGTGTGGAATCAGTTTCCTGTGGATTATACATACATTCACACGGATAAAGAAAGTTTATCAACCATAGATCATTTTGTTGTAAATGAAATGGTAAAAAATTTATGTTCATCTGCTGATGTGAATCACTTGTATTCAGATGGTATTTTTCACAGTCCCATAAATATGCAGATTTGTGTGAATGATATCCCTGTGTGTGAACAGAATGACAGTTCTTTTAATCCCAAACTGGCATGGTATAAAGCAAGCCAAGGTGACAAGGAGAAATACCAGAACACTTTTGAGCAGGCTTTAAAGGATTTAGTGCAACCTGATTGTATTTGTAATTGTGATGATAAACTTTGTACTAATGACTCCCATAAAGATGATATTACCCAATATTACAGTGACCTTTTGGAAATAATGATTACTGCAAGTGACCACATTCCAAGGACTTGTAAGCCCGAGGACAATACAAGAGTCCCTGGGTGGACTTCTTATGTGAAACCTTTCAAGGACAGGTCCATGTATTGGAAGGCTCAGTATGATGGACAGAAGCCCAACCCATCTCACTATGTGACAATGATGATGAAGTCTTCTCGCAATGCATATCATTATGCTGTGAGGAGGGTGAAAAGGCATAGAAAACAATTGCAACGCAGTAACCTCATGGATTCTATGATGAAAGGGGACAGACAATTCATGTATGAGGTCCGAAAGATCAAAAGGCACAAAAGGACTGTGGCATCTCAGGTAGACAATGCTACAGAACCCCAGGATATTGCAGACCATTTTGCAACAAAATACAACGATCTTTTTAACTCATGTGATTATGATGGGAATAGTATAGATTCCATGTGGCAAAAAGTAAACAGTGACATTTATAGCTCTAGTCAGGACACTGTTTATAATTCATCAGATATCTCTAAGGCTATTAGTTGCCTGAAAAGCGGGAAACAAGATGGAATATGTGATGTTATGTCAGATAACTTTGTAAATGCACCATTGTGTTTTCATGAGTATCTTGCAAAGTTTTATAATGCATGTATTAGTCATGGCTTCATTCCAGAGAGAATGCTAGTGTCAACACTTGTGCCCATTCCTAAAGGGTCTAAGAACAGCAAACTGTCAGACAATTATAGGGCAATTGCTCTCTGTGCATTGTTTTTAAAAGTATTTGAATATTGTATATTGAATAGTAATAAGGACACACTGTTAGCCAGTAATCTACAATTTGCGTACAAGTCTGAGCATTCAACGTCACAATGTACGTGGTTGGCCAAGGAGATCATTTCATATTATAATCAAAATGGTTCAGATGTATATGCATGTTTATTGGACTGCTCTAAGGCATTTGACAAGATTAAGCATGATGTACTCTTCACAAAGTTGTATGACAAAGGTTTACCACCTGTTATTGTTCGTGTTATTATGAATATGTATATGCATGGGAGTGCACAGGTGCGCTGGGATGGCCACACATCCAGTGTTTTTAATGTTACCAATGGTGTCAAACAGGGCTCAGTTATATCCCCGTTGTTCTTCACTCTATATGTGGATGATCTGATTGAGAAGCTTCAGAAGAGTGGATATGGATGTAAGATGGGTAACAGGTACTATGGCATATTGGTATATGCTGATGATATATTTTTATTGTCCCCTTCAGCATATGGCCTACAAACGATGTTGAATGTTTGTAGTGATTTCTCAATGCAAAAAGGCCTGCAGTTTAATGCTAGAAAGACACAATGCATTAAGTTTCATACAAAGAAATGTAACACACCAACTGTAAATATGGTGCTAAATGGAGATGTTCTGGAGTGGTATAAAAATGTCACCCATCTCAGTCACAATTTCAGTTGCTGTCTAAGTTTTAGCAAAGATATTAATGTTAGAAAAGCTTGTTTTATTACATGTGTGAATGAGATCAGTACGGAATTTGGCTTTGCCCATCCAAAGTGCAGGGCCAAACTTCTCCAGATATATGGTAGTAGTTACTATGGGTCCAATCTATGGGACTTTTATAGCAAAGAGTTTCTATCATTGTGTAAAACTTGGAATGTCGCAATACGTAAACTGTTTAATCTGCCATGGCAGACACACTGTCGATTTCTGCCACATATTTGTAACTCTTACCATGTAAGCCACATTCTGAAATGTAGATTTTTCAATTTTATGGCAAGTAATTTAGTCTCCAAGAATTGTCATATTGCTTATGTTGCTAAGATGTGCCATATGAATGCCTTGACTTGCTCAGGGAGAAATATAAATGAAATTATTTCTGAATATTCCCTGCTGTATAGTGAAAGAGACTGTTTGAGATCTCTGAGGCTCAAAATGGAGCAAGTGTATAGTGATAAAATTGCTAAGGAAATCGAAGATGAAGAATGGAAGATTAACATGATCTTAGAAATAATTGACTGTATGTATGACAATGTGGAGAATGATATGACACAGGAAGAGAAACTGTATATTTTAAATGATATATGTGTTTCATAAACTTTTAATCTAGTCTGCATTTATTGTAATTGTATTTATATGTTGTGTACACTGACTATACCATTGTTTGTAACTTTGAGTATGAATAAATGATGATAATAATAGCGAGCCAAATATTCATCTTGGCAAAATTATTGAAGTATAAATAAATGTAAGATTGGTTAAAGTCGTGTTGCCAGACTGATCTCATGCACGATAATGTTGATGAGGTTTATGGAATTGTGTATTGTAAATGATGTTTTGACAATGTACATCACAAATGGAAATACAAATTGATATAGAAAACAGTTTTGTTGGCAATGATACTATTAATGGAGAACTACATCCCCCGGATTCAAAAAAGTGAAATACATGGGCACAGAATGAGCTAGCTAGTGTCAGAAATCCATCTTTCACATGTTACATGGCCTCTACTTACATGAACATGATTAACATGAGGTCCAGATTTTATTTTTTGTTACCATATTTGGCTTATACAAATAAAGAAACCAAGACAAGATATTTATTCATTAATTTTATAATCATAAATGATTATGTGCATTCATATACAGAATATGGTAATTGTTTGCAGGGATATTTGAGTTCATATGGGTAGTACATATACCTTTCAAAACAGACATTGAGTGAGTTTCGGACAATGTTTTATCATTTTCTATAATGGGGTGACCTATAATGAAATGATCTATGTTTATTGATCCCAATCAAGTAAGGATTCATGTATTGTGATACGAGTTGATCCCAATCAAGTAATGATTCATGTATTGTGATACAAGGTGATCCCAATCAAGTAATGATTCATGTATTGTGATACAAGGTGATCCCAATCAAGTAATGATTCATGTATTGTGATACAAGGTGATCCCAATCAAGTAATGATTTATGTATTGTGATACGAGTTGATCCCAATCAAGTAATGATTCATGTATTGTGATACGAGTTGATCCCAATCAAGTAATGATTCATGTATTTTGATACAAGGTGATCCCAATCAAGTAATGATTCATGTAATGTGATACAAGGTGATCCCAATCAAGTAATGATTTATGTATTGTGATACAAGGTGATCCCAATCAAGTAATGATTTATGTATTGTGATACGAGTTGATCCCAATCAAGTAATGATTCATGTATTGTGATACGAGTTGATCCCAATCAAGTAATGATTCATGTATTTTGATACAAGGTGATCTCGATCAAGTAATGATTCATGTATTGCCTTATGTGATGATCTGAATTATGCATATCATATATCTACGTCAATTATTACAAAGTGTACATTTCAAGTTTAGAATAATGAAGAAATCCAAATATAGACCCAGCCAGACACGAATATTCTGAACCTGGAAGTCTGAAATATTTCTCACACATTTATTTCATCTTATTGAATTCAACATTATTGTCTTTCATAGCATGTTAACAATAAACCTTTACTTTTGTAATGATAAAAATTGTTTCCATCAATCGTGAATTTTTTTTCTGCAATTGCATTAATTCGAAAAACGTATCCCAAGTTTCTATGCAATAGTCACTCTAAACCAAATGAAATGTCTCTGACACTGTACTCATCCAGACTAAGAACTCTTAATCCGGGCACTGCATTTATGTAATCTAATTAGTTGTTACAAAAAAATATCTCCATAGGTGCTACAAGTCATTTGAGAAATATTTGCTCTTTCAAAACAACATTCCAGAAATATCTGAATTGCCACAACAGTCATTCCAGAAATATCTGCATTGCCACAACAGTCATTCCAGAAATATCTACATTGCCACAACAGTCATTCCAGAAATATCTGCATTGCCACAACAGTCATTCCAGAAATATCTGCACTTCAACAAGTCATTCCAGACACACTACCATGGCCATCAATCCATTAATATCTGCTCTGGCATTCCAGATGTAATGAAATATCTGCAGTGCAACCATGGTCATTCCAGAGGTTATGAGATGTTTGCTCTACCACCACAGTCATTCCAGAAATGTACAAATTCCTCGTATTGCAGTTGTCCATCCTGGTTCGTGTCATGCAGTGATATTAAATCGTGAATCTCTGTGTCTGAGAAGTTGAATTCCAGTAGAATTTTCTTGGCCTCTTGAAATGATATTGCATTATTGTTATCCTCGTCAAACTTTTTGAAGAGTTTACTCATTTCTTCCTTCCTGTAAATATACTTAATTATATTACACAGGTGTTGGTTTATCCTGTAAATATACTTAATTATATTACACAGGTGTTGGTTTCTCCTGTTAATCGTGTTTAAGATTAATACAGAATAACGTGGGGCCTGGGTGTAATCTTACCTTTAATATGTACAGTTCAGGGTTTTTAAAGCATAAGAAATAAATTTATCAAACGTTGAGGCCTATAAATCAAGTGGAAAATGAAGCATAACATTTAGCTTTCAGAGAGGATGTATAATAAATCAAAGAATAAACTATAATCCATACTTCTCCTGAATCTTCCAGTAAAACCAGATAAATTCCTCATAACTTAGACGTCCATCTCCATTTCGGTCATAAATCTTAATGAGCTTCTTGGTCCTATCGATAGACAGGCCTAATTCCCCATGCAGGACCTGAAATGATTTTCTAAACATCATCAGTAAACCCTATGGCTTGTTATACACTGTTAACTTGAAAGCTTTTTACTCTAAGGATATTAATGTTGAATTTGGTGTATTTCTTTTTTTTTAACTGATTCGTCTGGGAAATAGTTAGTGTAGAGGGTAGTGTAGAGGGTAGTATTATTATATAATATTAACATACAACATATAATATTATTTGTGTACCTGATGAGCCTCATCATATGAAATATATCCATTTCTATCAATGTCATACCGCTCAAATGTTCGCGTTATTTCATCCATTCTACTTGTCTGCAATAGAAATGTCCATGTATAAAAAGGCTGAGTGCGTGTAAAATTATCAATAATGATGCGTTGGGTTGAGAAACTATTCGTGAAGAATTAGGATAATTTCTTAAAATGTGTTATTACTGTGAAAATTCCTTCTTCGTATATCTATATATAATATTCATTCAGGCTTTGTATTTATTGAAAAACCTCCATGTTGAATCCTAGGAATAGCCTTTTCAACTGAGAGTTATACAACAATAAACCAATCACATTATTGTGTTAAAATTAAAACAAAAATGCTGTTATTCAGTTCTAGTTGTTCATATATTATGTATTAACCAATGATCTTGTAATTTTCTTGAGAATTGGGATGTCATAGTTGATATCCAAAGATTCTTAAGCTGCTCATATTTCACTCAGCAATGCTGCAATTCAATGCCCGGAGCGTCCGGAAAAGCATGAAATGTGCGGGTTAGATCAGATTTGTTTAGTCCTGCACCGCTCAGAGAGCTCTCCCAACCCTGAAGTTTACAATCAACCTCAATAGAGGCTATACATACCATTGTGTAAATGTACACAGCAAGCGGTCATTTGGGCTTGAAAGATAACACCATTGAAATGCGTTCAGGCATATACAAATAAATATCTGACCCGATTTTTGGCACACATTTGTATCTGTTATTTCCTTTCCAGAATTTATGTTTGTTTGTAATATCAATCTTTTCATGATCACCACGCCATAAAGGCTTGCCAACATGACCCAATGCCTACTTTTTAAAAAATGATTGTCTTTCTTACATTGACACAAACATATGTTATCATGTGGGATGTCTGTTATCATGTGGGATGTTTGTTATCATGTGGGATGTCTGTTATCATGTGGGATGTCTATTATCATGTGGGATGTCTATCATCATGTGGGATGTCTATTATCATGTGGGATGTCTGTTATCATGTGGGGTGTCTGTTATCATGTGGGGTGTCTGTTATCATGTGGGATGTCTGTTATCATGTGGGGTGTCTGTTATCATGTGGGATGTCTGTTATCATGTGGGGTGTCTGTTATCATGTGGGGTGTCTGTTATCATGTGGGGTGTCTGTTATCATGTGGGATGTCTATTATCATGTGGGATGTCTATTATCATGTGGGTGTCTATTATCATGTGGGGTGTCTGTTATCATGTGGGATGTCTGTTATCATAAAGGATGTCTGTTATCATATGGAAAGCCTGTTATGTTGGATGTCTGCTACCATATATTCATGACTCTCAAATTGAAAATATTCCATGTCACGTGGTGTAGATTCAGAGCCATCACAGGATACTAAGTATTTAGTCGCCCTACATCATAGTTTGATTAGTATTCACACGCGATGGTGTGATTATGAAACTTCCGACATACTTCTTTTAAGGTTCAGCAATTCGCGGATATCTTGCCAATGACCAAACACGCTCATGAGGCAGTAGTGATAATATATGACATGCAACATATAAAATATACACATGATAATACATAACACTACATAATGCTTTCAATGGACACCAGATGGAAATGAAAATACATATATTCTTGTCAAAAACTAGAACGGTATCATAAATGAGAATTGTGAAAAAGACTAGCCCTGATGACATTAATACTTTCTCTCTCTCTTTATTTATTTTTTGTTTTGTTTTGCCTTTAGCTGTGCACACAGGGTGAAGTAAATGGAGACTCCCGCATGGAGCTGGATGTTTTAAGCAATCTCACTCACGCAAGCATTCACAAAGACTCCTTTATATCTTATTCTCTCTCATTAAGATATCAACCTCGCATCACATGCCTACTATTCATGTTTATATATCTACCTCATTCCCGTATGAGTTGGAAATTATGAATACCAAACATATAAACTTAAAGTTAGGGCACCTTTTACTTTTACTGGGAGGTACAAATGTTTAGCACAATTGATTAGATATATGTTAAACATCACGTGACTTTCTCATGGTCATCAGCGCTTTGTTGCTCAGCTGCAGCTTAGTTTTGTTATCTTTTAAAGAGGACTTCAATTGAATACATTGATGGAATAAAACATCTAAATGGCAAGGAGCCAAACTACTTTTGTAAAATTAACAAAAACAACCGATGTGAAGTTACATAAGGGTTCCCAATAATTGTATTCAGGTATTTGGCTGATCCCGAATAAGTGAAGGGTAAATACTTCTCGTGCCTTGACAGCGTTCTCATTTATAGAGTAAACCCACCAAAAATAACTTGATAAACGGGAGGTATTGCCTGGGACAAATAGGGTCAAATAATATTTTGAATTTAGACACACATTAAGGCAAAGTGTAAAGGATTGGCATAGACGTGGGAGAGCTGGTCTGATGGCTGAATAGTTGGCCTTGATAACGAGACAGAATATATTTAATATTTAAATTATATGAATTTATATACACACACACACACACACACACACACATACATACATACATATATAAATATATATATATATATATATATATATATATATATATATATATATATATATATATATATATCAATTCTGTCCATCGTTCATTAAGGATGCATAGGTATATTCACTTTGTCTATTCAAATCAATTCAAATCAGCATAATGTCTGTCATATGCGCAGATTTGCCAATGTCATAAGAATATGCCTACCAGGTGATTTCAATATTAATGCAGTCATAAACTTATCATCATTTACATACAACTTGAGTCTTGTATCACTCTTAACTTGGCAATTCTTTGGAATCAGCCAAATGATCCAGTTGGCCATTTAATCAGCACTTTCTTATTAACTTGGAGCAAGATGCTTTACTGGAAATGAACAGCGTCACTTACCTTTGGTTATCGGAGAGGTTAATGGGTTGATCTGAAGGTTGCAGTTAGCAGTAGGCTGTGGTTAAATATCTCACCCCGTCTTGGCAATTAGTTCCCCTATACAGACCCAATAAGACTGCCTGAGGTGTGTAGCACGCCCAAATAGACCTAGCAAAGATTCTAAGCATAAATACCAACAGATTAATTGCAGACTCATTACCAGTTTAGGTATTCACAGTGTAAACTTGAAGATGTTTCTCTGCAAAGGAGTTAGCACTGAAAACAGGAAATCAAATGAAAGCTACGTTTAAAATGAACAGTAATAGTACCCCCCCCCCTCAAAATATAAAAAGCATATCAATTGGTTGGCCTGATCTCTAACCAAACACTTGATCTTCTGCCAATAATCTCAGGTCGTTTGGTTACAGATACAAGCTAGAATTGTGCTTCTGTGTTGTCCATATATTCACAGCTGTGACTATCTGTGACTATTACTATTTCGAGGATTATAAATGGGCAGAAATCAATGTTGCTCCATCCTTTTCACTGAGAGTTCATTACTGTGAGTGAGGATTATAATCTACATATGAAATACAAGATCATTATGATAAACATCACCAGATATATAGATTGATATATGCTTTCAAAGCTCTCATTGCCATTTGTGACAAGATATTCTTATTACTTTCCAGCGATTATGTGTGTTATAAGGATAATATTAGCCAAACCTAACATACGAGTTAGCACCATTGACCTATTTTAGGTGTGAATACCTCAAGTAAGACTGCTTACCTTGCTGCGTGGTGATGCTGACGCTCTGTATGGCGAGATGTGGAGGTTACCTTAAGAGTGGAGCGATCTCATCAAATATTGAAGGCGCATCTCGCCGTATATTACACGCTTTGGTGGGCCCGGCCAACGTTCACAGGCCACTAGCCGTTCCATGTCAGAGGGGCCAAATGTCTTGTTTTTAAACTGATAAATTTGCTTATGTCTATCTTGTTCAGATTCAGATTAAAGGTTATTGCAATTTGAATAAAGAATTAAAGAAAACATAGGTCAATGGCCTTAGAACTATGCTGATCCTTGTTTTTTAAATATGTTTTGAATCTCTCCTGGACATTGATTCATAAATGATCATTCAAATCCTTTCCCAGAGCAGATATGAACAGATGATAATTTTTCACCAAATAAAATGCATGTCACTTATTAAAATGCATATTATATATTAAATTTGGCCCTAACTTGTTTTATCAATTGTCATTGTCATGCTATTCAAAATGGCATCCTCCCTAACAAGTCCGTGACAGCTATTAGATTTTTGACAAAAATCTTAAAATGGGAAAAGATCCTTAGGCTAAGAACTCCGACCAGCAGTTTCAGATAAGAACAAATTTGACGGATAGAATGACAGAAAATTTCCTTTATAGTTCCTGGTTTGACAGTAGAATATCAATGAATAATTCGATCATACTGACCTCCCAAAAGTTGTTCATGAGAAGAAATGGAAATTTGGCCCAAAGAGGGAAAAAGGGCTTGTTCATACTTTTTTTACACGATTTTAGCCAATATAAATTTGGAATTAAAAACAAGGTTTTTACGTCATGGAGAAAGTTTTGACGTAATTCTTTTTTCAAAATAGTTTTAAGATAACAAGGACAAAAAATGGATCAGCTTTTATTGGAAATTTAATGTTTGCCTTTTTACACTGAATTTGAAGATATAAATTTCATTTCTTTTTTCCTAATGTATGGTAAATAATGGTGAATTTAATGCAAACGATATAAGCTTTGAATAATATTAAATGCCCTCACTGCTTTCAACGTGGGGCAAAATGTATAAAATAAGCATTTGTTATTGAAGCAATCATTGCAGTACTTAAAACGTTTATTTTATATGGATGTTTTGTCAGTCTCAAAAGAACAACTATTCTGGCTTCGTTGTAACAAAAAAGATATCAAAGTATAGATGGTATGAAACATCAATAACATGTTGGTTAGTTTCATTTTTTGAAATATAAATGTTCAATTCTCTTCAAATAAAGATTGCTGGTAAAATAACAGATTTAAAAGTTAATAAAGTCAGAACTATGTTCTTTGGAGGAATAAGCATTCCTGGAGGAATAATCAGGTGTAAGAATAAAAAATATGGTCGCTTTGTTCAGGTTCGCTCGCGTTTGCTTTGCCTTCAGGGCTGGATGTTTAAGGTTTCAACTGATTAGGCTGATTAGGCTGTAAGTCTATGGAGCACACCTGTATTTTCGCCCCCTGTCAACCATGTTGTGATTTTCCCAGTTTCATTTACACTACCAGATGGCGCTTTTACAATAGAATATGAGTGAAAAGTAGAGTATGATCTTATCTGAGTCACGTTTACTTTGAGAATTTGGCGAGCATGTTTTTCCAAGAATCAATTTATGCACAAGAATTTCCTTATTTTGTAAATCTTATGCGAGCATATGATCGAATGATATGAATTTTATTTTTAATTTAACACTTCACTTAAATTCTTTTAGTCTTTACTCATACTTTTAAATAAACAGATCGAAAGAAATATTCAAAAGTTCACATGTGAACTCCATTACAGCTCAAGGCAACTTTACTTCATTTATGATTTTGGGGGGTATAGTGAAAATATTGGATTGGAAAAGCATATCATTGACATATCAGTCTGTTTGTTTGGGATTTTTTCAAAATTATTTGAGTCATTTCATGGTGAGACCTAAGTTATCAGCTTTCACCATAAGATTTTTTTTCTTTTCAATCCCCCTTGAAAATTAATGCTCCATCCCCTGAATGTTTTTGTCTGTCTGTTTTGGTATATGTGTCCCTAACAATACATATCTTAACTCATCAATTGTTGTGCTCATTTTCCAGTCATATATATATAACAATGACACCAATTGGCCATGTTCAACATGTGCAAAATATCTAAGAAAATATCTGTCTCTGTGTGTATTGGCTGCTAAAAAGAAGCTTGTACTGAGTGTAGTCTCTCTAAACTATCACTCCTGGTCTTTATAATAGTCCTCATAGACTCTCATTTGCACACATGGCACACATACTAAATGTGAAACGTCTCTTCTGTGATGTCCACAAAACCCGTTGCCTCACTTTTTCTCTCCAAAATCATCAATCATGCTGGTAGGTAAATGAATTCAAGACCAACCGAGCACAAATCAATAATTGCTAAGTTTAAACTGCTCTCACAAAACAAACAAAAACGATTACCTAAATGTCGTCTGCTCAACATTGTTTAGGTTAGGTCTGTTCTGGATAAAACTGGATCCGTCTAATCCATACATGTCAGAATGATTTCGCTTCCCATGGCGCCATATTGCCACTTACCCAGCGCCACCTTGTGGGACACAGAGGAATGATAAGCCCAGTAGGACCCGTCAGATATGTCACATTTCTTGTTGAAAATCCTCCATTCCTTATAATCCCTGACCGGAACCTCCACATAGTAAATGTATGCATCCGGCCCGACATAAACAGGTCTGTCGTGACAACGGTCACCAGGTAGCAGCACATACTCCCCGTCAAATTTATATCCAATAGAAGCGAAGCCTTCCACTTTGACCTTCTGACAATCTGAAACATGAAATCCCAATTAAACAATGGGAAAGTGAAAACACAATTGTTTTGTTTGTTATTTTTTCCCCAGCCGTGTTACATGTGGAGCACCACAATTTCTTGTTATTATATAAAAGTTTTGTTCATTTCTCTCCTGAAGTCTAAATGCACCCATGTCTCTCTCTCTCTCTCTGTGCTAAATGATTGATAACAATAGCGGGAAATCACAATGCCGCCTAGCAACCAGATTTCAGCAACCTACTGATATATTTAAATTTCTCGTATTTCATGACACGTAAAAAATGCGATCTAGAAATATTCTCTAGCTGAGTTTTGGTAAAGGTGAATACTTTATTCCAATCTCTAAAATAAATAAGAATTTCTTTTATACTGACCTGTATCAGGGCACTTTTCATTCTCCTTTTTGATTGTGAAAAAGGCATTAATTGTATTATTGTCATATTTTACACTGGAACCTGATTCCCGATTCACGACGCATAGATCACACTTTTCAGCCAGGACACCCTGCACCAGCCGTAACAGCCCCTCAGAGTTGACGCCGTGGCTGGCCATTACGCGACGAGCGCACGCAATCCACGGTGCACGTGACGCCCCGCTGCCGTGGCCCACGTGACCATGGATGAGTAAGAATATGGTGAAAACTTGCCATTTCCTCCCCGCTGCCATTTTCAATCTGATTCTCACAATGACGTAACAAATTGATTTTCATTGAGGCCAAAACAGTATACAGAAAGAAATTAGTTTCTCACCCATTTTTTTCTATCGCATTATGAAAATATGTTGCCGCACTTTTTATTTATTTTAATTATATCTGTTGACCAACTATTAGAGTAGAGTCTCTTTAAATGCTGAAGATTTTCAGTTATTTTTTACTACAAAAAAATCGAGAGAAGAAAATCAACGCATAGCTGAACAACCGCAATTAATTTGGATTTCATTCTGTAATATACCCAGTTCTCAGTCGTTTTATCTCGAATGTGACAATTTAATTTTCACATGAATCAGAATTCTTCCTCATATCGGCCTGTTGTATGCACCGGTCGGATTTGTTCAGCTCCCAATTCTGTATGACCAATATCTTTTGATCCCTCGGTTTCACATGCTGAATTCCCACGGCGAATCAATACGTACACAATCCGGAAAACCTTTTTTCATATGTCTGTTTTTTGCAATAAGATTGATTAAATGACATTTTAACTACCGCTAGGTGCCGCATGTGAAGATTATTGTTTCATATGGTCATGTGATGAATCATCAGGGAACTGATTGGTTAATGATTGTAGCTGCGTTGCTAGGTTGCAGAACAATAGGGAGCAAAAACATAGCGCAACAGCAAAACAAACCATCACCCGCTTTTTGAGTACCTTATCCAATTATCATCGTCAAAATGTGCGACATGAGTGCTAAATGGTTCAACTTCTATGAGCTGCCGAACATGTGGAGCCAGCGTGGGCTGCAAAACTACAACAGAGAGCTAGTCACAAAGTTTGGCATCATCAGAAGAAACGTGGACATGCAGCGCGCCCTGGAGGAACTCAGAGAAGCGGTGGCCGAGGAAGCCAATAACCTTGAACTGCGTGAAGGTGAGAAAACAAAATAAAGTGTGAATACTCCGTAATAAAATCCCATAATGTGACCAGAAGCAGACGTCAATAAGGTGTCTTTTTATTTACGTCAATTTTTTAATTAGTTCCAAAACACAAAGGTTTCATTATAGTATGGTTCCAAGCAGAAACATTCTCTAACAGAGCAACATTCATATATTAGTATTTAAAAATCCTTTGAAAAAATGATAAATCCTAAATTGATATTGTTAGTTGAGAGAACATTGCCAGGTTGGCTCGTAGAATATTCTTGTGATTTTCATGCAAAAGAAACGTCTATAGAAAGTAGTATGGCTTGTATGCTTTATCATATAAATTCTCATTCTTTTCAGTAAAGATTTCAAAACTGTTTTTTTTCTTCTAAGGTTTGGAAGAAAAAAATCCAGACATCTCTCCTTGCACTAAGACAGCCTCCGGTACGACCTCCGTGGCGCTAGAGGGCAGCACGTCATCCAGCCTGCTCCAGGGCCTCGCTCTCATCGCTCTCATTTGTCTTGCTCTTCTGCTCATATGGAAGGTTAGCTCATCCTCATTAATTTCTTTTGCTCTTATTTTATCAAGATGCATACATTTTTGAGACTTTTCTCCCTTGTCTGTATATTTAGAAGAAACTGTTTCTATCTTCATAATTTTTTTATAAGAAAGAGATCTCCCTCAGCAACAATTTACTGGTTTTGATACTTCAATCCATCAATGACTATTTTTAGTGGTATCATCAATAACTATTTTTAGTGGTATCAAGGTTGTTCCATATAATATTATTGATAACTGGATTAATTCACAATAATCTATCTTTATCTGTCCACCCTACATATAAAAAAGTCAATGTTAAAAACAACAGATTTTAACAAATTTTCTTTTAACTTCAATTTTAGTATTTGACTGCACCTGCAGCTGTGATTGAACCCCAGCCTTCCATCAGAATTCCAGATGGCAGCCCCGCCTGGGTTGCAATTCTCTTTACAATCGAGAATTTCCTGTCTGGAAACTTCCTTGTCTAAAATTTTACAGATCGCGATTTTACACATACCGACAACATATTAAGACTAAATATCCATGGCAACCCTATGTCTTGATAATGATATAATTACAAATGAAAATGTTAAATGGAACTGATCACTTGAATTAAATTTAATTGACTTACAATATTGAAACATAGAGATTCATATATATTTTACAAATTTGATTCTATTAACTGTGTGCTGAACAAGCACGAAAATATATTTTTTATGAAATGTTAAATAAATGAGATATATCTGATACATTAATTTATTTTGTGTTCACTATATACATATTTGGGAGTGCATTGTGTAATATTTATCAGTCTCTTTTCACTTTTAAGACGGGAATATAGTCATTCCTTAAGCTGTTGATAACGATTGGTGAATGGATCAAGAGCGGCCAATTTCTCTCTCAAAAAAAAAACAAACAAAAAAAAAACAAGGCAACTGACTGGCCCCAGATGCCTGTGCCATTTGCTCTCGGAAAATGATGAGAAATACGGCTGTTCCTAATGTGGAAGATGAAGCTGCCAAACTGATGTTGGCCCACCTACTGACTTCCTTTTAAAGAATGAAAATTTCCATCACATGATCTCACAGACCTATTAACCGACTTTTGGACAATGGAAATTTCCATGACATTATCAGCTGCTGGTGGTGCCCTGACCAAGCTACTGACCTACTTTTTCATAAGTGTTAAAATTAGCCAGTGACTAAGCAAGTATTCTATATGATTAGCTGCTGCTGATTATGTAAGATAGTACCGCTATGCAGCAGTTGCTTGGCAACCTTCACTGCAGCACATGCTTGCAAACCTTCACGTATGGTGAAAATGCCCGACCCAGTCTGCAGCTGAAGAACAGTCAATGTGGCAAAAATAATGCATCCAATTTTGGGGTCACAACTCCACCACACCCACACTACTTCATTCCAGAAGTCTCAAAGTGCAGTTATACATAAATTAGTAGAATGAGGCACTGGATGTTTCAGGTGTATATGTGAGAAAAATTATTTTTGAGAAAAAAATCTGACCCTCACAGAAAATAGACAGAATTCACCTCTGAATAATACTACATCTAGAAAATCTAAGGCATCTCATTAGTGGTTTCTGCGAGCTTCAATTTTGACTGACAGACAGAATGACAAAAATTGTCCCCCTCACATAGTCAGCATAGTTAAAAATGACAGATGTCTATAGTTAGGCAGTGCAGTCTCCAACATTATCCAATAAAACAATGTAATCATTTGTATATATAACAACAATTTATTTCCCTTTCTACAATCATATACAAATAAGTTATAATTTCTGGGTGATGATGCTGATGAATGCATTAACATCTCTCTCATCTTTTGCCTCCTTTTATGCTCACACAGGACCAGTAGAAATATAGTCTTGTTTCACATCATTATTGTCTGATAGAAAATGCAGGATGGAAGGATTCTTTTCCATGTTTCACATTTCTTGATTTTTTTCTTGTTTCACTTATAATAGTGTGCATTAATATTTTCAATTCACTGCAGTGGTGTGGCTTTAAAATATATATTTTAAGTCTCATCATAATAAACAAATATTAGTCTACTGATTTCAATATGACTTATTTTTCACTGTGTGTGCCAAGATATTAATGACTAAACATTTGGTTGAAAAATGATGAGAAATAAGGCTTATTTTCCTGGCTTATTTGTCCCTTTCATCACCAGTGTCTTTGATTCTCAAATGCTCCTTTCATTTCAGTCACCCATACCATCTTAAACTTGTTTTTTTGGATGTTCTGGGTGTCATTTACTCTGCATTACATCAGTAGTTCTCACCACCTCTGCTATCATTGCTCTGTTTTGATGTCCAGTCATGCATGCGAGTCATTCTCTCTAAAATATCATACAATCAGAATTGTCCAATCTCAGGTCATGACCTGTAATCAGTAGATGCTAGCCAATAAGAATTTGTATGAATATTCATGTATTCTGTCACCAATCACTTCTCAGCCAGATTACTAAGAATAGTCATGGCTTGTTGCTGATATTGTGTGCAACTTATTGGTGGCAAGGACTGATGACAGAGAAGTCCTATTTAGGAGGGTAAGTGTCATATTAAATATGCTAGTTTCCATGGATGGAAAACACAAATCAATGCATAGAGCAAATCTACACATGTGCAGACCATTATTTATAAATTTACAAAAACATAAGAAACATCTCAATCTCACTCGCACATCAAAAACAAATTTTCCCTTACTTTTAAAGTTAAAATACAGGACTGCAAACACGATAAGGTATACTTTTCAGTTCTATATATTCTGCATTTTTCATACACTTGGAAGATATTTCAATTGTTTGCATTCCCATAAATTTTTCCCGACATATTAATATTCAGTGTCTGAAATATGACTCAAGATGTTGCTTTGCATCAGTCGGTTTTAATCAGGCAAAGAATAAAACATTGTTCAAAAATACCTCACAAGTTTTTGGCCCTGACTAAAAGTTGCTTGCTGCAGGCAACAGGAAAAGCTTTGATTTTGAATATTACTGTTCACTCAGACTTTCTTGTACAACAATCATTCTTAAATTGTCAATTCAAACTTATCGTTCATTATATTTTCATTCATACTATATATCTGACATTCTCATTCATAATTAGCATTTATAACAATATCATTCATATTGAGCATTCATATTCATCATTCATCATATTCTCATTCATAAATCATTTATAACATTCTTATTCCTGGTGGCAAAACATTTCATATCTACAGCATCCACATTTACAGAGTTTACAGTTGGACATGACTATATACAATGAAAATAAAATACAATAATTAGTATGAGGTTGGCTCTTTCCTTATATTTTAATGTACATATTCAGTTCCTCAAGAATTATATTCTCAGTATCTGTCAAAATGTGCAGAATCTATGTAATTCCACCTCTACATATCATTGTATGGAGGAAGTGTAATTTCTTAAAACATAAAACATGAGAAAATGAAACTGTTTAAAATAACATGCTTAGAATTTGAAAATTTGGTGCATTAGTTTTCACCAGGAATATGGTGCGACAATCTGCATTTTCTCCTTAAAAAAAAACATTTTCAAGTTTTGTAACATTTTCAAGGGAATAAGGAGGAAAAGATACACATCTTTACATAAGCCAATCCCTGACACCCAAATATCCTGTATTTTTTTGTTGACCTTTTGTATCAATCTGATCATGAGAAACAGATATCTGGACGTTAGGCCAAGATAAAACAGCTGTTTCTGGTGACAGCAAAATGATTATCTGCTTTATACAAAAACAGAGTCAGAATATTTCCTATACCTACACATAAGCTTATTTTGATAAAATAAAGGGTATATTTCAGCAAATAATTTTTCACCACAATAGAATATTAACCTTGGACCCTTGAAAAGATGATTTTCAAATTTATATAAAAAAAATAACAAGAAAATCATCACAATTTTGTTGTTGCTCAAAACCATAGACTCACAGTATATGACATATCTCAAGTAATGGATTAGACAATCTATTTCTTTTGAATAAGCAATTGGGAAGTTGCTGTAATATGCAGACTGTGAAAATTCCAATTGTCTCAATGGTTTCAGGTATACAATAAACCATTTCTCTCTATAATTATATTTCTGGAATACCATTTATATAGCTAAAATAATAGTAATGGCACAAACATCATCATTTGCCAAATAGCAATTTATGAGATCAAGAAAAAAAATCTATTCTATTACTGATTCTCAAATTACAACTCGAAAGTGTCAATTCTCAATTATTGTGTTTCAACTTTTGTTTGCATAATTTTCAATCCAACTTAAAGGAATGGTTAATAAAGAAAAAAATAACATTAAATGAAACAATAAATATATCTATGGAAAATTTTGCTTTTCAAGAAAAAAAATAATTAACAAGCGCTCTTTAATCAAACAGATTGTACATAGGTTTATCATTTTGTATCTGTTTACGACATCCATGACATTAACTATGGATTAAAAAAATATACTTATTCAAAAATAAACATGGCGACAAATAAAAATGGTTCAATTTCTAAAGGTTGGTTAATAGATGACAATTCTTATTTAAGCCTTTTCTGAATATATACAGCTCAATTCCATATTCAATGTTTCAGTAATGTGATGCTTGCTTATATATTTATTCGTTGTTCTTTGAAAAAGGACATTTTATTTTCAATTGTACCATTTTTCAAAAGAAACTAGTACCATAACATATTTGAGAACAAAATATTCATACTTCATAACATTTCCACATATTCTTAAGTTCACACAAACAAAATAGAGATTGACAAAGGAATTTGAAAGACTTTTGAAAATTAGAAATAATTTGAAAATATATTTTATCATCTCTTAAATACATTACAGATTTCAGGATGCTTATTACAAAAAATCTCAATTCCAAAACTGAGAAAGTAAAAATGTTATCCGAATTGAAATAAAAAAATGTATTTTCATAAAAATCTGTCACTATGTCTCATATGCATGAACGATTTGTAAATGTTTGTATGTTTATAATGCTTATGATTTCATATACAGTTCCATTTTAATCAAGGCATGCAGAGGTTATGAATTGACTTTAAATAAAATAACATGTCCAATGCAGGTAAATAGCTGTTCCCACTTTCTTGTTCATATTAAATTAATGCATCCTGTGTTCCCTCATATTGCAATATAATTCCAAATTTTCAATTATCCTGACCTTTTAAGATCTTTTAAGAAAAATGTGCTTTGCACCAAATTTTGTTTACTATTTCCGCCCACCCAAACACTCTCAGTTATGCCCCTGATATTAAAATGGAATTACACAAGTTGACAATGTTGCCTTAATTATCATGATAGTTTGACTGCAGCCAGGTTGGAGGCATCTCGCCTGTTTCCTTTTTGAGCCTCACGCTCCAGTTTCTTGAGCTGGTGTTCCTGCAGGCGTCTTTCCCGGTCCTGCCGCTTTTTCTCACGTATTGCCTCCTCAGCCTGCCACGAGAGGTCCTCGCTAGCCTCGCCACCCCAAGCGTTCTCACCTTCATCCCATGTACCCAGCTCCCCACCCTGCACACATCACATACTTAATTAACATATTGGGAAAAAAACAAAGAACCAAAAACATATATCAATTCAGTAAAGTCACTAATTATTACTGGTAAATGATATTAACTAATACACGATCAATATTTAATATGTAGGTATACTCACAGTGGTGGGGATGTCTGTAGACATTGCAAGTCGACTGGATAGACCACCAGACATTGAATCCTCATTCTTTTTTATTAAAATCTGAAGGTAAAAAAATAATGTCTTGGTATGAATAAACTCAGTCATTATTGCTGCATGGTGTATTGGGGAAACAACATTTACTTTAATATCATGACACCACAATTTTGCACATAATGTCTAAAATATCAATATTACATTGTAGGTTTAGTGATTTAGAAACTATAAGAGTAAAATTAATGCAATATATTCAAACAAATCTTTCATCTAAATTGTCAAATCATCAAAAACACATGAAAACATGAAAGGAATATATAATGCATCATCAAATAATCAGATTCAATGGTTATATTACAAAAATCAAGGTATGGAATCATTAAACTCATGCTCTGCTGTTACCCCTGCTCTTTGTATAACCTAACATTTAAAAAAATTCAAAACACAATTATATCATTTTACCTTTTTGGCTTTTTTAAACTGAGGAGTCATGTCCTGGAAAAAATCCATATCTGGTTCTTGATTAATGTCTTCTTGTTTCATTCTGTTATTTTGATGTGTTATGTTGTTGCTATGGTAACCTGGATAGTGTGCACTGTTGCTATGAGCCATGTGAGCATTGTTCTGTTTGCTGGTGGTGCCACCTATGGCCTGGTCTTCCATCCCCCAGGAGTCCCAAGATTCAAGTTCAAGCTGTAAAAAGTAAGAATAAAAACACATTTAAACAGCAATCATAGATTGCAAGAATGTCCCACATCATTCAGAGCTTTATTCTCAAATCATAAATGTTGGCTCTGAGAGTTTCTTATATTCTGTTTGATTAATAGTTAATGCAGGTATCATGATGAAATTTAAAGTCGAAAAGATGGTATAAAAGGTGGTTACTCAGAGCATTTGTTGCTCAATTTCCAGTTGAATATCCATCTTGTGAAAGAATCCAATTATAATAATTGGATTCTTTCACAAGTAACCAGTCAAATGTGCAACTGTGTAGAAGGCACAGTTACATGGAATAGGCTCTATTCTCAATGGAAGGCTCAAATGGTGTTGATAAACTTGACAAGTCAAAAGAGGTTAACCTTGACGAATAGTTATTTAGATATAAATGCCAATTTAAAACTAGTGCCTTCTGTGGTCATAAGATCAATTATATCTCTCATTTCATCACATTCATAAAAATTCTAATATAAAATACTGTGAAATGAAATGAAAAACGAAAGTGATTGGTCATGACCATCAAACTATTTAATTATTTGATTTGTTCCTTATCATTAGATAAAGACTATATTGCCGTGAGTAATAAGTGAGACTTACTTCTGCTACATTGTTGCTTGGGACTGGTTGCTGTATGTCTGCAGCATTGGCAATGTGATCAGCAGTCATCGGCAGGATGCTGCCTGAATTCTTCCTGCCCCTGCGAGCCCTGCAGATAAGACGGTTGAAGATACCGAAGACACTGAGCAAGCATCCCCAGAACTTCTTAAACATCACTGTCACTACAGACATGGTGTATCTTGCTGTGTATCACATCATCTGAAATAAGTCGACTCTATTTGAAAAATATGATGCAGTAATTTGGCAAGATCAAATACTGTATCAAAGTATGATTATTAAATAATTCAATTGCATTCTTAATTTCCATTTTTCCTGTTGGACTACCTGTATATTATTGGATTTCTTAACAATGATCAAAATTCTCGCTGCTCAAGTGCACCATGCTGCCACCTGGTGTGCTAAAATCTGTCACATGTGTGGTAACATTGTAGACATGCAAGCTTGGCTCATAGTAAAACATGTTGATTAACTTGTAATTTAATTTCAATCAGTTTATTACACTTAATACAGTCTATTATTTTTTTTCAGTATGTGCCTTCCTTTCGTCTGCAGAATGAATTGTTCATGACGCAAGAAACACCTGATGGATCACAAATGTTCACTACTGACATTGATTAGCAACTAATTTAACATACATAGATATTTTAAGTCTGCTTGCTATTTATTTTGGTAGTTTGATATGAATATTATACATGTCCAGAATAACCTCAAAGTTTCCATTCTCTAACATGTGTTCATTCAAAGATGGCTGCACATTAACTGTCCTAGTACCTAATAAAACTATCCTCTGTGGCTCTATTCACTTGCCTACTCATGCAGGTAATTTTTTTGTATTCTACCGATTACTGCTGATGGATTGGTTGCTGACAAGTAGTGTTTCTATTTCCAATTAACGTTGATTCTGTCACCAAAAAGTAGTGTTTCCATTTCAAGTCTTCCTGAATTTTTGTTTCTTTGTCAGTCATGGAACTGAGGGTTGGTAAAGGCATTTAGGGTCAAGTAGCCTTCTCAACGGATATATCATGAGGGGCCGAGATCACCTCAGAGCAGATTTCACTGGTATTCCATTCAGGTGAGTAGCCTTTGAAACGCGTTTAAACGTGGATGTGGTGGGATGCATTGCTAATACACGCTTCAATTTCTCCGGATCTAGACTGCATAATATTTCAAGGTTTATACAAAAGAAAATGAGTTACATATGTGAACTATGTACATGTTTACCTGTAAATAAAATGATGAATGTTGGGCAAAAACAGTGACTTTGGTGATCAAACTTCTTCTGACTTGTTTAACCGGAAGTTGTCGTCTTCTCGTTGAATCTCGTGTGAAGTAAAGAACGCATGCGCAGTGTCTTGGCAACACTACATTTCAACATCCGGTTAGGGAAATGGAGGGAACAAAAAAAATATGTAGAAACTAGAAAATCAACCGTTTAATCCCGATCAAAAAAACATTTTAAGCATAACGTGAACACAAAACCAAACTACATAAAAATGAGCGTGAGTATAATATGGTAATATGAGGGACTGATCGATAAAGATCGGAAAATCTTCCATTTCATCATTACATTGCATTAGAAATTCAAGATAAGTCCATGGCACGAATCCCCATGATGCAGTGGCACGAATCCCCATGATGCAGTGGCAATGGCATTGCATTCCTTGCCTGTGTTGACACTCAGGCAAGGAATCAAACTCCACCAGAGGCCGACGTGGTGTACCTATCTTACAGTTTGCTGAAATCAGCTCCTACAAGAAAAACCATGGTAATCACTCTATCGCTATATCGAAATGGCGACAGGTGTGACCCTTATAAATACAGCTATTTTCCAAGGACAGTGACAGTTACTGACCGGAATAATCTTTCCCCTCAATTAACTACATTGGAATCAGGTAACTCGGCATGCTTCATGAACCCCTTGCCAGCGTATAAAGGTTGGCAACAAGCAGCTGGTGTGTACCAGCTGTACCCCTTAAGCTGTGTTTCCATATGTGCAGTCCGTAATGCAGTGCGTCATGCATAGCGTCATGCGGTGTTCACATGTATGCGTCAGTTTTGTGATTTTTTCACGGTCAAATTTTTAATTTGGCTCCAAAATTAGACTTGCAACCTATGGGAAACCTATGTGTCACTCTATACGTCAGATTTTCATTCGCTACCCTGTGTGAAAAGCTATGCATCAATTTGCTTACGGACGTCATTACGGACGGCAATACGCATACATGGAAACACCTGCATTGTTCAGTGTGGTGTGCAAAAAAAATTGATGCGCTGCATGGTGCAATCTTGCACTCTTGGCAGAATGCCAATTGGTTTTGCTGAGTAAACTTATAGATGTAGATGTTTGCATTTGCCTCTGGTGAACGGTGTGACAAGGAATCTTACTATTCATTTATTTTTAGTGGCCGAGCCCACAAACCTTCATATCAGTCTGGTGCCATTATCATCTACATACAGTGGGTTTCACATGCAGGAAGTTTTTCTTCTCCAGACACATTTATCACTGATATTGGCCATCAATCCTAGGATGTTGCTTTTACCAACCTATCAAAAAGGATATCAGACATGTGTTGATCATCCCTGGACAACTCTGTATTGTTCATTGTCACATGACAAGATTTTTTAAAGTGGTAAATAATTAGATTTCCTATCTGACAGTTATTTGTGCAGAGTGATGGTTAAAATACCTATAATCCAAGATCTTTGAAGTTGTCGTCTTCACCTGGAACTGCGTCAGCAGACTGTCTACATCATTCTATCTGCATGCATCTCTTGCACACATATTCCTCAGATAGACATACATGCTTCACAATTGCTGTCCTTTTTTCCATGCAGTTAACATTTGTTGTAATCATGATTCATAGCAAAATAGAGATATACCAGCTTCCCACCCAAAAAATAATACTGTAATTGAAGAATTATCGGCAGACAGTACTTCATAGAATATAGTGTCTGAAATACAGCATACTACATGTTCTTATCACTTTCAAGGAACTTTGAATTCACAGCTGATTGCCAAGTTGTTGATTCTTGATTAAAACTCTCGTGATGTTGAACAATGAAAACAAACTGAGTGAATTCTAGAACTTGAAGATACATTTTACCAATTACTCTTCTGATTTACTGCCTTGTTTGTTTAATTTATGGTGTTTCTAATGTCCACAAACTTTTGTAACATATACATGTACAAAACATTTAACTGAAATACAGCAAATATAGCCTTAAATTTAACTTTTAAAAAACCTTCAAAACAACAATTGATTGCTAGGTCTCAATAATAGCAAATGATTATTATTAATGATGGTTTGAAATGGAGTGCAAAATAAGATGAAATATAGATGTGTATCAGGCCATTGATTGTTTATTATTGGCTGTAAAAAAATTTACTTGGTCGATTATTTTTCCAGTATTTTGATGCCAAACCAACAAACATTTGGAATAGGGGTTTTCCAAAACTCAGTCAGCCAGGTACTGACAGAGTTATAGGATTGTATATATGATCACAAGAATATTTGCAACTTTTTTTAAAATCTTGACTTGTATATTTATAACATGTATATTACAGGAGAAAAACCCATCCCTTCCCCCTATAAACGAGAATAAAAATGACGGTCAGCGAAGTAAGTTTCAACCCAAGAATTGGGGTTTCTTCAAGAAATCCCAGGGGGACTTGAAGAAGATGGATCCAGTGCTGCGGAGTAGATATATGGCTGTGAGTTAAATCTTAATTATGATAATACTTTGACTGCTGTATACACATCCCTTTCACTGACCAATCATGGCAGTCAAGACGATGGTAGGGTTGAAGTGAGATTCATTTTGACTGCTAACAAATGGCCACAATAAGTGTCCATAGTAACAATAGCTGAAAAGCTTAGTGTTCTCCAATCACCTATCTGCAAGTCCCAGATAGATGATCTGGAGAGGTTTGAGTTTATTGCTTTTTCTGTATAATCTCGCTTGCATGAGATTTTTAAATACCCAACTCTTTTAGTGATAATTCATATTCTATGCCATGATTATATCGAAAATCTCCCAAAAAAGCTTGATTATTCTTTGGATGACATTAAATAAAGAAAATATAAATACTTGATATCAGTCGCCAGGTGCAAAAACTGAGTTAAAATTGAACCCGTTTTAACTGCGGTTTAAACGGATTTACCTCAGTTTTTACAGTTGGCGATAACTATACCAAACTATTCTTTGGTTAAAATTGGTAAAGACCTTGGACGTTCGACAAACCCCTCCAGATCACCTATCTGGGCTTTGCCGATGGGTGATTGGAGAAAACTATGAAAAGCTACAGGAAAAAGGCTTTCACAAGACTATCGATGACAACATCATTGTATCAACAGGGATGATTTATATCTATGGGTGATAAATTTGTGGGTTTTAATGTGAAATATATGTAATATATCAGCATAAGGCCCTGTTTCCTTTTGTCCGTACATCAGCTTGAGCTTGTGCACAATGTGCGACACTCTGTTTATATACATCTGAAGAAGATGTTTCCTTTTGTTCATTTCTTGTGTGTACGCTCCTTGCATCTGTAGTAACTTTGAAAACTTGGACATTCAAACAATGTAATTTGGGAACCCCCCCTTTTCTTTTCAAACAATAGCCTTAATAAAAAGGAAGGCCAGATCAATTTGTTATTCCACCTGTAACACCTGTAACTATGTCATATATATATATATATATATATATATATATATATATATATATATATATATATATATATATATATATATATATATATATATATATATATATATATATATATATATATATATATATATATATATATATATATATATATATATATATTCTTTACATTAAGTATGAAGATCCAGCCAAGCCGCAAGCAGAAGCTCAAGCCTCGTGTAAACATCGCCTGATTGAGATGAAGAGAGATATGAGGAGGAACAAGCCGCCCTCGGAAGATGAAGTGGATGAGAAGGACAAGCATGAAAAGCTCATAGGACAACTCAAGTAAGTAACAAACTGTATTTCTGGTTACTAGATTGGATTGTATTTCTGGTTTACTTTTTATGTGAATTTATCTGGAAAGAATAAAAAATCTCTCTTAACTGTGAATGTGATCCCATTCAATGAACTGCATATCCATTTATGTGAAACTAGATTGGATTGTATTTCTGGTTTACTTTTTATGTGAATTTATCTGGAAAGAATAACAAATCTATCTTAACTGTGAATGTGATCCCATTCAATGAACTGCATATCTATATAAGTGTGAAACTAGATTGGATTGTCCCGAAAAGATCCACTTTTGTAAGTGATGCTGACATTCAGTATTTTTGACACACATCAGGCAGAATAAAATGGATTGTCGTCATAACTATCTCATTGTTATTATCACTCACAGAAGTAAGTCGTTTAGGTTTGAACTCTGGTCAATCCACTATCTTCTGGTTTCACATATCCATTTCAGTGAAATGTTTTTGGGATAAATTACGTGAATATTGCACAGTTCAGCTCCATTATTTTGGGTGACAAAATATATCACATTCAAAATATTTTATTTTAATTTATTTATTTTTATTTAATTTTAGGGCAGCCGAGGCCAGAAATCGGATCCGAATAATGAGACTGAGATATGAAGCAAATCGGGTAGGGCAAACTCAACCCTATTAAATGTCTGTGTATATAGCAGCATTTCACTGTACTAATTCAGATTGAAAAGTTTCATCCATATTTCATCATGCCCAGTTTATTACAAAATGATCCAAAGGTTTCAGGAATATTTCAATAGATTACAAAGCTGAAATAGCTCAATTTGCCAAAATAGGTCAATAAGATGAAAAATCTCAAGTGATAGAGTGTTCCTGGTTTGAATCCTGATCAGTAACTTTCAGCACTGTGAATAGACATTATCTGGTATCACCCTATGTTAAAATTACTTTCATTATCATTCTGTTATTTCTTCAAATCAATGTTATTTCTTCAAAACTCAACCTATTTGTGAAATAGATCATGATTTAGTTTGATTTTTTTAAAAAGATTATTTAGGATTCTGTATTTAGCTATGCATAGCTAAATACTGGTCAAAACATAGGCATCAAAAAGGTACTTCATGCCCCAACAAAAAGCAAAACTCTCATTGAACCAAACCTTTCCCACAAAAATTTCATAACGATTAATCTAATTGGCTCTTATTATGATGTCACTGCCTGTCTCAACCAATCAAAAGCATGCACATATCAGAGGGGAAGAAATGGCAGCTGCAGAAAGCTTTCTAGTGAATCTATTGCGATATTTCAAGATGACTTTTAAAAAATAGTAAATTTACAAAATGTTTGTGGCAGAGCTAATATTATTACCGGTAATATCATTTTTTGAAATGATTGCATGTTCTAGCATATTTCTTATTCAGGAAATTATTCACTTATTTAAAAAAAACTCAATTGAGGTTATGAAATGCATACAATTTTTGCAGAATCATTTAGTCTCATGTAGTCCGCATGAGGGAAAGTTTGCTTACTAAGCCTGCCTGGAGAAACATACCATTTCATAAAACAAATTGAGCTGAATTAATCATCAATTGTGATATATATTTAGGGTCAGGAGATAAACCATCTCATCATGTGTCAGCCTACGGCGAGAAAGGCAGTGCGTCTCCAGGCTCTGTTGCCGGCCAAGCCCGAGGACCGATCCCAGGGGGATATCCTCGACAAACTCTCTGTAAGCAATATTATCATCTCAAATATTAGTATCTCAAAAAAACAAAAAAATACTCATATTGTAATCTTGTTTTTTGCAAATTTATCTTTGGCTCAAAAGCAGGTTTTTGTTTTACCATTTCTGATTGTTTTGAAAACTGTTGATTATTGTTCTTCTGTCAGGCAAACATGGTTGTACATTTGTTAATTCCACAAGATTATATCAAAATGTTGCATTTTTCATGAAAAGATTGTCTCAATGTCTAAAGCCTTATAATTCTCCATCAATTGTTCGGTGCTGATTGCTATATTTCCTCAGTTTTTTATGATATTATTTTCTTCTTTTTCAACAGCGAGGTAGAGTGGAAGCTTTGCTGGAGGACTCAAGGGGCCTGCTGACAGGCAGAACTTGAGAGGCCCCCTACATCATCAAATGCATCATGGACCGTACCATGTGACCAAAGAACAAAATCTATTGTATTTACCCAATGTTAGGGCATATTGATTAGATATTAACATTCTGTGTTAGAAATGGTTATTGCAGAATGTCACTATAATGTCACTTTTATTGGCTCCCAGGTGTCACCACCTCAGGTTTTAATGATTGAAAAGTATTGGGAAGACATTAAACTGTGTCTCTTGTCTCACATAACATATGGGTTTTCCAAACCAATTATGAGGGTTGCATTTATATGATTAACTAAATTAATTAATCACCATATCATGCAACTATATTCATATCAGTTTATCATTAAAATTGTTTGAAAAAATAATGATGAAAAAATAACACATTTCTCTCAAATAATGTTACTTAATTCAATTTGATTATGGGAAATGGTATGCAAGATATTCTATATTTACTATTGATATAGTAACCTAGAAAAGCTCAAGGGAATGATTTAGTATTATGGAAATACCCATTAGTTTCCAATGTTGAGTATATTTCAGACAATATTGATGTATTATCACTCTAAATGTCATTCACAAAGTGATATTAGACAGAAAACATAGTTTGAGATTACTGAATTGTTTATATACTGAAACCCTTTTTAAATTATTTTTTGTTATAAATTAAGGTGTTAAAGTATTAATCATATATCAAAATGAAGCATTACAGTCATGTAACAGATCCTTCAGGTTTTAACAGTGATTTTGGTTCTATCGTATGATAAAGGAGAAAAATGTTATTGGAAATGAATCTCTGTCTTCTACCAGAAAATCCAGACTTTGGAAGTCATATGAACCCATTGCAGATTTATTTACTTGAAGATTATAGAGATAAACATGTAGATTGTGGATGCAAAATGTCTATCTTTCCAGAATCTACACAATTTACATGCACCAAAGTACAGATCATTGAGAACAAATTTGGGAAAGAAAAATTATTATTTGTATTTTTTTTCAACAGAGACCAAAGAAAAATTATAAAGAATTTTTGTTTTTTATTTTAAACTTTTTTAAACTGGTTTTTGTGATGTATTTAATATGCAATAATTACATGTATATTATCATGAAAATATTTACAGAAAATTTTACTAATACATGAGCTCTATATTGTATGATCTTAAAACAGTGTCCTGCAGTGATCAATATTTGCTGTGATTGTAGACAGTTTAGATTTATATCTTGTTGATAAGATGACACTAACTATATAGCCATTTACTCTGAAATATCAGCAAGAATGACTAAAATAAAATATTCCTCTTTCAGCAAAATTGTGATTTTATATCTTACCTTCAACTAGTTTTGAGGAATAATAAAATATATATAAATATATATATAATATGTAAAATATATAAATAATTTCATGTTTTTACTTGTGTTGATGTATTTTACCAGTGACTGGGTTATTAATGTGAATTGACCTTATTGGGAATATGTGTATGTCAAAATATGAACAATAAAATCACTGTGATATCAATTTAATATCATTGTCATTATCATTCTTATAAAAAAAAAAATATTTTAGATATAGGTAATAGACAAAACTTTTTTGAGGGGGGGGGGGGGATTTTTATTTCCATGATGAAATTGAATGATATGGGGGAGGTCATAACCTTGGAAGTGTGGCAGAATTTGAATTATTGACTTCTTATTTATTGGGGATTTGGCCATTCTTTATTTGATAGCAGAGGATGTATTAATTATAAATAAAAACAACTGAGACAAAAATGATTATGTGACTAAAATGAGAGAACTTTATTGCTGCTGTGTTGTATATTGCTGAGTTGTAACATATTGGACAGGTTGAGATGTAAAAAGGTAAAACAAGAGATTTATCACAGATATTTATCCCAATGGATTATGAATGATATGGTGTGTTTTCATTCAGATCTTGATTTTTTTCTGTGAGTTCTCTTCACTGTCCTCTCTCTTCCTCTTCATGGTTGTGGCCGGGCCATAAGCTTCATGCAGGATGCTCTGAATCAGCCTTGCTTGTTCACAGAACTTTTCACGCGCCACTGCAGGATCAGGGCGCTTTGCTGGAGCAACTGAACGGCGAACTGCCTTGACCACTTTTGGGCGAACCTGGAAAATCATGTCAAAAATTATTTTTACTGAATAAAATATTGCTTCATAAAGATTTAAAAAAAAAAGAAAGATCTTGTTTTTTTTACCATTGTGAATAAGTTTGTAAATTACCATTTTTGAGGAAGATTTCAGCATCCTAGAAGAATAGTTTGACTTCACTGACTCTCTCTTTTCTGGAAGTGCATTGCATGAAGAAGGTGCAACGTTGGACTTTCCAGATGGAGCAGAGGTGTCACTAAAAATAATCAATTTTTAATTATTAAAATGTAAATATTTGCAACCAATGATATAACAAGTGTTCTAGCCAAACAATATTAAATGTTTTGCACATGAGAAAGGACTAGTTGCAATAATGAACTAAAGAACCCCACTTAAAAGTATGCAAAGTGCAATACTTCTAATTTGGGCATAAAATGTGAAATGCATTTTGTATCTATTTATCCTCTGTATAGTCCAGATAACTTGTCATACAAAAACTTATTTATATTTGAGTAGACCTTTGAAATGAATAACTGAAATTTCTAATAATTGATAGATTCTATTTACCTGAAGGTGTCAAACCATGCTTGATGGTTGGGAACTGGGGGTGCTGACCCAGAACCAACTGCCCAACGACTGACGGGATCATATTCAGGAAAGGAATACTTTTCTGGATACACGTCTGCAACAAATTGAGAAAAAGACATGAAATTTCGCTACTTACGATTTTTTGTGAACTACTATCGAAGTTTTTTTTTTTTTTTTTTGGGGGGGGGGGGGAGCCTGTGAGAGAGATTGCCATAGAATTCGTTATTTAACATGAAGGTCGATCAAGTGATATCAAGTTGACACTTCACTTTTTATTTATTTTTTTATTTTGTGAAACTAAACATATTATTTATCATTTGGATCAGGTTAGGAATCCCCATTAAGGAAAAAAGGGTCAAAAGATCTGGATAGATTTTAATCAGACTCACCAGGTTGGTAGGCGCTAGCATCTGCGCCGATCTTGATGGGGCCGGTTGGAAAGAGTATTTCGCTGTACTTGGTGATTTGATCCTCAGAAAGCTGCACTAAGCGCACGCCATCTGGGATAATGCTGCGAAACTTTCCACATGGAGACCTCTTGGGCTTTTCCATGATCCGGCAAAGATTTGTGGACTTGGTCCAAAAACTATCCATGATAACTGAGCGTAAGCGACGGTAATATACCAAAACAGTCTTTCACAAGACTAGAGACACGATGATCTGGTTACGCCGTTGCTTGGTTTCAACAATGGGCGGTTGTCTCTCACACAATGCGGCCGATAAAGACCAATCACAGCGTCTCCTGCAGTCCAACAATACTCACCAAGGAGATGGCCACAATGATAACTGTTATCACGTGACCACTGATAAGTAAAGTCAGAAAAATACGATGATAAATAACCATTGTTCTTTAATTGCTTAAATGTACGTTCCAGGCTTTTTATCTTATATTGTTTCACTTTTTTTTAAGAAACGCCATCGTTAAGGTCACTGTGCGCATGTCATATTGCAGAAGAAATTTCCACAGGCTCTGTTCGAAATGATGAGAAGGGCGTCATAGCCTCTGACTTAAAATGGCTTAAATAGTGTTGAAAATGTCAATATACAAAGCAACTTGATTAAATCGTACTTTCTTTATCACGCAATTGTTTCTATGTTTGTTAGAACAGAGTCGCGTTACTCACTATTTATTTCTCATCGAAACACCCTCGGCTATTTATGGGAATTATCATAAGTTTGATTTATTTGACTTTAAACACCTACCCCTCTAAATTCATTCTATATACCAAGTATGGAAAGTTGCTGAAGAATAACAAAAACATACGTGAGCAGTATTGGAAAGCTTATCCAGGACATTTTTATTAGTCAGGTAGATAAGTCCAATGTTTGTGCACTTTTGGAAACAAGCACCAAACTTGGCACGGTTGTACATTGGATCATTGCGAATCATTCTGGATATAGAAACACTTTGGTAGCGCCCCCTGGTGGCCGGGGGCGCCACCTGTACTTTTACACTTTCTCAATTTGAAGTACCCTCAGAAAAAAAATCATAACTTCTTTAATATTTGAGATATTTCTATTCTGATTAAAGATTTGGAATGTAGGAAATATTCCCTAACAATTATTTAATGACAAGAAAGACATTCCATGCATATTTAATCTCAATTAATCTTAATTTTTACCAAAAATCTTAATTCTACTCCATGTTTTCCTGGAAATATTGGAAATAAGGATACAAAATATTGCGTAAATGTTTTTCTGTTCAAAAGATTAAAGTTAGTTACTACACTTATGAATCTAAAGCTTCATTCAAAATGAAAATTGATTGAACAGAAAAGAAGTTATGCAATTTACAACAATGGTACTTTCTCAGTTTTGTATTTTATCCTGTATCTATATTTAACAATGTGTAAAAAATAAAATCTAACTTGTCATTATTTTAATAATGACATTATTAAAATATCACTGGTATATACCTGTACAGCAGAAATTTTGCTAGGTATCATCTTCAGAGGCACAATCCCACATTGGGGCACATGGCAGAGATGCACGAGTACAACCACAACGATTGTTGCATGCCTTTTTACAGGCACACTTTATCAGCTCTCTGCAGCCTTTCAAAGCTTCTGGAAGCAGTCCAGAAAGGATTCCACTTGTCATCCTTTTTCATCCATCCCCATTCTCCTGGACTTGGAAGCATCATTTGTGGAATAAGACTTTGTCCCCACACATGTCCTGCTCGACGGGTATGTTGCTCAAAGGCAGCCTTGGTTGGTGGAAGCATCTCAATGCGATGCTTCCCTCTTTTGATGAACAAGTCTTTTCTCGCTTCATTGAGGTCTGTATGTGGTCTTGTTCTGTCATACCAAATGATGACAAATCTCTCCAATAGATTCAAATTTTCCTCGCTCATGGTGCTGTGAGGTGTTGATATTTCCATGAAAGCATCTGTGACCTCTGGGAAACATCTCCAGGCATCCCACGCTGTCTTTTTGCCTCTGCCAGCAAAACCCGAAACAGTATCACAGCCTGTCAGTGCATGGAATCCTGGGAGTGCTTTGGCCTTTTGTTCTCCTATTGCTCTTAAGATGTCATGTATATCTAAAATTTGTATTTGTCCCAAATCCTACCCAAATCTCATCTACTCCTAGTCTTTCTGCATATGCTGTTGCCAGCACAACAACATCTGTATCTACTGTTCTGATCAAAACATTTTTGTGATCCTTACTAGCAGCATCAGCAGCATGGATGATTAGACGAGAGTCTGCCTCCTCATGGTTACATGGCATGATGTAGTCATACCAATTATTATCTGCTACCTGTTTGCAGTGATATACACCTCCTTATCTGTCTCCAGATTATCAATCAAGACATGTGTCAGAAATTGGATTTATTTGCATTGACCAAAAGGAATTTTGACCAATTCTTTGGCATTTTTGTTGAAGGTGTCACTCTCCGCCTTTCTCCTTTCCCTCTCTTTTCCCTTGTGGAAGATTTAAGACTATCAGGAATATATCTATCTCAAACAATGTCTTAGCGTTTCACTGTCTGAAGGTGGGACTGGATGAATGGCAAAAAGATCATATCAGCATATTCTTTAAATGTGCAAGACGTTTTTGGAAGTGGAAAATGTACTGTGGCAGCCCCATCAAACAGTTTTGTGTCAACTTCTGGGGAATCTCTGGTTGACTGTACATAGCTCTCCAGACATGGTATAAGATCAGATTTCTTACCCATTCTTAGTTGCCCATGATCTGAAAGTGATGGTGGAAATGGTTGATTCTCATGACAAAAGAAATCTTCCATATTAATAGCTCGAGTTTGACATGAGATGTACAATCGGGAAAAGAGTTCACAATTATCTTCTAGATTTGATATGGTGTTCTGTAATTTAGATTTATGTGTCTTTTGTGGCCTGAAAAAGAGTGGAAGGTTGTTTTTACTTATGGTGTCTGATATGGGTTTTGAGGTTGAGGTAAGTCTTTCTTCTGTGTATTATACATATTGTTCCTGTCCTAATTCAACAATTTCTCAGTTTTGGCAACAGATTCATCCAGAATGTCTTTAGTATCAAGGACCAGCAGGTCAGGACTTTCCTCAATGAATGGGTTGCCCAGGTCCTCAAATGTGGATAGAAGTGCCAAAACCTGTTTCTGAAATGTCTTCTGTAGAGAGGGAGTTTGCTCATGATGTCTGTTATTTCCAACATCAGGGGTTTCATTGTTTGATTTCTCAAATTCGGACAAAACTCTGGCCAATTCAGGCCCTGAAATCATCCATTTACGAAAAGCACTAGGATTCTCTGTCAGTCCCACATGACCTTTGTGGATTTCAGGGTGATTACTTTCCATGGTTGAGAGGTCCCTAACATACACAGGCAGCCATCTTGCATAATTTGTGTGGTCCAAAGCAAAGAACCATGACACTAGCGTAGATAAGGCTTCAGTGAACAGAATTATGTCTCCCTCACATTGTGCTCTAACAAATGAGAAGATTGTCACCTGCAGTTTCAGTGCGAGCCACCAATAATGGAAATGGGGACAGTTTTCGATGCGATTCTGTTCCCAACATTCAAATGACTTGCTCTCCTGGCCCTCTGGCAGATCAGCTTTATATAGTTGGTATGCCCTACCAAGCAGCAAGGACAAGCATGCTGCTGTTATCTGGTGAGCATGCCTTGTTCGTGTGAGATGCTCAACCTTCAAGAACGAGTCTGCTGTTCCAGCATTAGCTATCTCAGCCAACACCAAGGCTTCCACCCATCCACTACCCTTCAACCATGTACCAATAGCATCTCTTTATGGAGCCCTCCCAACATGACTATGTACATCTGTTCCCCATACAAATCAGGCCAACACCACTGTATCTACTTCAGTAAAGCATAAAGTGGTTGATCTCCTGCTATAATTGGTGTCTGTCCTGGAGACACATGGTTGATTGCTTTTCGTACAACATCCATGCCATGCTTCATCATTGCTACCGTATGAGCATTTTCATAGAAGAGAGGTAGGAGTGCACTTATTGTGATTTGTGGTGGCTCCCCATGTTGCCGTGATGCATGAAATGCTGCCCATGAAATGTAGTCATCTCTCTCCATGTCACTCTTCCCAATAAGTTCTTTTACTCTGTCAAACCACTGATCCTCATCTTTTAATTGGGGTCAGTTGGAAAAGTAGGTCAGTTTCAGAAGATCCTTAAAAGTAGGTCAATCTTACGTACATCTGCTGATCAGGATCAGCAGAGGCTGGTACATATTTTACAAATAGTTTCATACGCATTGTGGTCATTTCGATCATACACAAAGACCAAAAAAATGATTGAATAAGTGTAGAGAAAAAACGGGACAGATAAAGTACCTTCATTGTAAAATTTAGAACTTTTTTTCTATTAATCTAATTTATATTCTGATTGAAGTTTTAGGTTCTAAAATGTATTCAAAAAAATTAATTCAATGAACCAAAAAGCATTTAAGCATTATTTTACATTACTAAGTTCAATATTTCAAGACAAACGTGAAAATAAATTACATTTATTTATGAAAATGGTAACCGCAGGAGATCAAATATACATGGCATGTCTTTCTTGTCATTAAATAATTGTTAGGGAATATTTCCTACATTCCAAATCTTTAATCAGAATAGAAATATCTCAAATATTAAAGAAGTTACGATTTTTTTTCTTAGGGTACTTCAGATTGAAAAAGTGTAAAAGTACAGGTGGCGCCCCCGGCCACCAGGGGGTGCTACCAAAGTGTTTCTATATCCAGAATGATTCGCAATGATCCAATGTACAACCGTGCCAAGTTCGGTGCTTGTTTCCAAAAGTGCACAAACATGGTCTTTTTATGGACTTATCTACTTGACTATATGGAGTAGACATGGGCATGGGCGATCTTGAAAATAATCGACGCAAGGCATAACATAAGTAAGGAAGCTATTCTTTTGTTCGTATAATGAGTATAATGAGACCCTCTTTTAAATTTTGTTTCTCACAAAAATATCGGTAGATCGGTAATGAGAAATAAGACTATTTTTCCTAGCGTAACCTTCTAATTTCAACAAATAAACGTATATCAAAGAGGTGATATCAAAGATTTTCTATTACTTGTCAGATTGAGATTTGATCCCCTCCCTCACGGTTATGTTTTGCGTTTTTCATCATTTTCAACGCTATTTCAGTCATTTCATGTCGAGATCTCCTTGACCAGGGGCCATGGGCTGTGGTACAGTTGATTGGAGCGCCAGCTTATTAGCACCAGTTCCTCTGTGGTGATCCAAAGGTCATGGGTTCGAACCCCGGCCGTGCCGAGAATTGAACTCATGATACAGTTTCTCATATAAACTGAGGGTCGTGCCTAAAGGGTTAACCAATTGTCCTTGCAAATCTATGACTGGGCATAGTGAGGTAGCACAATATCTGCAACATGTAGGTCTCATCACGAAATGACTGAAACAATGTTGAAAGTCATATGCATGTAAAACTCCCCCCAAAAATAAACAAACGTACTTGACCAGTGCTGTAAATAATTATGCAGCAAAATTGATTACATGATGTGGATAATTCACATTGCACACTGACCTAATTATAATGTAATATATGGCACACAAACCCAACGATTCTCAGATCCCACGATCAGGGAGAGATACTGAAGGCGCATGCCTACCCAAAAATGTATTGTACCATTGTCTGATGGGCTGCGATTCTATGGAAAGAACAATGAGCGGTATCCAGTGGTAGAACAATGGTTGGTTTTCACGTGACGTTTCAAGTCAGAGAACAGTGGATCTTGTCCAGGCGACCAATCCGGGAAGAGAACAATAGGTGGTATCCCGGCGACGTATCCAGGAAGAGTACAATGGGTGGTATCCAAGCGACGTATCCACGCTACGCACAACAATTAGACGTTCAGACGAGTAGTGGATACAAGCATATATCTGTTTCTTCCACGTTTAGTCTGTTTATTCACAGAAAGTTAAACTACTTTGTATATTTTTGGATTCCACAATGGCGCGGATGTTGTTTGCGTTGTTGTGTACAATTTTCCTGACCTTAGCTGGTAAGTTTCTTTATATTTTGTAAATTTACTGATCGTAAAACCGCTCTGAAGGTGGCCATTGCGCTGATTTATCGCGAATCTCTATCAAATCAGCCATTTTTTTTAATTTATCTATTTTATTTATTTTATTTATTTTTCTTTTTTTTCAAATATCGGAAATGATCAACACAATTTATGTTCACTGCAGCTATCTGTTTTACTTGACCACATGAAAAAGTTCCTTTTCACAAAATAAAAAATATGTAATTGAATTAAAGTGGTATTCCTACAAGATATTATTCCATGCAATCGAATCGGGGGTGTTCATAAGCAACCTTAATTTAATGGCACTATTTCTGGCTATTTAGATGATCTGGTTTTAATGATATAACTATGATTATGTAATAATATGTTCATTCCTATATCTGCCTTGTTTATGTATATTTAACAATAATATTTTATATGTATGTTAAAGAAGCTTCATTAATGATATATTCATCATGAAAGGTCACACTGAGGTCAAAAATTTATTTCAAGGTCATTTAAAGGTCAGGCAATTGAAAAAAATGGACTATTTAGGTCAAGACAAGCCATTGCACAGATTATTTTATACTTTTAAATATCTATGCAGGCTATATTTATGATGTTGTATATGTCCTGTATCTACAACCCAAAACACGTTTTTGATATCTAAATAATTTACTCTATGGGACCCCTGGATATGATGGAAGGTATGGATCTGAGCTCCATGACATTCTATTATTTCCCTATTGTTGAGACCCATAAGGAAATATCAACTGAGTAAGTGCGGTTAATCAAGACCTGTGTCAAGCCTAAACAGGTCCCAACCTCATCAAGGTGATTCGTCATGTGTTCTTTGTGTGCCACGGCAATCTGTGCTTACCTTCATTACTCGATCACATTTTACCAGTTATGCCACATTTGTCCACTAGATGGAGCCAACTGCGCATTTTTTTTTTTACTCACATTTCAACTCCTTCGTACAACTGTTATGGCGACAAATTGCAGCAGGTCACGTGGTTGCAAGTCACATGCACAGTGTAATGCAGTTGCAGCTCCCTCAGGTGAGAAAAAAAATTAATACCCTGCATTAACCAACCTGCGTTCTTGGAGAACTTTTAGACCGTGACGTGAGATAACGGCATAAATTTTCAACAAGACCATCTACAGATGCAACTAATATGCACTTTATTACAGTCTTGATTACAATTATGATGTGTCAGATAATTTACCTCCATATTTTTTGCAGCCCAACTGTATATCCAGCTGCAGCAGCAACCAGGAACAACCTTCACTGACCTGATAGCGACATTAATTACCAAAATATTGGCGGTCTGGGATGAAATACCAGTTCATCTCAAAATCGACGAGATAATGTCTAATGTAAGTTATGTTCCACTCATATAATTATATACATTCAAATTTGGGAAGTAAATTGCGACTCAACATCTCAAAAAAAAATCTGAAAAAAAAGTGTATCATAAGAGGCAGTTTTCCAAGTTTGATTATTTTGGTCTTCGCATTTATATGACTCTGGGATACAGCTATATAATAAGATTGTTTCTTTTCCCAGATGACCTTGCTTCCTGTGTTGGCAGTCATGGTGTTCACTTCCCTCACACTCTTCTTGTTAAGGACAGTATGGACCTTGTCCAACAATATCGTGACATTGACCAACAAAATGGCCCTGATGGAAAAGAAAATCGCCCAGCTCAGTCACAACGCTGTTTCCTTTAACGAGGACCTCGGAAACCTCAGTGGTGAGATCTTGAACAATATCTTATTAAGTTAACATGATTTTATTTCTATTTTAAATTAAAGTAATGAGATAAGGTGTTCACACTATACTAGAATGGCTTCTAGACCCATCTAAATATTTTTTATTTGTGGACACCCCAAAATGGAAAAGGTAAAATATATGTCAAGACCTGGCTACGGCCCTCGAGGGATAATCCCCTCGAACCTACATTATCATCCCTCTCTTAAAATACATTGTCTGGTAGTCACTGCTTCAAATTAAACATGACTTATCAGGTTATTTCTTCATTTCACAGTGATGGTGCATAACTTGAGCTCCAGTGTTATTGGATTAGATGAAAAAATGTGTGTCACACAAAGGGACTGTCTCACCACAAGCCAGAAGATGGTAGATTTCATATCCAACACCTTCAAGACATTCACGGACAAATACACTGAGACAACTAGTCACATGAATACAATGATCGCCCAAACTACAGGTAATTATTTCACTAGTCTAATTACTTGAACAATATGGGTTAATATGTTACCAGTCAGATACCTTCAAAAAGATCACCCTAACTAAGAATATCTATATGATATCACTGGTTGAAATATAACTACATTTTACACAAAAACAGGCATAATTACGTCTTAAGTTTAATAATTACCATCCAGTGCCCAAACACATTTACTGTCATTAATTACTACATATAGACCATGTGTTCAAAACTACACATTTTTCTATGAGATCTTAATAGCACTTTGTACTTTTAACGTCACAGCTGATGGCATGGCCAGGATGGACGACTTTGGGAGCAAGCTGACCGACTTGTTGCGCACGCTGGACTCAGTCACACTGAATGTGAAACATCTCAAAGGCAACACTGAACACATGACTGGCAGAATGAACTTCTTCCGTGGTGAGAACACAATCATTATACGTTTTTAGTTATTGTATTTAGTTATGGAACTTAATCATTTCCCTCCTTTGAGACCCTGGTATGGATCAGCTAAAGGTTCTCCCTATGACCTGGGCTTCATGTTTTCATTATGCACATCTGTGCAATATGATTGGTTCATTTTAAGTCACGTGATCCTATTGTCCTGTTGGGTAATTATTATCATACTAAGTTACCACAGTGACAAATATTCAACTAATCAATGATTTTAATGTTTCAGACTTGCTAAGACACCTGAAGAAATATATTCCTGCCCCAGAATTCCGCATGCCATCTCAAAGGCGTATCCAGGAAGCGCTAATCCCCCATCCCGAGGGCGGCAAACCTGCACATATGCGTATCCAGGAATCTCCAGCTCGTCACCATGAGAGCAATTGCGCCACCTACCAGAAGTCAGCACCCGTGTGTAAACCATCCACACATGCAGATGGCGACACTGGCTTGCAAGGAGCTGACGCCCAGTTTGGAGCTTTTGAGCCATAGACATATTATTCACAATATAAATCACATATCTCAACTATTGTGTATATAGCCTGTGATAATCTTGCTGTCATGATAACTGTGATAATTGTATGTAGTGATAATGACTCATTTTTCTGACTTTATCATCATACCAATCTGCACATCATAACATACATCTGACTTTACCAATCAATATATACTATACCATGTACTATGTCACATAAATAAACATATATATTCCTTCACCGCATCAAAGATTTTTGTTTTTATTCATTTATACAAGTGATGTGCCGGAAGCCATAACTAAATAGTTATATCACAGGTACATCTGACTTTATCATCATACCTTTCTGCATATGTGGCACAGAATTTTGGAGCAATATGTACTTCTGAGGGGCCTGCAGATCACGGACCTGGCTGTCAGTGTCATAGAATGATGGACACCTCAACTACATAAATAAACATAGAATTGAAATATTTTTTTGCAAACACAGAATATATGAGAATTAATAAATTTATGCACAAAAAAGGTATGCTAGATGTTTGACTGTTAAAAATGTCCAAGTTCCAACTGCCAGTTTCAGACGGTTGCCAGTCACTGTAGTCAACATTTACGGCAACTTCAAAATGATGAGAAAATATAAATATCATTTTTAAAAAGGAAACTGAATACAAATTCAATTTTTTTAAAGGCTTTCTTGTTCAAAATTGAATCAGTGTATTTAACCAAGCGTAGTTATTTATTTCTAAATATACCCCTCAAATGTCAGCTGAAATGTAATATGATATCCAAATTTGGAGAAAGAGACAAAATTTTAGATTTCGGCTCAGCTACATTTGAAGTAGCATTTGTACTGGGGTTATGAACGAGACTTTGAATAAAAATACTGAGGTAGATCATTAAACATATTAAAAGAGGTCCTTTGAAATGTTTAACTTTGAGTTTGAATTGGAGGTCATCAAAATCTAACGTCAAACTCCACCAGAGGGCGGCGTGGAGAACCAATCACTGCTCAGGAGCATAAACAAAAGGTGATCCTCCAGTTAATCCCAGTGCTGTAGATCCCCCAGTTAATCCCACTGCATCTAAATTCTCTCTTGAAGTCCTTGTAAATAAAAATCTGATGATATTTTGTCACCAGGTGTCACTGTGGCCCGGTTGCTGCTGCTGGCGGTGACGTCAGCGCATTGGCCCGCCTCCTGCAATTTGCCACTTGAGTCATCGAGGCCGTGATGGGATGTTAGGAAACTTATTACATCTAAACAAAGATTTATTTTTAAAAATATATTTATTTCACATAATCCATCACCTTTGTCGTCATCATTTCACTTTAAACTATACTCCACTCTGAATATAGATAATCAAAAATGGCATCGGCAGAAAATGTTATTATGCGAACCATGACACCACCCACCGTGAGCCCCAAATTCCCTGCAGCTGTGGCTCAGCCAGGCCTGACATGTGAAGAAAGGGGGAGAGAAAGGATCGGATTTCTGTGGGCGGCATATCACTCCACCCTGCCCGGCAAATCCCCCCCGACCCCTGCAGCCCCCAGCAGCAGCCGCATCAGCAGCCATCTTAACCGCCTCGTCTCGTAGACAAGGGGGCAGCCAGCTAGCTCAGCCCGGATAGGAACTCTACGCCATTCCTTTGTCACCAAGAAAGTGGGAAAATATCACTGAAGGAAACACTCGCATCAAACCAGGTAAACACACATGTACTGGTCCGAGACCTCCTAGTGAATGTTCTCAGCGTTATAATTTAGATGTAATTTGTTCACAGATCGGGCTGAAAACGGCAGAGTTAAAACGTGTTTTGCTGAGATGATGATGAGCAGGTCCCGGGGAGCAGGTGTCAATAGATTTATGAATGTTTAGTCTGGAAGATGATCTTAAGGAAGAGTTATATTATCAAGACATTTATTATGGTGTACGCTCCCAGCTTTTAATATTTCTTTTCAGCATCCTAAATGGACCAGAAAAAAAAAACTTTTTATACGAAGGTGAAATAATTTGAGAAACTGTAAAACTCTGTTGCTTTGAACATTGAACTTAAACTCAGTGTCATTTATAAGATTTACATCATAGACTTAAGTTTAAACAAATAATTCTGTCCCAACAAAAAGGAAATTCTGGAGAAGAAAAAAAATGGACTAGAAAATGTCTTCTGTGGTATTTGGGTAAGGTCGGTGAGTGTGTAGCATTTCCTGCTATGACTCACCTTTCAAAATGACTTGTAAAATTAAATAAAATAATGGCTAGAATATTCTCAGCCTGGAAACTCTACTGATTTCAGATAATGTGCTGGACAAATATTACATAAGTAGATGAGCAAAAAATGATAAGAAATGTTATCTAGATGTACTTGAATTTGGGTGTAAACTGAAAGGTATTACGTATAAAATATGTTAACAACTTGTTCATATTGATAGAGCATACAATAAATGTACCTTTTCTGATGGACACTTATATTTATATGATGTTGTCATCCAGTGATTGTGCGCTGTAAAATGGTTACTCATGCCGAGACAGATATCATGGAAATGTCAGGCATGAGTTATTTGTTTACAGGTAGGAAAGGTGAGTCAGGAAACAGGACATGAAAGGCTCCGGCCACTTCAACCACATGATATCTCATAAGCTGGACATTAATGTGACATGGAGTCTTGCTGTGAAAGATATGAATAGTAACAACAACAACAACAACAACAACAACAACAAAAATAAAATTTCTATGTACTCCAACAATATGTCTTAATTTTATGAGAGATTTCATTTTTTCTAAAGAAAGATAAAGTCAGCAAACTGATAAAGATCGGGGTGGATTTGTGGTGTGAATGTTACATGTAATATTATGAGTGTGTGGCAGTGGCATTGACACTTGGCCAGGTGTGACATTTGTAGAGGAATACCACAGCCGTGAGCCGATATGTGTATCCTGGATCCTGCTTGTAATACACTCACTCACATAGCAATCCTAGGGAGGCAAACATTATACAAGTGAAGATAATTCAACTACAATGCTTTAAGGATAAATGAACCAATATTATTTGTGATAGAATCAATTTTCTATTGATTATTGGAATATTGGCAGGAGATTATAAGGTAAATTCAGCCTATTGTTGCTTTAACTTGTTAATCATTTAGGATTATCTTGATCTGTTTGATTTTGCTAATAAAACAGAGATATTTATTTGCTTTGAGAATGGTTGGTTAATCTTATGTCATCTAGACAAATTTGGTTCATATGAAAAAAATTATGAAAATGTGAAAAAACCCATTAAATTTTGAAATAATTTATCCATAAGATAATGGATTCATTTCCATTAAAGAAAAGATTCGTTGATCCTTAAAGTATCTTTTTCTATTTTATATGAGGTTTAGATTAAATGATCATGTTTGATAAAAATTTAATTAATTGTTACTGAAGTAACATATATGTATTGTCATTCATCAGATAAATGTTGATGATTTTTGCGGAGATATCAGATATGTATGGTCATTCATCAGATGAATCAGAATGTTGGTGATTTTTACTGAGATTAAGATATGTATGATCATTCATCAGATAAAGGTTTTTGATTTTTACTGAGATATCAGATTTTTTGGGTTATACATCAGACTAATGTTGATGACTTTACTGAAATATCCGATATGTACGTTTATTTAATCAAATTAATGTTTGATTTTACTCAACAATTCTGTTATAGTTATACTCATTTCTTGTATTTTAATCTTAGTTTTCAGTAGAGCATTAGATTTAGGATAATCTATAGGATTAAGATAAGTGGCAGCCATGGGGGAAACTGAGACACAAGTGAAAGAGGTATCAGGCATGAAGTCCAGAGTGTGAACCCAAAACCTCACGCCAAAGCCCTCAGCATCTCCCTCTTAACATACAGGGCTTTATTTCCACAAAACTGATTCACCACACCTTCAAAATGCCTGGATGGTTTAATACATGATTGCAATGCTAATTATTAGGTGCTTATTGTAATATAGTTGTATTACATAATGCGTTCTGTTATTTTTAGCTGTGCTGATATCGTCAGCACAACTTATGCAAATTTTCTGTCATTCAGTCTGTCTGTCAAATTTGTTCATATTTCATAAAATTACTGAGAGGATTTTTCAGATATTCATAGGTAAGATATACTATTGTCAGGAAATGAATTCTATCTTTTTTCCATGACAGTCATTTTTTCAATGATTTAATCATTTTTAGAAAATACAATGAGAAACAGTGAATTTCATCACACATGCATACGCACCTGGAACATCCAGTGCCTCACTCCACCAATCTGAAATCATTCCCCCAAACTGAGTCTATATTGAGATTGGTGGAGTGAAGCACTGGATGTTCCAGGTGCATATGCATGTGTGATGAAATTCACTGTTTCTCATTGTATTTTCTGGTATTTTTTGGTACATTATTTTTTTTTTCATATTGACTGTTTCTGAATAGCTAATAGTAAATACTTAAAATGATCATTTATGAAACAATTGCAGATATTTCCAGGAAATGTTCACAAACATTATGAAAAATCATTGGTCAGCACAGTTTTAAGGCCAATGGCCTATGCTTTCTCTGTGAGCCCTGGCATATAACACAATATATATTTCACACCTATATTTTGTGGAAATATATCATTGGGTTGAATTTTATTTATATAAACAAGGGATCTAAAAAAGGTTAACATACAATTGACTAAACTGCATGTTAATGTTTATTTTGTGTTTAGCCATATGTTTTTTTACCTTGATATATGACTTCATTAAACATTTCTCAGAGATAAAATTTACATTTGATTAACCCATATTTGACTAAACCTATTATTTTCTTTGATATGAAATACATTATAAACAAAATGTGGAAGGAAAAATATGAATTAGTGGGAAGGAGGTACAAAAGAAATCTTTCTTGAAATAATTTGGTATTTTACAGTGTGCGACATTGATATTTTGGGTGGCATTGATCTTTTGGAACACTTTTCAAAGCACTAAAAGGGCATCTGCAATCAAAAAATGATAGTCATTAGAATGGAGTTTGTCATGTTTATCTGCAAAGGAAGCAAGCAATAAACATTTTAAAATAATTCACTGCCTATAGCATCCGTGTCACCTGCAGTATCCATGTCACCATCAGTATTCATGTCACCTGCAGTAATCTATGTCATGCACTGTATGGAGAAGTAATTATTCCAAAAGGATTAAGAGAAATGCATTCCAATCTCATTGTTTTTATAAATGGACTTTAATTGTTAATTGTTTCAGACTGGAAAGATGTCTTCCGCCAAGTCAAAGAAGCGTGGTCGTACACGAACACACCGATATACCTCCAATGTATTTTCCATGTTCAACCAAGCTCAGATACAAGAGTTCAAGGTAATTTAAAAAAATAATTAACTGATAATTTAACAGAGAAAAGACATATAGTAAATAATTTATGGCAGGATTTTTTCACAATTGTTAACATTTAATTAATGAAATATATATTTTTTAATGAATAAGCCGAAAAGGCCTTTACTGTTGATTTAATTTTTAAAATACTGATGTTATTTTAACTTTTTTTCATATTTCTTACTAAACAGGAGGCATTCAACATGATTGACCAAAACAGAGATGGTTTTATCGACAAAGATGATTTATTTGAAATGTTGACATCTCTTGGCAAAAACCCCTCAGATGCTGAAATGGAACAGATGATAAATGATGCACCTGGGCCACTCAACTTCACAATGTTTTTGACCCTTTTCGGGGAGAAATTAAATGGAACAGATCCTGAGGATGTGATAAAAAATGCCTTTGCATGCTTCGATGACAAAGGATCTGGTAGGTTTTTTGAGAGACATTAGATTTTCTTGCTCTGATTTTAAAGTTTTAAGGGGCTGGGATGCAGCTCAGATTGTTAACTGCCTGTCTCCCATGCTGAAGGTCTAGGGTTCAAATTCTGATTGGGAAAGTACTTAAGTCATGCTGCATTGTCCAGAAAGGTTAATATCCGCGATGATATTTTACTCCAGCCTATGCTCCAGGACTGGTTATTAAAGCCAGGGTTTGTTTCACCATGTTATTGTTAAAATGCAAAAGAAAGATTTATAGTAACCTTTTGAGAAGAGTAGGGCATTGAGCCCCAGTGCCTGACCTGATATAGCCTTAACAGTGTTGAAAAGGGGGTTAATATAAACAAAATAAAGTGTGAATAATTGAAAACCTTCACAGTGATTTGCCTTAAATCTTGTGTTAACCTTGCTTTATCTTACACTAATCTCCCACATTTTACAGGTCAGATTAATGAGGATTATCTGCGGGAGATTATGACAACCATGGGGGATCGCTGGACGGATGAGATGGTGGATGAACTGCTGCATGGCGCCCCCATCATTGGTGGGAAGTTTGATTACATTGACTTTACACGTACACTTAAACATGGTGCCAAAGAGAAAGATGAAGAGCAAGGTGAAGGTCAAGCACAGCCTACACGATAGCCAATCAGATTCTATGATACTTTCAGCCAATCAAAAATCGGATATTGTGAAAGATTTCAATGAACAGCATCTGCTACTTTAAAATCTCCTGGGTTTTTAATACCAGTGAAACAAATTGATCAAATCAAGATAAATATATCTGAAACTTTTCAGCAATGATTTGCCATTTATTTTGCCCATAAGAGATTATATGTATTTGTTTCCAATCTTAACTAATGATTCATATGTGAAGGATGGTATGTCTCATGGCTTGAATAACTTACAGGAGGTTATTACTCAGATATTGAGCAGCATTATATATGGGTTTATCTCACTCATTGCCTGACTTAAAAAATGGGTTTATCCAATTCACTGAAGAAAAAAAACATAGTATGGGTTTATCTCATGTTTGAACATATAGGTTTTCTCCAAAAATACATATCTCACTAAAAAGATAAATGTTTTTAAATCTTACAAACACTTAGCATGATATGCATTTCTTTGTGGAATTACAGGGTGCTAATTTTGCAATGAAGAGTACATGTTCCATTCATATCAATCAGCAGAAAACTATATTTTTGGTTAGAATAATACATTTTGCAAGATTTGAGAAAACGTAGTTTGTGAACTGGAAGCTGATTTAGATAAGCAGGGAGTGCAGGATTGTTTGTATCCACTCATTTGCCTCAGTAGACTCTGGATGGAAACCGGCTGCTCTGGATGGAATCCGGCTGCAGGTTTACATCCGGAAGACGCTGGTAGTGGTATCATTCAGGACTCTGGTATACTGGTGATTCCCATAGTAATAGTTCATGTGAAGGTAATTAGACATTCTATTGTATGCGAGATGTTTGCAACTGAAAATGTCAGAGCGTCTTTCACTCATGCTGTTAAGGCCAAGATAAAAAAATATCTTGCTTCTGGTCACAACAACAAACCAAAATTTTAACCAACTCAAGAAGCAAATTAATTTGTTTTAAGAGGATAGAGTAGTTTCAAAGTTATTTTTAACGAAATAACCCAGCAATGAGAAACAGGACATTTACATACCCTGGCCTACTTCCATATCTCAGGCTTTGATGCTGTCTTACATATAACATGGTGCTTCTCTATTCTTGACCTTTTCCTTGAAACAAGGATGAGAATGGATTAACTTAAATCGCTACTTAGGAACTAATACTTATTTAGTCATGCATAAACATGTATAAGTCAGGGCATGAGTTTACTTGATCAAATGAGGTTATGCTTATTCCACACTTCAGGCATGCATGATCAAATTACATATTAATCAAGCATGACCAGGAGTCACATGGTGGCTATAGTAAAACTCATTTGATCAAGTATATTGCATGACTCAAACTGAACTATATTAGACAGTCATAGTGGACTGTATATCAGAATAAATTGCTTTAAAATGTCTAGTCTGTAAAAACCTAATGCCCATCAAATATTGAGAAGAAAATTTTGTAATTTGTCCATTTTAGAAATAAATTTGTCATGTATCGCTTTACACATACACATTTATCAGGATTGTACCAGGTCAGAAAACCTGTAATAAAACAAACAAGATTTGTACCATGTACAATGAGGCAGGTAGAAATAGAGTTAAAGTGGATTTATTCTGCTGTAGATAAATATTATAGGAATAAATTTAACTTTTTAAAAAGTTAGATATTTACTTTTATGTACTAAAAATAAAAATATACATGATTTAAATCAGGTGTTTTGTTTAACTATGATGATTTATGAACCTTTAATTGTGAGGGTCCAAACTGTGAGGGAGGGGGGGTGAAACTTCGTCAAATGTTATTGCTTAAATATTTAAATTAATTACTGGCTGAAATCTAAAATGGCCGAAAGTTCCTCTACTCAGTGGAAAAAATGGTTAGCATGTTTATGACTACAATTATAGTACCATTTAACTTTGAATCTTACTTTTGGACTTTATCATCCCGAAAACATTTTGTTTTATGACTTGGGGAAGAAACACAATAAACGTTCCTAAGTTTTTACTCAGAAATATTTCTCAAAGTTTTACTTTAAAAAAAAAATCCTAAATAAATACTCTTAAGATATTCCCAAATATTTCAAAACAATTCCTTGGGTCACAAAAATAAGTCTGTTCTTTGGTCCTCAGGTGAGTGTCAATGCACAGCAGAATCCACCCTTGCCAGGCCACATAACCAGCTAAATACAATAAAGTATTTTTAGATAGGTATTGCATTCATGGGGGAAAAATAATTTTCTATTTGTTCCTTATCCCTGTTCAGCAGTTTTGGATGTCATACAAGTCAGCAACATTTAGTTAACAGATCTAAATGTTCTGGATATTTGCTAAATTCATATTTGTAGACATGTAACAGACAATAATCTATCAACATATTAGCAATGAACTTGGATAAACAGGCCAAGGTCATGTTTGCAGACCTCTATAATGTGATAAATATCTTGAACCTGTAACTAAAATTTTCGAAAATGTAGCTGACTCTAGGTAATGAACACGCCATGAAGAGGTTGAATTTGTTTATGTCATTTATCTAGTACAGGGTTACCACATGGATTGGATTCTAAATTTTTTTTAACGTTTCCCTGACCAAATTTAATTAAGTTAATGCAGTTAGCCTTGCACATTCCGGATTATGACAGGCCTTTGTCATTGCTATATTTGTTTGTTTGTTTGTTTGTTTGGGGTTTTACATCACTTTTAACATTATTTCAGTCATTTCGTGATGAGACCTACTTGTAGCAGATATAGTGCTGCCTTACTGAATTGTCATGTTACAGGTCCTTGACATGACAACCTACACAGTCACAGATTTACAAGGACAACGGGTTAACCCTTTGGCACGGGCCTCAGCTCTTATGGGAAATTGTATCATGAGTTCAATCTTGGTATGGCCCTCATTGCTATATATCAATTTAAATTTGAGCTTGTTATAATTAGTATCTCTACTATTCATGGTTATCATAAAAGCTAAATAATATGAAATAAAAAATATTATGACAATAGTTAGTAACAGCAACAGTCCCTAAAAGACTATTTTTTCCTGACCAAAGCCAGTTTTCTTTGACCAACTTTCTGATTTTTCTCTGACATTAAAAAATATATAGAAAATCCTGACTTTTCCCTGATTTGTGGCAATGATGTAAAGGTTGGGGAGCTAGGACCTTAAATTGTCAAATACATTGTGATGATAAACATTATAATCAAAAATAAAGATAAACTCAAATTGTTTCAAAATATATTTTATTTCTTTGCCTGAATATGTAAACAGACTTTTGCAGGAATGTAAGGAAATAATTTCAGAGAGCCCACTGTTAATTGCAAATAAAGTGACTTAACTATACCAAAAATATTTGAACACAATTATCATATGAATAAATATTTAAACATAACTTAAACAGTGTTTAGTACATGTACAAAATATTCCACATTATTGGAAAGAAATCCTCAGGCCAAATCTACTGGCCTATAATAAGACAAGTATACATCAAAAGATTGTTCCAAAGCTAATGTTGTCCCCGTCCATGAGATTTTCTTCTTTCCTTAGCAACAATGATACCTGGAGATAACATATCCTAGCCTCAAGCCCAGCCAACTCTGATGAAAGTGATGATCTCTTTAACTGTAACATGTTCTATGCTGAGAGCAATAAGATCACCATCTACACACACACACACACACACACACACACACACACACACACACAGCAGGATGAGAGCAAATCATGGGCCCAATTCAATAGAATATTTCATATTGCACATCTTAGAGTTTAAACTTGCTGGACCATAAATGAGGCACAGGCTCAAGACAATGCAGTGGAATTCAAAATTTAAAAAAATATTGCTTGCCTTGTGATTTATAACTTGTTTCTGATAAATATATTATTTGGCTTAGCATATTTACATTCCATTACATATATTACATTCCAATTAATAAAAAGAAATCAGCAAAATGAGAGGAAAAACTTTCTGTGGACTGTTTTTGTCATCTAGCTGGGCTAAATATATTTTCTTTTTGCACCAACAGGCTCTTGCCAACCAGAAACAAGCTATCGTTTATTTTTGGCCTTCTATCACAGATAATTAAAATGCATATGGAAGGCAAATGGAATGACAATTAGAGTGTAAGAGCTTAATATCTTCAACATTGTTTCCCTTGATATAATGTGTATATACAAACAGATATATTGAAAAAGATACATGTACATAAAGCTTACTGATCAACAACTTATGTTTATATCAATCACACATTTTTCAAAGGGCACATTTTTATTTTACACAGGATTAAATAATGCCATTTCTCATAAAGGCGAGATGAACAAATTTATTTTCAACCAGAAAAATTGTTATTTGTTTTTGAGTTTCTTACAACAATTTATCTGGTTGAAAATACAGTTAATATGTAGCTTGAATTTCAGGAATCTGAAGACTTTGATTCTGAAAAATTCGACTTCTTTTACAGATTCACGTATCTTAAACAGACACATCACCTTAGTTAGTGTTCATACTCTAGTGGTCTAAACTATAAGGAGTAAAACATAGTGACAGAAATTACATCTTCATATTTGATAAAACAGTGACTCTTTATATATTTTTAATTCTATTTTAAAAACACCATTTAGAAGTTACTTAGTGACATATGAAATACTTGTTCCCTATTTCCTGGACCACTCAGGTTTAAAAAGTAATATTGCACTGTATATATATATGTATGATAACAGCGTCAAATTATCATTGGTTTATGTACACGATGAAAAGATCTACAAGGAATTACATGTCACACATGACCAAAACTGAGTAAATATTACACAATCTAATTTATATATAACGGGATGTATAAAAATATTGAAATATTTTATGATGTGAATTTGTGCTATATTCAAACAAGGGATGAACAGTTATGATAAAGGAAAATCATAGATCTGCGAGATGTCCCATCCTGTGTAGAACACAGAAAATAAAAATACAGGAATTTTTAAATTGTAAGGTGTTGTTCCAAAAAGGGTTTTTTTTAACGGAATTGTTTGATAAGGTACTTTATTTGAAGTAATACTTAACACATCTGTGGGCTTCATATAATACTGGGAAGGTGTGAACAGTGTTGAATCTAGTATGTAAAGAGTGCTCACACCATATCTACGCTCTGTGGATTACACATACCGGTTGGTAGAAAGTATATACCATAGCCAGCCCTTACCTCACATTCCTGACCTTATGAATAGTGTATGATGACATCTCCTTAGCAAAGTATACAAACAATGAAATAAAATTATTCATTATTGGCACTAACCACTGCTGTATTGACTGATGGCTATCACAGCTAGAAATATCAAACTTTGGGTTTGTCAGTGCAGGTAATGTTCAGTTTGTTTTGCCCTCCAGTTTTAGTTACCGGTACCCCCGGGCCGGTACCCATGATCCTCATTTTGAGCATTCACATACAAAATCCTTGTCCAACCAATAGTAGGACAATCAGGGAGCTCTCGTTTAAATTGGTTTGTGCAGCAGGTAACTAACGTCACTGATTATTGGAGGATTGCTGTGATTGGTTCACCTATATATAGAATAGGGAAACCCCAAACAACAACCAAAAATTGTGATGTATTTCCAGTTGGTGCCTGGATGCATGGCTGGAATTCTGGCCAAAACATCCAGGTACCTGTAAGCTCCTTTACTGTCTCATCTGGGACAGTCATTAGTGTCTAGCATTCCCAGTATGTGTTCAAAGGCATGTACCGGTAGTTCCTATCAACAACTTGATGAGTCCTTATACTCATTCTTAGCATGCCCATTAATGTCTAAAAAGCACATTTTCTGTTTAAAAAGAAAATAAGCCTCATCATGATGTCATTCTGGGCATCAAAGTTTCATGAGAAGTCCATAAGATTCAGCCAAATTAACGAAACAGATTGCCATAACTACCATAACTACTGCAGCTTTATGTCTCATCTTCTGTTGGGACATAATCAAGTGAGCTGACATTAACAGGTAGCTGTATTAACATAATCACGTGAGCTGACATTAACAGGTAGCTGTATTAACATAATCATGTGAGCTGACATTAACAGGTAGCTGTATTAACATAATCATGTGAGCTGACATTAACAGGTAGCTGTATTAACATAATCATGTGAGCTGACATTAACAGGTAGCTGGGAATTTGATTGACAGATCTAATTATGTATGCTGATAACAGATTTACATTTTAATCATGTGGGATGAAAATCGACCTAAAATTCTAATTATGTGTGTTGATAATGGGTAAACAGTTATGATTATGTAAGTTTACAATATATTAATAGCTATGATTATGTAAGTTTACAATGGATTATCAGCCATGATTATGAAGATTTCTGGTGGATTGACAGTTTTGTATATGAGAGCTGATGATGAATTTATAGGTATTAACATATAGATTACTATGCATGCAATGTAGGATCACATACTACCTCTGCAATATCGGCAGGAAATTTGTTCTTCATGCAATAACCACATAGGTTTGTACTTGGATCATGCACGATGCTACAACCGTACACATGTACATGCCTATTTTTTTTATATTTTTTTTGGGGGGGGGGGGGGGGGGGGTATTGATATCTACCGGTAGTTTGAAAATTATCCCATTAATATATCAATTAGGTTTGCCGAAGAAGAAAAAAAATCTGGATTTTTCTTCTTGTTTGCCCTTGAAGTTAAAGGTCCATCTCATGAGTATTTTTGTCTGACTATATTGGTATACATGTCACAAACATCTTTGCTTATTTGTCGTTGACACCAATTAGCCATGTTGTTGCATGTGGCAAAATATTTGACTCAGTGCCTATGGGCTGCTCAAAAAAAATCTTGTACTGGGTGTGGTCTCCTAGAACTGTTATATATGGCCTATACTTGCATAGACTATAAGAGATCCTGGTATAAAGCCAGCTGAGGAGAGTACATTAAGATGATAATAATACATTGAGTATGATCTGGTGCGCCCTGTGATGTCCTGCCACCTCCAGACACCATATATTAGGGCTTTCTAAACAAAAATAGGCTCAAATCAGACATTTTTGTTATGAAAAGGCACTCGGTGATAATTTTAGTTTTTGCAAATTAACCTATCTGTTGCTATCATTCTCTTTTTCATACATTTGTATAAAAAAAAGAATGATAGTCGAACAATTTGGTCAGCAATAGAGCAATAAGGCCTTTGTGAGACCAAATAGAAGTTTCCGCTTCAATTAACTTGAATGTCCTTCAGAATAAATACATTGTTTAATCAAATTGATCATGTAATAACATGATTTCATAGGTTATTACATCCAGTGGTGTGTCACTTCCGGTAGTTGTATCAAGTGATTTCCGGTCCTTACATCCAGATGGTGTGTCACTTCCGGTAGTTGTATCAAGTGATTTCCGGTCCTTACATCCAGATGGTGTGTCACTTCCGGTAGTTGTATCAAGTGATTTCCGGTCCTGACATCCGGATGGTGTGTTGCTTCCGGTAGTTGTATCAAGTGATTTCAGGTCGTTACATGTGGATGGTGCATCGCTTCCGGTGGTTATATCGAGTGTTTTCCGGTTGTTATGTTCCAGAGATACTGGTAGAGCTGCTAACAGTTGCTGTTGAGGTAGCCATGTGTCTTCATGTTGTCATATCCGGAGGGTATGTCGCGACAGAGGTTGGCGTCGTTAGAGCGTCCGCTGCGGAGGTAGCACAATATGGCCGACTTACAACTAGCATCACAGGTATCGGCAGGATACTCCTTATTATAATATCTACAAAACATCCATATTGTAATATCTACAAAACATACATAAAACAACAAAACAAAAATTGGAAAAATCTTACTTCAAAGCTAGTTGACCTTGTTATGACCTAATCAGTTGACCTTGTTATGAAATGAACTTATATAGGTTTTCATGTGGGTATTTTGAAATGGATATATTGTATATAGCATAGTGTTTTTGATTTCATTCCATTTCCTGTCAGAAATCAGAGTTGAAATAAATATTTGTGCCATAAGAAAGCATACATAATAAAAAGATAAATGAAAAAAGAAAATTAATAAAAAAAACAACTTCCTTTTAGCTTATTTTGTAGATTTTGTAAGTGATAAAACATGATTTTTTTTCCATATAAGGGAGATATCTAATTCATCTGATATAATTTATGTGCAATGTTCCAAGTGTTTTATCACAAATTTGAAATATGGATTAGTATTGATTTGATGTGTTAAGTTGGCTGAACCACTTGTGTCTTGTTGGCTCTCAGGGCCTATGCAGTGTTGCTAGGTAGGGGAGCAGGAGAGTGCTGTCTGGTGACATAAACTATATTTGACCTTGAAGTATCTTCTCATGCACTGAGAGTCTCTTACCTGTAGAACTTCATGAAGAGCTGCTCGTCGTCCCACATCCGGTAGATGAGCTTGTCCCAGTCGGCCGGGTAGAGGTTGTCCAAATCATATGCAGACTGAAAACAACAAAGCTCAGATTACTCATCAAAATTGGGCAAGGAACCATTACAATTCCAGCCAATATATGTTAATGCATCTCAAATGGTATTTTTAAAGTATATCAAAGTTTGAGTAATTCTATGGTGTACATGGTAACTGACAGGCCCCAGATGCTTCAGATAGTTCTTTGTCAAAATGATGAAATGTATTGAAATATTGAAAAGTTAATTATTGCCCACATTTTGAAAGAATATGTCAAAAACTTAAACAAAGTGCAAAATGTACTCCTTTAGGAGACAACATGTCAAATTTGTTACTGTAACTGAAATGGGTTTGTAATATGTATACAAAATACCTAAAACCTAAAATTGAATTTCTTTGCTTGGATCCTTTAAAACAAGATAACTTCTTTCAACATGCTTAAATAACGCCTCTTCAACGAACACAGGTAATCTTCTTCAATCAGTGGCAATTTATTATGTTGCCTTGCTTTGCCAGTGGCTTTTTGAAATTTTCATCACTCATGATGCTAAAGTAGGTCAATAGGCCAGTCCCTTTACAAAGTACATAGCCCATATTTAGTAACAATTTGTGACATTGAAAAACAAGTCAAAGTCACAACTGAGGTAATTTTATTAAGGCTTTCATAGGATGCATGTGTGGTTAAAATTTGGAGCCTGCATGTTTTGTTTACAAGAGGGACCAAATCATAAGGAATAACTGGGTCAAAGTCCTAATCAACAACAGGGTAGATGTCATAATCAATAACAGATTATACTACAGTGACTGGCAAGTGTCCGAAACCAGCAGTTGAACCTTAGACATTTCAGATGTGATAATCAATAACAGGGTAGATGTGATAATCAATAACAGGGTAGATGTGATAATCAATAACAGTGTTGATGTGATAATCAATAACAGTTTTGATATCATAATCAATAACAGTTTTGATGTCATAATTAATAACAGTTTTGATGTCATAATCAATAACAGTGTTGATGTCATAATCAATAACAGTTTTGATGTCATAATCAATAACAGGGTAGATGTCATAATCAATAACAGGTTATACTAGGTGTTATTATGTGCTTATGGTGCAAAAAGCATTGTTTATGTACCTTTGCTTTATATTCCAGCCTCCATTTTGGTTGGTTTGATAAGTTTGCTTCTGTGAGGTTCATAATGTATGTCTCAAAGTCTAGGACATCCTGAAATAAAGGAAAGATGTTTAAAACCATAAAACAACATTATGTACATGTACTCTTGCCTATCATATCTTCAAGTCCCCATTGAAAGTACACTCCTTGTTTTATATATCTATCAGTATAAATACATACATAGTAAAAAATATTCACCTAAATTGATTTTTAACAAATAATAATTTTTACTAAGCCTAACATGATTTTTTCTTTTCTCAAATGAAAGTGGATCAGGGGTCTATATCAATTATTTAGCAATATCTTTAAGACACAATTTATGTTATCCATGGCAACTATTTACCTGGTCATAAATCTGCTGGAATGATGATGAGCATTCACTCTGATAGGGTTATTACAAGTATGATTTACTCACCCACGAGCTGTTTCCATAGAAACCGTCCGTCTCGTATATCCTGAAGCCAGGGTTGAGATAGCTGTACGTGGTCACACTAGGAGCCACATAGGCTGTGCTCACAGGACGAGTGAAATTTGTCTCCGGATCGTAGAAAACCTCATAATAATCGGTGTGGGCGTGACCGAAGAACTGAGCTGCTACTGTGCTCTCGTATCTGCAAAGATATATTTATAGATGGTCAAAAATATGTTAACTATCTGTGTGCAGGTCCAGTACTTGATGTCATCCATGCCCCAATCATGCCTCATTATACCACAAATTATACAAAACAATTGGTTTAGAAAATCAATTTGAGATAGAATAAGATCTGAGACAAAACTTTTAAAAAAAAAACTATTAGTTTTTATAGGATTCATTGCTAAATAGAAAAATGGTAATATTTGATAATTTCAGGTTTTCTTTAATCACAATATATATATGGCAAAGACAACAATGACAATATTTATTATCCTAGTCTTATGTCTATTTATTATTCTTCTGATATGTCTGTATACAGAATAACAAATATATGTTTAAAGATTCAGCCATTCTTCCTGATTGGCTGCTGAAAATAGCACTCACGCTGAGACATGAATAATACCTTATGCTGCCTTTTATTTCAAATCAAGGAAATATGTAGGAATGATGATTTGATATATAAATCTTTTCCTCTATTTGTTGTTTGTGAGGATGAATGCCAGGAATTTCTGATATAAGTTGTTCAATGAGGCCTGAAGCCAGGGGAGATCTTCCCACCTAGATTCAAAGTACATAAATCTGTCTCAATATTGTGCCACTGTCAGATGTAAATACCTTTATTGAACATGTCTCACGTCATCAGATAATTTATTGCTTCCTCGAGGCTTAATTATTCAGTCAACCTGCTTGAATTTCTACTTCACAAAAGCTTCCTTTCTAGTTTGTTGTTGGATATGGATTGCCACAGTGCCATATTTATCTATCATTCATACTTCAATCAAACAACAAGAAATTGATTGAAAGCCATCAAAAGACCGTATCCCCTGATATTACCCCTAAAGGCTATTAGAAACAGGTGGGACAAACACAAGATTCCTTTATCTGTAGCAATCACTTTCATTTAATTGTTCATTTTTATATTTCTCATCCAGCCTTGCACTGGACACAAATGACAAACTGCAGTTTCTCTGATTGGCTAAAAGGTGAGGACATGTTATGATTGAGTCTCTGATTTTAACACTTACTAAAATGAGTCAAAAATTCATAATTACCGTATTTACTCGTGTATAAGACGACTCGTGTATAAGATGAACCCCCAAAATTGAGGTTATTTTGCTTAAAAAAAAACAATTTCCGAATATAAGACGAGTTGGTTTTTCTTGACATATCGGCTCTGCTACCATTCAAGCTTCAGCTGAAGCTTGGGGGTCATTTTAAAAGTGAAACTTAAATATGCTTACGATATAAGATCTTAGCAGTCTTATACACGAGTAAATACGGTAAAACGTAAATACGATGTTCATATTTTCGAAATAACGGATATCAGACGTAGCGGGTCGATTTTAATTGCGTTTTAAATGATAAATAAAGGTATTTACCCAATATTATCACAAATTGTTCGAGAACAGAACAAAACCATCAATCCATTTAAAACGCAATTAAAATCGATCCACGTGTGAAAGCATTTCTGTCAACAAGGGAAGACACGACTCAAAGCAGTGGAAACAATGACGAGATGCAAAACTGTGAACGCTGATAATTGAAATCAGTGAAAACAAAGTCAAAACAAAGCATTTTGAAATAATATGTTTTAAATGATATATAAAGGTATTTACCCAATATTATCACAAATTATTTTTCGCAAGAATTTCTCCACGATGTAGAACGTAATACGATGTACGTGACGTCCTTTATCTTAGCGTCTGGGTGCCCACGAGACAAAAGTGGAGCGGCCAACATGTCAAATTGAACTTTCATATCCGTAGCTGATCGATTTTAATTGCGTTTTAAATGATAAATAAAGGTATGTACTTAATATTATCACAATTACGTCGAGAATTTCTCCACATCATTGATTTTCGCCTCAAAACAAAGCGTTTTCATTATTTATCATTTGAAATGCAATTAAAATCGATCCGCGTGTGAAAGCATTTCTGTCAACAAGGGAAGACACGACTCAACAACACGTGGTCGCAATTTTGAAAAGCGGAAGTGACGGGAAGAGGCTCTTGTTTTTAGCGCGAAAACGATTGTTAATATATTGCGCAATAATGGATGGTTCTGTTCTGTTCTCGACCTGCAAAGCGTATTTTGTGTTTATATTGGGTATATACTTTTATTTATCATTTAAAACGCAATTCTCTGGCAAATCTGCAAAGTCAATGATCACATGACTTGTGAGTCACGTGGCCAATCGATCCGCTTCGTCACGGACATTGTATTTACGTTTTACTTTTACTTCTATGCCTATTAAAATTAAAATTATTATTTAGATATATCGCACAATTCAATTCTGCCTTTGATGTCTTCCCATTCAGTGGTGTGGAAATTAGTAAAATTTCACTGATACCAATTATCAGCGTTCACAGTTTTGCATTTCGTCTTTGTTTCCACTGCTTTGAGTCGTGTCTTCCCTTGTTGACAGAAATGCTTTCACACGTGGATCGATTTTAATTGCGTTTTAAATGGATGGATGGTTTTGTTCTGTTCTCGAATAATATTGGGTAAATACCTTTATTTATCATTTAAAACGCAATTAAAATCAATCTGTTACGTCTGATATTCGTTATTTCGAAAATATGAACATCTTATTTACCGTATATACTCGTGTATAAGACATAAATTGACCCGCTATGTCCGATATTCGTTATTTCGAAAATAAGAATGTTCGTAATGAAAACTCGTAGTGCCGTAATTTTTGGGCGTAAATCCTCGTCCACAGATTGCTCTCGTGTATAAGACGATCCCCCTAACATTAACTAAGGATTTGTGGACAAAAACCTCATCTTATACACGAGTAAATACGGTACACTTTTTTTCTAGTTTGCAATTACTTTTGTCTGCATTTTCTGCGATTCAATATATATAGCTACCTGCTATATATCAAAGTAAACCCAAGGATATTTCCTCAAAACCAAGAGGTCAGTGACTGCTTGCCCATAATAATCTAGGCCAAGAGATAGGATCTGATTATATGACTTAAACCAATAGGCACATATGATGCACTTCTCTGTCGCCTTAATAACTTGACCCACTATTCCTCAAGTCTTTGACAACCTTCAAATACCATCAAACAGATAAAAAGTTCACATGATCATACCCCAATTACATATCTTCGTGTGAGGAATTTTCTTTTTTTTTCAAGTTTTTAGTAAAGAATTCTTATGTATCAACTATGTGATCCTAGCACCGGATGTGATTTTTGGATTATGGCCTTCAAATCTCCTGATTTCAATTCTATTGATCGGTAAGTAATGTGAAGTCAATAGGCTTAAATCTATCATTTACAAATTCCAGCATATGGAAGAAGTGTACTCAGTTCTTTTATCTTTAGATATCAGAGGTCACAGGATAGCTGTTCTTATTTTAAAATCATATAATCAGGTCTATTAATTATCTTGTAGCCAAGATTTTCTGGCAACTAAATTTTGCTATGACACAACGATCTGAGTACACAGTATATACTGTTTTATATTGATGATCAATGCTCAAAAAACCTCCATATGACAGTTTTCCTCTGATTGAACTGACAAATTACCGTACTGTTCAAGGTCATGTGATTGTAGCCCCTGATTTTGTCTTGCCTTATTACCCCAGGGGCATCTCAGCATGGAGCCTCTATGCGTAAACCAACACAATACCAGTATAAATACTTGCTGACACCCAACGCGTCTCCCACAATGCCCAGCAACACCAGAACATATTACATACAGCTCTACCTTGTGCAAGGCAATTGACGGGCCCTGACAGTGCCGGGAACAAAAACAGTACAGTCCGGTGAGTAATCTCCATACAATTTTTACTGTGTTAAACACATATCCTTTATCATTTCAATGGTGTCTGTAATTAAATAAATCTTCAGTACTAATGGAGCAAAATTCTTGCAAAAATATTACCTGGGAACCAATATATGTATTTTCAACCAGACATTTTTCTATAGTATTTACTTAATGAACAATTTAAGTTATTCATTTTAAAGTATTATTCATTTTAAAGTATATATATATATATATATAAATATATATATATATATATATATATATATATATATATATATATATATATATATATATATATATATATATATATATATATATATATATATATATATGTTGCAATAGGAACTGACCATACAAGATTATCACTGTTAATCTGTTACTGATCATCTCAAAATTTTCACTGGATTATTTACACAGGGGATTGTTTATCTTTACTCTGTTAAATCCAGATCAAATTTCTGATAACCTTTTAAGTAGTCATTCAAATGTTATTGATGAGGGAGCTATTTAAAAATGTATTAATCACCATTCCCATTTCACTCAGGGTCAACCACTAAATAAGATAGGACACTGGTCTTATATATCTCAATATCTGAGAAAAATATATGTCATATTTATATCATATGTATGTTAAACATCATAAAATGACCTTCTTCGGTAAAAATATCCCAAGTTGTGAAATAATGTTTTCAAATTGTTTACACATTTAAATCACATATAGATAAAAAAAGTCCTGTTTCTATTAAATATTGTGATAAACGAGCAAACAGCAAGAGAGGTGTTCAATCCAGTTCAAATCTTATCCTGTTTAAAAGTTGGATCTTGTAGACTAAGAAGATTTCTTTCTAATGCTTAAAGATATCTTGTTCACCACATATGGCCCTGTCTAGTTTTTGCGATCAAATCTTGGCAATAAGCCCTTTTTGTTCCTCTTACAATCTTGCCTATTATTCAAAGAAAGCAAAATATATATATATAAAAGAGAAGGCTAACTCTCATTTTATCAATACATATGTCTGTACTTTTCACCAAAATGAGTATGAAACAATGAACTATAATTTCTGAAAAAAAAACTTAGTGCTCTCTGGTTGAGCACAAAATATAAATCCAGAAATGTGCTCCTCCCACCCCCAAGATCTGGCTAAGCCAATGGTTTGCCTGAGATTGTGATTTTAATCAGCTCTGTGTAGGTGCAGTTATATGTTTGCCTAATACACACAGATACATATTGTTCTGTACAAACCTTACACATGCTGGCAAATGCGCTACATGTTTATCTTTGGTAAGACTTCAATTACATTTTTGTGTATTTCTTTTTGATATTGAAATATTCTCATGAAGATTTGATTTACTAGTGATAAGACACTCACAATGGCATGGAGAGACCACAGACCATGTTTGCTTTTCTATTTATTTAAGCAATTTATTTACCTTTATATACCTGACATTAAGCAATAGGTTTATAATGAGGGGCAATATTTTGTATCAATGGTCTCTGTTATGATTCAAAATTGTGGTTTGAGTGATTTAGAAATAATTTAGTTTCTGGTCAAAATTCCCGAGACAGTATAATATCTTTAAAATATCCAACCAAAAAAGTTGTAAATTTTTTTTGAACATTTGATAAACATTTCTTATTAATTCTATATTAATATAATTACTAACTTAAATATTCTGAAAATTATAACTCATTTCATTTATTTTTTCAGAAAAGAGTGTACTGGACTGAACTTCACTGGAGTACCTTGTTTGAAGAAGACCCTCATGAAAAGATGTCAATTCAAAGTTATAATTTTTATATCAGAGAATGACTTTTCCTCTATGGATGATAATAGAGAGCCCTGAGCAGACCTAGTCTGATATAACACTATACATATTTGTTATAATTATTATAAAAGACATCCGGATGATGGAGGAAACGGCGGAGCTGGTGAACGCCTTCTCCGCATACTGCGAGGAAGATATGAGCAATGAGGCTGCAGACGGGTCTTTTGCTACATCGGTTGCCATGACAACCAAGGGCGACTATGTTATTGTAGACAATGAACAGAGTTGTGTCAAAGTTTTTGATTCTGATGGAAATTTCAAGCGACATCTTGGAAAGCACATTTTCAAATCTGCCTGGGATGTATTTTGTACAAACAGTGGAAAGATTGTGATAAGCGATCCTGAATCTGCTGATTTCAAAGTTTTCTCACGGCATGGAGAATTCCTGGCCATATCTGATATGGCAACACATGTCAAGGAACCCTACGGGATAGCCTACGAGCTAGAAACGGGGATGATGGCCGTCACGGATAAAGGCTCTTGTTGTGTTTATCTCCACAATGGCAATGGAATCGTACAAAACATTTTGAAACTATGTGACGCTGATGATAATCAGGAAGGATCCGATGGTAGTTATAAACCTACTCCAATAGAGTTTCCCTCCTACACAACATTTGATTCTTTTGGAAATGTTCTGGTCTCGGACGTTGCTTCTCATTGTCTGTACTCTTTTAAAAAAGACGGAACTCTGCTATGGACTTATGGATCTCCAGGCAACGATGATGAAGAGCTCCAACATCCCAGCGACATCTGCATAGATCATGATGGTAACATCTTACTAGCAGACTCCGGTAACTGCCGGGTCCACATGCTTGACCCTACTGGAATGTTCAAAGACTATGTGCTGACCTGGGAGGACGGCATAGTGGAGCCTCAGGCGATCACCGTCAACAATCAGGGCCACCTGGTGGTCACTGAGGGAAGCACCGGCGTAGTCAAAGTCTTCAATTACAATCAGCCTTATGATGATTCCCCTTAAATTTGTTTACAAATGAATCTATCATTAAAAATGGAATGCTATGCTAATTCAGAAGCAGGTCATCTCCATAATGTTGCACAATATGAGTTCAGGATGGTGGCAACAATATTGAACATTGTGTTTCAGATGCTAGAAATATCTACAGCTTTGTATATTTTTAACAACCTGAGAGTTTCCCAAATATGGGCCATCAGAGCCAGAGAATGTAATAATCAAAGACGTGACAGGCAATTTTACAGAGGTTTGTAGTATGTTTAAATGATATGTGGCCACGAAACTATGATACAAACCAGCTATCTCACTGAAATCAACCAAAATCAGTGATGAAAGTCTTCAGGAAATAACCTGAATTCAGGTTTTTTTCTTCAAATGTGAAATTCAAAATGGTCTGAACTCAGTCTGAAACATCCAAAAATGACATTTCTGAAAGGGGGTAGGGGTATCTTCAGGTTGATTTTCAAGGGTTTCAGTTTTTTTCCTGAACGCTGACTTTCATCACTGCAAAATACACCTACCATGGTTATTGTGCCAAGTACTACTGTTGTGATTACTATGGAGCCCTACTGTGAACAAAACTTGAACAAGAACTCAATCACTGGTCAGCTATACAAAGTTTGTTGACAAAGTTTCCAATAGATGATTTTAATTTCAATAGAAGACTCCTCTACTTTCAAAGGGCACAGAAATTAATGTGGGGAAGGGAAATATGATGGGTGACAACATCTAGATGCAATATTTAGGGTATAAATATTTATGTTATGCAAGGAAAAAGTGCTTAAAATCTCATTTTCATGAATGCTTAAATTTATAAATCTGCAGTAAAGTTTCTATATATGATTTGTTTTCCTTCCTTGTTGATATTTGCCATTTATTATACTGTTATTGATAGATTTTATTATATTTTTGATGCCAAAATAAGCTTAACATATGAATAATAATGCAGCACAAGCACATACACAGCAGAAAGCATTTTTGTTTAGTTTTTTGTCATTTTTTTGTTGTAATAAAATGGTATTTTCTGAACATAAAGGAGACAATTGTTGATGGTTTGTGAATCTATTCTGTATAATACAATATGAGAGTGTGTTAAATCATAGAGCCAATACCCCAGACTTCACCTCACACTTGTCTATACATCAATGGGTGATGTGGGGTATGATGTGAGGGTATGATGGCTGAAGTGGGGTATGATGTGGGGTATGACAGGTGATGTGGGGTATGATGTGGGGTACGATATGGGGATGTGATTTGGGGTATGACAGGTGATATGATGTGGGGTATGGTGTGGGGTATGATGTTGGGTATGACGTGGGGTATGATGTGGGGTACGATGTGGGGATATGATTTGGGGTATGATGTGGGGTATGATGTGGGGTATGGTGTGTGGATATGATTTGGGATATGGTGTTGGGATATGAATCGGGCTATGATGTAGGGCATGATGTGGGGTATGGTGTAGGCTATGATGTGGGGTATGACTCTGTCTGAAATAGCGCTATAGAAATTTATTATTATTATTATTATGATGTGGGGTATGATGTGGGGTATGATGTGGGGTACGATATGGGGATATGATGTGGGGTATGGTGTGGGGATATGATTTGGGGTATGGTGTGGGGATATGATTTGGGGTATGGTGTGGGGATGTGATTTGGGGTATGGTGTGGGGATATGATTTGGGGTATGGTGTGGGGATATGATTTGGGGTATGGTGTGGGGATATGATGTGGGGTATGGTGTGGGGATGTGATTTGGGGTATGGTGTGGGGATGTGATTTGGGGTATGGTGTGGGGAATGATGTGGGGTATGGTGTGGGGATATGATGTGGGGTATGGTGTGGGGATATGATGTGGGGTATGGTGTGGGGAATGATGTGGGGTATGGCGTGGGGATATGATTTGGGGTATGGTGTGGGGATATGATTTGGGGTATGGTGTGGGGATATGATTTGGGGTATGATGTGGGGATATGATTTGGGGTATGGTGTGGGGATATGATTTGGGTATGGTGTGGGGATATGATTTGGGGTATGGTGTGGGGATATGATTTGGGGTATGGTGTGGGGATATGATTTGGGGTATGATGTGGGGTATGGTGTGGGGATATGATTTGGGGTATGGTGTGGGGATATGATTTGGGGTATGGTTTGGGGTATGGTGTGGGGATATGATTTGGGATATGATTTGGGGTATGGTGTGGGGATATGATTTGGGGTATGGTGTGGGGATATGATTTGGGGTATGGTGTGGGGATATGATTTGGGGTATGGTGTGGGGATATGATTTGGGATATGATGTGGGGTTTGATGTTGGGTATGGTGTGGGGATATGATTTGGGGTATGGTGTGGGGATATGATTTGGGGTATGATGTAGGGTATGATGTGGGGTATGACGTGGGGTATGATGTGGGGTATGATGTGGGGTATGATGTGGGGTATGATGTGGGGTATGATGTGGGGTATGACAGGTGATGTAGGGTATGACAGGTGATGTGGGGTATGACAGGTGATGTGGGGTATGATGTGGGGTACGATGTAGGGTATGATGTGGGGTATGACATAAATATAGCAAATTAGGAAAGCGAGAAAATCCTCATTCCATGCTGATATTGTAATTAATTCATCCTGGTCAAAGTCAAGGAAAACAAATGAAATGGGCAATAGGCCGAGTGCAGGTCGCCATACTGTCCCATTGAAAACAACACACCGGAACTGCACAATCAAAATCGGAAGTGCACAAAAACTCTTTGAAATGTAATCATTAAAAAAAAAACAAGATGGAAACCCACAATCGCACAATGGAGGTAGGTTGAGGATCAACTACTTCTGTTTAGCAGAGTAACTTTGGACCTCTGTTCGGCAGAGTAACCTTTTGATCATTCAAAGTAATGCAGCATTTTTGATCACACTTAGATTTACGGAGTAAAGCAATGAGCTGAGACTGACCGGTTTATGATGGTATAGTAATTCCAGCTCCAAGCTGTAACACAGGCGCTGCTTCCTGGCGGGATATGTCCTATAATGTGCACCTGGAAGCAAACAAACACAATACAGTAATATTTTACAGGAAATGCATTTCTGTTTAAATATTTAGTTGAGGAGACAATTAAAAGTCCATTATTTCAGGATTTTTGTCTAACAGAAAGCAAACCGCAATTTGAAGTGCTACACATGCAGCAGGTGACCTAGGGTTTCCCAAATGATATATATATTTTTTTCAAATTGCGGGGTCTTTCAAAAGATACAGCTGTTTCCATGGTAACCATTTATATTTTATTGGGATTCTTGTGTAGTGCCATAATATGGTGTAATTTGGAAATTTTACAACAATACCAAAATATCTTAAAGAAAACAGAAATACATTTATTCTGAATGGTGGGAATCCATCCTTATATTCTGAATGAACATTCACACATTCTTAGTGAAATAGGACAAATCACAAATGCTTGCTATCAGCCAGTTTTTTTATCCACCAAACCAATACCAAAAGGCCTCCTTCCCATCTGTTAACAAATATTAAATTAAGAGGAGTTGTACTGTTCTGGTTCCGGTAAAGTTGTACAGTTCCAATGTGTACTTTTCGGTGAGGGAGAAAAAAGATGGAGATCAGCAATCTGGTTTCAGAGCAGAAAAAGACCACAAAAGTTGATGGCCCTCTCAAATTTTCAATAATACATGTAGGCTATTTTAGACCTGCTTTTTGCACTAATCAGAGACTTGTCCTATGGTAGTGCCCCCTATTGGTTCCACCTGGTGGTGCCCCCCGTTGGTTCCACCTGGTAGTGCCCCCTGTTGGTTCCACCTGGTGGTGCCCCCTGGGAGATCAGACCTAATAGCTTCTTACCTTTTCATGGTTGTTCTCTGCATACTGTAGCTGGTCTACCAACCAGGCCAACTCTCCTGCTGGGTCAGTCATGTTGATTAACATCCACCTTTAAAATATTTTTAAAAAGGTTTGAACAATGGGATTTTAATACATTTCCCTATATAATCTTTTTTTTTTTTAATTAAGATAGAAAATCCATCATACATTTCCTAAATTATTTACTTAATACCTTGTAAAATATCTCGTGAACTTACCAATTTTGATGGTTGCAGTAATTCATATTGAGAGAGATCAGCCGGAATCCAGGCTTCAGAACTACACTGTAATATGCTCCCCTGGGAATAGAATAAAACTACATTTAAATATGCTCCCTTGGTAAAATAATACAAAACTACATGGAAATATGAACCCCTGGAAAAGAAAAAAACACATTTTGATATTCTCCCCAGGTAAAATAACAAAACTGTAATATTTATCAATTGGAAAAATCAAAATTCTATGATCCCCTGTGATTACATAAATATACCGGTACTAATGAGATTCCTTCTGTACCCCAAAAAGACAGGATACTTCACTTCTGTGATCAGACCCAGTTTTATGAGGTTTAATATGACATGCAGGAGAAAGAGAACTTACTTTGCTATGGTAGAGTAGGTATCTTTAGGTAACCATGACGACCAGTTGCTGATGAGAGAATCATATAGCCACTCAATGGAATTGTCTCCTTTGATGTACGGGGGTGGGAAACTGCAAGACAAGAAATATCTCAAGACTATTCTCTGATATTAACACACACACACACATACACACACACACATACATTTTAAAATAGCGGCCCTATTTTATCCTCATCTCTTTTTTCTAGATCTTAACATTCAAATAATCAAATGATCCTGTATATATGGTGTGATAAAAATATTATTTTTTTAAAAAATAATAAATAATCATAATTATATTTATTGCATAGCAGCTCGAGTTCAAATTGTATTATTTTTCGCAAGAATTTAATAAAAATAATACAATCAGGAGATATATTTTAATATGGGAAAATACAAAGAAAAGGGCCAACCTGTCCACGGGAGAGCTCTCATGATTGCCCAGGGTAGGGTACATAGGCGTGTTGGGCAGATATTTCTTAAACAGATTAGACACAAATTCCAGAGCACGCAGCTGATCTTCTCGCGTCTGATTCCAGATGTTGTGGCCTGGCAGATCTCCCGTCCAATATATAAAGTCAAACTGAAACACATTTAAAGTTTTTTTTTAAGTTAAAAAACAAGGTGAAACTTGTCTTGCCCAGAAATTAATTCTACCAAAACTTTGAGGCCAAACTCTGACTATTTATTAAGGTAATTTTCTTTAAAATTATCAAAGTCAACTGCTGTAAAATCTCTACTTTGGCCCAAATCTGTTTTGGAATCATAGTCTTCCTGTTCACCAGATTGTGACTGAATATGGAATACCAGTGCTGCCACCTTGTGAGTAAATAGAGGCCACTATCCTTCTACCAATCACTCAACTAATCTTTACCTTACAAAAAAAAACTTACTTTGTTTTATCTTCAAACATTAATCCTGTTTATATCACCTAGTTAAGCTAAATCAAATCTTATTATTTCTTATGAAGTCTTTCACTCACTGTCTCATTCTGTTCCAAATGCTGGAAAAGATTTTCAAGGGTCCAGGTTGGTATGTCACAATTCCGGTAGTCTCCCCACTTGCCAGCAGGTTCACCTTCTGTGAAAAACAGTTTCATTCCAATTAGCATTTAATTTTCTAATGTTTATGTGTCATATCATAAAAACATGAGGATGTTTGGGAAAATATATAAATATAAATAACTGTAATTATTATTTATACTACATTCACACATTCGAATGCTATTTTTTTCCTTTTTTATTTTTTTCCATCATTTTTTATCTGTGATGCTGAGTATAAATATCAGAAGCAAAACAAATTGTCTGCCTGATATATTCTCTAGATTTAGAGATGTTTTTATATATATATCATACATACTGATTGGTCCATCATCTGATCTGCAGCAGAGCGGCTCAGAGCACTCGGCATTGGAACCGGGTTTATAATCAAAATCCATGTGGATATCAGACAACTGCAGGATCCGCAGTTTGGGAGAACCAGGCTGCCAAGACAAACAAAACATTATCACAATAATGTATCATGTAAATATATCTTGTGATTTCAAATGGTTTCATAGTAGTATTCCATTCCTTTTTTTAAACAGATATTTTGTTAAACAGATATTTAATAATGGGTGATGTGGGGCATGAGGGGTAAGCAGCTTTGATTCATCACTTTATAGGAGCCTAGGAGGGTGTGATGATGATCCGGTGCATCTCAACTTGTGGAGGAGGGGTGTGAGGAAGGTATAGGCCATTCTAATCTGTGAAGGGGTGGAACAATATTCTGGTTCATTTTGACTTGTGAAAGAGCGAGAAGTAATTTGGGGCCATTCTTCCCAGTGAAGGGATGAGGAGATGTTTTGGTTCATTTATAATCATTGAGGGAAGAAGTGGATGTATTTTGTTCCAAACCCCAATCATAATTACTGTAAGATCTGGTATGGACCATTGAAGGCATGGCTGTGATTTATCCGAAACATTCTGTGCTATTGTTATTCTCCTTGGTTTTTATGTTCTGTCCAGAGACAATAATAATAATAATAATATAATAATAATAACGATTTATATAGCGCTATATCAGACCAGGTCTGCTCAAAGCGCTTGACAATAGCCTATTCCTGTTGGAGAATTGAGCCAAAACTCAGTCAAGGTTCAATATGGCTGACATCCTTACCTGTGGAGGGGTGGGAGGTTTGACCGGAGGTTTTGGATTACTTGGCAGGGTGATGTTCCACATCAGAAACGGATTGTAGGGGTCAGCACAACTGTCACCAAACAATATGCCGCAAATCTCATGAGAACTGAGCGCAACTCTGTCTGCCACCGTCAGGACCTCACTCTGCAAGCAATCATAAACCATGCTGCAATACTGGCACCCTACTGCCACTAATAACTACAAATATCAGCAAATTAAAAGCAGGATATACTGTTTCACATGTTCCTGTTTGCAACTTGCTGAGATAGAACTACCGGTAGATACCTAAATACTGTGTACCTTGTATAGCACCATACATATTGTCATCTGTTAATTTCATTTTTCTTTGTAAATATACATGTTTCAGACAATCTTTCTTTATACCATTCCATGTTTTATCATAATAAATCATTAAATAGCTCAATTTTGGTCATGGATATATTGCCAACAATAACCAATAATCTCCTAGATTTATATAAGTATATGTGTATATGCATATTAGCTTCTTACACTGAAGAGGTTGACTGTGCCATTACAGACCCTTGCATCATAGAGTTTCATGCTGATGCAAAACTTGGCGACTTCCTGCTTGATGAACTGTGTGCTCTTGTGCTGCTTGAATAGAGTCTGCACCAGGTCAACAACCACTTTGCAGATATCACACGGAATCATTCTCCAGTTGATGGTCTGCTGCTGAAGGGCCAGCTTCATCGCCGGGGACATCCCATACGAGGAGTACTGCGTCTGTCCGAGGGCTGCCCGTTGCTTCCCTCCCTCCTCTGTTTGATGTGATCTCTCGTTGTTTATCCTCTCCAACTGATGCACACGCTCCACCACAGTATCACCATCCTTCTCCTGCCTCACCGACGAAAAGTTCTCGATGATAATTAGTCCGTTTTCTTGATGTGCCACGACCTCTTCTACAAACTCCACACTCTGCCACACTCTGACTTTTCCCTTCTGTCCTGTAAACTCTCTGTAGTTTTCTAGATTTTCCACAATTTCTTCACTACCCATGTTCCAGTCCTTGGCAGTGTAAGGCAAAAACCACCATGCTGTTACAAACATAAGCAGAATGATAAAAGTCCACGGCACTGTGTTAGTTTCTGCCATCCTGGAATTATTATTTCAGTATATTTCCACCTGCTTTTCTTCTCTCTTACAATGTCCAATAATGAAGACACTAGTGTGTGCATAAATAAACCAAAATTCACATAGATGTGTATACTACTGTACATAACTAGGGCACTAATTAAAGTCCTTTTTATCAAAATCCTGGAAATATGCCTGATATAATTTCCTCATTTCACGTTGAGCGATATGAATATAAACATGAGTAATGTTGTGTAAATACTGTCACAATTTCCTCAGGAGGCATTGTACAATGCAAGTACCAGTGCACTCATATTAAAGGTCATGGGTAACTAGATCCCAGGAGGTCACATGATCCACATGGTTGTGTTTGTTGATAAACACCTCTTTATCTAGTTGAGATTGCTTGATCACATGGTCATCATATCTGGGTTAATATTTTCTGTCACAATTACAGCTATCCTTGTCTGAAATAGAGAATGTAATAACAGATCATGTTGACATGTTCCTATTTACAATTGTTCTTATTTAACATAAATAAATAAGCCCAGATCTTTTTGGTTCACCTCAGAACTAAAATTGAATCAGAAAACTGACAGGGACAGTCATGTCAGGGGAGGGAAGTAATGGGTCAAATAAAATTAATATATCATAACTAAGATACACATAGCAGAAGTAAGATTTTGCCCTCAGTCTGGACAGGTGCCAGCCCGACCCCGCTGGAGCAAAATAAGACATTAATTAGACAGCCACATGAGTTTGAGACAGCTGCATAAGTTGAGAGACAGTTAAAATAGATAGCCACACAAGTGAGAGATATCTACAACAGTGAGATAGCTTCACATGTGAAAGATGGCTACAACAGTGATAAATAGCTGCATTAGTGAAAGATATTTACAAGTAAGAAACAGCTCACAAGTGGGAGATAGCTGCATAAATCAGATAGCTGCACATAGCTGCATTAGGGAGATATAGCTGCATAAATGAGATATATCTTAACAGGTGGCTGCATTAGGGAGATATAGCTGCATAAATGAGATATATCTTAACAGGTGAGAGATAGCCACAACAGTGAGAGATCTCTGCACAAATAAGAAACCGCAGCAAAAGTGATGTACAGTTATAATGAGAAATAGCTACATAAAAGAGAGATAGCTGCATAAGTGAGAGACAGCTGTACAAGTGAGAGACAGCTGCATAAGTGAGAGATATCTGCATAGGTGAGAGATAACTGCACAAATAAGAGATAGCTACAACAACGAGAGACAGCTGTACAAGTGAGAGACAGCTGCATAAGTGGGAGATATCTGCATAGATGAGATATAACTGCACAAGTAAGAGATAGCTACAACAGTGAGAGACAGTTGCACAAGTGAGAGACAGCTGCACAAGTGAGAGATATCTGCATAGGTGAGAGATAACTGCACAAGAGATAGCTACAACAGTGAGAGACAGCTGTACAAGTGAGAGACAGCTGCATAAGTGAGAGATATCTGCATAGGTGAGAGATAACTGCACAAGTAAGAGATAGCTACAACAGTGAGAGACAGCTGTACAAGTGAGAGACAGCTGCATAAGTGAGAGATATCTGCACTTTCTTCTATCAAAATGAGGCACAGGATGTGGCTTATTTTTCATAGAGCTGGACTTACTAACATCAATTTACAGGTTGTGACCAATAAAATGATGTCAAGTTATTTTAAGCGACTCTTTTTAGTCTGTAAAATGAGGCTTAAAATGATGTCATGACACTAGAACTGAATGCTGCCATGAGAAAAGGAATATTCACATGGCTGCATAATTGATGAGCAGTCAATTTGAATGCTAAGCTCATAAAGACCATAAGTGCTAGGCCAATAATCAGAGAGAGAAAGTCTAGTATCGCTGTTTGTAGCAAAATATGATTAAAAATTCAGATAATTTGAGAATAGTAAATGTATAAAAATAATATCATAAATGTATAAAAATAATATCATAAATTCTGAAAGGTGGAAGGTTCGGCTCCCAATGCCAGCAGTGTTACTTTCACACTAGTTAAAAGGCTCAAAAGTCAACTTGATATGGCCAAAGTTGCTGAAAGGATCATATAAACACCATTTCACAATTTTTACACACCATTTGACACTGTTGCAGCTCTGTTGTCTTCTGCACTCTGTTGTTGTTGGCTGTATAGTTCCTGTGAGTAATTTTTAATGGGGGAAAAACAACATGGATATTGTTAAAGGGGGAGTTCCTAATAATCTAACCTTATTTTTTTTTAACATGTAATGAAATATATGGTAATAAGATATCATATCACACACATCCTACATTAATCTGGCCAACTGTTTATTTACAAAGTGGATCTTTGTTGTGGCAGCAGGCTGTCCTGGAAAGAAAGGTCGGGTTCGGGAGGGTAATAAAACTTCGGAGATTATACGTCACGGGTGTAACTCCGTATCCCGGGAAACTGGGTCTCACTATGGTGGGTGAAGCTGGCCCCTCAACATGTACTCAAAATAAGCTGCTCTCATTGTCAGGGGAATTGTGTGTTATAAATATTTGCGACAAAAGTAATTGACAAGGGATCAATGTTTTCAATTCCCCAAATATTGTGGCAACAAAAGTTTGAAATACACAAAATACGCAGGTTTGAAACACAACCAGGGTTATCTATGAAGAGAACATTTTGTTCTTGAGTCAGGATACGGTAACAGTTGGGCCTGAAACAATGACTACCAGAGGTTCCCTAGGCTAAAATGAACTGTAATTCTTATTAGACCACATCACAAACCTAGTGATGATTAGATTAGCTGAACAGAGGTCATTTCACAATCCACAGAACAGAGGAAAGAAGTTCTAGACAAGTCTCCACTACTGATGTCATGATCAAGTGGCAGTGTCAGAAACACTAGCATACTAGGTCAGGGTGCTGAAATGAGAGGTGAATGTAGATACCTCAGTGATTCAATGTGTTGTCCCCAGGAAAACATTTACCAAAATATTGTCAAATTTAAAGAAAATGGTCCTTAATTTTAAAACCTCTTTTAACAATAATTATTTTATATGAACATGTTTGTGATATGCAAGTCTTTTCAAGATTTTAAACTTTGAGTATATACTTTGTGGTCCATACAAATGACTGAAAAATAAGATAAGTTAAATCGCATGGCCATGGTTCGTGTTTTGTTTTCATAATTGTTAATTGGCACAGTGTGATATGTTGTGTCATAACATACTATCTGCTATCATAACATATACTATTTTGATTTGTTGAAGATCATCCCCACTGTCAGACTCTTCTCATTCACAGTTTGCAGGCTACGAGTCGTGTTTGTTGTGGGGGGTCAAATTGCCATCCCTGAACTTTACCCTGCTCGATAAAGCTACCTGAAGGTGGCTCAGACCCACTTCTTTCATCCTCAGATGATCCACATAAACTTTGGACCTCTACTATGTCAGAAACACTTGTTGAACAATCACTATCTGTAAAATTTCCCTCCGACTCCATGATGCTGGGCTAGGGGTTTTCCCAAAATGTTACACTCTCTACGTCACCACCCCACGTGACAGGGGGTAATAAAATTCCGGACTGACTTCGGAGATATGTCATGATCCATACTTTGAAGTGAAATTTGATCATCACAACGTTTACAAGATACACTTGAAATTTGTGAGATGACTACTGGCAACCAAATGAATGATTTTATGACAAAAAAACACATGGTTTGGGGTACAACCCAATTATTAGGAACTCCCCCTTTAATGATGATACTGATGATATCTTAGATTGTTTGTCCATATTTTATGAAGATTACCCCTTTAAACAAGAAAAGGTGATGTTCCACATGCAGCACAGATTGCAAAAGAATTAACAAGCAAAACAAAAAAAAATACAAAAAACAAAAGAAATAAAAATAATAAAAATAATAATAATAATAATAATAATAATAATAATAATAATAATAATAATAATAATAATAATAATAATTATCAATAATATGAATAGGAATGATAGAGTCATTAATTAACTCATACGCAGCATCCGCTGCACCAATCAGCTTGATCTTGGGCTCATTTGAAAGAAAAAGTTGAGATATTAAGAAAGGCGGAAGGAACATAGCATACATTCCTTTTATTATTAGTCAAAATAGCCAAAAACTGGTATTTCAAGCAGTACAGAGGGAGGAACTTGCATAAAGGTAACAGCAGTATTTTGCATGATCACATCAACATAATTTATGATGTTACCATTACGTCACTATGTTGACACTTGTCTGATGTCACTATGACAACATTTGCCTGTCTGACATCACTATGACGTCACTATGATGACACATTTCTGTATGACGTCATCATGTTTATCTTAGTTGCAATGTCAAGAAGACTTCACTCCAGGATAAATCATCTTTCTCCTCCAATTGTCATGAATTATTGACGAAACTGTGGTCATTTGTATATACGATATTCAGTGGAAAGAAATGTGCATCTCGTAGTCTCACGTAACTGTGTTTCATAGAGAACCGCATCAGTTTTTTCTCGCTGCACGTGCTGGTCAATGACGTCATGTCAATTGCTGGCACGTGCACGAGGCGATTACGTAACGCAAATATGATGTACTTCAAGAGATGAAACAAGCTTTTCAGGAATTTCTCACTGTAGAGCATACAGAGCATTATGAATGGTGTGCTTTGCACAGCAGACGCAAAATACAAAGATAAAACAATTCCAGAGAAAAATATTCCAAAATATTAAATATATTCCATGTTTTTATCAACTTTCTTGGCAGCAGAAAATTCAGATCACTTTTGTGCCCGGAAGTCAGTCTTCTCACGTGCATTCTAAATCTTGATTGGCCAGTTGAAAATATTTGAATGTTGTGGGTATTGTTTTGATTGACCTCACGTGAAAATGTATTGTGACGTTATATAACTCCCAGAGCAACCAATTACTTCCGGGCACCAAAGTGATCTGAATTTTTTTCATAGCACTTTTGTAGACTTTGAACTAGATTAAAGCAACTTTTGCAAAATCTTTTTGGGATACTGCAAACATGGAACCAAAGATAATTCATTTTAGAAGATGGCTAGATACACATTTGGAGGGAAAGCAATCGTTTGCACAGTTTACAACATCACCTGCCTCGAAAGGTCAGGAAATGCATAGATTTTTGTTTCCTCTCTTGATATCTATCATATTTGCGTACGCATCGGTAACCCTTCACGTGCAGTGGTCCACGTGCTGTGAGAGCTGGCTGGAAGCTAATGCGGTTCTCTATGCTGTGTTTACCCAATGACCGGATTTCCATCTGAAAGTAGCATTAATGCTCAAGCGAACACAAATAAAATTAATTCCTCTAATATTAACTTAACTAATAACAAAAAGAATGTGAAACGTAACATTAAAAATAATACACATACTGCAGTGAACAAAGATCTAACTATTGCTACAGCTAATGTTCAAAGTCTTGGAAACAAGACTGAACTGATAAACTTATATATAAATGAAAATAATGTTGATTTATTCTTCATAACTGAAACTTGGATTAATGAAATGAATGAACGAATCATTAGGGGTGAATTTAAAGATAACAACTATGATATGGAACATATACCTCGGTCCTTAAGGTCTGGCGGAGGCCTGGCGATTATCTACAAACCTGAAATATATATAAAGAAAATTAATCACAAACATAAATTATCAACAATGGAAATGATGGAAATAAATATTAAATCTAAAAATAAAATATGCACTGTTATTACAATATACAGGCCTGAACCTTCTGATAAAAACAAATACACTTACACAGAATTTTTTGAAGAATTTAGTGAACTACTATCCTACTATAGCACATATACTCATGAAGTGATGTTAGTAGGCGACTATAACTTTCATATGAACAAACCAGAAAGGCCTAATGTGATAAAATTCAATGAAGTCTTAGATTTATATAATTTACATAATCATGTGACCGAACCTACTCATATCATGGGAAATACCCTTGACTTAATAATAACTGGCATACATAGTAATATATTAAAGGAACATATAGTGGATGAAAAAATATCAGATCACAATATAATAAAAATGACATTAAATCTGCATACTAACATAACTAACAAAAAAAGGGTATCATATAGAAATTATAAGAAAATGAATATAAATAATTTTAAAAGAGATATTGAGGAGATGTTCGGTGGAAATCGAACTTATCAAGATAAAGATCTAAATAAATTATTGGATAAGTATAACAAATTGACAACGATACTTGATAAACATGCTCCTGTTGTGGAGAAAACCATAAATAATAGGAAACCGGCCCCATGGTTATCAGAGGATATACGAATAGAAAAGAGAAATAAAAGAAGGCTAGAAAGAAAACATAACAAAACTGGTCACTCCTCAGATAAGATACAATTTAAAATACAGAGGAACAAATATAACAAGATCATTAAGGACTCAAGAAACAATTATTATTCGGGAATAATAAATTCTAATAAATCGGATCCGAAAAAATTATTTAAAATATTAAACAAATGGCTGCATACTAAGGAGGACACTCCTTTCCCTAGACATAATGACAAGAAGGAGCTAGCCTCTGAATTTAATAATTTTTTCCTTGATAAAATCACAAACCTCAGGGAATCTATGGAAAAAAATGATAAAAATATAGAACGGCATATTGAAGTAGTCAAATTCAATACACAGTTAGAAAAGTTTAAATTGTTAAGCGATTCTGATGTCAGAAAAATAATTAAAGAATCCGCAAAGAAGTCATGTGAATTAGACCCCATTCCAACATGGCTACTCAATGAATGTTTGGGAAGTCTGTTGCCATTAATAAAGGCTATCATAAATAAGTCAATATCACTGGGAAATGTACCGGATGACCTGAAGATGGCTATTATTAGACCCTTAATTAAGAAATTGGGCCTTGAACTGATAAAGAAAAATCAGCATATAAGGAGTTCCATAGTACTGAAACTGCATTGCTTAAGGTTCAGAATGACATATTAATGGATATTGATAATGGTAAAACGGTAATGCTGGTACTGCTAGATCTATCAGCGGCTTTCGACACTATTGACCATGAGATATTATTAAATAGGCTAGAAAAAAAATGTGGTATCACGGGAATTGCCCTTAAATGGTTTAGATCATACTTATCTAATAGAAAACAATGTGTAATAATTGATGGTAAAAGATCTGAAAACATGAATATTAAATATGGCGTTCCTCAAGGCTCTGTTCTGGGACCTTTACTTTTTACTGCATATATGGAGCCTTTATCAGATATCATTGGTAACTATGGTCTCAAGCATCATATCTATGCTGACGACACACAACTATACATCACCATTGATCCTAAATCTGAAGAAACTAGAAATAGGTCTTGCATAGAGATGGAAAGATGTATTATAGATGTTAAGAAATTTCTATTAGAAAATAAGATGAAGTTAAATGATGGAAAGACAGAAATGCTTTTATGTGGTAAAAGCTGTGATTTCAGAAAGAAAAATGTACCAGAAGAAATTTTAGTAGGGGAAACAAAAATTCCTAGATCAAATGCTGTTAAAGATCTAGGGATTATTCTAGATCAAGAACTATCTATGAAATCACAAATCAAAAAAATGTGTAAAAATGGTTTCTTCCATGTAAAAAATTTATCAAGAATAAGAAATTGTTTGGATGAAAAAACTTCCAACACCCTTGCTCATGCCTTTGTTACCTCTACCCTTGACTATGGTAATGCCCTTCTTGCTGGGTTACCTGGATGTGAATTAGCTAAACTACAAAAATTACAGAACGCTGCAGCCAGGGTAGTTGGGAAACTTAAAAAGAGAGATCATATCACGCAAAAACTTATAGAACTTCACTGGTTGCCTGTGAAGGCTAGAATTGATTTCAAAATAGCTCTACTAACATGGAAGGTGCAAAATGGCTTTGCCCCAAAATATCTAGCCAACTTATTAGAGTATAAGCAGCTAGGCATGGGTCTACGATCGAATGATAAGAATGAATACATAGTACCTATGACTAATATGAAATCCTATGGCGACAGGGCTTTCATGGTATATGCACCGAGGATCTGGAATGCCCTGCCCCTTGAAGTGAAAAATTGTAAAACTATAGAAACCTTCAAGAAAAAACTTAAGACTTTTTTATTTAGAAAGCACTATCTTAATGAAGCGCTTAGAGCAGACCTGGTCTGATATAGCGCTATATATCGTTATTATTATTATTATTATATTACCCTGCTCGCAATACCAAGAGGACTTCATTCCAGGTTAAATCATCTTTCTACTGCAATTATTGACAAAACTGTGGTCTTTTATATATACGATGCTCAGTGGAAAGAAATGTGCATCTCATAGCCTCACGCAACTGTGTTTACCTTGCTTGCAACGTCATTACGGTTTCAGAGCATGCTAAATCATCTTTCTACTCTAATAATTGACGAAAATGTGGTCATTTGAATATATGATATTCAGTGGAAAGAAATGTACATGTACTCCAATTATTGATGATAAATGCCCTGTTTGATAGCTTCATGCAACTGGATTTACCTTGCTCGCAATGACATGACAGTTTCACTGAATTATCTTTCTCCAATTTTTAACAATGTGTATAATAGGAAAATAATAGTGTCCTGTTTTTAATATTATTGTCGGTTCACTTGTAATAATAATAATAATAATAATAATAATAATAATAATAATAATAATAATAATAATAATAATAATAATAATAATAATAATAATAATAATAATAATAATAATAATAATAATAATAATAATTATCAATAATAATAATAATAATTATCAATAATATGAATAGGAATGATAGAGTCATTAATTAACTCATACGCAGCATCCGCTGCACCAATCAGCTTGATCTTGGGCTCATTTGAAAGAAAAAGTTGAGATATTAAGAAAGGCGGAAGGGACATAGCATACATTCCTTTTATTATTAGTCAAAATAGCCAAAAACTGGTATTTCAAGCAGTACAGAGGGAGGAACTTGCATAAAGGTAACAGCAGTATTTTGCATGATCACATCAACATAATTTATGATGTTACCATGACGTCACTATGTTGACACTTGTCTGATGTCACTATGACAACATTTGCCTGTCTGACATCACTATGACGTCACTATGATGACACATTTCTGTATGACGTCATCATGTTTATCTTAATAATAATAATAATAATAATAATAAAATTTGTATAGCGCTGATACCAGACAAGTCTGTTCATAGCGCTGAATGAAACTATCATTGTAAATTGATGGGGTAGTTGAAATTTTCTTTGTTCATCTTTTTAAAAATATTTAATTTGGTATATAAACAATTTTTTTAGCACAACCATATGCAAAGTTGTGTCTTTTTAGTCTCAATTATGTGAATGCAAATCATCGATCAGACTTTAGCCTGTCATTTCTGTTTTAATTGTTTGATTTGTAAACATCAAATTTGAATTAGATTTTCATAAAACTCCTTGTTCCAAACAATTCAAATTGACAGTTTTATGCAATGATGGGCAAACACAATATTGTTTTGAACTTTCTGCTTTGTTTACATCACACACTTCTTTTTCTTTGTTTACATCTTACAGGAATGTATTCTTATGTATGCGCATGCGTAAATTGGAATTTACATGCACACGGACAAACCCTCCACAGTTGATTGAACTATGTTGACCACAGAAAAAGCCGAATTGCAACGCACAGGAAATGAATACACATTCCCCGTGATAGTCGCCCCTTTTTTTGACATGCAATGTCGGCAATGTATGTCAAAGACAACTTGTTTTCACCGTTGAAATAGACTGTGATTGCCAATGCCTACAAAGAACACCCTCTAGTTTAGCCACTGTGATCGGAACTTACAGGTAGCGATGGAAAACTGGTTGGGAGCAAGTAATCAAAACTTTCAAACTCCAACAGAGTTTGTCAGAGTGTAAAGCCTGGAGTCAAGCAGCTGGTATAGACCAGCTGCTACCAAATGTTGTACTATTTGGGCGCTCATGAATATTAATGAGCTAGAGATTTGAGTTATGTCATTGTATCGTGCACATGCTGTCTTACTGAAAGGCTGTAATTACGTCATCGCACTGTACACGTGCGGTTGGTTACATTCAGGGGGCGGGGCTAATAGAACGGGCCTATTTGAACATATCTGATTGCATAATAGGAGAGGGTGTTATACTGAGCCCAATGCAAAGGAGAGTAGAGCTGGGGTCAAAAGTTCATGATCCAGTCAGTCTGACGTCATTATCATGATTACATTGTAACAAGTTGCAGCCCTTCAGAATGTTACAAATGACATCATCAAGCCAGAACAATGGGGACGTCAACATCCTTCCCGTCCGTTACCGGTGGTGGGCGTTGCTGTCCTTCCCGTCCGTCAGGGGTTAATGCCCCTAGCCTAAGGTCAAATAGCTTTCTCAAATGAGATTTCATGAGTTTTGAGCCGGCTCGAGCCGTTACAGCCGTGTTTGCTTCTCTCAACCCTTATAAATATAGCTATTTTCCAAGGACAGTGACTGACTGGAATAATCTTCCCCCTAAATTAACTACATTGGAACCAGGTAGCTCGGCATCCTTCAGAAACTACCTAGCCAGAGTATAAAGGTTGGCGACTAGCAGCTGGTGTGTACCAGCTGCACCCCTTAGTGCACCTTGCACTCTCGGCGGGATGCCAATTGGTTTTGCCGAGTAAACTTATACTAAGTTATAGATGTAGATGTACAGAGTGACTGGGGCCAGCTTCTCTTGAAGTTGAGGGCCGAATTCACTTACCCACGGCGGGGCTGACTTCACTTGGGGGCCGACTTCACTGGTATTCACATTGGTAAGCTTCACATTTAACACTCATAGTGGACAGTGTGCAAGACTTTTCCTTGGCTTGACTCCTCGAGCCTTTAATTTTGGTTTGCCTATAGTATATCGTATCTCACAAGTACAGTGGCCGTCAACCAATTCGCGCCGATTTCCGTGTTTTTACGTTTTTTTCATTGAAGACTTACTCAAAACAATATTTAACCTCGATATAACGAGAGCAGAGCTCAGGGGCTAAATTCTGACACTTAAATGAAGTAAATCGGACAAAAACTCACAAAGTTACAACAACTTCTTCAGTAAACATCAGAAATGTCATCCGTCAACCGATTTCGCACCATTTTCAGATCGTCAATAGTACCAAATTCGGCCACTAGGTGTCAGCAGCAATCAGTCATAAAGTTTGATGTGTTTGATGTCAGGGTTGGCACGTTTCTTCCGCTAGGCGGAAAAAACCGGACGAAAGGGCGGAAAAAACCGTCCCGGAAGAAACAGGTTTCTTCCGCTTAAGGCGGAAGAAACTGGAAGAAACTGGAAGAAACTAGAAATAATTGGATTAAAGTTGAAATATTTACTAAAATGACTGTAAAATGGGTTTAGAATGCTAAGGAACAACTTTATTCAAATGATCACACATGGGGGGGTTGGGGGTATGAATGTATATGCAGGCTTACTGGATGGAAGAAACTTATCCTCCCGGAAGAAACTGGAAATAAATGGAAGAAAGTGGAAATATTTCATAAAATGATTGTAGAATTGGTTTAGATTGTAGAATTTCATAAAATGATTGTAGAATTGGTTTAGAATGCTAAGGAATGACTTAATTATATAAATGGAATACTATACATACATGAAACATATTCAAATTGTTACTCATGGGGGGTGGGGGCATGAATGTTTAGGCATGCTAGCTATGGATGGAAGAAACTAATATCTTCTGGAAGAAACCCAAACCTGCCTGAAACATACTTATGTATCATGTATACTCCACAACAAACAAAATAAATTTAACAAATTAACAATGTTTATCCACTTTCTTCCATGTTTCTTCCATGTTTCATCCAAGTTTCTTCCAGTTTCATCCAAGTTTCTTCCGGTTTCTTCCAGTTTCTTCCGGAAGAAAGTGGAAGAAACCGGACGAAATAGGTTTCTTCCACGTTTCTTCCGCTGTCCCGGAAGAAACAGGTTTCTTCCGGAAGAAACCCAACCCTGTTTGATGTGGTGAACCTTTCAGGGTAATATATTAGCTTGCGTGTTCCCCTGGTGGACTTTATGGAAGTTTGATAAAAATACAAACTCCACCAGAGGACACTATGAGTCATCAGTTGTGTTGTCGTCTCTTCTCTTTACTCTGAGAAGAAATTCTTTCCACTGATTGAGGAAAATAGTTAATATTTGTTATTTGCAAAATTTAGTACATAAATAATCAAATAATATATTGAAAACATCATATATTAGCATAAAGTTGATAAATAATAGAAACTCAATGATAAATAATGATAAATAATGTCTTAAACAATTTAAGTTAGCATGTATTTTCCACCAGATGACGCTTCTTATCTTTTTTGTCACCAGGTGGCACAAGGAGATCATAAGAAAATGTTCACACTCCTCACAGCCCCGGGTCAAAGACCCATCACTGCCACAGGCAGATTAGCATATGACCGTCGGTACTACTTTCAGCTGTTTGTCGTCTGCCCTCAAAACCAAATCACGTACCTCTGAATGTGGCCCCGCATGACTTTTAAATAGTGCCCAGCAAACTCTGAGTGTAACATTGTAAATACTGCATTAATTGGTACAATGTTTCAGAAATGATTACAACCTATTCAGATAACTATGTAAAGTTTATAAATTTACTCAACTATAAACTCTAGCGATTGTGACAAATTTGGCGTATGGGAGCAAATCGGAGCCAAAAAGGCACCTGTGGCAGTGGTGGTACCGTCGATGGTGGAGAGGGTGGATGGTCGAGACGGTGGCGACACTGCGCGGGAGTGTGGAAAATGTTGAGAGGTCATGTGACCCCAAAGTGTCAAGGCCAAAGTGTGTTTACCGACGAGGCAGGTAAAATGCACGTTCATTATGATAATCGGCATTTTTATGATGAATTATCAACATTTATGAGTATTCAAGTAATAAACAGTGTGTACAAAAGTCAAAAGAATGATATCTGACAATGTTTCAAATAGCGCGAAATGGGTTGTCGGCGCGAAATGGTTGACGGTCACTGTAATTACAGAAACTCACCTTTAAATTCAATAGATCTCCGTTCACTGTCAGCTAAACGCTACTTTTCTACAAGTTGTATGGACTCATTACTTGGGCACGTACATCCTGGAGTGATTTTACCTGTCGATGTTGACATTCCCAAACCCATTTGTTTTTAACATGTTAGCCAGTTCCGGTTCACGTGGACGAGATTTGAGATGAGAATACACGTATTCAATTCAACTGAGTCAACCAAACATATATTTTGTTGCCAGAGATTGCCACAAGGTGTCAGTCAACGAGCATTCGTGTCTGCTTCTCCAATTTAAAGGGGAAATAGACCCTCAAAAAAAAATTAAAGGCTTTCAATCCGCAAGTGCCAGCTTTATTGTATGATACCACAAGACAAATGAATTAGGCTATCAGGGAATTTGGGCAACATAGTGACATCCCAAAGCAACTTTCTATTATCAATTTTGTTCATTGTCAAGAGCAGATTTTGTCAAGACAGGCGCTACATAAAAATTGTTATTAACATTATTATTACTTTGGTTGAATTAATCCTTGTGTCATTGTTTTCTCTCCCCTTTAATATAATTTGCCTTCAAATAAGATGATTGCGATTTCAAATGAATTCAAATGAAATGTGGATTGTCACTATTTTTGCCCCATGTCATAAGTTTGGCTGCCATCTTCAAGGCTTTTAAGCCACCTGCTGCTCCTTTTGCTTTAGAATTGGTGAGGATAAAATGCATTTAAATTAAACTCTGGCTAAGCTTGAAAATCAACACTTCATAACAACAGGGGTTTTTCTTTCTATCAAGACGGTTTGGAAATTCTTTGCATTAAATGATATGGACATTCTTTGTGTCAGAGGACTTGGTCATTATTTGTGTCAGAGGACAGTCATTATTTGTGTCAGAGGACTTGGTCATCATTTGTGTCAGAGGACTTGGTCATTATTTGTGTCAGAGGACTTGGTCATTATTTGTGTCAGAGGACAGTCATTATTTGTGTCAGAGGACTTGGTCATCATTTGTGTCAGAGGACTTGGTCATCATTTGTGTCAGAGGACTTTGTCATTATTTGTGTCAGAGGACTTGGTCATTATTTGTGTCAGAGGACTTGGTCATCATTTGTGTCAGAGGACTTGGTCATCATTTGTGTCAGAGGACTTGGTCATTATTTGTGTCAGAGGACTTGGTCATTATTTGTGTCAGAGGACTTGGACATTATTTGTGTCAAGGACAGTCATTATTTGTATCAGAGGACAGTCATTATTTGTGTCAGAGGACAGTTAATATTTGTATCAGAGGACTAAGTCATTATTTGTATCAGAGGACAGTCATTATTTGTATCAAAGGACTGCCATCTTCAAGGCTTTTCAGCCACCTGCTGCTCCTTTTGCTTTAGAATTGGTGAGGATAAAATGCAGTTAATATTTGTATCAGAGGACTAAGTCATTATTTGTATCAGAGGACTAAGTCATTATTTGTATCAGAGGACTAAGTCATTCTCTGTATCAGAGGACTAAGTCATTATTTGTATCAGAGGACTAAGTCATTATTTGTATCAGAGGACGAAGTCATTATTTGTATCAGAGGACTAAGTCATTATTTGTATCAGAGGACTAAGTCATTATTTGTATCAGAGGACTAAGTCATTACTTTTATCAGAGGACTAAGTCATTATATGTATCAGAGGACTAAGTCATTCTTTGTGTCAGAGGATTTGGGTAATTTCAAACACAAATTTAAGAATCACTGTACATTAGGGCAACTCCATTTTTGATTCTATTGCTTGGTTAAAAATAAGAAAATGCCATCAATTTTGGGATTTGTAAAAACATTTATATATAAATATGTACAACTGTATATACTATAATAAATGGATCACACGCTGATGTAACCCGAGAAACTTTTGGCGACACATTTTGTTGTTTTTTACATCAAGGTTATAGAGTTAAGTCAAGGTATCTCAAGTTGGTTCATACAGTTAACAAATAATTAAACCCTACCAAATGAAATGTCAAATTCGATCTTTGGGTTCTTCCTTTAACAGTGAATGAGTGCTTTGAAACAGACCTAAGAAATGATGCAAACCACTTTGAAGTCTTATTTGTATTTTTCACCTGTGTCATACTATTTAAATTAGAAACTATACTGATTAAAAATTAGCAATATCTAAATGACAATACTTCAATATGTGCTTATCCAAAATGATACATGGCTGTTTCATCTAGTTTATAACTTCACTTGCTGTTTAGAAGCCTCCTCAAATTTTGATTTAATTACAACTCATATTTCTGTTCAAATCGAAAGTTTTGTGATTTCACAAAACAATGTTAAAATCATTTATTATTAATTTTTTGTTGCTTTATCTGACAGAATTGTAAAAGCCATTAACTTTTGCAAGTGGACATGTACTCAAGATATCAATGTGGATCCCGACATTTTTGCTGCAAATTTTAATGAATGGAAATTTTAGAATATTTATGCCCTTCAATGAAAAGTTCATTTCACAATATACACGTAAACTTATCACATTAATCAAGCACTTCTTGGCTATTGAACTTATTTCAACAAAACTTTAAGGTTTCCAAGAGCCATATTATTCCCAAGACAACAAATATTAGCAGGGGATTCAAATTGTTATATTCATCCCCTAACTGTAATACAACCCTGGAAATCTGGACTGATTGGCCTGAAGAAAGTTGACATAATCAGTTGGAACCAAACATCGATCTGGTCACGCTAAAACTAAGTGACCAAATATGGTCATTATGTGACATTATCTGGTTACAAACAGCTGCAGCGTGACCATATTTATTCAAGCAGACACTGTGCATGGCACAATATGTTTTCACTTAATTTGGTCATTATCGTGTGTGACTCAATAAAAGTTTTTTTCCCAGCTGATAATTGATAATATCAGAACAAATTGGGCCAAACCTTTAATTGGTCATGCAGAAATATGTCTAGATGTGCTTAAGAATGACTTAATTTGGTCACGCTCAGCTGTGTGACCTCCATTGATCACGCTTATGCTTGAACTAGTAAATGTTTGCCATCAACTGTTAGGCACATTCTATAGACAAAACAAAAATGATGTCACACAACACAAATACTGATAGTGATAAATAGTCACCTGTGCTGGGTGAACATTATGGTAAGGTCTGGCAGTAATGCTTAGGATTAGTGGGAAAATTTGTATCAACTCCAAGTGTGATTGGTGGTGGTGTGGGGGGGGGGGGTTGCTGTATCTTTAGCAGAACCATTCAATCCAGTTTTTTCTTATGGATCATTTTTTTATAGCAAGCATGCAGATAATTAGCTGAAGCAAAACTGCAAATCAATTCTACACAAGGGAGTCGAGGTACAAACTTATAAAAATCATATCATTATTACTGGATTTCTTACTTTAACAAAACCCATGACTAGTTTGACACTTAATCAAAGCAACTTAATTTCAATTAGTGATAATTCTATTACAACACATCCTGTGGCACTGACCAATGGGAAGGCCAAAGTCAAGAAAACACTTCTTGTATGCGGCAAAAAGCCAAAAATGTTAAACATGTTACATCGTTGGCTACATTTAAAACTTGAGTCAGTAATATTGTGTTGAGCTAGAAGTTAACGTCTACTGCCTTTATTGCATCAATAAAGATAATACCAGATGAGCTGTAAATGACTGTAACTTTGTCTAGCTACCAGTGCCATCAAAGCAATATCACAACCAAATCATTACTTGTAAGGTTTTTTGGGCCTTTTATACATGCACATATATCTGTGAGCTTGAATATCTTGAGCACCTCATCTGCCCAACGCCAGGTCCTCTTCCGTCGGTTCCACCACAATACAATTAGATATAATATCATATGCTGCACGGTTGTGTTGAAAGAAAAAAACAGTGAAACACACTGGAAAGAAAAACGCCAAGGAGAAATTCTTTATCACCGAGCGTACCAGGGCACTGAAAATATAAATACCACACATTAATACATTGTTCAGACTGTGACAAAAGGACAAAGTTTTATCTGAATTGGTGACATTTTTCACCAATGTCTATCTTCTTTTAATTGTGTTCATCGCATACTCAACTCATCATACTGCCTCAATGTAAAATCTAGAGAGTTTCTTTCAGTGAATGTAGGGCTGGACAAGTATGCTGGAGTATTTTTGTGACTGACTGACCTATAATTGAGTTTGCATTTGATCTAAGGACCTAATTTTTTTCAAATACATAAAATATTTGCATTTAGTGTCACATCTTGCTTCAAGTATTAACTGAAACCTAATGACAGCTATATGCATTTCCTGTGAGGTTAAATGAAAGGCAAAATGTCATTTGAATCAGAAATATTGTCCTAACTTGTGTTATTTGGAAATGCCTGCAAATTGTTTCATGAATGATGATTTAAATCCTTTCTATGAACAGCCATGAGCAGATGATAATTTTGGCCAATCAAGATGCAGGTTGCATATCAAATTTGTTATCTCGATTCTCATTAGCCAAAAACTTCCTTGCAAAATCAAGTGGTAAAACCATTCCATGAAAGAATTATCTTTTCCTATTCTTTATCAGGACAGACTTGAAGTTAAACTTTTTGGTCCCTTATAATAGGCCACTATTTAATAAGTACTATAAAATATCATATATCAAATGGGCTAGATAGCAATTAAAGAATGATAAGAATGATAAGTGAAAGTATCTGACGACCCAATCATTATTAATTCTATGTAATTAATAAATTAAATGTTCCTTTTAAGTTTAATCAATATAAAATCAATTATGTTCAAATGACATTAAAAAATATGTGATAAATAAGATAGATAGGATGACTCACTTCCAGACCCCGATATCTCCTGCAGGTGTGACCCTGACCTTGTTTTCAGGAAGGTCAATAATTTCCTCCACAGAGATGACCCTCAGCCCCAGCATGCGCTTGCCAGGGGTGGTGCCCCCTATCATCCCTCCCATGCCTTTCCGTAAACATAATGTCTACAATAAGAGATCATTCCATAACAAAAACATTTTTTGAGAATCAATTTACAATATTAAAGCGTTCTATACTCTAAATCTGCGTGGAAATTTGTTCATGTTGGTAGTTGATATTTTTTATATGTAAATATAATTATATTACTCAAATTGTAATTGATACTGAGATGGTTAAAAAATGGACTAATTGGGAATATCAGTTACCAATTATCCCCTCAGTGGGTGGCAGAGGGTTAACTCAATATTATCATGCATCTCAGGAGTATAAAAAAGCCATTCAATCCGGTGAAGATTTGGACAGTAAATCAAATTAGAGTAAGTCTTTATTTGGAAGAAACTATTTGTTCAAATACATGCTGGACTCTAAAGGGTTTTAATATATATTGTGTAAATATACATAAATATATATATAGAGCTAACAACCAATCGTAGGACTAGCTGATAATCAGGAAAATGTCTTGTATACATAAAACAAATTGAACAATGGATTTTTTGAAAATTTTATAGAAAAGTTCACATGAATAATATCAATAAACTGTTATAAATATTGCACCCACAGAAGAGACATCAGTGCGCAAAGACTTTAATCATGTCAGCAGACCTCGGAGTCTGACTTGCAAATCTTGCAAGAATATAACATACGATCATCACTTTATAAGATTAAGCATATGATCAACTGACCATGTTTTGCTGGATAATATAAAGATAGGCAAAGACCAAATTGCGGAAAATTGACGATCGTTAGCCCTTATATATAAATAAATAAATAAATATATATATATATATATATATATATATATATATAAATAAACTGTTTAAATACAGTCCTCTCTTGCAACAGTCCTTAATCAAAACAGACAAGTAGTTTTCAATGTAATTTGAATCCAAGGTCTGATACAATTTCACACTGACATGTGCCAATCTCTGAGCACATCTCATGTTTGCAAGCTGTCAAGAAACAGGATGGTCATCTCTGTACTCTATGGGGTATTCTTGCATCATGCTTAAATCAAATGATTAGTGTATTTAATGACCCATTGTGACTTGTAATGTCAGGGCCCCATATTAAGGTAAAATTCCATTCTGAATGTTTTAATTGGCCAGTTGTAATTTCTTGCAAACATCTGCAGCAGAGTTCCAAGTTCATAAATAATGTTTATATTTTTACTGTTTGAGGTCCTGAATGACTTCATTTTGTTGATGTGCCATAAAGCAGCTAATTGTTCATTCCATAAAAAAATTTCATATTTATGTTTTTACCATTTGAGGACTTAATAGACTAACAAACTTGATTGTCTGACAATATTCCCTGCAACCAAGCTTGATGGTCAATGGGGACAACTGTATATTAGCATGCATGCATAGATCTAAGTATTCTAATCTCTATTTTTTCTTTACCTCAAACAAACAGATGAATATTCGGTTGATTATCTCCATGGCAATAAGTTCAGAGGTCATAGCAAACGCTGTGTCATAATCTAGGTTGTGGTTGAATAACATGTCCAGATCATATTTCTGAATATCCCTAAAATAAAATAAAAACAGAAAGAATTATTACTTTTAATGAAAAAATGTTTACTCTATGTAAATTTTAGATAATTCTGGACATGGCATTCAGACTATAAGTATCTGTGTTTCATGCAAGCATGCCAAGGCTCATTTCAAACTTGCAAACATACAGTCTAAGCACTGTCCTGCTGTTGAGAGATTAATAAACATATAAAAAAAGAGTACAGCAAAATAATTAACATAGTTTTTTTAAATGTCCAGGAGGAATCTATCGCTTGGCTTGTTTTATCCCATTTCAGTATTCATCATCTACCTACTGCCCAAAAGAGGAAAATGATTTTGGTTTCACAACCAAGACTGATCAATACTGATGTCTGTGGATAATAAACACATATTGCGCAATGAAGAAATGCATTCCGGCGGGAATATTTCATATTTAGCTTGGTGCTGACCATAAAAAAGTAGAAAACCTGAAAACAAAATGACTGAGACTCTGTCAAGTCCACATAGATACTTGTAAATTGATTTCAAATATTTAATGTAGTTGACATATTTCTGCCTTTATTACAGTAGAAAGCACACACGGACGGACAGAGAGAAACTGTAAAATTTCTTTAGAGCCAAGAAGATTCCACAAAAACCTGCCTTACAGAAAAGTGCCCGAGTTAGAATTGAAGTTGGAAATATAAAAGTATGATAGAATACAGTAATTGCATGCAGAGCTGGGAAGGTGGCCATGCCTGTATGTGTAAGATGGGCACGATGCTGACCTCACATAGGACACAAGTACACATTCTGCAGAAGTAAGCCCACCAGAGGGCATCCACTATCTCCTGCACGGTGAGCCTCTCCACGCTCGCGAACAAACTCTCCTCATCGCTGAAATACCACCAAACCAACTCCACAAGATCACATCAAATAATATTTAATAATCAAAAATAGAACAAATCTTGTAGAATAAATGTGAAGAGAATCTTCATGCAGTGGGGTTTGGCCAAATGACCTTCACATTGATAAAGATAAATATGACAACTATGGTGTTGTATAAGCATTTAAAAAAGTCTACATATAGTTTTTAAGGGCAGCATATAATTTGTGTGTACTACAGTATGTGTAACACTAATATGCTTAAAAATTATGTCTTAAACTTTAAGATCTGCTTTCTACGTGTATAATAACCATACAAATTGACCCTTGTTATGAGACTTCAATAATTTACTCTCCAAAATATTCTTACAATTAATTGTCTATATCATTTTCAATTCAGTATAACAATCAACATGCTAATTGAACCTTTGCAGGAAGTATATTTTTGATATTTTAACAGTGAATTGCCAAAAAATTTGAAGATTGTCTGACAATGTCAGGCATATATCTCTAATTTGCCTGATACCATGGATTCACATTAATCACCAATAGCAACTGAATGATGGATATATACTCATTCAGGAATATATCTTCTCATCAGATGTGTCAGACATAAATGCACATATATTATTGGACAATGTCAAATTTTGCCAGTGATGTCAAGCAGTAAGACATGGTTTAACACAAACTGATATAACTTGCCACAGAAATAAGACCGATATATTACTTACATGCCAACATATTCCACGGTGAGGATTGTCACGCCGAGTTTGATGAGGAACAGCAATGCAAAGTCAATAAACTCTGCCACGACACGCTTCCATAGTGTTGGGATCTTAAAATCATGGCCTGTAAAAATGAAAAAGAATAATGTTACATGTTAACTTCATGTTATATACTTGCTAAGATTGTTGTTTTCTTAAATAAAGAGATATTGTATAAATGGACAAACTAAGAGCCACGAAGAGCGTGGTTTTGTAAGCTTCTTGTTTTAAGCCCAATATCTGTTAGTTCCATTGCTACAGAGTCTGTCATGTGTCTCAACCTTTTTCCCACAAAATGTGAAAATAGTTCACTGAGTTTCAGGCCCCCTCCTCGTGTTTGTATGGACCCTCACAGCATAAAAAAGTTCATAAAGGATAGTAACAGTCAAGCAATATGTTAATTGTTTGTTTGTCAGTTTGGGGTTTTACATCACTTTCAACATTATTTCAGTCATTCTTGCTGAGACCTACTTTTAGCATACTTTTAAACATTTATGTATGATTAATAAAAACTTTATCGTTTTGAGGAGCTGTCTTGGATAAGATTGGATCAGTATGAAGAAAGTGTTCGGCATGGTAAGCTTCTGCACTACAGGTTACCAAGCACTTTGTACTCAAAATAATGACCTTTAGAATGAACAATATATCATCAACAAAGCCAAAATGAAACGTTCAAACTCGTACCATTTCATTTTGGGTTCAAGCTACAAAAATCATGCACCTGCCGTGGCCTGTTGATGGAGGAGCTCTGGGTCAGTTAATTAATATTAGGCCTTTTTGTGGCGAAAATCTAAAGCATGTGAATCACTTTGCACTCGTCTTTTCCACTTGTCATAATTAAAATTACATTCTTGGATTTTGTTTGCAAAGATTTAATCAATGTAAGAGTCAATAGCTTTTGGAAAAAAATAATGATCCCTTGCTCTTGGGCACAGTGGATTTGGAATGGTTTGCAACAATGGCTGCCTGGATTTGTAAACTTATCAAAGACAAAGACTTTAATTCGTGGATATACAACTTTACTAACAGGATGTGCAAGGCCCTCAGCGCAAAGTACTTGGCAACTCGTACTTTGACCTGTCAGAAACTACTCCAAAATCTGTAAATTTATCTCAAAATTCATTTATAATTTCAATACTTGAAACCAGGAACACAAATGCTTTCTCTACACTTTAACAATGTTTTGTCACCATTTATTGCGTATATATCTTACCTCTCGCCTCAATATTCTGTTGAGCTGCTGCAGGTCCCGCAGCAGGAGTGGGAGTGGCGGCGGCAGGGGGCACACGGGGTGGAGGGGGCGTGGCAGGTGTCCTGGGCGCGCCTCCTAGTCCCGCCCCCTGGCCTTGCTGCTGTAGCTGTTGCATTGACATACAGTTCATGGCATACATAGGGAAAGTCATGTAAAACCAATTCATGGAATTCCACCAGTGATACTGGGCTGTCCACTGTTGCACCGCTTGTGCATACTCCTGCGCGCTCCGATACTGTGGCATCGTGCCGTTTAAAACTTCCGGTTGTGTCGGAATCTGGTGCCAGCCATTTGACTGAGTGTTCTGATTGGGGTCTTGTGATGGTGTGTGTCCATTTTGGCCACCTTCTGTCCCAAAATGTCCCCGTCTGTGTCGAATATCTCCTGCACCTTCCGCCATCTTTGATTTTTTACAAGGAGTGCACTCCAACTACCAAACAATGATTTTCTTGTCTAACACCAGAGGGCACATTAAATATTTGCCATCCAGACTGATTTCTCGGAAATTAACTGTCTTTTGATTTCTTAAGCAATAATGAAATTTTAATTTGTTTGAACTGATGTAAATGTGCATTTTACCTTCTGTTGATTGATTGATGCAATATATTAAATTGTTAAAATCGTAAAGTGGTGCAAGGGGCACCTAGCAGGAATCTCCCATGATCAGGCCCAGATCTCTCAATTTTTTATTTACAAAATATATGGTGGGGGAGTGGGTTTTTGTGGGGAGGCAATTCAGGCTCATTTATTTCCATGAGGAAATAGCTACAAACACAATAAGGCCAGAATGTATTTGAACATTTCCTGGAAATGCCTGCAAATTAGTAAATGGATAATAATTTCAAGTTTTAACTCAGTTTTATAGGTCAAGAGTCAGTATATCATGAGTATAATAGTTTTTAATTTAAGGAATGAAATAGGTATCAAAAGGAATATGGTTGCATGTGAAAAAAAAAAGAGATATATTTATTTTATAAAAAAATTCAGACCATTTCAAAGCAGAAGAAAAAAAAAATAATCAAAAAAGTAACCAAGAAATTGTGCCAACATGGTAAATTGCATCATGAGTTCAATCTTGGCGTGGCTGGGAATCGAACCCATGATCTTTGGATCACCAGAGAGGAACTGGTGCTAAAAAGCTGGCGCTCCAACCAACTGCGCCACAGCCTGTGGCCTGAAGCAGAAAATGTAGAGCTCCTGTATGTGTATGTGGGAATTGCAAGGTATCTTTGCACGGAGTATTGAAAATGATGAATAAATTATACCAAAAACTAATTTAAAAATATTTTGAAGTTACAGATAAGATCACTGTTGACATATGGACAGAATGATAATTTTTTCCCCTCAATGCACAAGCTTTGTTGACATAGTCAGCACAGCCAAAAAGACAAAATATTTGTTTCATTTTATCACTAATGTTTATTATCATATTTTTCATGATTGTACACTGGGTATGCGAGACTGTAATAGACCATGGCTGGCAGAACGGCAGCGATTCCATTTCCATCCTGTCATTCATAAGCACTAGAGACAAGATTACCACACCAAGTAAGCATTTCTGTTTCACATCTTTTTAGTCACTTTGTGATAAGTGTATAGGCCAATTGCTGATCTCCATGTTTTTTACCTCCAGTAAAAAGTACACATCCAAATTGTACAACTTTACCAGAAACAGAACTATACATCCCCTCTAAATTTAATCATTAATAATGGAGATTGGCAGGGGGCCTGTATAAAAATGACATAAAGAGAGAAACAAATCTAAATACTTGGTTTTAATTGAATTTTGGTTTTGCATTAAGGACAAAATGTAATTTCAGTATAAGATCAAGATGAGAGTAGTTTCATCTGGTCAGCATTACTCACTTCACTGCCACTTGTGCCAGTCACTCAGGCAGCATATCTTGTGCCAATTGTTTAAAGTTTATAAACATCTGACCAGTAAAAAAAATCATGCATCAGCAGACACATAGTGATAATTTGAAGTTAAAGTACTTCAATATGGATGCTGCATTTTGTCACAATACTGTTTTTAAGCTTTTACCATTTGTATAAAATTCTCTCTAATATCAAGTACGAAAACTGCAGGGGGCACGAAGCCTTATTTTCCAGATCCATAATAATTGATGGCTTGAGTTTAATAACACAGAGTATTGAGTACAGATAATGTTATTAAAATTCTATTTCAATGTAGTCCTGATCCAAACCTTAATTCTGATTCTAATTTTCAAGTCCACGAAGCTGTAATATAACATTCACCTGACAAAAAATACCTTTAAATATTGTAAAGAAAGGTAGTTGGTATTTAAATAAAACCATCTCCTTAAAATTTACAGAAAAAAATTAAACATGTTCTTCACACAAATAATCGCTAAGAGTTCTCAGATCTACAATGCAGTGAAGGAGTAAAATAACCTGACATATTATTGGTTACTGCTATGAGCAATAAGATCTTCATAACTGCCAGCCCATTTAAATATTGACTCAATTTGAAGTGGCATTCCCAGAAACGTTTCAGGCTCTGGGACTTCTCTGGGATTTTCTATACATTTTGTAAGGATTGCCATCCTGACAAATGTTTTGCCCTGCATTAATTTAGTAGCGTAGGTGCAAATGGGCACTTTTTTACGACCAGAATTATGACACAATTGCTCAAGAGTATATGATCTCTAATTATAGCTGTCATATCAAAGTAGTTTTTTTAATGCACTTTAAATACAGTTGTCAGTACATTGTTTAAATTGTTGTATATCTGGTAGAGGTTCATATAACAACTGAGATTCAACTAACAGAAAAGAAAACAAATCCCAACAAAGATTTTAATTCAGGGAATGCCACCTTAAATTATTCCATAGTATTGCAAAACCAAGACTGTGCTCAAACCAACCATTTGTGAATACTTGTACATTGTTCATAAAATATAATCAAATGTCCATCGCTAATTCATTGAATTGTCCTCTGTGAAAAACAACAAAACCATGCTGTTAATGACCATTTTAGCAACGTCTTTGCACTCTGAATTACTAAATTCTGTCTGCTTATGAACTCTAGGATAGAAATGAAACTTCCTGATCCATTACTGTCGGGCCTATGTTTGCATTTCACAGAATCTATGGATGCTTTGCATGAGATCTAAAATTGTGGAATATGTATATCAATACGATATTGCAATATCAAAATATATGGAGATAAAGTTTGGCTGTTTTTACAAAAATATATATATATAAGATACCACTTTGAATTCAAATGACAGAGGAGTTTCTCAGCTACCCTTCTGTTAGTGTCAAATCCTCTATCAATATCGACCTACTTAACAAGGATATCAGCAAAGTTAGAATCTTATCAATATCAGGATTTGACCTATATGATAAGGGTATTAACAAAATGATATACTATATTTGGCATCCTAAGTGAATATTTGTGATTTGGGGCAAACAATAAACAGTGACATTACTGCTATTGAGGTAACTCGCTCTGTTTATTAACCCAAATTTATCGGAACTGGCAGAGAAACAGGTTCCAGATTTCTCTCACCTCAGTAGCCCAGTATAGGCCAAGATTTCCTTTTTTTTATTCTTTTCTAAATTTCCATTTTTTTTATTTTTTCTTTCCACCAAACCCCTGATGGCAGTGAGGATAGAACTTGTGCACTTGATAACATGCATTCTGTATTTACATTACATTCAATATAATTCCTAAACTTGCTACGAAAATGATTTAAAATCTCAAGTCATACATTGAAGGCTCTGTTACATGGGACAAATTTAGAAGCCTGTGAATCTGGGATTTAGCTGCCAAGCGAGAAATGCATACTGTTTTTCCATGACACTGCTGATGAAAAATTGAAAATATACACTGAAAAATGTACATATTTACAAGTGTAATGTCCGAGAATAATCATATTATTCCAGACAGGACTAACAACTCAAACTGATCTGAATGACACGACTTTCCAACTACCATCTTTACCAGCAAACTTTATTACTGAAGTGCTGTATTTTGTTACCTGGGTTATCCAACCTGAGAAAGGCATTACTCAACAGCCTATAATGACCAAATGCTGCTACATTGTAACAATTTGCAGCACCAGATAATAAAATGATGTTATTCAAACATCACTATTCCAAACAATATCCCACATTGTGGCCCTGCTGTCATCTAGGAGGAGCATAAATTCTTCTACTCCCATCAGCAGTCAGGTACAAACATCTTTGATAGTCATGTGGCAATCATGTGATAAAGTGGCCCTGGTAAACAAAGTATCAGGTGCCTATTGTTATTTACAAAATAGCAAAAATTAAAATATTGATTTCGGTATTCTACCTTCCATTGTCTTAACTATTGTTTTTTTTTTTTTGCATATACGGTAAAGTATCCCTCAATCACTCGCAGGTCTGCCCTCTTGAGGCAGAACCAAGAACAAAATAGGGTAGACTAGAATAAACCAGGAAGTTTCATTTCATATTTTATCACAACATCAGCTAAACTGGAAATGTATTATAACCATGTGAGCCGAGTGTAACAAGCGGAATCTGTGTCCACAAGACTGGCTCTGCGGTGCCCACAGGCTAGCTTCATATCACCATAAAACCTCACCTCCACGTGTACATCGCATCAGGGACTTCAACAAGACACAAATGTAGTATTCCTTGATGGTCACGTGGCCTACCACAACTGATTCACAAATATCGTGTCCTCCTCTTTTCAACCTGCACTTTCTGCTCAACACATCATACAGATAGACAAATAATACTTTCTAAAATTATCAACCCATCTACCAACAATTTAGAACTTTTTTGGCAAATTGTCAGAAGCATATTCCAAGTCGAATTCCTCTTTCTGTCAAGGTGGCCAAGTTATCTGTTGTCATGGATACAGTGCAGAGCCATGTTGCCATGGCAACAAAGTGATGTTTACACAATTTGTGAATCTGCTGTTCTGGCTGTGTCACCACAAATAATCAAATAACTGTAGTTCATATTTACAAATATACCACTAGAATTGTCAACATATTCAATATTCAAAACCACAAACCAACAGCCGACATTCAAGTTACAAGTAAATAAGACCCGGTATATCTCTTGTACACTTTAATTTTTCAGGAATAAAAAGCAACAAAAATCAGTACTTAAACATAGTATATTTGATATCTAAATGGTGCAATAAAGTTTTGAGTAAGCGGTGCAAAGGATTAACAAAAAACAAGTGCTAATCAGAATAGCCATGCCAATACAATTGTTCAGCTGTTTCCTTGATGCTTCTACTTAATACGAACCAACAAAATAAAAAATAAGCCTTTAACACAAAAAAATCAGGGAAACTTGTATATTTTGTTTTCCAATAAAAATTATACCATAATATATTTTAAAGTCAAAGTATAGCAGATTCTTTTCTTCATGCTTTTTTTCTTCTCTGTAAATGAGAAAATAAAGAAATTTCCTTGTTAATAAACAAACTGGCACAAACCGCAACCTTTTCTCAATAGAATGTTATAATATTTCTGTTGTTTGAGACCCTGACACTATTTTATTATTATCAAATCATACTTGGGTCTAACTTGTAACTGTGGGAGAGTCTGATGAACTACTATAGTAACAATGTTATCTAACACCGGATCGAGAGATGGTGCAAGCCTCTCAACTAACACATACTACATCACTGTTATTTTATATATGTACAAAGCATTTGCTGCCATATGTATATATCATAGTTCACAAGGTTTTGCATTGCCGAAATCAAGTTGACCTTTTAGCATCTGAATGTTCACATACACCAAAATAGTGAAGTCAATATGAAAAAAAAAGAAAGAAAAAATATTATGCAAAAGACAAGAATAAAGCCTGACGCCCGAAAAATCACACTTAAAATATTTATGCACAGTAGAATCAAATATTTTGTTCAAACTTCAGTTGCACACATAGCTGCATTCCTTTCACATTTTCAGAGGATTTGAAGAGGGAGAGAGAAAGTGCAACAATTGGATAATGCTGAGCTGAGATATACATCAAACAATGACAGAAAACAAAAACTCTCTTTACAAATATGTCAAAAATTGATTGATTATAATATGTACACCCATAAAACATTTTCAAGCACGAAGTCAGATATAGAGTAATTATGCTGAACTGAACTGAACCAAAAAAAAAATATGCATGTGCCCATCTATTCCCCTTTCTTGATGATTTAAAAGCAAATAGCTTATCTGACCACGAATGTAATACAATTATATACAGTCATATCCACCCTTCCCCAAATCTGGTACAGTGAAACTGAGCAGAAAATATTGCATTGTTCTGTACTACCCAAGTGCGCCCCCTGGAGGCAAGTGCGCCCCCTGGAGGCAAGTGCACCCCGAGGACACCACTAGCCCCAGAGCTAGAATCAATTCAAGGCAACAAATGTGCGCCAAAGTCTAATCGCCTAGTTTTTCAGGTTAGCTGCCTCTGATAAATACAGAAACTGCATGTTACTATGGCAACGTGGGGGTTTCGACGTGGCGATAGGAACAGTGATTGTATGGAGGTGATTCTTGGAAGCCTTCGCTTTGCTGCCTGCTAAGGTTTGCGAGTGGCATGCTCTCAATGTAGTTTCTTGGCACATAATCACAACAAACCTAGCCTTTTACAGCTTGGGTCACTAGAAAGTTTCTTCTTCTCGATGGCAATTACCAAAGCTAGGGACCTTTTTTTCAAAACCAAGCTTTTTGTGTCTATGACCAGAACAAAGAACATTTCTTGAAATCATCTTCTTTTCCACTACGAGTCAGAAGTTATGCTTTGATTCTGCAGAAAGTTTAGATTTCTTCTTCATCCCAGGAAGGCCTCGCAAATAATAATGCACGCAAGTGAGGCTTGAATCGGTTATCAACTAAGCAAGTCCAAGTGGGCCATTGTGTATTTTCCTATATTTTCTAGATGTATACATTTCCTATTGTGGTGAGATATCCTCAAACTTTGCTCGATTCCAGCTCCTTGTCCATCAGCGGGTCGACAGCGTCACCATTCTCCATGTTGGCTTCTATGCTGGGGTGTTTCATTGTCTTCTGGTCATTGATGTCAATATTTGGTTTGGTTGCATTGCTGAATTTCTGCAAGAACACCATTAACACACATTATCACAAAGTCTATTATGAAACCTTATTCAGATCTGACAAACTTTAGTTTTTTTTTTCAGGAGCTCTAAAAACAGGATCCTGGTTGAAAGAATGTGATATTGTTACCTCTTTTAGAGTGTCTCCTTCGGCAGAGAGCCAGCGTATTAATGCCACGATGAAGATGGGCAGAACGGATCCCATCACCATCACCCAGCCAAGAGAGTCAGCCCAGCCTGGGTATGTGTATGTCTCACCATACTTGGCACGCTCATATTTCACAAAGCTGAAGATAAGAATCCCCTGAAAAAGACCAATTATCATGAGATACAGACAAGGACTGATATGATAGAGAAGTCCTGCTATGGAGGGTATAGACTAGTATTCTCTGCACAGCAACAATACTTCCCATCCAAACAATACAATTACAGTAAAAATGGAATTTTTCAAACCTACATGTCTTTACTCTATTATTGCTTGTAATTTTTCTATTAATAAAAAAGAATATTAGATTACTGAATAAAACCAGCTAAAAACAAGACAGCTGCACATGACCTATTCTCAAAGGGTTGGGGATAGTTATAACAGGTTGGGGGTAGTTAAAACAGGTTGGAGATTGTTATAACGGGTTGGGAATAGTTATAAGGGGTTGGGGATAATTATAACGGGTTGGGAATAGTTGTAACAGGTTAGGGATAGTTATAACGGGTTGGGAATAGTTATAATAGGCTGGGGATAGTTATAACGGGTTGGGGATAGTTATAACAGGTTGGAGAAAGTTATAACTGGCTGGGGACGGTTATAAGGGTTGGGGATAGTTATAATAGGCTGGGGATAGTTATAACGGGTTGGGGATAGTTGTAACCTACCAGTATGATGACAGGGGAGATGTACTGCCAACAGATCCTCCACCAGAGCATGGGGTAGTGTCCAAGCATCTCCTTCACATTGGCTGCAAACTTGCTGTTACCTGCAACATCAGTGTCAACATATAACCTCTGTATAACCATCACCACTCCCAGTCTCGGCAAGCTTCAGCCATGTACTTCCCAAACATGAACACAGAATATTCATTAAACACAAATGGTTTCCATTAAACATAATATTGTAATTTAGCAAAATAGATTTCCTTGGCAATGATTTAAAAATAGATTTCCTTGGCAATGATTTAAAAATATCTTTCTCTATGTCTATCTTCTAACTTCAATTTGTGTAACAGTTGCCTGTGAACACACCAGTAACATTTCTGGGTATGTAATCCTATTTGCCTCTTTTAGTGATTCTAACTCAAAGGTTTGTCCAACTTTGCCAGTAAAGTAAAAGACATTCAAAGCTCAGCTGTAATAGTTACATGAAACCTAAGGCCAGTCAAACAAATCATCAGTCTCATCACGTCTAAAGCATGATTCAGAATGGTTCTTAATGCCAACAAATGATACAAAATATTCTGTTCCTTAAAAATCTAGCGTTACATGCAACAGGTTTAGGAGAACCATCTGATTTGTTTGTTTGGCTTTAGCATAACCATCTACAGAAAACCATAACTTTAGACCAGACAACCATCTAAGCAGAAATTCATAACAAATAATCTAAAGAAAATCAGCTAGACTGCAGCATGCAAATCCAATATAAAAACAGCGAATGGTGTTGAAGCTTCATAAAAACAAAGAAAGTGATTCCCTCTGGGCTCATGAGCTAACAAAGTATTTTAATTTAGTGTACTATTTTTATGTGATGTAAAAATTCAGAACTTTGAAAAATGATGTGAAGTGAAAAGATTGTTTTTTTTTATGAGGGTGACATTGTAATAAATGCATATTGTTGAAAAATATTCCATCTGTATATAATGATCATCCCTTTTGCAATACTCTGTTGTGGGTTTGTTTTGTTTATTTTGACCATCAGAATTGCACTGAAACTGCTCCCAAGATATTAATAAAAAATCATTTTATAAACCATTTTGCCACAAGTGTGATTCACATATTTTCCCCAGAAAGGGTTTAAATGTGACTGCCAGTGATTCTGTTTCCAAGCAATAATATGTGGTCCTGTCTTCAATATGGCTGCACTATGCGCCTCCTGGTGCCCTCTGGTAGCCAAATGTGGCTCCCAACAGGGACAGATGCTTTATTATAGCATTTTTTTAAAGATCAGCCAGTGTAATTTTGCCATCTATTTCAAAAGCCTCCAAAAATTGTGTTTGATTTCTTTTTGCTTGATTCAGCAAAAAAAAAAAAGGTGAAAACTTTGGTAAAAGACTAAAATGTACTAAGAGATGAAAGTTCAAACAAAAGGCGTTTTATTTGAATGCACAACAATTCCATAAGCATATAACCTTGCTCACATTTTGGTAAACCTTTCCCCCACAGATATATATATATATATATATATAGGCACAAAACTTAATGAATTTAAGCAGGGAACAAATTTCATCTATCGTTTAATGTTGAATTAATCAAAACTTTTGTTGATAATATTTAATAGTTCTAAACTTGCCAATAAAGGATTTGTATACGAAACAATTTGGTCCCAATAAAAGTGTTATGGATATTTCCATGTGTATATTTATCTGTGGGGAATGTTGCATGGAGCTCAGCAGGACCGTAGCCCATTTCAATAAGCAGATATTTGGCCCACTCTCAGAACAGTGACAACAATCTTACCCAGCAACACTGAACGAGCATCTATGTTCCTCCACGAGAACCCTGATAGAGCAATTATGGGGGTTAAAACAAAATCAGTACAAATATATAATCATTGTGATTACGATTATAATATTAATAAAAAATAAATAAATAAAAAAAAATAAAATAAAAACTCTCTTAAATTTTGAAGTTAGAAGGGTATTTAAATGTTCCTTGCATCTCAGTTCTACATTAAGGTCTATAATCCACAATCAGTTTGAAGCATTGGGAGAGAACTTCGTGTGGTCTCGTATATTTACGTAACTGCCTTCGGCTCTGCATGCTCTGGGGGATTCCAGGATGAGAGTGAGGCTATGACGTCAGTGGGGGGTATTTCTCATACAGCACACATGGTGTCCAGCTGCAATAACTGAGTCGAACCCGTTTTAACAGTAGTTAAAACGGGTTCAATTTAAATAATAACAGTTTAAGACTAGCTGGTTAAGTTTACTTTTTCTGTGCTAAATTAACAAATAACATGACTTTGAACACATTTAAGCCAAAAAAACATAAGTCTGTCCCAGTGTTTCATTGTGGATTATAGACCTTAAACCAAGCAGATTGTGTTTCTCATATCATTGCCCCCCCATTTCAAGGTTTCCACTATGGTTAAGAGCCCTTATATCAACTGCACCTGTTTTTTCTTAATCAATAAAAAAATCAATTTCTTATGTTAATTATTGTTTTGACCTTTCTCTTCTTGGGCCTTTATCATCATAAAACAAAAACATGTTTGGAAACATTCAAATTTGGATACATTGGAGAAGAATAATTAAGTTGATCTGTACCATATATCCAGTTGATAACGAGGCATTCCACGACTGCGATGAAGAGGACACTGAATCCAGCGCTATACCAATCCATAAGCTGCAGGACATACATTCCTCCCTGAAGCAGACAACAGAGGATAAGCACTGGGTGCCCATAGACTCCTCTATATATTCAAACTTTCTCTATTAAATAACTGATAACTCTTCTTTATTACAAATAATTATTTAACAATACTAATAATACTTTATTTAATATCAGTTTATATACATATAAATTAAATACTATTTCAATTATTATCTGCATTGTTATTTTATATTATTTATTTTTTCTCCAAAAAATGATACCAAAATTGCCAGACTATTTATCAACCATGTGTTTAATGCCCGGTTTTTCTCTTTATTTCTGTTGCCAAACAAGAAACTATCATCTGTGCATATTTTTCTTCTAAATTACAATTTGAAGTTGGCAAGTACATAACTTGTTTGAAGAAATACCAGCACTTGTGGCATGAACATTTTCTTACAATACACTGCTGAACCATTAGTGATATATTGAGGGCTGCATCAAGGTTGACAAATAATCTGACAAAGTTGACCCCACAAATTTAAATTTATAAATGCAATATATAAAAGATCAATAATAAAAACTTCATATTGCAAATTTGACAAGAAAAAAATGTTTCTACCACATATTTTTAATTAATACAAGGAAATTCAGACTAACCGAGGCAGCGCAGCTATCATACTTAGTTTGCCTATTTTTGTTTTTAGTAAAAGCCAAAAGCCAAGCCCAAAACATGCATATATACATATGTACAGGGGAGGGGAGACAAGCCAAGCACAAGTTGACACTTTATTCCTGTATCCTGCCACACAGCACTTGGTATTCATGTAAATGTACACGCAGAACCATACGGCCAGAATTCTTTAAAATGCTTGTATCTGGTTGCGGGGATATGAAAATTTGGTCGAGTAGAGTTGTACATTACAGGTCTTCTATCTTTAATGGAAGGGGGTCAAATTTAACCATTTTTAATTCAACTATTAAGCACTCTAAATCATATACATATTCTTTTTGCTTCCGACACTAGTATGCAGGATATTTTGGGTGCCCCCCTTAAGGTCAACACTGAAAAGCTACTTCCTGTCAGCAACCAGAAGCAAGTGATTAATTTGTCCTGGCCTCGGCATATCTAAACTTTGCACATCTTTGTGTTATGTTATTCCTGGTGTTGTAGTTGTTTTTGTTTTTTTCCCCGCTTGGTGGCTATATTGCTGATTTCATACTTGCATATTTCTGACAAGCCTCTTCTCTTATCTATACATGTATATTTATCTTGACAAATGTGCCCATTCCCGTGGTGCAAACTTCCCCGTGTCTGACTAATCCCAGAGTGCTGGACTCATTTTTCTTGCTCACTCCCATTGTCGTAAAGATGTGAATATTTTTTGTGTGTGCCACCTTCAACCCCTTATACATTTCTTATTACCATCGTGTCATGCTTTTATATGTGTTTTATAAATTATCAGCTTTTACCAAGTGATTTCTACATTTGGAGATGAAAATGCCCACATCAATTCATCACATTTTGGAAATTTTTAATTTCACTGCACCCTTGTAACAATATTATAATGAACCTCCAATTCTTGTTTTTACAAAATGTGAACTGAAAAAATGTTTATCACCTAAAGTGGGGCATTGAACTACGAAATCCTAGTGTTTTTCTTAAACATCTGTAGTTGTCTGATATATATTGTCTTTAAAACATAGACCAATGGCCTTGGAGCTATGCTAATTATTGCTTTTTTTGTAATGTTTGTAAACAATTTTTGGAAACAACTACAATTTGCTTCATAAAATGAACACGGACCAGAGGAAATTTAAGCAGCTAATAATTTCAGGCAATCAAATGTACATAGCACTAGGAAATAGGCATAGCACATTGAATTCGACAACTTTTGGTGTACCGTGTTATCTTGATTCTTATTGGCTAATATTTCTGTTATTCAAAACGGCAGCCTCGACAGCTATCAGATTTTTTTTCAAAAATCATAAAAAAATGGAAAAACCATAGGCCAATGGCCTTAGAGCTATGCTGATCATTGCATTTTTGTAATTATTGTGAACATATTGTGGAAATTGCTTCATAAATTACCATTCAAATCCTTTCTCTAATATTTATGTTATTCAAAATGACAACCTCCTTGACAACTGACTGATAGCTGTAAGGTTTTTTTTTAATCGTAAAATAGACAAAGATCTGAATCTCATGGAAAATAGAATTGGAAATTTCAGTGGTCAATTTTATTTCCTACTCATGCTTAAATAATGCCTTCACCCTTTTGACCATTAGCTGATCAGGGGCATTTAAGATTTAGAACAGGTCAGATATCCATCTGTTTGGTTGCTTTTGGTATAATGGCAGGCTGCCAAATAACCACCAGAAGCAGATTATATCCTGGTGATATTTGTGATATTTGGAAGTGTGCAACTTCCCGACAAAATAGTGCAAAAATAGTGCAAAAATAGGTCATCATGTTTCAAAATAAGTGTGGCAAGGCTTCATGAGGTGCACATGTGGTAAAAATTGAAATCCTGTTACTGAATCAGGTGGCAAGAAAGAACACAAAATTCAAAACAATGAGGTGCACAGGTGGTAAAAATCCTGTTACTGAATCAGGTGGAAAGATAGAGCAAAAATCAAAACAAAAAGTTTTTGTTGACGGACACACACAACCTGATACTATAGCTCCCTCACTGCTCAGGTGACGGGAGCTAAAAAAACTTGTAAAACCATAAAAAAAAAAAAATCTTAAAGCAATTGTCCAATAGCTGGTTGTTATTTTGGTCTTCTATTTTTAACGAAAATGGACACAACCCTGCTGCTCATTTTCGTTGAAAACATAAGCCAAATAGCTCCTTGCGATGCAGGTCAAGATGGCGCCACATGCTGTATGATGCCAATAGTCGGTCATGGATTAATCCTCTAATACACCATGCCTCTGCTCTCTTCAACAAACTCGTATTAAAACAGACATTTTCATCATCTAAATCAGGTCTCTTTTGCAATACAAACTTTCTATATCTGCAATTTCCTTTTATCTTCCTACTTTTAGAAACAAATTTAAAACTTTTGAAACTGAAAATGTCTTATTTATACATCTAAGGTTAGGTCACATGAACACATTCTATAGGATACATAGTCTAGAATACATGGTCAGGAAAGGAAGATCGTGTAGAAATAGTGGGAAGCAAGAAAATAATCTGCTAGGAATCATACCACTTACAGTTTTTTTTCTCTTTGTTATGTTTTATAATGTGAATTAGGCTCTTTTTTCATTATCATTTGTATACTTCAGTTTTCTTCCCTACTGGTTTTATTTGATTTTAGGGAATGATTCAATGTACTAAGGACCATGGCGCCCTGTCAATTTCAGATGTGCCTGAGAAAAGAGTGCACAGACTTTTCACAACATGCAAACAGTGTGCATAAGATAAGTTGTGCTATGTCTTGTGTGGCAATGTTGTAGCCAGGTATGAACCACAGCCAGGTATGAACCACAGCCAGGTATGAACCACAGCCAGGTATGAACCACAGCCAGGTATGAACCACAGCCAGGTATGGGATGTGGAGCTGACTGGGTGAGATGAACCACAGCCAGGTGTGGGATGTAAAGCTGACTGGGTGAGATGAACCACAGCCAGGTATGAACCACAGCCAGGTATGAACCACAGCCAGGTATGAACCACAGCCAGGTATGAACCACAGCCAGGTATGAACCACAGCCAGGTATGGGATGTGGAGCTGACTGGGTGAAATCAACCATAGCTAGGTATGAACCACAGCCAGGTATGGGACGTGGAGCTGACTGGGTGAGATGAACCACAGCCAGGTATGGGACGTGGAGCTGACTGGGTGAGATGGAACCACAGCTAGGTATGAACCACAGCCAGGTGTGGGACGTGGAACTGACTGGGTGAGATGAACCACAGCCAGGTATGGGACGTGGAGCTGACTGGGTGAGATGAACCACAGCCAGGTATGGGACGTGGAGCTGACTGGGTGAGATGAACCACAGCCAGGTATGGGACGTGGAGCTGACTGGGTGAGATGAACCACAGCTAGGTATGAACCACAGCCAGGTGTGGGACGTGGAGCTGACTGGGTGAGATGAACCACAGCCAGGTGTGGGATGTAAAGCTGACTGGGTGAGATGAACCACAGCCAGGTATGAACCACAGCCAGGTATGAACCACAGCCAGGTATGAACCACAGCCAGGTATGAACCACAGCCAGGTATGAACCACAGCCAGGTATGAACCACAGCCAGGTATGAACCACAGCCAGGTATGAACCACAGCCAGGTGTGGGACGTGGAGCTGACTGGGTGAGATGAACCACAGCCAGGTATGGGACGTGGAGCTGACTGGGTGAGATGAACCACAGCCAGGTGTGGGACGTGGAGCTGACTGGGTGAGATGAACCACAGCCAGCATTTGATGATAACCGGCAGAGACAATGTTATATCTTCACCTGATCTGAATGCTCTTTTTGGTAAGATTGCCCGAAAAAGAGGCAAAGTGATCCAAGTCATTTGAATGTAAAGTCCAGGTGAACGATTACATCATCTTTCACTTTCTTGGTACAAAACAAGTGTCTCAAGTGTTTCTTGCCATTAACGGTTCACTGTCCATTTGAATGAAATACACTCTAGAACTATCATACTTTAGTGCTTGCCCTGAATTTACAAGCCAAATCAACTGGGGACTGGGTGTTTTGGATCATTTAAATAAGAAACCTCATTCTTTTGATTCTTAATCCCAATAGCGATCAATTTCCTTGATCTTGTGAAAAAAAAGAGATCCAGTTGAAGAAGATTGGAATAATAACCTTGACTAAAACTAGTGATTTTTTCTCTAAAAATGTGAACCACATGTGAAATATTTTGAAAACTAGAGCGATAATCAAAATGGTCAAATAAGGAATTGTCTGCCATGTGAACCTGACTCAAACATCAATGGAGGTCTTAGATTGCATCCGCGCCCAAAGAATATCCAAAATATTTTGGACAAATGCAAATTTTTTTTTAACAAAGCCTATTTTTACATGTTAATTTCAAATGTCTTTCTTGACCGTGACAAAACGGTTGATGTGGAGATCAACTGAGATGAAAATGTTATGTAGTGTCATAAAAAATCATATTCTTGTTATTTGCATATTTCAAATTACATTTTGATTTGTTTTATATCTAATTTATTTCAATACAATAAATGCATGAATTTACGAGACCAACTTTCTCAAAATTTATGTATTAGTTATGTTACTTTGTATCATCTAAAATTTTAAAATATTGGTTATTTATCTAGATTTGGAGACTTTCAATACAAAATTTGTCGAGGCATCATTCTCCCAGTCACAGAAAAGTTCCATGTGGAATGTCAAGTACAGATTTACATTGAACTTGATCAAATTTGAAATGAAGAATTGTTTATTTTCTTTATGATCCTTCTCCACTTCTAGGACTAGACTTGGTAAATAATCAAATGGTTTCGAACTGTCAAGATTTTGTTGTTGTTCATTCCTCAGTTCATTCAAATGGTTTTGAATTGTCTTTTTTTATTATTTTTTTTTTCATTCTTCATGTATTATAAGATATACGGATTTATAGACAAATATTAAATTATAGCAACTCAAAATAAAACTTTTTTTTCCTTGCAACTGTGAATTCAAATGCCATGCTGCTGCCTTGCATGCAAAATTTCTGCATCAAAAGCAATATCCTTGGGGGAAAAAAAACAAAAAACAAAAAAAAATCACCCAAAGACCAAGGTATTTTATTAAAACTTCACCCAGTTTGTTAGATTTGTGAACTACTCTAGATGTCTACTTTCTTGGCTACACCATATATCGTGCAGGACGGAGTTAAAGTGAACTGACTAGATAACCTGTGGAAGGACCTTCTACTGATTCTAGCTGTGGTCAACACTAGATACAGTGAGGAAGGACCTCCTTCTGATTCTAGCTGTGGTCAACACCAGATACAGTGAGGAAGGACCTCCTTCTGATTCGAGCTGTGGTCAACACTAGATACAGTGAGGAAGGACCTCCTTCTGATTCTAGCTGTGATCAACACTAGATGCAGTGAGGAAGGACCTCCTTCTGATTCTAGCTGTGATCAACACTAGATACAGTGAGGAAGGACCTCCTTCTGATTCTAGCTGTGGTCAACACTAGATACAGTGAGGAAGGACCTCCTTCTGATTCTAGCTGTGGTCAACACTAGATACAGTGAGGAAGGACCTCCTTCTGATTCTAGCTGTGGTCAACACTAGATACAGTGAGGAAGGACCTCCTTCTGATTCTAGCTGTGGTCAACACCAGATACAGCAAGGAATGACCTCCTTCTGATTCAGCTGTGGTCAGTATCCCAAATCATGATGATTTAACCTTCCATCAGCTTAATCCCTTTTTTTAACTATTTAATGAATCCTTTTTTCCCCTATTTACACATTTTCAGCCATTGTCCCTTATTTCCTAATCTTAAGATAAGATGAGTAAGCGGCATGATATTAATAGCTTCAGCCAGTTAAATTTAATCTTCAAAATTTTGAACCTAATATATTTTTTTGGCCATACAATTACAAATAAAATGAAAATTAGATTGCAAAAAAAAAATATTCAGCATTTTTTTCCCTTTCAATTCTGTTCTGGCTGGTACAGCAGATTATTATTATAGAGGGCGACACAGTGTTATGTGGTGTTGACTGTAAAGTGGTATGAGGAAAACAAGGAGCGGAGAGAACTAGGAGGAGCGTAGGTGAGTGTATACCTGTGTCACTTGGGCAAGCCCTAAGACGAAGAAGATCGCGCTGACCACAAGGAGAGTCTTGAATCTGTGCTTTCTAAGCAAAGGGAATTCGTCACAAAGTCCGCTCATGACGGTTTCGAGGTCCACCATCTGATTCCGGCCAATGGACAACGATAAAGAACAACACTCTAATGTTATTATCAAGATTGGATTTTGTTTTGTGTTTGTCTACGTTCTGCTCTCTGTATTGAGAGACACGTGGTTTGTTCCCGCCTTTGCCCCAGATGCCTGCAGTGTCCCTATGCTCCTAGGTGCTTGTTCCTTCCTGCTCCAGGCTTTAAGGTGGTGGAAGACGAAGGGTTGTGTGGAATTTGTGTTGTTTGTAGGGATTAGTTGTATGCACAATGGCTGGTTATATCCAGGTCTCTAGTTTGCACAATACGTATGACAACAGAACAGCTATGGGAACTCTCACAAATGACAGTCTCAGACAGTGGTGTTTCCAGCTTAAATCTGCCTGTATGTCTCACCTTGTGTCACGCACCCTTCTTTCAAAGTCTGTGCAAAATGTTTGTTCACAACTCAGCACTTAAATTATGCTCCCTGATTATCATTTTTTCCATTTCCCCCCTGCATCTTGATTTGTTCTCTGGTTCATTCAATTCCATTTTGATCTCATCAACCCAATTTTTTGGTGGGTGCCAAAATCCCAGTTTGAAGGCGCAAACACAAGAAGCAAACACTTAAGAGAAAAAGCAAAGAATATTGCACACTGATTGATCAAAACTGAGTGCTTCTTCAAAGTGAAGGCATGAATTTGTTATAAGTGAGTTGTGTTTGGCAGTGACACACTGGTGAGATATTCACAGATCTAAATCTCGCTATTTAAAAATTCTATGTAAAACAATGCCATTCCTTGGGGGCCATGCACAAAAGTTAGGAGAGCAAACAATTTTGTCAAATCGATTAATTTGGGTAAAATGAGTATATGATGCAAGACAACTTGTTAATCTTTGAACAGTTATTTCCAGTTGTTTAACACAGCAAAAATCTTGCAAGCTAATATTTTCTTGGCATTTTGGGATTTCAACTCTACATCTAAAAGCATGTTATACTATATATCATTCTAAAAGCAAAACAAATTGAAAGCAATATTCTTGTATACATTGGATGTTTTGTTTAAAATTAAACCTATAGGAAAGTTGAATTGATATTTTATTATCAACATGTGTATTTTTGAAGGCAAAATATGTATGTATATATTTGGAGTATTTCTGGCCAAGTGTCATGGCTTTCTCCCAAGGAATGACTGCCATAGATTCAAGTACAATAATTAGTCAGGGGTAACTCAGAGCGATGCAAAGGATAGATATAATAATACCAAGCGACCAAAAATAAACACCTCGCCACAATGAGCGACTTTGCAAAAATAAAACTCTTCTAAAACAAAAAATATTTCTGTGTGTGTAAGGGCAACGTATGTCCCCTTAGCTGGCAAGCACACTGTCGATCTGAGAGCCAATACCTGTGTCGTACAAGCGATCCCGAGAACATATCCAAGGGTACACACGGCTAGTACTACGCTCAGACGCTTCAACTTGGTGATACCCAATTGGGGCCAACGGTCCACAATGCCAGTCATGATCGTCTCCACTTGTACCATCTAAATAAAAGGTAGATATGCCACGGTGCATGTCAAGGGCAATGTCTGGGATACATCATTCATTTACTGAGATTCTGACCCTGAACTGCTTTTTGGTGCGGAGAGCTCTTCCAGTGATGTCTGGTTACTATGGCAACGGGAGAGAAGCCATGATGGATGGATGTATGCGTGTGCATAGTGCAGTATATGAGGTGGCTACAAGAGCTACCCAGTGCTACATAGGTGTATATAAATATATAAATATATATATCAATCTCTCTCTATATATATATATGTATATATGTATATATATTTATGATACATGGAATATGGCATTTGGGTCTGAATGTGATATGTGCAAGGATTATCTGGGTTATATATATATAAAAAAAGTACTTCTTCAATCATCTGTGGGTGCTATGTTAGTGCAAACAAAAACTAGTCGAACAAACGGGGCAGCATTCAGCAGCCACAGGACGGAGAACTCTGTGCTGCTAGATACAACTGCCATCTGGTGTCTGATCTCTGCATCTTGAGAGAATTATTGATCAAGGCCAAAAACATGGATATTAGCTCAACAAAAATACTCAGATCTACTTGATTATTAGAACAGACAACTACAAATAGTATGTGAAGACCAAATGTACATCTTTTAATATACATTGAAATAACCCAAAAAAAATTGACGCAAAAAAAAAAGAAAAAGAAAAACCCCAGCTTAACACAACTACCCTAGTCACACTCTTGAGGTACAGTTCTGTTGTGCTTAACACGAGATCAAGGTGCAGAAAGAATGACATACAGAACAATGCAGGCAAAGTGGAAGATGGAGAAAGGCAAGGACCAAGGCATTGAGAGTATGGACTGTTGGTGTGTATACCTGCATGACTTGAGGTATACCACAAGCTAAGAATGTGATGGCGATGCATATGGTGGTCATCAGTCGAACGCAGGCGTTCCGGCCGAATAACGGGTATTCATCCACAATACCCGTCACTACCGTCTCTATAAGTACCATCTTCAACACAAAGAGACAAAAAGGCAACGTCAACAGGGTCCTTCAGGCTTGCTTGTGTGCGCTGTGAGCGCCTACCTGCTCACTTCCGGGGAGCTGTTGGGGGTAAGCAACTTCAAATTGCCAAGAAAGTTCATATTACTCTGATTTTGGACTCCCAATTAAAAAAAAAAAAAATTAAAAAAAAAAAAATTCTGGATGTTCTTAAGAGTTATTATGTCTTGAATTTCAAAGAAGTATTTTTTTTTACTTTCAAACCTAATTAGGTAAATGTCTAATTGTGTGACCAAACTGAGCATATCTTAATATATTCATATGACAAACATATCAAGAACCTGTGTAATTTCCTCAATTACTAATTTTGAAGGTAAATATTTTGAACATGCTTCACACCTGAATATAGTGTGAATTGACAAACTTAAAATAAATATCTTACGTTCTTTGCAATATTAAGAAAAGTAAAACTTTTATTCACATCAAAATTCATAAAATACTCCATGTTTGGTCACATAATTAATATATTTCAGTTGATTTATCCTGAAACGATGCCTGTATCTTGATCACAAAATCACGTAATGGCATGGTTATTCAGAAAATTTGGATAAGTAAAAGCAAAAAATTATCAGTTTACTTATTATCACGCATCAGCTTAAGCCTTTTTAAGATTTTACACAATTTTTGTAAAGGTGTTAAATCTAGAAAGCAAGCTTAAAGCACCTATACTTATTTTCAAATGGGGTTCCCGAAAGAAGAGCGCAACCTTGATTCTCGAGAGGTCTTCTTAATAGATCCCTCATGTACATGCACTACCGTTCAATTCAGAAGGTTGTTGCACTAAGAAGCAATGTGTAGTTTTGTTTTTGAATAAGCAGAGAGGACAAATTGCAGCCTGTCGCTATGTGCACCAAGCAAACCCGAGAGGTGGACATTGTGGTTTCTTTCATAATTTGCATAACAGCAATTCACGGTCAGTTCATATCAAATCTCAATGCTGACACTGTGACATGGTAATCATTGTCTGGGATTTGAGAGATGGGCCATATTACCACCACTTCAAGCAGAAAAAATAAGCCATAAATCAACCATAAAAGAAAACTGCCACAAAAAGTTTGGTTTTTTTTTTTTTTGGATTGTTTTAGAAAAATAAAAAGGTCATGGTCACTGATGGTAAGGTCAAATCCCTCGGTACCAAGGGTCAAGGGTCATGTCACAAAGCCAGGGGACAAGCAAACAAAACAAAAGATGCCTTCAGGTGGGATAGAGGAACTAGCAAAGATGGTGTGTCCAAGCTTCAAAAATTTCCACAATAATGCCCTCTTCATCTGTTGGAAGTATAAGTAGTAAGATATTGCAAGTTTTACATCAAATAATTTCTTAACGTGGCCTTCAAAAGTAATACTCGGATTTGGTACTTAAAACTGACACTGATTATGCTCAGAAAAACCAACTGATCGAGTTGGACTTTTTAAAATAAAACAAATTAGCATAATTGTCTGATCTCATTTAACAAGATGAAGGCATATAAATATCAAGTCTTTTATATTTTTGATAAGGGAAATATAAATGATATCATCCACTATAAAGATGTAAGATTTATTTAGTTATAAGAGTCTTTAAAATTTACAGTTTGACAATTGATTAATCAGTTTGAAGCATGTTTTCAAGTCCAACATGATAATATCATGTGGCAGTTAATTCATAATAAAATGATCTGAGTTACGCTTAAAGGGTGACATAGTACATAGGAAGATTAGAACACAGGGGAAAGGCAGCAAGACCATTCTCAATTCTTAACAAGAGTCTCTCAGAAAAAGTGTGCATCATTTACAAGTTCTGAAGTATGCTGTAAAAAGGCATTAATAGAACAGTATTAACCAGAAACACAATTACTTTTTCCTTTCAACGGTTAACTTGTTATGTGAAGAGAATCTTTATCATGTTCCTCTTACGAACAAACCTAATCAGAAGAATGACTGATATTTGTCAATGGGGGAAAGAGCATTAGATTTGCAATGGTTTTTTTTGGGGTTTTTTTTTTCCGCATTGTTCCTCTACCCCACTACCACAAAGTAACGGCAAAAAATGCCAACAATACACACACATTTTAATAGCTTCCATCTCTACCTGTCCAAACCAAACAGCCTAATAAGTAGACTGGTGCTGGATTAATTAAACTCAAATCAATAGCAGTGGAGATTGATTTTCACTTGGGAAGAGCTCTCACTAAGGATATTCAGGACCTGCTTGCAATGTTGACCCCTTTCAAATGTATCAAGCGCAGAAGTGACAAGCATGATAAAAATAAATAATAATAAAATAGTCGACTATATTTTGTGAAAACATCAAACATGTCCAGGTTAAAAAAAAAATTTACTGACAAACTTACTGCAATGTCTGAATTGGAACTAAATTGGAATACTTTTGCATTTAAATGGCCTTTAACCCAGACATGTGAGATGAATATTAAAAGAGCAAATTATAAATATCTTTGGGTCGACAGCTTCCATGTAAATATATATAATATTAAATTGTGCATATATTTTTGAAAAAAAAAAAAAAAAATAACATGAAAGAGGTCAAAATAACTAAAGCAGATCTGAAGCTAAAGGTCGCTGAAAGCAAATTGTGTTAAGAGAACTATCAATGTACATATTCCTGAAAGCATGGGGGATTTAATCATACAAATTAGCAATGATCTTAAAAGTATTGCATTTCACAAAACTTCATCATAAAGGTGTGCCAAAATCCTCCTGTTCATTCAAATGATACAAGAAAGTAATTATACTAATATCAGAGAATATTCCTCCAATTTGCCTCTTAATTTTGACATTACATCTCATCTGAATGTTGAGACTGTGGCATTCCTTTTCAGTATTATACATTCATATATACACAAAGCTCTGGTGTTTCCATCGCTCCTGAGCTATATTTCCCAATTAACCCAAAACTAAAACCATCAAACAGATAAAAAATTATTTGGGAACAAAAATTTATCTAATACTTATTCTTAATATGGCACACATTACACCAAATTAAAAAAAATTTAATTCAAATTTCAGTGATATATATGTGATTACTAGAACCCTGTAGATATAAATGTATATAAATATTAATACTATCAAAGTCTGCATCATGATATGATGAATATTAAACATTGTCATGTACCATACATCACAGATAAGGCAGAGTTTACTCTGCACTACCATGCCAACCATCTAGGCAACCCCAAAATCCGGTCAGCACTGTCAAAACTAATTGTAAGCACAACAAGGTATTTTTTGTGAATAATTAAGGGGAATGAGGACCAGAAATTATGAATCTATGTCCCTCCAGCTTAGTGCAGGGCCACTGAAATAGTCTACAGTGTCATCTTTTAATACAGTTTCATCTTTTTAATAATTGCAGATTAACTTGATTACAGGGATTGCTGCCATGAGCAATGGTTCTCATGGTAATGCAGGAACAACCACATTGTTCAGCAATAAAATACAGAACTTGTCATATATTTGATCTTATTTTCATGAACACACATAACATATTGATGATGGAATACAATATGATGGTCATCAGATAAACACGGGTGGGAGTGGCCGCTCAGCGTGGCCGCTCAGCACGGCTTCCTGCCCACCAGTCCCATGACCATCATCTCTGCAAAATCTTTAACAATCACACAGTTAATACTCAAAAGCAGAGACACTAATAATACTTATTTACTCTTTAAATTGTTTTTTCTTACTTAATTTAAAATTACTTGTGATTTGCTCATTTTAATACTCTGTAATATTTGCAGTGCTTTTATTAAGTTAAGGTGGGATGAGTGCTTGTTTAATCACACCTACCTGACTTCCAACTCCGAGCAGGAAAAGCATGAAGAAGAATAGAGCTGACCACATGGGCGCCAGCGGCATAAGACTCAGAGCTCGCGGATAGACGATGAAGGCCAGGCCCGGACCTTTTATTAACACAAGTTTTTATCAAATCATACTTCAGCTAAGTATTGTTTTCAACAGAAATTTTTATTAAATCATATTTTATCTAAGTATTAATGCCAGTGGCAGCAGTGAAATTTTGAGATCCAGCCATACTATGCAGACAAAGGGCAAAGCTTGTTCAAAACCATAAACAGTGCCACTTTACTAGGAAATATTTGGCAAAAAATTCCCAGAGCAGGTTTTTAAAGTATACACTGGTCACAAGTTTTCATCTCAATCTTTGAAGTGGATCTCTACAAGATTTAAATAGGTTGAGAATTTGAAGTGAATGCTTGCTCCAAATCCTACCTGATTTGATGACTTCGCTAACTTCGATGCCATATTCGTTTGCCATATAGCCAATGATGGAAAATACAGCAAATCCTGCATAAATACTTGTGAAAAAGCTTACGAAGTTGATCATAATAGCATCCCTGCAAGAGAAGAACGTCATCATAAATGGCATGTAATAAAGTATTAAATCATGTGTAATGTGCTCAAGGCTTTCTTGTCCATAATTTATGTAATAGTTCAATTCAATAGTTTTTTTTTTCTTTGAACAAAAAATAACCCAAGCATGAGAACAGAGTGAAGGTGTTGGAAATTAGGTGGTCCAATGTTTTTTAAATTTGAGTTTGAGCAAACAAGATTTGGCCAGGGCCATTAACCTCTGATGTCTTTTTGTACTATTTTCCATTTTTTCAGTTAATACCAGGCTTTGGGCATATTAACCAGGTCCCAGACAGTGCACATACACAGAGCGGCTATGATTGAACTTGTTATATCTGCTACCTACCTGTAGCAGTTATGGTTGAACGTGTTATATCTGGTACCTACTTGTAGCAGTTATGGTTGAACGTGTTATATCTGGTACGTACCTGTAGCAGTTATGGTTGAACGTGTTATATCTGGTACGTACCTGTAGCAGTTATGGTTGAACGTGTTATATCTGGTACGTACCTGTAGCAGTTATGGTTGAACTTGTTATATCTGGTACGTACCTGTAGCAGTTATGGTTGAACGTGTTATATCTGGTACGTACCTGTAGCAGTTATGGTTGAACGTGTTATATCTGGTACCTACTTGTAGCAGTTATGGTTGAACGTGTTATATCTGGTACCTACCTGTAGCAGTTATGGTTGAACGTGTTATATCTGGTACGTACCTGTAGCAGTTATGGTTGAACTTGTTATATCTGCTACCTACCTGTAGCAGTTATGGTTGAACGTGTTATATCTGGTACCTACTTGTAGCAGTTATGGTTGAACGTGTTATATCTGGTACGTACCTGTAGCAGTTATGGTTGAACGTGTTATATCTGGTACGTACCTGTAGCAGTTATGGTTGAACTTGTTATATCTGCTACCTACCTGTAGCAGTTATGGTTGAACTTGTTATATCTGGTACGTACCTGTAGCAGTTATGGTTGAACGTGTTATATCTGGTACCTACCTGTAGCAGTTATGGTTGAATGTGTTATATCTGGTACGTACCTGTAGCAGTTATGGTTGAATGTGTTATATCTGGTACGTACCTGTAGCAGTTATGGTTGAACGTGTTATATCTGGTACCTACCTGTAGCAGTTATGGTTGAACTTGTTATATCTGGTACGTACCTGTAGCAGTTATGGTTGAACGTGTTATATCTGGTACGTACCTGTAGCAGTTATGGTTGAACGTGTTATATCTGGTACGTACCTGTAGCAGTTATGGTTGAACGTGTTATATCTGGTACGTACCTGTAGCAGTTATGGTTGAACGTGTTATATCTGGTACGTACCTGTAGCAGTTATGGTTGAACGTGTTATATCTGGTACGTACCTGTAGCAGTTATGGTTGAATGTGTTATATCTGGTACGTACCTGTAGCAGTTATGGTTGAACTTGTTATATCTGGTACGTACCTGTAGCAGTTATGGTTGAACGTGTTATATCTGGTACGTACCTGTAGCAGTTATGGTTGAATGTGTTATAGCTGGCCATGGTGATCATGCCTCCCCAAGCCAGATTGGTGGAGTAAAATAACTGCGAGGCTGCAGCAAACCACACCTGACAAACAAAAATACAGAACTTTATACTGCATGCGATCACAGATATTGCGCATTTTCCTTCAAATTCATTTAATGTCATTAAGTACCCATAAGTGCTGATTTGCACATTAATCTACAGATACATTAATTATTTTCATAATGAATATTACAAAAATTACGGTTGGAAACCAGCTTACGGCTACAAATTCAAATTTAGGCATCCATGGTTTAAGTTTTGTCATACCATTTGTTGAAAACTTGAAGTGTACAATTGATCAGGTCCCACAACCTTAACGTGGAGAATGAGGTCCCCAGCAAATATTGATGATATGCATCCACGGTTTAGGTTTTGTAATGCTATCTCTATTTCTTGTCACCTTATCACATCAATAAGGATTTCAAAGATGGGATCAAATGTTCTTAACATGAAGGTCAAGGTTACTGATATGCACAGCATTTGGTGACATTCATAACTTATGAATTTATGCAGTGGGTGCACCTTATTAAGGTGAATCAACGGCATAAATTTGACATCTATATTTGTTGTCACAGATAGGGTCACTTGACCTAAAATACTGAAACTTACATCAGGTTGTGTCAGCTTGCTCCAGTCTGGTGTGAGGAAATAAAGGATTCCTTTAGATGCGCCCTCTAGTGTGACTCCACGCACTACAAGCACAGTCAGCATAAGGTAGGGGAAGGTGGCCGTGAAGTAGGCCACTTTGCCTGTAGACTTGATACCACGGCTGACAAAGAGGATAACCAGGATCCACGCCAGCAGCAGGGATAGGGCCAACTTCCACCGGATGTGACCCAGGTTGGTGATGTCATTCTCAGGGGTCACGCCCAGAACTTCCAATCTGCAAAGCAAAGATATCATCTACTGATTGAAACACTTGATATCTAATATAATGGCAAAGAAAATTTAAAGTGTGAAAATGTAGGCTTCCTTATTCTATACGATCTAATGTGGATAAAATTCACAGGAAAATAGGGTATGGAAAAGGTCCACATGAGCTAGACTCATTATATCACCTTATATAACTAATTTGCATCTTACTCAGCTGTTAGCTAGAGGCGCTAATGTGTGTTGACCTTAGTGTCATTTTAGACCCATCACCAGTAGTGCTGAGCATTTCTTTGAAACTGTCTATTATCATCTAACATGTAAACAACTTTTTAATTTAAATTTAAATTTTGGACTTAATTCTCAAAAGCTTATATTGCTAGAACTGATAGAAGGACTATTAAAATGCTCAGCACTGAAACACGATTTTTTAATAGACTTTTACTTAACCACAAATATGTATGTTACAAAGATACCACAGAACAGTGCAGAATGCTAGATCCTTATTATCCTTAACTACAGCAGGATTAGTGAAGATTATCTCCAGTACAGATTCCCGGAGTGGCAAGATACCAGTGGATTAATAGAGTTCTCTCAGAGCAGATGTTCACAATGGGAATCAGATGAAACATGACAAAATTCCCATACCTTATAATGTCTATTTGGATTGGATAATATCTTCAATAATCTGTACCCCCGGTAATTTAAAAATTGCTTTCAAATTTGCTAGAAATGTATATACTTTTTTGCTTTGAAGGTGTGGTTTTGCTGTTATGCCAGATTAAAATGTCATAGTCAAGTATTTTATTTCTATTAAAACTTTACTAACAATTATGAAATCATCAGAAATAAAACATTTCATCCCAGTCTATTAGCATGTGCTTTGCTTTGGTCTTCGAGATCCACCACTCTCTTTATTTTCTTTGCCGATCCAGTGTCATCAAGATTTATTTATCGCATATTTCCAAAATGCAAAAATGGTTTGATCAAATGGCAGAGGACAAAATAAGTAAGAAAATCAACTTTTGTGTAGATGATATCAATACTGAGTTCAGACTTTTGGTGCCAAACACCCAGAGTCAGAGCCAAACTCTATGAGATCATGCGAGACCCAAGTTCCTCCATTTGGTCAGATTGTCTTTCTTTTTCTATTTGGCTAAAACAGAATTGTTGCTTGTCTAATGATCTCACACTTTTACCCTGAGTGACCTCTAGTGGCCAAACCTCTCATGACTCCTGCCGATCAGTATGTAAAGATTCAGGATGACATTAATATTTCATATCTAATCATGGCATAAACAGCAAAGATATCACCCCAAAATAATGCTAACATATCCAGATCCACTTCTATCATTTTATCACAATGTGTGGAGATTGCAATATTCGGTAGCAATATTCTTACAAACAAAGAGGTGCACCTTATCTAATTTCAGTTGGAAGAGTGTATATATGTTAACTCTGAGGTTGTGTTACTATGTTATATATGCTACCGTAGTTCAATACCTGAAAAACTCATCTGCTGGTGAAGAACCATGTGTCGCATTACTGTTCACAAATACATACAAGTCCATTTTAAATATGCGATTCAACATCAAGTACAAGAAACACAACTTAAAACAATCTTTTAAAATGTGGAAATAAACAGGCAAAATCATTTGGCCTAATCAACGTAAAATGGGCCAACAATAAAAAATAAACAAGCAAAATATACTTTTACATGTGTAAATTATCAAGTTTTCAAGGTTGGACATGGGGGTGGGCTGAGATTATAATGGTGGTTCGTACCGGAAGAATTCATCACTTGGAGACACTCTATGTGTGGAGTTGTGTGTGGAGTTGCCAATCAGGGAGGAGATGGTTGTGCTGACCGTACTGCTGGCCAAGGTTGTCATGTTACCTGCAATAAGATAAACATCTCAGAACCCCAGCATTCTCTACCTTAACTATAAAAAACATACATGTATATCAACCATTTACTTGTTTTTAAAATATCTATAATCATTATTCTCTGTTAGTAACTGTTTTAATAATATGAAGTAATATTAAATTTGAAGTTGCATTAAATACTCTTGGATTCAACTAAGATTCTTGCAAAATTCAGGACTTATAAAAAAGAAATGTTTGTGAAAATTGGGTCATATAAGCAATTAAAGCATGCTTGGCAGTACTTACCAAAAGTGCCATTCATTCTGATGGGGTCTCCGCAGTATTCTGTGTTCCAGGCGTTGTCGCAGGTGCTCCACGGCAGCGTGCTTTGGAAGGAGGAGAATAGATAGAAGAGAGACATGGCGATGATCACGTTGTAGTAGACGCACACCAGGCCATTCAACACCATGTAGCCAATGCCCACGCCTGAAACATCACAAACATAAACTCCACATTCAGGACTTCACAAAAATACCTTGACAAAAAATGATATAAAAATGCCTGAACTGCCAACCCTGAGTTTGCAGTTTTGGCCTCAAAAGAAAAAAAAATGGTCAAAATATACAAGAAATCTTTGTGAATTAAAAGTTATCAACAATACATCTGAAGGCAGTGATGCTGGTGGAAATATCCACCAGATGTCAGCACTACACAATGTGTTGTTTGCCATTAGGAAAGGTGGGGGGGAGAGAACATGTCACCTTGACTGAGAGCTTGAATTATCCACAATGCCCCTTCATTCACCATCCAGCCATCAGGACTATTTATTTTCATCTGACTTAGCCACAATGGAATCGCAGTCAATTTAGTTTGCAACCATTACAATAGAGTTGAATACGAATCTCAGTTATACAACTCTTAAACAATACATGCTCAAGGTTGACCTCATGGCCAACTTGTCCAAAGATTAAATCTGGAAGTCATCAGCTTTGTAACCACCATATTTTAATTTCTTTGTAAACTTGTCTGAACTCTGAAAATCCAAAGGATGGCAACATTATAGATACAATTGAAAGTCATTTCCTTTTGAAGAAATAACTCAACCAGAAAATTTGGTCGTCATTTTCGCAAGATTTGCCAAGAGTGAAAAAAGTCTTACTTTCAGTTTTTGACTTACGAAGACAAGTTCAAGGTTGGACTCAAAACTGGAGCCAAACTTATTTAAAGTGAAAATATGACAGCCTCCCCAAAAACTCTGTGACAGCTATTAGATTTTTTCCAAAAGTAATAAAAAGATGGGAAATAGAATATTATAGAAAATAGACTTATAGAACACACAACTATCATTGTCTTATTTGCACAAGTTCAGAACTGTTTAAATATTTTTAAGGACAAATTTTTACTTTTTGCCTGTTTGGGTTTCACTTAATGATTACAATATGCTTCAATTCACTGAATTTGATGGTAAACAGCAGTGAACAATGTCAGATACATCTGGTGGAAAACTGTGTGGTAAAATCAGTCTGGGCCCAAAACTTTCTAGGCTGCTGGACAGTCAGGCTTGTTAGTGCAGATTTGGCCCAGCCCAAATCAAAGTGTACAAGCCCAAACCATTTTCTATGTAGTTTGTTTTTATTAATTACGTGTATGAACTATTTTAGATTTATGCACCACAGTGCTGTACATGGTCAGGGTAATTGATACGATTAGTCAAATGACAAAAGGACACTTTTATTAATACTTATAAAATTATGATTGGTCTGGGACTATGGGCTAGAATAAGGGAATGGTATACTGGCCTGACAGTGTTTCTACTAGTCTGGGACTGTGGGCTAGAATAAGGGAATGGTATACTGGCCCGACAGTGTTTCTACTAGTCTGGGACTATGGGCTAGAATAAGGGGATGGTATACTGGCCCGACAGTGTTTCTACTAGTCTGGGACTATGGGCTAGAATAAGGGAATGGTATACTGGCCCGACAGTGTTTCTACTAGTCTGGGACTATGGGCTAGAATAAGGGAATGGTATACTGGCCCGACAGTGTTTCTACTAGTCTGGGACTATGGGCTAGAATAAGGGGATGGTATTCTGGCCCGACAGTGTTTCTACTAGTCTGGGACTATGGGCTAGAATAAGGGAATGGTATACTGGCCCGACAGTGTTTCTACTAGTCTGGGACTGTGGGCTAGAATAAGGGAATGGTATTCTGGCCCGACAGTGTTTCTACTAGTCTGGGACTATGGGCTAGAATAAGGGAATGGTATACTGGCCCGACAGTGTTTCTACTAGTCTGGGACTATGGGCTAGAATAAGGGAATGGTATACTGGCCCGACAGTGTTTCTACTAGTCTGGGACTGTGGGCTAGAATAAGGGGATGGTATACTGGCCCGACAGTGTTTCTACTAGTCTGGGACTGTGGGCTAGAATAAGGGAATGGTATACTGGCCCGACAGTGTTTCTACTAGTCTGGGACTGTTGGCTAAAATAAGGGAATGGTATACTGGCCCGACAGTGTTTCTATTGGTCTGGGACTATGGGCTAGTGCTAAAATCTCAGACTTTTGTTTCCATTGTGACAAAGAGGTTCCCCATGCTGCCCCCTGTGCTGCCCTCTGTATTTCACTTCTTCACAGAATTGTGTGGAAAACAAATGACAGAAATCATTGCATGTTAATTAAAAATTTCACTTTGTTACACTGGCCAATCTGATCTTGATATTTCTTTATTTATGTCTTTATTGTTATTTTTTTTAAAGCTCATAACACATGCTCAAGTTTTGACTCAAGCTAACTACACTTACTTGAAGTGAAAGTTATTCTATTCTATCTATGGGAAATGACAGCTAAGCTTGATATCCTCCAAATATATACCGTTCTTGGTTGGGAAATTACACCCAAAATCTACATATCCTTTCTCTTGTTTTAACGAATTCAGAATGTTTTCTGCAAGTCTATTTGAGATATAAAAAAGAACTTCTTTTTTTGTGTGACAAATCTTCACTTTTTGTCTGTTTGTGTTTCATCGTGGTATGATATGCTTCACCAAAATTGGTGAGCAGCAACGTTGAACACATTACTATATTTCAACTGTTTCCAGAGGGTGGCATGAACTAAACTTTATACACAAGAAATGCCCAGGAGAAAAAAGTCTTACTCTACATTTTCAACTTCAAAAAAATCATTCCGGGGTTTGCTTTAAATATCCTATCCCAATAGTTTCTTCGGTCAATGCCCTCCTTTTCTTTGCTACAATTTCTTTTCTTAAGACCTGAAAGAAATTGCCAGAGAGAAACTTTGCACTTAGCACTGGGAATCTAATGATACTTGTAACATTCTTATTCAAAGCAATCTTGACCAAAAATCTCAACAGACATTTTATGAGCTTTCTTTCTGTTCACCTTTGACCCACTCTAGTGGCAAGACGATCTCTTTTTGGGGAGGTTTATCTTCCATTTTGTTGGAACTTTCACTAATATGTTATTTTATGACAGTGATTTTGTGTAAAGTGAAAAGCCAGACAGGTTGGAAGCCGGACAGGCTGAGTGACATATGCACATCTTGATTTATGTATTGTTTTTATCTAGTCAATTCTCACTTTTTGCAACCATGATTTTATGTATGTATTGTAATATTGTACCTTGATCTTAATTGATGTTTGAGTATGAATAAATGATATAATAATTTTTATTTAAACAGTCATAAATATGATGTTTTATTTGTGATCAATCATTAAAATGGTTGATTACATTATATCGTTTTTATCTGACCCAAAAAGGTGGTTATATGATTCAGATCAAGTTGATATTTCTCAGGGAAAAAATTATCATAATGCATCTGTTTTGAGGACTTTTCTAATATTTATCATTCATACTTTCGCTTTTGCTCCAAATCCAATAAGGTATTGCATAAGAAGCTTTAGAGATAACTGAGACATAATTAAATTTTGTCTTGTGAAAAGTATGAAAAGTTTCCTGGATTCACAGATCAGATGTTCTCACAGCAATAAAATTTCAAAATTCTGATCGTATGTCACCTTGGCCGAGAGAAAAAAAATAAAAAATAAATAAATAAAAAAATAAAAGAAGCTTAAACTATTATCACATGTTGTCTTAGCACACACCAAACGTTGGCTGACAATATGTTAAAAGACTTTTTAATCTATTACTGAACTTTAAATATTTGGTGATCTTGCAAGTAAGAGTGTATGTAAATATGAACACAAAGACAAATTGATCCCCAAGGTTGTTGCTGGTTTGGTTTCCTCACTTGAGTCACACAATACTTCCGGTCTCCAGGCCCACTGCAAACAATAACTGTTAACTCTCTCTACAGCCTTCTCACTCATGCTTTCTGGTAACCCCTTTTTTCACTAAGCAATACCTAAGCAGCATACTGGAGTAAGTTTATCCTAATCACGTCTCTACTAATATGAACCAGTATATGGTTTCAAATGTTATTTGCCCTTCGTCTGTATGAAAGAATCAATGTTAAATAGTGAAGAAAATTCTCCAAAGTTCCTCACCTTAACCAACAGTTGCTTGCTTTGGGCATTAGGGCAAGCTCAAATTTCCAAAACTGTTATCATGTCAATTATATTGAATAAATTATCTGAAATCCTAAACTGCTAAAGGTGACATTGAAACATAGGCATCAGAGATGCATCAACCCTCAGCCCTGGTAACTTATTGCACAACATTCGCTCCACACAATATTTGTGAACAAAACGTCACCGCACCACATAATTGTTCCTGTGACCTTGAAAAGTAGGTGAAGGTCTTCACTGAGGTCTTCACCAGATGCTTATGTGTGTCAAGTCTCATAAAGCTGCCATTATTCGTTCTTGAGTTATAGCAATGATAGGGATTTCACATAATTGTCACTGTGACCTTGAAAAGTAGGTGAAGGTCATGTTCCATAGAAAAATGTCTGAGGTCTTCAACAGATGCTCATGTGTGTCAAATCTCATAAAGCTGCCATCATTTGTTCTAGATTTATTGTGATTCTAGGGATTTCACATAATTGTCCCTGTAACCTTGAAAAATATGTCACGGTCGCCGTCCATCGGTCTCGTCCGAGGTTTTCACCAGATGCTTATGTGTATCAAGTTTAATGAAGCTGCCATCATTTGTTCTTGAATTATCACAATGACAAGGATGATTTCACATAATTGTCCCTGTAACCTTGAAAAGTAGATGAAGGTCATGTTTCATAGAAAATATTCTGAGGTCTTCAACAGATGCTTATTTGTGTCACATCTCATAAAGCTGCCATCATTCGTTCTTGAGTTATTGCGATTCTTGGGATTTCACATAATTGCCCTTGTGACCTTGAAAAATAGGTCAAGGTCACCGTCCACTGAACTCGTCCGAGGTTTTCACCTGATGCTTATGTGTGTCAAGTTTCATGAAGCTGCCATCATTTCTTCTTAAGTTATCGCGATGACAAGGACGATTTCACATAAATGTCCCTGTGACCTTGAAAAGAAGGTGAAGGTCATGTTTCATAGAAAAAATTCTGAGGTCTTCACCAGATGCTTATGTGTGTCAAATCTCATAAAGCTGCCATCATTTGTTCTTAAGTTATTGCAATTCTTGGGATTTCACATAATTGTCCTTGTGACCTTAAAAAATAGGTCAAGGTCGCCGTCCATCGAACTCGTCCGAGGTTCCCACCAGATGCTTATGTGTGTCAAGTTTAATGAAGCTGCCATCATTTGTTCTCAAGTTATCGCGATGACAACGATGTTCGCTACAGACATACATACATACATACCCACGCCAGGAGTACTGCAATACCCTCAGCCTGATTACATCAGGGGCTGAGGGTAAAAAGGTGCACTTTATTATTGAACTTCATTATTTTATATCTTGGTATTATGTGATAGGAATAAAGCACATCATTTTGAAATTAACAATAAAAGTGCAAATGCCACCAGAGGGCCGTGTTGTGAGCCTAGAGGTCATGTGACCTTCCTGACCGTGCATTTAACGTGTAGTCATTTTGCATGAAAGTTTTCAATGTAATTCACTTCAACAGCTGCTACTTTGTCAATATCCGATCAATGCCCATACGTAAGTTGTATATAATGCATCCGGTATTGACTTCCTCATTATAATCTGTGAAATATACATTTCCATACATTAACCAAAAAATCCCTGTGGCCTTGGTTTGAGTTTATTTAAAGCCACTACTAAATGTAAACTTTCATTAACATAGACCTCCAGAGTCTCATAAAGCAAAAGCTTATTTATGTGAAACAGAAAAAAAAATGTGAGAACATCACACCAGTGTTTGAATGTCCAAATAACCTTGACCTCTAACCAATCACTCCTTGTCCACATGATCAAACTTACAATGTGGCTCTCAAATCAAAGCTTGCTTTATGATTCAATGATCTCCCAGATCTATCCATAATCAGCAAAATGAATTCAATGCTTAAATCTGATTCCCGCCTATATGAAACTGTATCAAATCATACGCTGCTTCCATGTTTGACAATATCACTACCAGAGGGCTCTAAATACCAAGCCTATGCAGGTTTTGGGTTTCATCTTGATGTCTTTCTTGGGCAAATAATGACCAGCCAGGTCACTGACCTATACCATATCCGCATAGCAACCACATCACCTTGGTAACCAGATCTCAGCGTTGACCACACTGTCCTTAAAATACCACTAAAACAACATTACCCTCAAAATATACTATATTATGAACTGTAAATAGATATGTTGCTGCAAAACTCAGAAAGGAAAAAGATAACTAAAACATTTAAGGTAGTAGGTGGTGTTCAGAGTAATTCTGATCAGTTCATAGGACCTGTTGAGAAATTCTATTTGAAGTTGGTTCAATTGTATAATAGTGCAATACCTTATAATCTCATAAGGTATTGATAATAGTCTTAACTGGTCATGCATCATCTGTTTTCAATACAGCTAATACCTGCGGTCATTCTGTGATTTGCCAGATCAATCTTATGTCTCAGGAATGTGTAGCTGGGACTTCTAGGATCTGTTTCTTGTGAGTTACTTCTTGATAGGTCGAGTCTAGTATACTTGACTCTCTAAGCAAAAGATTGAGGGCATCACGGTGCAAGTATTGTCGTGGATCAAGCGATGCAGTTAAGTTTGAAGTAGTACAAGCTGAAGTACATGCCCTTCAAACCTAGAATACATTGCATGAATGGAGTGAATTTACAGGGGCCAGACAAGGTCACTCATAAAATCGCGACTGAATGAATGGGTGTGTATTATCATGCCCTCCAGCTATAGAATCACCTGTCCCGCCACAGGCAAACAGAACTGATGTGACCTTACACTCCCACCAATCAGAATGCAGCAAATCTAGGTCACATAACCATCCCCTCATCAGAAGTTTACACTCGGTGATTCTGCAGCCCGTCCTGTGTTCATGATTGTATTCTGACACTTTCCATACTGGCTATCAAGCCAAATATATCACATTGTGAATAATTCATGACATACCAAATATCACTGGTAAAATATTTATAAGGTAAAACAAACATTGAATTACGATCAAACAGCAAAGATTAAAGGAACTTGGGGGACATTAAAAACAGGAGATGTCCATCTGGTTTAACTCCTTGGGGGTGATCTAACTTATAGAAAAATGCCTGGATTGACACCTAACATCAAACATACATCTTCATGATAAAATCTTGGTGGAGCCTTTGTTAAATGACCTTTAAACTCTAAATTATCCAGGCATGGATCAACATGAATGTGACTTTGTTTCTTAACAATAGCCTCTTGACATTTTTATTAATTTTTGCATACTCTTGCATACTCCTCTTTGCATGAAAGATATGTGATAGAAAGTCTCCTGGAAAAAGCCCTATTGAGAGTTTGTTTATATATGCCATGTTTACCAACAAACTGCACCAAACAAGGATGCAGATGACCTCAAACTAATCTTCCACAGAAAACCTTTCATCATAAGTAGCAATGCAAACTCCGCCAGCAGGTAAACATAAGAGGTCAGGAAGTCCCGTCAAACCTGTCTACATGTTGAGAGAATGTTTCCGACGTTATTGCCTCAGCTTCTGTTTTATTTCCAGCCACACTAAGGCAGCCGTACAGTAATCGTGTTTGCACCTCATAATTCTATTAAACTAGCAATGATTGGATGGACAAGAATGGTCTGTTTTCATACAATTGTATGACATCTTTGTATATTTAGTTCTCATGATCCTGTCCTAACTGAAGATAGATAGGTCATAAAAACAAGAAAATAATCTAACATTTTGAAATTTGGAAATTAATTTCTTTTTCAGTAACTTAATTTCTTTTTCAGTTTTCAGTAAAGTTGTTTTTGATAACAAGCAAACAAACATTCAAGTCTGGTACATGATTTCCATATGAAAAATATACACTGAAATTAGCCAGACACAGTAATCATGATAAAGTTATAAATCTTGATGTTGTACTTCTTGGAACTACCATCCTATTTTTTCTTCTGAAAAACTTCTCTCTCTGTTGTTATCTGATCAAATTTGATCAAACAAGCGGCAAGGAAAGTGTTATCTTCCAACACAAAAACAAATCAATCAAAATTTTCACAGGACTAAACATCATATTTTTTTTTCTTTTAAACTATTTTCAACCAGATTTATAAGTAATAAGAGTCCAACCCCCAAATAGGAGACATGAGAAGAACCACGTTGACGATAGTTGACAGTGTCGCACCCTGGTGGAGTCTGTATAAGGACCAGCAGAGTGTAAGATGCTGAAAATGCCACAGCTACTGAAAAGTCACATAAAGATGTCAAAGTCTCCCAAAGTAGAGGCGACAGAGGGAAGAAATTGCCAGTTTAGAGGACAACATAATTGCAATGCTCCACCAAAGCACTTCTGTCCAGACAGGTAATAACTACTCACGAAGCAGCATCAAGTCTACCGAAAATAACAACTTTCCAAAAAAGACCAAAACTTTCAAATAAGTCTACTGTGCAAAGAAGGCTTGTTTTCATTTCTCATAAAAATATTTTGAAATCCATCTGCTGGTAATGGACTGGATTTAAGCCAAATAATCACCAGATTGGCAGAGCTGCACCATTTAAATGCTGAATTTATAGGGGCAATTCTTAATAATTGAAACATCAAGTGCAACATTACAAGCTAATCTGCATATTTTATATCTGATATGTATGTGGAGAGGGCAGAAGTCTAACATTGGTAAAAGCACTGCATTCTGGGAGGTGGGTCATAAATGTGACATTACCATCCCCTCTGTAATAAATATCATTTATTGGCTTGTTTCTGTGTGGGCCAACACTGGCTCCATTATTCCAATGCGATGGTGTATGGGCAATTGTTGTGATGATTGTACTGTATTTTGACCCATTCATATTCTCATGAGCAACCAAATCAATTGAACTACAGCTTAACCAATCAGGAACCTACCAAAATACAATTAACCCAATAAAATATCAAGCATTTCTATAAACTTTTCAAACTTAAAATACTTTAAGATGTGTAATTATCTAAAATAACTCGTTTTTCGGTATCAACTTGAGATTCACAGCTCCACAGCTACATTTTGCAAGAAGCAGTTTAAACATTATCAATCTTTAGTCCTTACAGAGCAGGAGGGGTTACCACCTCTGTAAAATATCTCCTGTACAAAAAGAAGTGGAACCTATACTTTCATTACCAATCACGCATTGTTCCGCATCTCTGTACTGCATGTCACACGTCTCATAATCAGCTGATTTCTTCATGTACTTATCTCATAGTGTAATACTAAATGACTCAATCTTAATCATACTTATCAAGATTTACATTTCCTGGTTGGCCTAATAACAATCATTAATAACATTTATTAATCAAATATATTTTGGATTTCAGAGCCTTCCGAGAGGTTTACAAGCATTATGCACAAAGTAACTTAGTTTGGCATTTATTGCTCAGCACTGATATGAACAATGTCCAATCACCAGTCACCAGTGTTTGAAATCTGAGCTTTCTTAGTTGCCCTTGGCGAGCAAATTCTGCACAGGGCCAACAACTTTTGAGATCTTTTTCTATGCATTTCCATCACCTGACTGATTAAAATAGGTTGATGGCAAACATAACTTGCATATATCAGACATTGTAATTCATATTTTAATGCAAGATATTTATTTCATGATCACATCTTCTTATGCAAATAGATTTGTTTTATAATTAATAGTGCTGATGTTGGATAAAATCTGACCCAACCATGCCTGCATCTCAGCAATTGGAAAGGCCTTATACAAATAATGGTTCAATAGCTATGTGCACCAAGTGTTCCGGAATTTATCATGACCACTTGCCCTGTTTCCATGGTAACCACCATATGCATATCTGTCACTCTTGTCAGCATCAGCTAAGTGTCAGTTGCCATGGTAACCAACACTATTACTGCTTTTTTCCCCAGCTTCGGTATGCAGCAAGTGGGTTGGGTCTATCTTCATCTTCCAATCTTACTTCCTTAATCCCTCATCAAAAATATCCCTCAAAAGCTCACTCAATTTCACCAATTTGCCTCAAAATATATCCTCACGTAATAGATCAGGGGCACACAAACAAATCTATATAAAGTCATAACTAGATAATGAGGACTAGTCTCCTGAGCATGAAAGTTTTCTTATTATTTGGGTAGATGACCTCCTTGCATGACCCCAGGCTACTAGGACAGCACTCTCCACATGCAGTGTCTGGTCACAACCTGATGATGCTGTTTCATCATTCTTTAGGTCAGGTCAGGTCAGGTCACATCGCACACTATCTCCCCCCTCCCACCTCCCTCCAACCCATTAAAAAAATAATAAAAAAGCAAAAATGTATTTTAATATCATTTTCTCTGGCTAAATAAATCTGCTAATAATCTTGATGTGTATAGGGCTATTCATTATAGAAGTATGCAGATAAACAGCAGAATGACCAAAGCATCATGAAAGTGTGGAAGCCCAGGGAATCACTGGCATCCTGGTGTACAGTTACAAAACATCCTCACAGTTCCCACCCTCTGCAAAAACTTGTCTTGCTGCTGACTTTGTATTATAGGTGTAAATGTGTGAGAAAGTATAAACAGAAGAGGGAGGAACACAAGCCAGTTACTATTAAAGTCAGTGGCAATCATTCAACTAAATCAAGGGCTTTAACAAACCACGTCCAATATGGTCTTATGACAGACTTGTGCGACCTTATATAGTCACATTTTAGGACCACTTTTAACTGGTTGTTACTGCTCTGACACATTGGAACCAGTGCTGGTGCAAGACAATATATCACACACAAAAAGTGCTTCCATCATTTACTTGTACAAGGTCATGGGAACGTATATCTGGGAATGTATATTAAATATTTGGTATCTTTGTCCACATAGTGGTATGATATTTATTCTGAATAGCATTTCATCAACCCACTCGTATCATATTCTTACAGAGCTTCAGCAACTTGCTAAATATCAATGACCAAAAGGACAAATACATCTCTACTGGATGATTTGTTTATTGTTTATTTGGGGTTTTACATCACTTTCAACATTATTTCAGTCCTTTCGTGATGAGACCTACTTATAGCAGATACAGTGCTACCTCACTGAATTGTCATGTCGCAGGTCCTTGACATGACAACCCACCCAGTCAGATTTACAAGGACAACGGGTTAACCCTTTGGGCACTGGCCTCAGCTCACATGGAAAATTGTATCATGAGTTCAATCTCGGCATGGCCGGGGATCGAACCCATGACCTTTCGAACACCACAGAGGAACTGGTGCTAAAAATCTGGTGCTTTACCCAACTGTGCCACGGCCTGTGGCCCTCTACTGGATGAAAAATGTCATGCAAAAAGTATTGTGTATATAGTCATTTTTTAAACTAAAATAATACAAATTCTTTAATTTGCAAATGTGTTAATGTCCAAATTTGATGGAACGACCTACAGAAAAGGATATGCCAAGAGTCATTTAAACCACAACAACAAATGACAGGAGACCAACCATGAACTAACTCAATAAACATCCATCAGAATAGGACCATTAAAATTTACCAATCTCACACATCAGTAAACAAGGTCATCAGCATTTAATATAGACTCTCATATATAAGGTTCACAATAGTTCAAATCGATTGTTCAGTCATCCTGTCATTTGGTTTATCATTGAATATACACAAATGAATTGCATGATATTTTAAAAAGTTTCTTCAGGGTATTAAGGAAGATAACTCAGAAGTTGCATTGTTTGTTGAGGTCTGTGTTAGTCCAAAGCTGCAGTGAGCACGGGTAGTGTGCTGTGAGCACGGGTAGTGTGAACTCTTTGTGACTCTGTAACAGGCTCAAACTAGGTGAGCACTGTTTGACGTCATTCTGGCTCTATTCAATTGATAATTCCTTTGACGACATCATACAGTTATGCTGTACAGCCATGACTTCATTTTGCCTTTCAGTGCCCTGATATTAACACCAGAAAATAATGCCAATAAGGGAAAGATCTTTATAAGATTAGTTTTACAGACCCTTATTTGAATGTATCAATGAAAAAAACAAAACAAAAACAAAAAGGCGTAATAGACAATGGACACCCATTATATATATTTACCCATTATATATATCACTGCATATTTCCTTTGATTGGCACATAAATTTCATGCATAAGTTTCAGTCAAAATGTGATCAATTAATCTTTGGTTGATCTATTGCCCTTGCCAAAGGGTGCCTTGATCCTCATATTGGCAGGATTCAAAGCTTGAGCTTGTCCTGATGTCCTCAGCAAGCAACTTTTGGCAAAGGCACGAACTTGAGGTCTCTTTTTTTCATTATCTAACTGTTCAAAATTGGCTAAGCAACATTTTAAACCATGTCTTCCAATTGGTGCATGGTTTAAACAATGGTTTAAACAAAATGTTTCATGTTGTTAGCATCAACTGCAATCACATATTGCAACTTATGACACAGATGATCACTGCAATAGACAAGGGGTAAAAAAAAAATGTTGGGAAAAAAAAACAAAAAAAAAACATGTTAAAAAAAAACAAAATAAAAACACATAACTGCAGTTATATACATGTCACAAAGGTAATGAACAAATTGAGGTGGAAATATTGTACTCTCAGTACACACCACAGATTGATCATAGCTCAATCAGATTCTCTTCTGTTCCCCATGCAACATATGTCAGAACACATTTTCACAAGGTACAGATGTGTCCATCTCACTGTTGCCATGACAACCCGTCTGCAACACGCCCACCTGATGTATGTAGCATACCTTAGTGTACAAATATGGCGACCTATAGATCTGCCCAACTCCACTGCTTCTAATTATTATGGACAAAAATACATCATAACTGCACACACATTCTTCTCTGTGCCAAACTTAATCTAATCATAAGCTTCACTGGACATTGTGACAGAAAATGTGATCATAAAGTTTCCTTTTCCAGTCAATTCTGATTTATTTGTGAATAAACAGTAGCAATTATGATTATTTTGTATACACACATACTGTGCCTTTTATTTTGCTGTTGCAATGCATTCACCTGTAGATATGTATGAAGAGGCAATTAATAGGAGTTGCCTTAAAAAAGAATCAATATTTGGCCTTCTTTTACAGAGCACAGATGAATTCTCCAAGAAAATGTCAATCAAACATTTCTAGTTTATAAGTTGGAATGCCATCATAAACTTTGTGGGCATTTTAGCAAAATGATCATCTCTGATAGTTGGAAGATGGAAATGGTAAATGAAACTCTGCTATATTTTCTGTGTTGAGCATGGACCCACCAGGTGGAGACAAAAGCACAAAAAAGGTGAATGTTTACAAACAAGCCTGTGTCAAAAGTGAGCCTTTCAACAATACTCCGACAGTGCCCTTGACCTTGCCAAATTCACAAATATTTTGTATTCAGATAAAAACAATTTTAAGATCATTACAACAGACCACATCAGGGGGTCCCCTAAACAACTTAAAACCCTCCTCCAGCATCTAAGCAGCAAATGATTTCACACATCAACAATAAACTGATGTCAAAAACTGGACCTCTCAACAAAATCCTCTCAGTGTCCTTGACCTTGCTGATCTCATAACAAGGAGTGTCACAATTAGCATTCAGATGAAAACAACTTTGGGGGAAAAATGACTAAACTATTTCCCCCCAGTGTTTATAATCAGGTTTAAATAGTATCATCTCTTTGCCATGTCATCCTGTGAAAGGTGTTTTGTTTACCTGATTTCTGGAAAAAGAACTGTCAGACAAATATGCAGCGTGTTCATGATTCTATGTGACATTGCCCGAGGCAGGACGGAGAATGGGGGCTGGTGGTGGGTAGGACTCGTTCCTGCCCTCTGATTGGACGACAAATCTCACGCCCTCTTTCACACAATAACCCAGGTATCCTTTTCAATTTATCACCACATTAAATGACAGAGAAATATGTTATACCTTCTGTTTGTTCATATAGCAATCAACAAACATCATATATTTGTATTTTAGAATACAAGTCTAATACCATAGCTCCCAAACTTTTTGTATGAGCGAGGCAAAATTACAAAATTAGTTATAATAATAAACTCTTCTGTACTACAGTTTTGATTTGATTCTATTTTATTGTTGGCTCCAGCAGATAGGACAGGCAAATAACGTCACCAACCAGACAGCATGATTAAAAATTACATCATTCTAATGAATAACATTAATATTACATACTGGCACACATGTCAACTTAAATCTGGATTACACAACTCCAGATGTGAAGGCTGCCATGTCCGTGGATGAACTTTTCAACTTTGTCAACTGCGATGCCCAATAATTTCTAAATCTTCCTTAATACTGATTTCATGAAGAATGTCATTTAAACTAAATTGGCCAAAAAAATATTTAAATTTTTTCAATATCACGACACCAAAGAAAATGGTGGGGGAGGGGTTTGGTGGTTGATTTTTAAAATACTATTTTTTTTTCTTTAAATCATAATCAAAAGATATCAAAAATTGAAATATTTTCATGAAACTATAAATGAGAGTATCACTTTTTACCGTTTTGCAATTAAATCTAAATGTATATAACATATTTCAATCTTAATTAAACCGACTGAAATACTTTTCCAATAATAATACTTGTGGCCCAGACAGTTATAATATAATTTATCATCTGATGGTCAAACTAACCTTGAAACATGGGGCAGACTTTTTTGAAGATGGTCAATCCGCCGACACCAAAGTACTGTCCGAAGGAGTATTCCATGAAGAGAAGTGGCATGCCAATGAGGAACATCATGATAACGTAAGGGATCAGGAACGCTCCTAGCAAACAAATACAAACATATAAAACATCATATCCAGACTCATGATTCACAATTATAAGAGATAATATCTACATCACAAAAATGCTTAACTCCCAATTCCTTTATCATTATGTTAATTTTATTATTCTAATATCAATATCAATCTAATCATGGATTATCCAAATTTGGAAACTGCGTTCAATTGTTTGAAAATCTAATAAAAAACCTTACCAAAATCAAGGTTTTCAAGGTAAATTTACATGAATGAGTTAAAATCAATGGAAAGTGGTCTGGGAAAATGTTATGAAATGACACTGATTCAGACCTTGACATAAAGAGAAAAATGATAACAGGATGCGTGGTACAATAAAGAGCATTGTATATAAGGCTGTATAGTGACTAGTGCAGTCTTCCCGATAGTCACCAGACCTTCAACGGACATTTTCGCCGGACCGAAAGCATTTTTACCGGACCGTAAAAAAAAGAAAGAATATCATCGTGAAAAGTAAACAAGCCAGGTACAAGCTTCCCAAACGGCGATATAATTCAAATCTTTGTTTTATTTTGCACATAGAAATATTCTGACACGTGTCGGCAATAGTCCGCCTTCATTTAATAAGTTTAAAGTATGCACAAGTCAGAGAAAATGCGAGTTTAACAATGCTTAAATACGCATATAAGACACGAGGTCGTCATTATGAAAACCGGAAGTGACGGAGACAGGCTCATATTTTTGGCGCGAAAATGATCGGACGCTATTCATTCGCATTGAAAATATTAATGTATTGCGCAATGATGGATCCCTGACACTTCGTATTTACGTTTTACTTTTAAAATGACTGCCGAACATCTCAAGGGATAAATTTTGAGAAAAGTTAGAATTTTCACAAAAATACATGTCGGACCTCATGTCCGTCGGACCTCATGTCTGACTACGACAGAAAATATGCCGGACCGTGGCAAAAAATATCGGTCTGGACCGGCGGTCCGGCGGTTATCAGGAAGACTGCTAGTGTCAGAGTGGGGGTTACTTGTCCTAATCAAAATTTACAAGACCATTGATCGTGATATGAGACAAATATCTATCAAGGATGAGAATAAAATCAATATAGTCTGGGCCACTAAAAAAACAAAAATATGGTTGGCATCTGGGCCACTATAACAGAGCACTCACTGGTCCAAACAGAGGGTCTGGTGGCCCTAGGCCAGTGCATATGTCAAGGCCTGTAGATTGCTTCAATAGGAATACCCATGAGAGTGTTTGAATGTCTGCCCATGTTCTCACTTTACCAGAGTTCTTTGAAACTCTGAGCATATCAAATAGATGGCAGATTGTTTGAAATAATCAAATATTCCCTCTATCTGAAAGTCCTCTATATACCAAAGCCATCATTTCCTGCCAACATATGGAATTGTATAAATATATATGTGTGCAGGATCTTAGTGGAGAGAAAGATCGCAAGGATATAAATCTCTGTCTGATTTGTTACTTTACTGTCAAAGCCATGCAGACTTATGTAAAAATGCTACAATATTCTGCAGATGGCAATTTTATTTTGTGTAGCCCTTTTATCTTTCACTGAATGGCAGATGGCAAGGGCAGACCTATGAATTGAGGTCACTTGATGGCCGTATTACTACTATACCCCACATTGCTGGGGCAGGGATTTAGGCACCCATTCTATCTCTCAATAAAGACTTGGTAACACACTTTGCTCATCACTGTTTTTTTTTTTTAAAGTCAGAAACGACTCTGCCATGCTCGAGAGATTCATTCAACTATTTGTATATACAAACATATAAACTTGATAAAGGATGAGACTGAAAATTAAAGAGAAAAAAAATAACAACAAAAAAAACAGAAAAACCATGGAAGACCTGTTTGTGGATCAGCAAACTGACAAGTGATGATAAAGCATATACCGTATATATTTAAAGCCCACCCATGGAATTTTATACCAGCCCTACACAACAAACAAGTGTATGTCTACAACATTTTTTTCTCTGGTGCAAAACATCTTGCCTCTTTTCAAGCAAATTTCATTATGTTGCCGTTTTCGTACTTTTCAATACAGCGCAATAATCAATCTAAATATATCATGTATTGAAAAAAATGTCACATTCCTAACCCACTGAGTCATTCACTGTGTATTGCCTCAGTGTTTTGACTTGCATCTATCTTAAAGTCTTGTAAAGCTAAAACTGGGTTTTATACCATACAAGAGGTTTTACCAATCAACTTGAATACCTCGTGACAAATGTTGCGAAAGGCACAGTAATAATCTGTGGTGTCAAATAATAGACGACATGGCTACAGCCAAATTCCTTTAATACTATATACATTGCACTATTTGACATCTGACCTAATGACCTAGTTCTTGTACTTTGGCTACAGTCTGTGAAGTACACTTGTACTCTATCTGATCTAATTCATAGACACTGTTAAATATCAATACCACTGAAGAGGGATACACTGTGTGTAAGCTCCTGCTTAAATAATGCCTTTACACAGTCTACAACAACCACAGTATGTAACAACCTTTCAATACCAGATTGGGCATAGTAGCTTATAGTATATTTGCATACAAGCAGCTGGATTGAGTAAAGATAGCAACACCAGAAAGACTAATAGAGTGCTTTGTCACAGCAAACCCAAGAGATCAAAGGATTATTCTCATTTGACCCCTGATGTTACAAAAACTAATGTAACCAGCAACCAAGGATCAAAGGATTAACCCCCCCCCCTTCCGATTTTACATGGAACATTCCAAGATATGCAAGTGTAAAACATACAAGTGTAAATGTTTGAGAACTGCAGTTTGGAAAGTTTTAAAAATATGGATTTGATGTTTATAAATGGTGTGAATTCACTCCTGGGAAGGAATCTCTTTTCCATGGGGTTTTCCTCGATTCTGATATTGCCATGTGAGGGCAGCACTGCAGACAAATTCTTACGAGTGATAAATTCCCATGATGTGTGGACATCAAGCCAATCTTATGTTTTGAAATTCTTATGTTTTGTCAAAATATATTATTAAATGATTCAAATTGGTCACAAAAATGGTTAAAATCATTAAAAAACCCATATTGGTCAAAACTTGCCGTTGCTCAAATGCATATGGCTAAAACTTTCCTTTCTCAAACAGAGAAAGAATAGAGGATGGTGCAACAAAAAGACAAACGGATGGACACAGGACAGACAAAATGATTATTGAGGTACTGGGAGTTAATCAAATAATCTCAGAATTGACCATGATTCTTTCCTTCAGCACAAAACTGATAAAAATCTTTTCAGCTTGGTATTGACATTTCTTTGCAATCTTTCTTCCAGAATACTACTTCATGTCATCTTGTATAAGAGTATCATAAAAACACATTAATGAGCTGAACAAGATCAAAAAGTAGCCAGGTGTTCAAATATTTGCCCACCAGCATAATGCTTGTAAAATATTGTAATATTTCAACAACTGGCTTAACCTGTGTTATAAGCACTGTATTTAACAGTGGCATTTGAACATAATTTTTTTTTGGAATGTAGAAGAGATCATTTCAGAAATTGTAGTGATTTATTTTTCCACATGAAGTAGAGAACCAAAAGTTGGGGGATCATGAGTGGAACATTTGTTGTTTTAGCTTGATTTTTCAGTTGGAACACCTTCTTTGTTTATAAATTGAAAGTGATATTAAACACAGCTGAGGACTGTGTAGAGGGCACAGAAGGTGTGTAAAGGTAGGATACGTGTGGAAAAAAAAAATCAAAAATCAAAAACAAAACATAAAAAAAAACAAAAAACAAAAAAAAAAGGGCCAAGATGTGACTAAAAAAATTCTAACATAGTGACACATTAGAGCATTTACATGTTGTGGACTGGTAGATGGAAAATAATATGTCCTACTTTAATTTACTTATCAGCGAGGGAATCATTAATTGGAATTAAATATTTACAAAACCAGATACACAGTAGGCTGTTGCTCATGGCCTCATTTTGCTCATTCCCAGTATTCAACATAGTAATAATCTAAATTCTGCCATGCATTTCTTTCAACTTATACTTATCAGTTAGAGAAATGTGACTTTTTACTGAAATAAGAGGTTTCTCCTTGATACCTGTACTATTCATCAAAACAAATCATTTAATCAACCAGTCATCAAGATAAAGTCCAATTGTTTTATATTTTTCAATTGTTTATTGCAGCATGATTGGTCACTGAAGCATGCAGTTCACCAATGACACCAATATCATTTGTCAATTCTCACTGCTCGAGTGGGCCATGCTGCCATCTAATGTGATAAAATCTGTCCCACATGGAGGACATATGTTGACATTCAAGCTTGACTCATCTTAGTAAGAAATGTTGATTAAGATTTAATTTCAATCGGTTAATTAAACTCATAAACATATTTATTTTTTGTTCACAATTCCCAAACTGAAGTCTTTTTTTCTGTAAGTGCATTAATCTAAAGTGATCGCTGTTTCATGGCTTTGGTCAAGCATAAATGTATTAACAAGCCCTATAGAACCCATAATAGTCAATAGTTTCATCAACTTTCAAGCTTCAATATGAAAATTGGCCAAAGTTTTGTCTACCTGGTAAATGGTCACTGTGGTGTGACTGCTGATGTATATCTTTTATCTAAAATAATAATATATATCAATACACACCAGCCTGCAAAATATGAAAGCCTTTTGATACACATTTGCACAAAGTTCCGTGCATGGATGTATTTTGCTGTGATGAAAGATATGAGTGTTTTTTTCTTCCGGAAAATGCTATATTGCTCACTGAAGTAACTGTTCAATGAAGCATAACTTTCATCCAAGAAATTAGAAATTACTAGTTGTAGCATCCCACCAATAATGACAACTCTATCTATAAAAGCTCTAAATGTTGGTAGACAGGTAGACAGGTAGACAGGTAGTCGGACGGACGGACGGACTGGACGGACGGACGGACGGACGGACGGATGGAAAGTGGCGTCTTAGTTTTGCCAACAGCTGTTACAGGATTCTTTGTCTGGTGTGCATAGGCAGTGATCCTCTGTGCACTGAACAGACTTATGTAATGGGTCGACTAAGTTCTGCCTTTCTAAAATAACTTAGAGCATTTGAGTGTTCACTTTCTTATCACCCCCTGATCACCTGCATAATAAACCTTAAAGCTTGTTATGTATCTGAGGAAACAAAGCCGTGATCTTTGCAAGAGTGATCACAAGTCTGATTATGAGTTGTTATGCAACAAGCCTCCACTGATCAATCTACAACACATTACTGCCCTGACCCACTGGCTGAACAACCTCAACACTCTCTTGCGCTTATTATGACTGTGTTTAAATGAACACAAGATCAGCTAGTCCTGCAACCAGCAAGTTGCCAAGGAGGGGTTCTCCCAAGAACACCATTCAGGGGTCACCATTTAGCACCGACCCATGGCCCGAAATTATTTTGGGGATCTAAGTTATTTGGGGGATCTAAATTATTTTGGGGAGTCCTTGATTTAAATGAATATTTATTATATTTTCATTATTTTATGTAACAGTCAATTGATTTTACAAGTACAGGGGAAATGTGAACACCCTCAGCACTTTTGGAACAGAGACTGAAATCTTTAATTCAGGAGATATTGTGTCTCTGGATCAGTCACAAAATGACTTCTTGAACTCTGGGTCCGACGAGACATGGCACAACCCTGAGAGATCACACACTGAGATGGGTATGCCACGATTTTGAACTCTTCTATGAGAGAATCTCATATGTCATTGTACCTGTGTCACAATTCAAAAGAACGATCTCCACTCACTCTTCAGCAAAGGGTGAGGACAAAAGGTTGCAGGCCTCATATGGACTGAATTGTACCGAAAAGGTCAATAATATAATCACACTGATAAGTTGATCTACTATTCAGATACAAATGTTGGAGTTTTCATTTGGCCAGGAGACATCTTGACCACTCAGACATCCAACTTTACAGTGATAAAAATACAATTATTATTTTCTTGGCTTGTTGCATTGATTAGTCTCAGTTAGCAGCTAATCACATCAAGGGCAATCCCATTACCATATGACGTATACTGGTTAACATCAGCTTGAAATCTTTTTCTTTTTTTTTTCTCACTTTTCTAGACCTGCAGGCAGTTGGTTCACTGAGTGTATTTGTATCATAAATAATCAATGCCAAAAATGTATTTGTTTCATTTCTCGGAAATTCTTGGGGGCGATGACGTAGCATCTACAACACAGATCATGGCCAGGATCATATTTAACTCTGCAAATGTGAGGACTGCGTGAGGTCAAATCAACCTTTGAGAGTTCAGTAAAGGTCAAGGTCACTAGCTGCAGGACATGTATGTCCCAGATTCAGCCAGACTATCACGTTCCTTGCAGCAACCAGAACCTACGCTGTCCAGGAATGCAAGGAGAGTGCACCATGTGCATCAATCCCCCATTCAGCAGCTCGGTTACCATGGCAACCATATGAGATAGGGGCAGCTGGTCTCAGGCCATGCATCTCCGTATCCTGCATGTAAACACAGCCTGCTCTGCTTGTACAGCTAGTAATCTCAGCTATACATGCCGAGTGTCTATCCTCTATTTTGTGAATCAACCAGATTTTCAGCATGCACCAAAGCATTCAAACTACTGCTCATAAGCATATCATTATTTGTTTTTACTTGCATCATTAGTTCTAAAATGTTTAGCCTCGTCTCAGTGAGAAGCACACTATTTTTTGTGCATACTAGATATTTTAGAAGTAATTCTGGTCTGGAATCATAGACAGGACTATTCTTCAATCATGCTTTATGGAATCGAGATAACTTTCCATGAGTCAAGTTACGATCCCTCGTTTGCTAATAGTATTTGTGCGATAAAACTTGATAAAAATGTGGTCCCGTATGCAGTTGACAATATGCACGGTGCCCACTCCAATGTTTGGACCAGGCTCTTGTTTCAGGGGTGTGCAGTCACTTCTGACACTGCCATCATAAATTGTCTCGAAGGATTGTTTCCACGCCAACATGTTGTTTGTGCGTGGAGAAGTTGAGAGAGGGCAGTGAACTGTCAAACACAATGCACAAATCAAGTCATCTGAAACAAGTCTCTGAGAGCTGTCACAATCTGGATACCGGAGAACCAAAGATTAAAAACAAGACGTCCATTAAAATGGAATAGTCTGTACTTTTTATCCTACTTTAAAACTGATGCACATGTGCAAGAAAACAGATTCCTGATGAGTGATCATTTCAAATTCTCTCACGTGTCTCTCTTGAAAGTATTACCAGAATTTAGTCAGAAAGTTTTGTTTAAGTAGGATAAATAAATTTTCAATTATGAAAGTTTCATGAAATCATTTGACATTCTCATTTAATCCTGGCTGCAAACTGCAACTTGAGTGTGTGATGTGCTGTGAGTTACTAGTAGATATATCTTGTCGTTTTCAAGCAAATACATTGCAAATGCTCATGATTATATACTACCTGAGAGTGACATTTCATGAAATCAACATTTTGAAATTTCATGATCACAAAATTTTGCAAAATGGATGAAATTATGAATTTAAAAAGGGTTCTCAAGACAATTGGTAGATTTGTGGACATTTAAAATGAATTGTTCTAAAATCACTTCTGTGTGGAACATGGAAATGAATTAAGTGTGAGAATGATCAGCACACTTATGTCCTTCCTGATTGAAATATATCTCTCAGTATGAAACCATCTTGAGGAAGATAAACCTGAACCCCAAAACTTGGACAGAAAGTAATCTCTAATCAAATGTAATCCCTGTGATTTTGTCATAACATCTCTTGTTCTTTGTGGGGAACTTTTCACAAATTGTCACCTCTTGGTGTAATTCAAAGGTGCAGGAGAGCTTTAGCACACTGCATGGAAAGCGAGTAGATGCACTCAAGTGTCAGAGTGGCCCTCTCTAGGTCAGGTTATCACAAGATTTCTATGCTTCTACATGTCGGTATGGAAAAAAATCCCCCCAAAAGCATGACTTAAATTGTTCTTAAAAACTGAACCACATTGTTTCAGAGCCAATATCTTTGAATTACAGTATCCTGATGATTATTATCATCTGAAACAAGCTAGTGAGCTCACTAAATCATAAGCTTGTGCAGAATGTATGGAGGGAGCATTTTGCATAATTGCAGATCAAAGAGTGTGGAGCTTGAGACAACTACTACACTGGGAAGTGAATGAGGGGAAACTAAAAAGGACTGTGGGACACAATCAAGATAGAAATCAATCCATGACATGTGCTCGCTACCCGCAGGTACCAAAAATGAGAACAAAACTCCCCCTTTCCAAACTGCTGCAGAAAAATGTTTAACCATTGCTGGGAAAATAACTCATTATGGTGAACAAAAAGTGAACACAATTACTTAGCAAAATATACATAAACATGATATATATTATATTGTAAAAACAAATCCAAATTCCATCTTGTTTATGCAATAACTAGACAAAATATTGTTGTATATAATTATCTAGGATCTGTGTCAGACAACCCGCAAAGTTGTACACCGGTCAAAACAACTGCTTGTTATGATATGCAGGCGTGGGCAGTGCTCAAGGTGGCAGTATATATGCTATACACACGAGGTCGGGCAGGGAGCAGGGATCCAAGCTCCACCTATTTATAGTCATCAGATACATCTTCAGTCAGTCTCACCTTACTAATCACACCCTAATAATATCATATACTACAAATATATGCTTTAGGTCATGACCTCCATCACACTATTATAAACCCATCCTATCCTCAACTAAGAAATTTCCTTTTCTGCCAGGAAGAGGAACTATACAAAACCATAACGATAAGAATGCAAAAAAAAAAGAAATGTCAAATAATCCTTCATGCTATGCTTATCTTAATAATAATCGGCAGTCAAGACAGCAGTCGAGACAATGGTGGGAGATAATGGCAATTATTTCGGCAATCAAGAGAGCAGCTTTCAAACCATTAACAGAAGTGTCCATAGTTAAAATGGCAGGAAGTGGCAATCACCCCACGTCTACATTTCAGCATCACATAAGATGGCTTTCTCAGAATAAAAAATAAGACAAATCATTCAACAACTGTGAAAAAAATACTATACTTTGGATTTTTGTACTTGCTACCATATTACTTTGCAACTCTTGAATGAGCTTAATTTTTCTTTGACAAACACTTGTTATGTTCCCCATGATTGTTTCATTTGCTGTTATATCTTTATGTCCTAATGCACACACAAACAAAACTAGGCAGGGGGCAAAGTTAATCTCAATTTTATGGCAGTTTTACAGCACCAAAATTTTTATTACTTCTTGATTGTGGCTAAAAGCTCACATGAAAATAGAATGACAAAAATATCTACCAGTATTGAAAAAAATATTCTATACCAAAATAAAAAATTAGTCTTAATGCATTTCAGATTAAATGAAGTCCAATTTAAATGGAACCCTGCATAATGAAAAAAATAATATAATCAACAATAATTCGCTTATGGATGCTTTCAAACTGAAGTTCACTCAGGTCAAAATTACTGTTACAATATCAGTGTTTAATTATAGACAAGGGTATAGTCAAAAGTTGAGAAATACAATATCAAAGTCAATCTTTCTCTCTATTCTTTCAAAAAGTGTTCATTGAAATTTTTTTATTGTTTCTGTCATTTACTGTCATTTCAAATTCAAATGTGAAAAGTCCACTCTGAATAAAGCCACATGCACATATTGAATGAATTATTAAGTTATATATGCTCAATCTGGCATATTGTTTACAATAATACATTGCAAGTCGGATGACAAATGACAAAAAGCTTGACAAGAACTTTTTTTCTTTTAATGCTAATGTCAATCAAAACATATGGAAGTGTTTCTATCAACATGTTTTATTATTTCATGAATTTTAAATAAAACATGTCACCACAGTTTTGTTGGCAATTATCACACTGTTTAAGTGCATAAAGTTTTTGGAAAAACATATGCAGGGACTTCCATATTCTTATTCAGAACTTTTAGTGCAAAAAAGGAAAAAAAACTAATACTTCTAACACCATTATAAATTTATTATCAATGTGAATATTTTAAGTTTTTGAGGTGAAATAGTCCAATTTTGAGTTGACAGGACAGTAAAGGGTCAATCAAAAGTTAAAATAATGAACTCAACATAATTATTTCCAGCAAATGATTCTATGCTAAGCCAGTATTGTCAAATTTGTCACATATTCAATTTGCTTCTGACAAAAAACACCACAAAATGCCAAAAAAATATCATTGGTTTTGTATTTGACCCTGTGACCAAGTAAAAGTAAGTCAAGCAAATACCCAATAAAAGGTCTGGTGGATATGAACCTGATATTTTATGAAAAAGAATGCTTATAATCTTGCATCAACAGACTGACGGATGGATAGATACCAAGACAAAGACAATACCCTTCTACCAAACTTAATTCAGGGGTAAAAATAAATTTAAAAATGTAAAATAAAATAAACGCGGGGTAAAAAAAAAATCTAAAAATTGTAAAATAAAATAAATGCAGACTGACCTCCTCCACTCTTGTAGCACAGGTATGGGAATCGCCAAACATTGCCGAGGCCCACACTGTAACCAATGCACGTGAGAAGGAACTCTGTAGGCGAGGCCCATTGAGCTCTACCTTCTGCTGCCTCAGGTTCGTCCACCTTCTTCTTGGTTGGCGGACTCTCGTCGCCGTTGCCGTTGCCACAGCCGCATCTGGCCAATAAGCCGCTCATTCTGTAAGGTAGTTGTCACCAGCTCGCTGCGTCGGTGCCAGCAAAGAAGAGGAAAGGCTAGTCTTCAGGCGTTCTGCTGCACGCACTGGAGAGTGGGTTCAATCTGCCAACAGTGGATTCTGCAAAAATAGGAGAAAAATTACATCATAGAGGATGAACACTGTCTGAATAACGTGAAGTCCTATATTTTCTTTCCTGTAGTTAACAAACTGATTCAGTTAAAACATGGCCGTTAAAACAAGGCGACTGACTTGCCCCAGATGCTCCAGTCAGTTTCTTGTCAACTATTTGAGATATACTAAAGTTACAGACCACATTTTGAGAAAAAAAATATAAAAATGTTAAGATCTGATTCTCGTTGCATTTTCTGCTTTCATCACAATATGGCAAAACCAGGAGTCTTCTTTTTTTTCTTTATTCTTTCTTTTTTTTTGTCTTTTTTCTTTCTTTTTTTTTTGTCTTTTTTCTTTGGTTTGTAACATTCCATAATTCTAATTTGGTCATGTAAAAGTCAGTATGTAAAGATCAGTTAGATCAGTAGCATAATGCTTGTTGGCTGTGCCAGGTAATCTCATAGGTATGGATGTTATACTACCAAATATCTAATATATTTCATCTTAATGCTCTTGAAATTAACAACCCCCTAATATTCTTTCATGGTTTTGGGTTTTTGAGAATGCAGAACATAGCTTGCTCCACGTCACCATACAAATCTTATATATATATTTCATTGAGCAAAAAGTTATTTGCTGTAAATATTGTTTAAAAAAAAAAAAAAAAGACTTTTTACCAGGAGGCGATAAGAGCCCTTGAAACTAAGCTCTCTTACTAACAAATTAAGATGTGTGGGAGTAATCCTATTCATGTGGCATTTCACAAGTATTTTCAATGTTTTTTTTTAGTTATGTAAGTTCTCCTGTGATAGTCACAACACGCCTCCATTGGATATGGCATTCCTAGCAGAACAACTCAATCATATTGAAATCTCCTTAATCAGTTGCATACAAGTGCAATGATAGATGCGCAATAGCACAAAATGGCTGCCCTCATCTTAAAAATGGAAACAATGCTGAGCCAGATGGAAAATAGATAGAATTGGTCCCCATAAAATAAAAAAAGTCTTGCCTACTAATAACTAAGAACTCCTACCAGTAGTTCCAGAAGAGGAGATCAAAGTTATTAAACATACATCCCAGTGAAAAAAAATGGAAACAATGCTGAGCCAGATGGAAAATAGATAGAATTGGTCCCCATAAAATAAAAAAAAATCTTGCCTACTAATAACTAAGAACTCCTACCAGTAGTTCCAGAAGAGGAGATCAAAGTTGATGGACAGAGTGACAGAAAATTCTATGCCGACAGCATAGCTATAAACCAAGCACTTGATCCCAAAGAATGCTTTTCCAGGCCGCACATTCTTTCATGGCTTAAACGTCACTGGCAAAGTTTCACGAGGATTAACGATGTGGGCACTATGCATGGCTCAAATAGCAATGATCATATAATGAAGGCAACATTTCATTCATACACTGCTGAAATGTCATGCGGCTATTTGTATACATATATTATGCTGAATAAATATGATCCAACTACAATGCGACATGCTGTAGCATATTCATGGAAAATGTTAAAATGTCATCTGAACTTCTCTTTTGTCATTTCTACAATATTTTTACAACTGTATGTTTAATAACAACAGCAAACCATGTGCCTATATGAGGGGATGGGTTCATAAATCATTCAAAGTTATATAAAAATGTTCAATTTCTGAAAAAATACAGCAGAAAACTCATACATCATACACAGACATTGCATTTCAAATGTACATTGACATTTTAGTAAAATTAACTGTTGGACTTTCTTCTTGCTGGCTATCCCCCGAGACAATTACTTTTAAACTTTAAGACTATCATATTTGACCATTCTTGTAGGAATATATAAAACAATTGACATCAAATGGTAAATGGAACAATTGATATTAACCGTCCCTTATGGACTGCCCTAATTCTGTGTTTTTGTGTTTAACAGAACTGTTAGATGTTAAAGGGCACTTAACACTCACAGATCATAAATGACATTAGAAATATGTTTAAGTCACTTTGGACAAATTTGGTTCATAGAAAACAGGAAGACCTATGAGCGAGTAGCGTTTTTTTTCCCCCTCAATCTTCCTGCGGTAAGTTGTATAATGGTTACTGTCTAGTTCACATCAGTGCCGATCGTGCCAACATTTCAACAGGACACTAGAGATAAATCAAATGATAAACTTACTATTCAACTTTTTCCCCCTGTAATTATGTCTTTCCGCAACTCAGCCTTATTGATTAATTTCCTGCTAGTACTTTAATGCCAACAGTTGTCAATTTAACAAACAATCCATGACTGATAATGTGCTCTCAAGTGTGTCCGTTTTCTTAAACGATCCCAGTTCAAATCGTCACCCAGCTCAAATCCGTACCAGCTCAGCAAGCATGGTGTGACAACAAACAGGCTGCCTTCAAATCCAGCCAGTATAAAGTGGCGCAGAAAGCAGAAAGCAGAAAGCAGAAATGAACTGTTGCTGTTAGTGTGGAAGGTTCAAACTGTGGCCAGTTGTAATGACATGGTACGGGCCAACTCAACTCCTTATTAAGCAGCTTCAATTGACCGCCAGTATCTTATCATGAAGTTCATTGTTTGATACTAAATTGATAGGATTTCAATGCCTTTTCACCTATCAAATTCACACCAATTTCTTTTGACACAGTAGATTTAAAGAGAACATCAATATTTGGTGCAAGAGCATTTTTGGCATATTTTGGAAGCAAATACATTTTTTTGGTAGTGCCTACTTGGCTCACCAAATATTTCTCTATGACATGCTTAAAACAGGACAGTCACAGACCATGATTATTAAATAATTTAGTCTTCCCGATAGTCACTGGACCTTTCCCAGACAGTCTGGTGAAGTTGACTCCTTTGCTGGACTGAAAGAATTTTACTGGACCGAAATAAAAGACAAATGGATGATATAAACATGGGACTCCATGAAAATCTCAGTAACTAGACTATCCATAGCTCTCCCAAATGAACCTGTTGCCAGTTATTTCAGTTTTTTTTTTCTCAATTGTTCTAATGATTTGTCTCTGTTATTTCTTCTGAGAAAGCCATTATATGCAATGCTGACACATGGTGATCAGCACTTCCTGCCATTGTTACTATGGCCAATTCTATTAATCATCTGTTAGCTGCTCTCTGATTGGTCTAAATAATTGTCATTGTCTCCCACCATTGTCTCGACTGCTGTGATTGGTCCCTATGCCTATGGCACTCTGAGTATTATCATAAAGATAAGTTCATATCATTCCGGTAACAGCTTTCCCCAATGAGTTCTATGCAGCATTCCCCACCAAGATATAAACCTTCATTTATCATGAACATTAACATATTCCCAGAGTGTCAACAGTTGTCCACCCTCATTTCATGAGTGTATATTATAAACAAGTCAGAGGAAAGTTTTAAAATGGTAAAACACACTTAGGTAACACAAGACCTTCATATGGAAAGCGGATGTGACAGGGAAAAGCTCTTATTTTAGGAGTGAAAACGATTAAGCATCATTACAGTTTATTCATTCCCAATGAAATACTCATATGTTGGGCAAAGACGGATCCCAAATCTTCCCATTTTAAGTTTTTGAAAATTTAAAATGACTACCAAACTTGAATGGTAGCAGTGCTAATATTAAAGGCTTGAGAAAATTGAGAATAATCATGGATATATGTCGGATATGACGTGTGATTTTGAAGAACTTAGCCTGCATCTTGGTGAAAAATATTAGTCAGGAAAACTAATTATATCCTTTTTTTAAACTCAGTCATATTAGATATTATGACAACTTGTGATGCATGAGATCTTATCTTCCTTACAAAGTGTAATCTTTCACCAAGCATTTCCCCCAAAAATGTGGTAATCTGTCGCTCTGACAGGAAAAAACAAAGCCATTTATTTAGTTGGCCCTTGAGTTATATTACTCAAACATTGGCTTATCTGTCCCATTATTGCTAGTATGTGTTAAAATTTCAACAACACTTTGCAAATAAACCTAAATGACACCTTACTTCTTGGGAAACAAAAGCCATAATATATCCGGCTTGTACTCCTACTTTTTACTGGGGCCCTCACAATCTTTATGAGATCTATCAGATCATTAAGCCATTGAACACATTAAAATCACTCAATGCAAGATGTGGCGTGTTTGAATCTGATCACCAAACGTTGAATATATGCTGCGTTTGTAAAGCTTTCCGATTCAAAAGCCCAGGTGCGAGCAGCAAGAATTTGGCTCATTGCCAGAATAGAATATTGATTCCGCGCAAGTCTTGTCAGTTCAATCCTCAAGTTGCCGCTGCAGACGACCACGGATAGATGGGGCCTCGCTGCAGCTCCCTGCTTCCTGCTACTAGATGTTTTGACGGGCATCGATTTCTGTCTTGGCTGTCGTGGGAAATAAAGCGGGCAGAAAGCTCATTACAACCACAAGGGCAGAGCTCCATATAAAGATGTATGCTGCATATGCCTATAGATATAAATGGCTGTATAGATGGCCCGGACATGCTGGGTTCTGAGACAAAGGAAAGCCAGTGAAGCATGATGCATGTGACCATCTGCATGTGCAGCCTGCGGACATGAACTGTCATGCATGTATTGCCAGCTGTGCCATGTCAGGACAAGTGACACACTTCGCTGTGTCACCCCACACTGCCACTCATAAATGCATGTACTAACCACTTTAATTATCATCATTATTCCACTACGTCAGACACCAGACTTTGTGAAATGCCAGCATCAACGACAAACTTTTTTTTGGATTTGTCAAATTTGACAACAAAAACTGCATGCACTTGACACAGGAATAAATCTGAATTAATCTTTGTTTGAGCAGTTTCCCCCCACTTTATTTCCCGATCGTCAGATGCTATCATGGTATTTATGTGGGACTAACAATGACAAGAGTAAAGAGGGACACTATTAGTTCAGGCTATTCAGGATATATACAGTATCACTCAGTGGATGTGAAACAGGATTACAATGATTTGCTTCATTTTACAGAGCTTCTCTCAAACTAATTATCAGTTCCCTCATCTATTTGTCACGTAATATCGTGACCCTACCATGTTTACATGCTTAAAAGGGGTGAGACCTGGCAGGCAACAAATCCATCGCCTGACTAATACACCAGTGATCAGTTTAAACAGACAAGCATTACCATTCAAAAGTAGTCATGTTTTGTGATAAAAAAATTCTCACCCAAAGCTATCAACTTCAGTTTATCATTACCTATAACCACTAGATTTTTGGGAAATTAGCCCTTGACGTAGATGCGTACAATTTTTTTTTCAACGGATGTGAATTAAAGCAGATGGTCTAAGACTGAGAGATAAAGTATCTTGGTACTTATAAAAGTATTTTTGGCATTTACAGGCTTGGCAATTCCCCAGACCAACAGGGATGGAGAGAATACACATTCAACTCTTTCTGTCCACCACCTTGTCATGATTTCTTATCTCCCCAAAGTAATAAAAACATTTTCATTTCAGAAGGTCATATGAATGGTAAGCAATGACCTTTGACAAACACAAACAAATATTCAGTTTAATGCCAAAGAGCTTGAAAAAATTACCATTTATTACTAACTATAAAAGTTTTATACTGGGCCTTGGAAATCTGTCATTTCACAGAATCACGGATGGCAAATGTATTGAAAGTGGCACAGTGAACACATATTCATGGAATATTTGAATATTCACAAATATATCAAATCTGATACAATAGATTTGTAACACATGACCTTTATCACGACTAACCTTTGCAGTATTTGTAAGTTATGACAAAAAACCACATAACCTTAACATTCAAAATGTGCCGTTAACATATTGGTCATGCCATCAGGATGTATGAAAATGTTTTCTTTTTCAAATGATAAAGAAACATATGGTTGTGGGTTATCTGCGAGGTCGTGTGCCATTGTTGAGGACATGATAAGAGACAAGAGCAAGCCACTTGATATCCCATTATGAGCACTTGATCACACTGATATGGCTCCCAAGTACAGACATCACTATAAAAAAAAACGTTTCATCTGAGCGACAACCTTGGTGATATTAGAATGTTTTACAAGTCATGATGTCCACACCACTCCCAAGGCCCTGTCCAATCTAAAATCAATAAACACCATTCTTACCTGTGACACTCCTCCCAAAGTTTTCACTGAACCTGAATCAGAAGTGTGAGCCCTCGATACGAGCAAGTCGAAGTGTGATTCCACGATACCAAAAGACTTTAAGTAAGCGTCAGCTAGGCTGGCTCAAGACTTAATTTTCTCCCATTAAAAATATATAAATTCAAATGCTTGAATATGTCACTGTTTAAAAGAATATAATTATGTAACAGACAGCCCACAGTGCACGTTTCATGAGAGATGAAAAGTGAAAGGCTTGCTCTCTTGAGTAATGTCATAAGTCACTTAAAGTACCTTTGTCAAAGCGACCCAGTGTCAAGAGCACAAGTAGTTTGACAATGTTTCTCAGTGCATCACATGAACAATTTGACATTTTGTGACATTTACGTCAACGTGTTTGGAGATTTTCCTCATGACATCTAAACTTTATCATGATTACAGTAATGTATCTGTTTACATGGCTAGTTTAACAGAATAATTTGTCATGCTAATATGAGTTTTGCTGTGAAAAACATTCATTCAGTGCAAAATCATAAAATTCAATACCTATCCTTTTTTAAATCAAGTTTCTTCCCTACACAATGCCAAGGTGTTCTGACGTGGCTTGGCAAAAATATATAAATAAATTCACAAGATATTACGAGAAGAAAATGCTTCAGTGAGTTCTCTCTTTTTAAACTGAAAGTGATGAGACAACTCAAAATAATGAGATAATGTTTTGAAGCTATAGAATAAGTTTGGGGCTTTTGTGAGGACTAGTTAAATCAACCAATAACTGTACATCAATTTACTGATGTGCAATAATACAGCAAAATGGTGACATTGAACTAAATAAAGAACACAACAAATTTTGTTTAAAAAAACTTAGATGGGTTCATTGTCCCCTCAGGTATGGATCATAATGAAACATTCGTGATTTCATTGAGCCATTGTCCGTCTTGTCTGAAAAAAGATCCCTGTAAATTTCGTTCTCACCTTTTAATGCTGGAACCACAGCAATGTCATGGAGTCTAAATCAATATTCATAAATACTACGGTTTCCAATAAATAAAACAAATCAACAAATTGCATGTGATAATCTAGTTCCAGTTGAGTGAGCAGAGGACTGCCTGATGCAATACCAAACTGGAGCCGTTCCAACTAAAGGGAAGGAAGCACGTGGTTTGATCAACTGATAATGATTTACCATGTTTTACAGACCTCCCATAAATGCTTGAGTGGCATTGTAATGTTTTAGGTAAGGTAAAATTTGTTAAATAGACATGATCATCTAAACAAAATAAATATATTTATTCACTTGATTTGCGATAACCAATGTTCATGAGCATGTGGGGTAGTTGGAATGAGTACAAGCCTGAATTATTGATAAAGATCAAGTAAAGCCATAGGAGCAACAAAACAAGGCAGCAGCTAGCACGTGGCACGATGTGCTCACTGAGCTGGGCAGCTGAGTTCTGCTGGGCTCGACCAGCAGCTATGCTTGTTTGCAAACACAGACATGTGTCGCCTTTATGACTCACCTGGTTTATTACATACCACGCCCATCTCGTAACACAACTGCCTGTCTTCACCTGAGAATTGCTCTCCATTACCGAAGACCAATGATTTTATTTTTTGACGTTGTCAAGCCAGGCTGAGTTTTGCCTTCAGCCCATGTGCCAGTGTGGTAGTACCACGGTGTCTGTTTCATGGTGAGCTGCAGCACTGTGGACCAGACAGGTCAAAAATAGGCACTGCCACTGCAGTGGCCTGGTACATAACTCACCGGGACATACCACCAACATCACAACCAGCCAATGTTTACTTCCATTTATCTATATAATACATTTGGTACACCTAATCACCATGAATTTCATATATCTAAAAGGAAATTTCAATTTAAAAAAAATGTCATCTTAGACACTGATGTGCTGACTGACTTAAAACATTGGGGTTTATAATATCAGTCATATAATAGGAATCCTAATAAATGTTTTATCAAGTCTGGTTTCAACCAAGATTCAATTCAAGATAATATTTGGCTGACAATGAGTCAGAATTTGGTCAACAGTAGTCAAAATTGCTAATGTCGTCAGTAATGACTGGAGAGAAAATGAGGAATTGGTGGCATTTTATCAGATCAATTGCTTTTTAATATTTCTAAATATCTTCCACAAGTTGTGTTCATTCCGTGTTAATATCATAAATGTACACAGAATGAGAGGCTATAAAAATACCAAATTACAATATATAATAGTAATGGTGTATTTTCGTCCCTTTTCGTGGTAAAGATGGGTGATTTTGTAAATGTTTAAGGGAAATATCCAAACGCAGAAGTAAAATAACAGAAAAGTAATCCCCAAGATCACATGGTTAAATCATTATATAGATAATAAAGTAAATGCTCTTTCCTTCAGCGTCAATCTGTTTGACACAATGTAATATCTACCAGAGGAAAACACAATGTCAGTGTCCCATGAAAAGACACGAGTTAGATTGATTGCCTTGAGCATACCTCCCTGTGTCTCCCCCCAAACCCTACAATGCAAGCTCCCCGCATCCCGTTAGCATGGTTAGCGACGCTGTTTCTATTTCCATCCCGTATTTATCTCCCATCCTGGTTCTGTTCCAAGGGGTAAAATGACACTCCGGGAGAGTTATCCACCTTAGACCAGGGGGTAGATATTGTGACCTATATAAATAGTACCGGTTGAAACAGATGAAGTGAAATCTGAAAACAGCAACGTGTCAAATGTGCTCACCAAATACACAAACATTGTGGACATGTTTTGTCTATTTCTAACAGATAAATGACAATCAAGTAATTTAAATTATAGCATAAATATCTACAAAGTGTCATTGGTCAATTTTATGTGAAGCTACTCTGCCTTAAACGTGCTTTTAATTGATAATCTCTTTATGTTATGATGGGATCACATTGACAACCATTCCAATCCAAAACGCCATATTGAGTTGTGCTACTCACGCTGCCAAGACAGCATTTTGGCACAGTTCCAAACACTATTTATGACGCTTCTATTGCGAATTCAAAATACAAAATTGTACCCTTACATTCCCGATGTTGTTCTTATTGCCTCGTTTCCTTTCTTTCGTGTTCTTCTGTTGTTTTTTATGTTTAAATTCGGGTGTATTGGCAGATTCCAAATGTGCTCCACGTGTTGGCTGATCCCACACTACAGAACTCTATTTGCATACGTTGTATCAAAACGAGGCTGTTTTGGCGCCATTTGCTTTCCGTAAGAGGACGCCACTGATAGGGGATTTACTGGCACTCAAATGCTCAAATGAGCAATGCTGAATCTTGCTGGGTTGTACCAAGAAGGTCTTACACCCAAAGTACAGGCCCCATGACACAACATTGATAAGCAACTTAGCTTAGTGACAAGACAGATGTGACGACGTGAGCAGAAATACTTGACAAACAATAAAAACTTTGAATCTATGCCAGAATACAATTGTATTGATGATGATTTTGCAGATGACCTTTCTTTGACCTCTCAATGAAAAATATAGATCCTTTTTATTTTTCATCATTTTGTTTCGTCCTGACCTTGTCTATGGTCTTGTACCCGACCGGCAAATCATGATTATACTGAGGTATATGTCCAGTCCATTCTACTCGAAGTTGTCACAGCAAAAGCAATCAGGCATAGCAAATACTTGAACAGATAAGATTTCACTGTGATCATGATTTACACTGAATTTGTTCAGAGAGAAGTTTCACCCCGAGTGCCATGCTCGGGTAACGCACCATCAGTATTAATTAAAGGCTCAATCAAAGCTAGTGAAAACAATCGATCTGAGAAAAGAAATTTGATACCCAGTTGTCACAAGAGAACTTTATTAATTTGTTGATTTTTATCATGATTGAAATTAAGAAATTGGCTAATTAGAACAAAATAGCAATAACGGAGGTCACAATTAAGACTTCATTGAAGAAAAACCTCATATTTCACTGAGCAAAATTTTTTTTAAAAAAATGGCCATATATATATGGTCGACTTTTGTGTATTTGTGACCAGTCTTTGTGGCAAAGTATACATGGATTTTTGGGAAAATGTTGATGTGACTCAAATACAGCATAGCAAACTGCTTGAACATTTATCGGGCCCGCACACTCGACAAGAGATCTCCGAGGGTGTATTCAACAAGATCAACTATTTTGTTGAGGAAACTGTTCATGCGATTTTGTTGCAGAGAATGAGGCCGGAATCTGGTAGATCAACTGGACAAGAATGAGAAGGACGTGAGGGACTCATTCCTAAAACGACTGCCCGGTGATATACAACTAAAATGTATCCGGGAGGTGCTATCGTGGGGCCTAACAGAGGAAATGGTCAAGCTAACATTTCCCGGTCAGGGAGAGTGAGATAGATAAGGACTCGAGAACAGACACGAGACTTCACTTTGGAGTTCATTGAAGTGCCCCATATGGTTCTATTTTTGTGCTCATTGGATGGTATATAGTCTTATCAATTGTACTATTAATGATAGTTTGGAGTGCCCTAAAGTTGCTTCCATACTTCTATCTCTTATCACTGTGAGAGGGAGGTATAATCATGTACGGTCTTATCCCTTTTATAGGAGTGCCAGTTGAGAGTTAACTTCTCTTATCACTGTGAGATTTATATATGTTCACTCAAGGCTATAAGGTATAATCATAAGGTATTTAAAATGTATTTTGCCAGGAGTGTTAGCTTATTTAAATTACTTTTATTGTTCTTTTTTTTTATCAATGATGACCCAGGGTGTCGAAATCCGCCAACTGCCCAACTACGGCCTCGGACCACTTACTAACAATGCCCCATTGAAAAAGCATGTTCGACCTTGGCATGGTATTTTTAACATTTTTCAAGTTCCCAAACAGCAAAAATATTCTACTTTCTAAAAACAGAGTATGAAGTGAGGTTGACCATAGTCTCGTACCCGACCCAAATCATGATTCCCGGGTCGATTAGGCTATTTCTTCTTGTAGGTTGACCATTATATTATTCATGAGGATCTGTTAAAGCGCCAGTTATCTTGAAAACAAAGAACAAAACACGTAAATATAATAATGAGCTCCTGACAGCAAAGACCATATTATATATTCCCTTTAATTAGTATCTTTATTTCAAACAGCATTGGCATCGTCACAGGAATCTATATTATTGCCTACACAAACACCTCACATGAGTACAGAAAACACGTATGTTCAGTAGGTCTCCAAGACCACCCAAACCCAAAGACCTGTACACACCCAAAGTAAGATTTTAGACAAAGTGGTGGCAAAGATAAAAGACATAATCTCAATGAAATCAATGCAAATGCCAAAACCTCATGGGAACAATCCATATGGGAGTAAGGAGAGATCTTCAGAACAAGGAGTCAGGATCCAAAAATCAGTCCCCGAGGAAATAAGTCCAACAGTAAGGAAGAAGATGTGGTAACCATAACAGACCCGGCTTAATACTGAGTGATCTCCTAGAACTCAATATCAGATGCAGCATGTACAGTTTTGGGGGCAAGGGGGTCGCATAGCATCATACTAGACACCAGATATCCTGTCAGGAAATAAGCCAAAGACCGTGGTCCTTCATATGGGCACCAAGACTATTGACACCAAACACTACGAGACTGTCAAGACAGCGTTCCTGCAAGCTGGCATCAAGGATGGAATCACATGGCTGAAAGGGAGAAAGATGCTATCAGGTCTCATCTATAGATTAGATAAGGAGAGACTGAACTACACAGTGGGTGATGTAAATAGATTCCTGATGGGGCTAGAATATGACAACATCATATTTGTGGATCATAATCACACTCTTAGAAACCTGTGTCGAGTTCTAGACCGAGGAGGACTCCATCTGCGATTTGTAGGACACTAACAAATACTAATAGAGAAGCCATGATAGAATAAAGAACACGCAAAACAAACACATCCTAAATGGCAAAGACAGTCAAAGCCGAACAACCAGAAATAATAATTATATAGAGGCCAGACAAGATATAGGGCCCCAGCCAACAGCAAATACGGGCAACACAACGTAGCAACGTATCAGAGGGTCAACACAAATAACAGTATTTACAGCATAAACCAACATTGGTATCGTAAAATAAAATCCACCGTGAAGAAAGATACATATTGTAATATAAAGGCAAAGCATACTGACAGGCCATAAAAATGGCAAAGAAAGAGTTCGTAAATGATGATACACATAAAAAACTGCGTCAACCAAAATCTTCAAAACCTAAAAACCAACAACCCAAACTGCATAAAGACAATCATCAATACATATAACATTACAGATTTCGATAATTGCTCACTCAACATTGCCTTTTCTTAAACCGAAATAAGAGAACAAATACCCAAACCTAAACATGAAAAAGTAGTGACATTGATAATATATTAAATGAATTCATGAAGCATGGTTCACCCCCAACAAAATGGCTACATTCCAAGTCCAAATTATAAATATAGCCGGGGTTTATACCGGAAGACTGGACCTGGGTATTATCATTCCAAAAAAGGAGAAACAAGGAGATGGAACATTATCGTGGCATTACACTTTTGAATTGTGCAAGAAAAGTTTTCACTCTTCTAATAAACACAAAATTACATAACTTCGGTTATTGAAACAATTAAACCATAATGGGTGAAGAACAGGCTGGTTTTAGACACGACTACTCAAATTGTAGACCACATCTTCACACTTCTTTGTCTTACAAACAATGATGCCAGTAGAGGGAAATCATTGTTCTGTGTCTTCGTTAAATATCGGAAAGCCTTTGACCTGGTAGACAGATACTCACTAGCAATGGCAGTAAATGTAGATCATAGGCATCTGTGGTAAAGTAAATATAGTCCAGAGCAAGTAAATCTAAGTTTGGTCTTGTGTAAGTTGAGAAACTCTAACCCCAACTATTCTTGAAATTATAATTTAAAAAGATTTCATTCAATTTTTGTCCTATTGCATAGATTTTCAATAAACTTTAGACAGACTCGACTTCTATATTATATGATACACTCCACTTTGTGCAGAAGACACTATTGTACATGTATAAACAGAAACTCCATATGACCTTCAGAATATGCTTCACTCACTAAATAACTGTCAGAAATGGAAACTCGAAGTTAACTCTTCAAAAACGGAGAGAGTATAGCCTTATGGACAAAGTAAGGTATCTTAAATTAATCATTGACGTACAATTACATTTATTTGATTCCTGTGTGATAACATTACTGCTATATGGAAGCGGGGCATGGGGTTATTCTAACCTTAAAAATGTATAAAACTAAGAATGCTCAACTTATGGACATGCATTGCCTCTGGTAAAAAAAGTAAAATTGCACATGTGTAGACAACTTAAATAACTATATGACAGAACAGTACACAAGTCCATGGATTGGAAATATTAAGTCCACATTAGATACTGTTGGATTTTCCATCTTTGGCAAAATGACATAGACCTAAAGAACCTAAACATAAAAACTCTGAAAATCTAAACCCAGTCGCCAGTGGCTAAATGAAATTTACGAATCAAATGTATCAAGTACCTACAGAATTTTCAAACAGAAACTCTATCTGGAACTTTACCTCACTCATGTCTCATTTTGCGCAATCCAGTGTGAGCACACACTTTCAATGATTCACATATTAGCGTCAATAAGGTGGCACCACATGTACCTATGGGACCACCGTGGTTTTTTTTATTTCTCCCATGCCCCGCAAGGGGTCTCTCTTGAGGATAAAATTGAAAGTGGAGTTTGGACGATGTGACTGGCGACTGTTGGACCAAATCATTGTCACATATACCCTGGTTGCCAGTTCAAATCTCTTTAAAGTTCCATATAAGGTTGAATTTATTGTTAAATTGATAACAATTATTTCTTCAGAAACTTAAAAACTACACAAATCATGACATTTCTTTGTCTTTATCTCATACTTGGTGCTTCAAGAGGGTGTTCTGCACCTATGAGATATTCTTTTGCAGATCACCCCTCTGCCGAACTACTTTCGCAGATCACCCCTCTGCCGAACTACTTTCGCAGATCACCCATGTGCCGAACTACTTTTGCAAATCATCCTTGGTCCAAATGACAAGTGAGATCCTTCCACCAGAACCAACAAAAGAGATCTGTCAGACTAAACACTGCATGAACCCATGCTCTTGACTTTATCTCATATTTATCTACCGCAAATGGTTTATATACCAGACCAGTAAAGAAAAGAATATGTGAGTGCAGTGTTCAGGCTGACAGATCTTTCAAGTTGGTTCTGGTGGAAGGATCTCAATGCCCACCTCTCAATGACGTCATTACATAGTAAAATATATGTTGCAATGACGTCATTGAGTGTGACGTCATTAAAAAGGGGCGTGGCATTGTTTATGTTGTTTGACACACACAACATAGGTCTGCACATGCTGCAATGTTTTCCTCTCTGTGTTGCTTTAAATAGATTGGACATCAAACCAAAACCTTTATCTCATACCTATCTGTAGGAGTAAAGTATGAGATAAAGTCAAGAACATAGGTTCGTGCAGTGTTCAGGCTGACAGATCTCTTACTTTGGTTTTGGTGGAAGGATCTCACAATATAGAGTGGCACTATGCCCACCTCTCAATGGCGTCATAACATAATAAATTATATGTTGCAATGACGTCATTGAGTGTGACGTAATTAAAAAGGGGGCGTGGCATTGTTTATGTTGTTTGACACACACAACATAGGTCCGCACATGCTGCAATGTTTTCCTCTCTGTGTCGCTTTAAATAGATTGGACATCAAACCAAAACCTTTATCTCATACCTATCTGTAAGAGTAAAGTATGAGATAAAGTCAAGAACATAGGTTCGTGCAGTGTTCAGGCTGACAGATCTCTCTCGTTGGTTCTGGTGGAAGGATCTCACTCGTCCTTCGGACTCTTGAGATCCTTCCACCAGAACCAACTTGAGAGATCTGTCAGCCTGAACACTGCACTCACATGTTCTTGCCTTAATATCAAATGGACTGTGCATATCAAGTGAGCTCTGCATGTTAAATGACCTCCACATACTGAATGGCCTCTGCATATTAAATGACCTTTACATAATTAATGACCTCTACATATTAAATGAGCTATATGTATTAATGAGCTAAGCATGTTAAATGAATTTTGCACATTAAACAAGCTGTGTATACCAAACGAGCTGGGCACATAAAATGAACTGGGCACACCAATTAAGCTGTCCTCCGTACTTATTTGCTGTGTATATTCATTTAGCTCCACTGAAACCTCATTCTCATTGGTCAAATATGAAAAAAATCATCTCTTTTCAAAATAATAAATGAATCTGTATGAAAGTGGGTTCATTTGAAAATTATCCTCATTGTTCACCAACTTGGGATCCTGTATATCATTCTCTCACCGCTGGCCATCTCTGGAAAGTATTTTTCTTCCTTCAGACATTTATTCTTCAAGACCAGTGCATCGCTCCTGTCCAAAGGATATCACATTGGTCAACATTATTCCCTCTGGAATAAAATATTCTTTGGGGTTTATGGGTGATCAATCTGCATAAAGATACAATCATGTACAGGAATGGATGGATTGGTCCTGCAAAGTATGCCAAATAACCATAAATTATGACCGACCATAACTATTCATGCTGCCCTATACTCTACTGGGACTGTTTATGGTGTTTTCTACACTAGAATTCTACACAAATCCGATGGGCAATGGAAAAAGGGATGGACTTTTACATAATTTATATATATTTTGCCACTATTAAAGTCAACATCTGGTAGAAATCCCTCACTTGCATTGTGTGTTATATTCAGTTTCATCAGGACTTTCCACTATTTCTATCTTCTCCCCCATGGCTTGTTGCAAATGCTTGATCAAACGTAACTGACTTGTTTAGCAGAAATACACTGACACTGACACTGACACTGACACTGAATAATTTTTTATTGTCTCTTCTGGTGTTACACATTTCATATCAATATATTACAATACAACCAGGAGCTCAAATTGAGCCATAAGAGACCATACAGTCGATAAAACATACATTTTTTATTTTATTAATAAAATTATAATTTTTTTTCTTGATAAGATATAAGATACAATGGACAAATATCTGCCATAACTACATCTTTGTACATATATATCTATCACAGATCTTTGCCCCATATCAATTTCTCACATATAATAGTAGGCGACGTTTCTTGAGCATATCATGGCAGGCTCTGGCAGTATATTTACAAATGTCATCATCATTCATCAAGGTTACAAATTTGTCTTGTTCTGACATATTGGTAAAATCATGTATAGTTTGTGCTACTGAATTAAATAAAATCTCTCGTTCTGCATTAAAAACTGGACATGACATCATAAAATGATACTCATCTTCAATATTACCATTTTGGCACAATTCGCATAACCTTTGCTCCAATGGCATTCCTTCGTATCTACCTGTTTCTATTCTCAATGGAGCAATACCACATCGTATGCTTGCAAAGCTTCTCCGCAAGCTCAAAGACATAGGTCTCTGCAGATACATTTCAGTCTTATAAACATTTTTAAAGTTTCTATAAGTTCGTAACTTGTTAGTACCATTTCTCACTTCCTTAAACAAACTATTTTTCCACATAGCCTCTGTTTGCGCAGATAAACAATTATCAATATCTCTGAGGACCAGCCCCTTAAATACACAATTTGTCGGCTCCTTGTACTGGGGTAAACCAAGGCTATCAAACATATTGAGGGTATGGTAGCACCAATTCTTACATCCACGCCCAGCCAAGTACAATGATTGTGTGAATACCTTGCTAGCAATTCTATTCTCACTTGTTTGGCTGAGGCGAATCCATAGTCTAGCTATACACATTTTCTGTCTATGTACTGGAGTCTTCCATCCCATATCTCCCTGCACAGCAGAGTTTGGAGCAAACTTTGAAACACCCATAAAAAATCTACATGCCCTATTCTGTACAGCATTGATGCAGCTAACATCACGGTGGCCCCAAATAGCGGCCGCATACTCAATAATTGGTGCCACTAAGGAATCATACAATGTGCTAAAAACATCATGTGGCATACCTCCAAATGCCTTATGCTTTGCGATCAGAAGCCCAAGAGCACGGCCAGCTGACTTTGCCACAGTCTTTGCCATCTGATTTTTGTCTAGGTTTTCATTAAAATATACACCTAAATATTTGTAGGTATCAACAATATCAATACTAAAACCGGAGCATGAAAATTGAAACTCAGTTTTCCGTGCACTGGGGATTCTGAAATGTACCACCTTTGTCTTATCAGTATTCACAGAAAGTCTCCACTGTCGGCACCAGTCAGACAAGGTATCAAGCATGGTTTGCAGTGATTCTGGACTATCTGCAATCAAGGCAATGTCATCAGCAAACATAAGTATACATAATTTATCACCATTGCCAATATCAACTCCCATGTTCAACATATTTATACCTTTTGCTAAGTCATTAATAAAAATGATAAACAAAATTGGTGACAAAATACATCCTTGTTTGACACCCAATTGCACATTGAAATATTCTGTATTGTTTCCATTAACCCTCACTGAGCATGATACATTTTCATACAGTGTCTTAATGGCCATGTACATATTACCGCATACACCAATGTCTCTTAACTTATCTAACAAACAATTTCTTTCTACTGTATCAAATGCTTTTTTCATGTCAACAAAGCACACAAAGGTAGATTGCCTTCTTTTATACCTGTTTTCTATTGTTGCCATCAGAGTATAAATATGATCAAGGCAGCTTCTCATTTTACGGAAGCCATTCTGTTCATCAACTAAAATTCCATTATCTTCTAAAAACACATTCATACGGTTTTTCAATACAGTACAATACATCTTATACATATGACATGTTAACGTGATGCCTCGATAGTTCAAAGGTACTCTAAAATCATTGTCTGCTGCTTTTGGTATGGGATTAATTATCCCTTTCTGCCAGCAGCTTGGTATCACACCATGTTTAAAACATCTATTAAACAGTTTTACCATAAATAGACAGATCATATCAGTTTTAAGTACTTCAGAGGGAATTCCATCTACACCAACAGCTTTACCATTTTTGGCAGCAAATATTGCTTTCTTTACCTCTTCAACTGTAATATCACTATTCATGTTACCATACACAATATCATTTCTCACACCCAAAGCATCCATTTCGCTTTCATACTTTTGCACTCTTGATTTGACCTTCTCTAAAAACTCTCCATCAAACTCAGTACCATTCTTTTCAGAAAATAAAGATGAAAAGTCTTCCTTCCACCTTCCAAGTACCTCATTCAAGTTTCTCATTACATTACCATCAGAATCATACACTTCCATTGGAATTCTTCTTTTCTTGTCATTCTGTACACCAATTTTACCAATTGATCTCCAAAACTTATTTGGGTCACTTTCTCTTTCCTCTATCAACCTTTCCTGTTCATTTTTCCAAAACTGTCTTTTACACTTTTGCCTTTCTTTATCAAATACTTTGCTACATTGTACATATTCTGATTTCAGAGACCTGCGCCTCGCACCCTCTGGACAGGATAGCCAATTGTTCTCTGCTTGGCACATTTTCAGCCAAAGTTCCTCCACTGAAGCACACCACCATGGTTGATTTTGCTTTTTACTTTTTCTAATCTTTTTCTGTACACCTGTGTATATCTTAATTGTTTTACAAGGCAGTATCCTGTCCATCTCCTTGTTAACCATACCACAAAACTCTTCATATATGTCATTAATCTCTTCTTGATTATTCTGCACCTCCTCTAACCTAAACACAGTGTGTTCCAATAGCTGAACAACATTTTCATCAGACATAAAATCATTTGGCACATTACTTACATCAAATTTATGTACTTCTTTATAGGAATTATCAGTTTCATCGTCCATTTCCTGTGTTTCACCAACATCAAAATCCCAGCATAATATACTATGATCAGGTGGCCTTTCAATCATGTTACCAGTCACCTCCATCATCTTTGACATTCGATACACATTAAAATTGGTAAACTTGCTGAGCTGATCATGCGGTACAATACAATAGTCTACCACACTTCGTCCTGTTGCACCAACCCTTGTGAAGTCATTACAAACATAGTTACGACCATTCAAAACACAGCAGTTACTACTTATGAGGAAGTCCAGTAACATATCACCATATGTATTGATATCATAATCTACAACATCTCTTTCTGGTACGTAACTCATCAACTCCTTCTATATAATCAGTTTCATTACCAATTCTACTATTAAGATCACCACATATATACATTGGTCCTATATTCTGATACATGTACATTTTTCCAAGAAGAGATTCATAAAAATCATTACCATCTGAGCCTCTACATGAGTTTTGCGGAACAAGATATGTAACACAAGCAGTAAACATTGTATGGGTTTTTTGGCTTGTAAATTAAAGCCACAACATTCCTTCATATTCATTGTCAATTTTTTCCACACAGTAGTTTGCCAATATTCTGTCATGCACTAAGAAACCTACTCCACCAGAACCTCTCTTTGCCGTTTTTCTGATCCACTGTCTATTTTGGCCATACCATTTATGATTGTCCACTTCTAGCTTCTGTCTTTCTTTCAAGAAAGTTTCAGCCACACCGATAATATCACAGTTTACAAACTCTAAACATTCTTTTCTAAACCTATAATTGTCAGAATTTTTATTTAGACAAAACGAGTTAACGTTCCAAAACCCGCATTTCACCTATCTTCCAGTTGGTTGCTTTGATATCACTTTTCCACCTTTTAGGTACAGTTTGTCTTTTGCCACAGCATTTATGATGGTTCTCATGTTGTTTTCTTGATGTCTGTCCTTCTGTTGCCTGTCAATATCTATGTACACTTTCTTGTATTGTTCCTTATCCTTTAATCCCACTTTCCTCTTCATTACCTTGGGGATCATATCTGGTGTCTTAACTGTGGCGATGATAACTCTGGCATATGACCTTTTGACCTTTGGATCACCAGCTCTCTTTGCATCATCAATACATGTTATTACTTCTGGAAATACATGTCATTACTTCTGGAGCTCTATGCAATCAGGGATAAGTGACTTCATTAAAAATACAATCACTACAAAGCAAATAATGATAAAACATTTCTTTGTCTCCAATCTTGTAAATTTTATATTTGCAGATATATTTTACATAGATTTTTTTATGACTGATAAATATGAAAGTAAAAAAGTAAATAACACCTTGGAGTAATCATATTTTGATATAAATGCATATCTGTTACCCACTAATGGAGAGTATCCGTCGTTGGGGGACGTGGACGGGGGATCAATACTCTACCAATTAGATAGATACTCTAATCTGTCCTACTCTATCGTACTGTACTGTACTTGTTAACCATAGCTCGCTGACTCGCTGGCTGTGAGTTTGGGCACGGATCCTAGCTATTATGTCATACCCTCATATAAATGACGGGAAGTAAGGACTGCAGACACAGGATATACACAGTGTAATGGTTACCTTTATTCAGTGCTGTGATCCCTGCTTGTCTGGCTAGGCCGGCATGGCAATGAGCGAGGCATAGGAATTACCAACTTTGCATGATACTTATGAAACCCTGACTATATGCTAAACACCCAAGTCTATGTGGTCATGATACTGAGAGTCATGGATCTTCCGTGGCAAGTGGTCGTTGATCTCCTTCTTGGCTCCTAGACCGAGGTCTGAACTTCTGAGCTTCTGAGCTTCTAGGAACCCGGATCCACGGTTGCGCGTCTCTTTTAAGGGGCCACTCCGCGTCATCCCTGGGGGCTTGCCTACGTGGCTTCCTCACGCGTCATCAGATGGACTCGTCCTGCCTGCGTATCTAACTTCGGCTCGTCCGTCTTACACGTGACTTTCGCGGAGTGGTGGTTATGGTGACTCATCAACCATCAGTATCGTGCATTATTGTCTATGAATGTTTATGTATTTCTGAGAGTCTCTGGGTGTGTATTCTATATCCTACATATCGAATTAATCATCATGGGGATTGACGAGATCGAAACCACGCTCTGCTACCATTGAAGTAAACTGGTTGTCACAACCTCTGGGCCCATAGGATCTTTACTTCTAGATTTTCTTCTACAGCAACTCTTAAGACCATCATAATATGAAGAAAACTTGGTTTTTATTCTCAATACGAATGTTGTATGGTGATAACAGCTTCCAAGGTTTTCTGAGCCCAACTTCTGCTGCAAGGGGTTTTAAACTCCCCTTCCGCAGAGCCAAGCTCAGCTGAAAGCTGGCTCATCTCCTAGACCACCTTATTGGCTGATATAACTAAATTCTGAGTTAAATTTATAATTCATGCAGATATGCTGCTGTGACCTTATTTGGGAACAGGTTGGTAGGGGAGCAGAGCTGAACATTTTCCATGACTCCCAACACATTCCATGACTCCCAAACACATTCCAAACTGTCAGAGTTGTGGTAAACAACTATATCAATGGCTATTTACCCATTAATTACTAAGGTTAATTCATAAGAATAAAACTTTGGGAAACTTATAGTTAATTGTATGTAGAATAAGTTTCTGACAAGAATTATAAATTAATATTACTGTGTTAATAAATATGGAGAATGATAACATGTGGATATTGTTATGAATGTTAAAATATGGATGGTGACAATAAACAGGTTGTGCATATCTAATTCACCCCAGAATTTGATTTATTGATGAGTAGGTAGGTTACAGACAATTAATTTCTCTAAAATATTATTGACTGATATACTAATTATAAAAGCCACAAAATAATTCACCATTCCAAGTTTTGAAAATGGCACAAAAAAAAATTAAAATAAAATATGTTCCTCAATCTTGTTAGGAGCACGACACAATCTACTTTCTGACCTTTCAAACTTTTCATGTCTTCCCAACCATAAGTTACCATTAAACAAGAGAGGAGGGCCACGGGCCGTGGCGCAGTTGGTTAGAGCGCCAGCTTAGTAGCACCAGTTCCTCTGTGGTGATCCAAATGTCGTGGGTTCGATCCCCGGCTGTGCCGAGATTGAACTCATGATAAAATTTCCCATATGAGCTGAGGCCCGTGCCAAAGGGTTAACCCGTTGTCCTTGTAAATCTGTGACCGGGTGGGTTGTCATCAACCAGCACTATATCTGCAACAAGTAGGTCTCATCACGAAATGACTGAAATAATGTTGAAAGTGATGTAAAACCCCAAACAAACAAAAAAACAATAAACAAGAGGGGTCTCTCGGGAGACGACTTGAGAGAAAAATGCATAGAAAAGGGTTACATATTGATAAAGACCTATATAATGTGCAAAGGAACAAATATAATGCATTATTAAAATCTTCACAATCTAAATACTTCTCAGAATTGGTTGAAGAAAATAAAAATGATTCAAAGTCATTGATGCGGTCATGCATAAATCCCATGACACGCCAATGCCACAATCAACCTGTGAATTCACACAAGCTGAGAGATTTAATGACTTCTACCTAGATGAAATTGAGAAAATACGCCAAGATATGGACAACATCCCATCAGGAGTAAATCAGCCACCAGAGGACACTGTGGACAATGGCTCATTTCAGCTTGACAAATTTGTGTCGCTCACGATAAATGATGTACGAAAACTTATCAAGAAGTCAGCTAAGAAGTCATGTGAACTTGACCCCATCCCGACATGGTTACTGATGGATCTCATTGAGGACCTACTACCCATCATCACTGCTATTGTAAATAAATCACTTACTGACTCTGAAGTATCAGAAAATATGAAAATAGCCATAATCACTCCCCTCTTGAAGAAAATCGGTCTGGAGCTCATAGAGTAAAACTACAGGCCAGTCTCTAAACTGACGTATATCTCTAAACTCACAGAGAGGGCAGTGGCGGATCAACTCGTTCCTCACCTAGTAAGAAATGGCCTCACAGACAAATTTCAAACAGCATACAAGGAATTTCATAGCACGGAAACAGCACTACTGGGAGTGCAAAATGACATCCTACGTGATCTTGACAAAAAAGGGTCCATCATCTTACTATTACTTGACCTCTTTGCTGCCTTTGATATTATCGACCACCAAATCCTGCTAACCTAACCAGATTAGAATCTAGATGCAACATAAGAGGCCATGCCCTATCTTGGATTAGGTCCTTCAGCCCCAAATTGCCAATCTGCCGCCGGACTAAAATTACCTTTGAATATATGAAATAGGCATGTACACGTGTGCGGCAGTGGTATGGTGCATGACCATGTACAAGAACCAACCAATTGCAGAGCTGTATGGTAATTGCATGCTAATGTGAGGAAAAAGTATTCCGTACGTATACCATGCCAATTGTGACTCTACCTCGCCATGCAGAGTAATGCTGACCTGAGTCAAAGCAAAAGTTCACCTATGTTGATCTTGTAATTGACCCAATCAATACAATGAAAATGAAAGGAACCAGTTGAAACATATTAAGCACATGAAGGAGACACGCACCAAAGGACATAGGGATTGATTTCAGTCTGATGGCAACCAGACAAGATGGAGTACAACCTTTCTGATGACGCTACTTTGGTAAAGAGTGAGTAAATAAATGGATTTCCTTGTGCCTAGTTCCTAGTTCTGATGACGCTACTTTGGCACAGAGTGAGTAAATATATGGATTTCCTAGTTCCTAGTTCCGATGACGCTACTTTGGTACAGAATGAGTACAAGCATTTAAGCTGGCGATGAGGTCATTGGCAAACGGTGCTCCCACAAACCCTTTAACTTAAATTTTAACCATTTATTTATGATTTGAGAACTGTGAGAGTGTAACTAACACTTACTGACCATTGAACATTTGGATTAACTCCCACACGTCAGTCTCACATGAGAAGAGCGCATGTTCAAACATTTTTTTTCAAAATTGTATGTAAATATAGCTGTTATTGTCTCTAATTCACTTCCTAGGTGTCCATAACATATTTAGGCTCCATGGATAACATATATCAGTGATTTTTGTAAAGAAAGATTTGGTTTGCAGTACTTGCTATTCATAAAATGACAGTGGCAGAATCATTTTTTTAACACGTTATATTGGCCTGGTTTTTAATTCTTAATTATTTTGATCTGCTAATTTCGTTCATAATTGATACAAAGAGTGGATCCCTTCGAATTTAGTGGTAATAAAGTAGGAATGAATATATAACATAAATTCCAAGACATGAATTATATTTGGATAAATTACTAAATTAAATGTACCCTCCTAAACGGGACCTTTCTAGCATATTAGTAACTGCCACCAAAGATATTTTGTATTGTATTTGTTGTAATTGCTGTGATGCAGTGACAATAGGTAGTAAGTGTCAAATGCATTCCTTAAGTTTGGAATATGATCTTATTCAAATGAATTCTTTGCTGCCTCTTTGATTAATTTTGCCACTTCAATTTCAGTATGCATTTTTCTCGTTTTCATCACATCAGGTTATTAGTTTTGCTCATCTCCTTCTCGAATCTTTATCTTTTTTCGAGAAAAAAATCAATTAATTTCACTGGTTAAAAATTCCATATTCTCATGTTCTGAGTTTCTCCTTTGGAATGTAGAAGTTCATTCAATATTTGGAAGTATATTTATATAAAATTGTGGTATTTATTTCCTTGCAGATTGTTCTGAATGTTATAAAGTACAAGGCATGTTTTGCTCAATTTCCTATCCAACTGTGTCTTGGTTCTTTATTCTTCCTTACATTACTCCGATAGCCATAGTGCAAGTTCAGTTCATGTAATTATCTTCTTGCCGGAAGTTGCGTGTTTATATTTAGCTCATTTAGTTGAACTTGATGATATTGTCATCTGAATTTTATTAGTCTATCTCTGTATGTATCTGTATGTATTGTAGTTCATTCAGTTGAACTTGATGATATTTTATTAATCTATGCAGTAGATGCTTACGATAGTTGAAAATAGAGATAGTTGTTAGTTGATTTACATTTGAATAATTTATTTATTTTGTGTTTTTCATCTAAAATGATTTGCTAAGTTTGACCTGATTTTTTAACTCAATTTACTTTACTTGAATGTCCATTTCAGCTCTAACATGTGCATGGTGCTTTGAAGAATTTTAACTCGTTCAAATATATATTGCAAAATAAAGGATAGTTACATTAGAAAGATGGTGGTGCCACCTGATAGTAACATTATGGCCGAATGTATTCTACAAAGAGCACAGATAAATAACACAGAATTATATTAACAAATAAAGAACTATTGATGCATATACGTGAACAGATCATCTATGGACGATATATTTGAGGCACAATATCATACAAAAATCATCATTATACACACTTTGCATCAACTATCACTACCAAGTGTGCCTGTTGAGAAACATATACATTGATAGAAAGGTGACATGCCTATCTTTGATGTGATAGTATCCCGGGGATAGGATACATTTTGGTATCTGATAAAAAATGTAAGGTGTTAGCATGCCAAAGTGACAATATCATATTTACCTTACTCTCCATAGCAGAGCCAGGATTTATACCTAGCTCTGCAATAATTGACCATAATCAGTGAGTACTGAGAGGTCACGCCCATAACAAGCTTCTTGTAGAAGCCAATCGACACCAAGTAAAAATGTTGTCACATGTAATACTAGTAACATAGCCAATCAGTATCCTTGTTTTGGTAAGAAAGTGACTACTACAACAAATACATGTGCATGTATAACTCAGTCAACTGGTGTCAGTGTTTTTGATGTGTGTGAAGTTTTTTACTTATTCACTTTTCACAGTTCATTATTCAGCTTTTTTTCAAAGTCAATAGATGAAGTTGTCAACATGTTATATTTGCAATAAAAATGTCACTGGGATGTATTTTGTGGCACTGTGAAAAGTGAACTGTGAAAAGTGAATAAGTAACAAACTTCACAAATGTTTGCTTGGGCAGAAAGTGAGTGTACCTGATGTGTGTGCGAGTATAAGCCAATTGGGCGGGCATTGTGAGTGCACATGTGCAAAGACCACCAATTGCCCACCTGTCTGTGGATTGTGCAATCGACCTTGCGGAAAAGATTCAAACAGTGTCATGCCTATTACGGCAGAGGTAATATATGACTCTACCTCGCCATGCAGAGTAATTTACCTATAATTTTTGGACATAGCGTGTATGACCGTACATAGTGGAGAATCTCCCACATCTGGGAGGATGAACGTGATAAAAAGAAGATAGTGAGACATGTATTTCACAGATATTGTGCTCATTGGCCCTGCTTACTTGTGGAGGCAGTTCATAATAGTTTTTGCAAACCTCCATTAATGCCCAGCATGAGGGCTGTTCATGCTCAGGTTTAACTCACCTGTCCAACTCACTTGCCAGATGCCACCACAGGCCACTGGTCAGTGGTGGGTCAGCAGACATTCGAATTCTGTTCACCATTATTCACTATTTGTTACATTGTAACATGTATCTGTTACCATGTCCTGTTACATGCCACGGTTAATCGGCATTTAACTACTGTATTCAGGCTCCTAGCCGTCGAGTAACAAAACCTAGTGGATTAAGAGATGTTTTGTATTAATGATTGATTATGTGCTTGGTGTGCGGTGTGTTTGTGATTTACACCCGTGCTTTATGTTAATAAAGCATAATTCCACAAATTAGTATATGTGTGTCGTTCTCTCTCTAAAGTAAAGTTAAGTGTGGCTCCTGTTTGAAGACACAGTTGGAGGAACAGCTGCTATATTCTCATGCCATTCAAGGGCATAGAATTCATTTAGTTTAGAATTAAAAGCAGTCATTTTCTTTGTTGATTTTAATACGTACTGCTTCAAGCTCCCAAAGTAAAGTTGTCTCATTTTCATATGACCCTGCCTCAGTGGGGTTGTAAAATGTGTCACATCCTCAGAGGCAGTTAAATCTATTATATCTTTTAGTTGTGAAGGTGGAGCATGAGGTGTTTTAGTTGGACAATAAATATATTTACTTGTCAGACAGTTTCCAAGTTTGTGTTTGCCTCATTTTAATTTATTCAGATAAATTCTATCTTTACCATTGTTGTGTTTTGTATTTTTAAAATGGTAAAAATGTTATTTTTAATATTTGTAAATTTTGAATCGTATTCAAGTTTTGAGATGAAGGGTACGTTATGCAATTATCTTCAGATAGAATATTCTTACTTGCTTTGTCGAGCAAAATGTACAGAAGATTTTCTTTTTGACGGAGAAAATTGATTTTCCTTTCTGTCATTTTGTTTTAAAATGATACATTGTTGATATAAATATGATTTGTAAGGTTTTGGCTGCGGGGGCACAAGATTTTATTTCCGCTTTCATTGTGTTTAAGTGAGACGTTACGTCTTCATCGCAGGTTAAATCATCTTTCTATTCCAGTTATTGACGAAACTGTGGTCTTTTGTATGTGTAATATTCAGTTGAAAGAGTTGTACATCTCATAGCCTCACACAACTGTGTTTATCTTGCTCGCAACGTCAAGACGTCTTCATTGCAAGTTAAATCATCTTTCTACCCCAATTATTGACGAAACTTGTGGTATTTTGTTTTTGTAATATGCAATTGAAAGAATTGTGCATCTCGTAGCTTCACGCAACTGTGTTTACCTTCTTCAAGACTTCTGTCACGACTATGTTTAATATGTTTCTTGCACATTTGTGTTCAAAAATCTTATAGAAAGTCATGTAAATAAGAAGATAGACCAAATGATATAAATTTGTTTAATTGTAGAACCCCCTTCAACATGCATTTCGGGACCCGCCATTTTACCAAAGCTTATTCCCGCCAAATTCAGTGAAGTGTCATTTTTATAACTTTTAAACAATAGGTTTTTTAAAATTTAAATTCAAGTTTGATGGCATGTAGTACGTACATGCAAACATTCCTATTCAAACTTTTTGACCTCAAAAGCCCTCCAAAGATACGAGGTGTCAGAAATTTCTCTGACTGACACAACGCGCATCACGTGCCGAATGCTACAAGCCTTTTTAATCTGGTCCTAGGGACCATCATACTCATATGAATGATTATGATTGCACATTGGGCATATTGTTGAAGACAGCTTATCATATTTTAGATTATATTTCATATTATCATGTTCAGTTTTTAAAATTTCTCTTCTAACCCATTCGCATTAATAATAATAATTTGTAAGATTTTAAATATAGTAGCAATAGGCGACTCTGTGTAAATATTTTCTTGGTATGAGTTTGAAAAATCAAATCTTGTTCCCCACACACATCTTCATTTGTCTACTTTTCTCTTTCTAGTGTGAATTAATCTACATGTACTACCGAATCTACATTCTCCAGTTCTGGCGAAGTTCTGGCGAAGTCCTAGCATATGCCTTTAGGGGCGATCCATTTGATTTTTGTGGGGTGGGGTGGGACAGCAGTACTGGATGAATAACTTTTTTTTCTGGTGTGGGGTGGGTGAATAAATTTTTTTTCTGGTGTGGGGTGGGTGAATAAATTTTTTTTCTTGTTGCTTCCCCAGACTCTGATCCTTCATTTCAAGCAATCCATATAGAAGATAGAAAAACTGGAAGGAGGTGGATGAATAATTTTTTTTTCTTTGGTAGGGTGGATGAATAAATTTTTTTTCTTTGGTAGGGTGAATGAATAAATTTTTTTTCTGGGATGGGGTGGGTGAATAAATTTTTTTCTCCAAAATCTCCCACCCCACCCCACAAAAATCAAATGGATCGCCCCTTATCTGCAGGCCTAGGAAGGTCATACACATCACAGAAGTAATACCCATTCCAAACAACATTTATGGCACAACTAGCTCTGCCCAGGGCATTAGAAGGACCACAGATTAGCACAGCCTGTCCATCAACATGTGCATATCATCTAGGTAAAGTGACTTTCATAATTTTGGATGTATTTTTGGTTTGGATAGCCAAAATGGTGCAGCATGTTTCCCCCATAATGAGGTCCATATTCTCTTGACGAATTACCCTGACTATATCTATGCCCCTGTGTCATCATTAGCCAAGAATCCTCACTTCAAATGATAGATGAAAATCCTCTGGTTTATACTAATGTGATGTGTTTTAAGCCTGAATGTGTGATTCTGGAGTTTAGAATTAGATTATTTCCTAAAGGATTGTTGGACGGAAATGTGATGCACCATACATTTTTTGTGTGCGTTTTTTTCATTATAAATCATGAATTCCATCAACATCTATTTTTCTTTTGTCCTAGCATATGCCTTTATCTGCAGGCCTAGGAAGGTCATACACATCACAGAAGTCATACCCTGAACATCTAGTGTTGAAATATCAGAAGATCCTAGCATTGCTGACTTGGAATTCTCCAAAACAAGTAAACATTTTTCTCTGACAAAATTGCCTCATCTTAGTAAAAAAAGAGTTAGCTTTCTCTTCAATCATAAAACTAATATTTTCATATTTCCTGACATTTATAATAAGGGTGCGATTTACATTCTCAGTCATGATCCAGATTTTGGGTTTGACATTAATATTCTCAATTGTAGGTTGGTTAAATTTGGGATTTTGTCCAACTTGGAAAGTGCTTCATCGGTATTTTTCTCAAACCTTGGTTGCTCGTTTAACAAGACAATTTCATGTTCTCTTACATTGACCTCTGAGGTAAACACAGCCATCCTATTTAAAATTTAAAAAAAATGATAAAAAAGAAAAAAAATATCCCTGCTACTAACATGTTCACAGTTCACAAATACCTCTATCTTGGTCACAATGCCATTTTAAAAAATGTTTATTTCCGATTATAAATCACCCACAGTTTTCAAAAGTGCTTTTTTAGTTGTTGCCTTAGACTTTGTACACTTCACTTCTGAAAAATCTAAGATGGTTATCCATATCTAAATTCTCTATATATTTGAAACACATCCTATTAGTTGATTACATTTTGTCATATTTTTGGCATGGATTTTATTCTTTTGGTCTTGTGGAGGATAATACAGGGAGTATCATTTAATTTTTAATTGAGGGAAAGGGACAAATCTAGAATGTTATTTGTCCAAGATTGTGTGGCTTAATTTGAATAAGCCTAAACAAATACTTTTTGGAATATTGATCAGGAGTTTTTTCCTCCAAAAGGGCATTTGACCTTCAAATTTGATCAGGAGTTTTCTGCTCCAAGAAGGCCATTTTCTGCTCAAAGAAGGCCAAATCATGTCATCAGTAACCGTTCATAAAATTTAATAAGAATTCCATACTATTTTATTTAAATATTTAATATTTATATCAATACGTACAGGGCCACGGGCCGTGGCGCAGTTGGTTAGAGCGCCAGCTTATTAGCACCAGTTCCTCTGTGGTGATCCAAAGGTCATGGGTTCGATCCCCGGCCGTGGCGAGGTTGAATTCATGATACAATTTCACACATGAGCTGAGGCCCGTGCGCGAAGGGTTAACCCGTTGTCCTTGTAAATCTGTGACCGGGCGGGTTGTCATGTCAAGGACCTGCGACATGACAATTCAGTGAGGCAGCACTATATCTGCTACAAGTAGGTCTCATCACGAAATGACCGAAATAATGTTGAAAGTGATGTAAAGCCCCAAACAAACAAACAAATCAATACGTACAAACACACAAATACACACTACAAACACCCACCTACACACACCCAACACACACACACATATACACGCACAGACTCAAACTCCTGGTTGATTATGTCATTCTCTGGTGGAGTTGTGGGAGGGGCAGAATGTTAAAATTGGTAGAAAAATGTTAGGGATTATTTATGACTCTAATAACAGCTTCATTTTATACTTTATTAGGCACTTGGTGGCATTTGTTTAGACTCAAAAGCATTAATCCAAAGAACCCGGATGTCCCACTTCTGAAAGCAAGTGAGAACATCTTACATGCCCCAGTGTTCACGATGAGTTAGCGGGCATTGTGACACGCTCTGTTTGAGGTCTGAATGTCCCTGCAACACCATAACGTGCGCGGTCAGCCTCTGTTGTCTCAAAGTATACACTTACAACATATACTCAAAGTATACACTTACAATATACATTCAGGCCATAGTAAAGTGTGTTGATATCACCAAACTGAAACAGTTCCTGACTGATTGTTTATAAACAAGAGAGGACTCAGATAAGGCAAACATGATTGTTTGGGCTCAGATCTATGGCCAGGATCTGTGCAGGAACTCCTCCTCAGACGCTAACCCACCCACCATGGATGAAGGTAGGCAACACATGATATTCACCTCAGACATGGGTATCTACTGAGCGGCTGATATTAATTTTGACTTTTCTCATGTAGTATCTAAATTTTAGACTTTGTTTTATCTTGAAGAGAGTGTTACAACAAAATCAATTGCATTAGTTTAAACTGGGAGCAATGGTAATTGAGAAATATGTATTTATGAAGCGGGGAAAGAATCATTACAGCCGTAAGCTTTATGGAGCGATAATACATACACATTCTGATATCGAGGAGTTAGCCGATATATATGTATGTGGGATTCATGAGGGGGAGTCGGCCGAGTATTACATTTTTTACGCCGAGGACATGCTATTCATATATTATAAACTGTCGCCACTAAAAAGGTTAATATATCTCTAGTTTAATCTTCAAGTGAAGCAAGACAATTATGAATACAAGTAATGAACGAGTGGCCTTGACTTATCTGTTTTAAAATATGGACACATAAAGCACTGAAACTGATTTGATTGCTACTCTCCTTAGCAGACCCAGGGTTTATACCTGGCTCTGCGAGTATAGACCAGGATTGCCAGTACCACACCCAGTACAAGTTTCTGTTCAGCACCCAATAAGGACAAAATTAGATATTTTGCACATGTTGTTACATGGCTAATTGTTATGACTGGAAAATGAGCACAACAATTAACGAGTTAAGATATGTATCGTTAGTGACACACATATCAAAATAGTCAATATACAGGGGGGGCAAAACATAGTCAATTTACAGGGTGGGGGGCAAAAAGAAAAACCCTGAATTTTTCTTATGGCGAAAGAAAGCTGATAATTTAAATAATTTTGAAAGTGATGTAAAAATCCCAATCAAACTGATATATCAATAATGTACTTTTCCAACCAGATTTTTCCAATATACCACCCCCCCCCTGAACTATAAATGATCCATTCTAAATTGTTGTTGAACATTGGAAATTGACATGTACATGTATACAGTTCCGTCATTGTGCATGACCATGTCTAAGAGCCAACAAATTGCAGAGCTGTATGGTAATTGTATGCAAATGTGAGAGAAAAGTATTCCGCATTTGATGCCAATTGTGGCAGAAGTAGTATAACTCTACCTCGCCATGCAGATTATTTGATTGCATGATCTGCAGTTCAGTAAATTGATATCAATGTTTGAATGTCTATTTCATGCCTTTGCCATTGAAGACCATCTCTGTAATGCAGAGTAGTGAACAGACACATCTATTTACTTTTATTTTATCACACTTTGGATAAGAAATGAATGAGCATTGATTTGACTCTCATGTACTGGTTGGATAACAAAATAATCATCATGAGCGGTATCAGTGTACTCTCCATAGCAGAGCCAGGATTTATACCTAGCTCTGCAATAATTGACCATAACCAGTGAGTACTGAGGGGTCACGCCCATAATAAGCTTCTTGTAGAAGCCAATCGACACCAAGTTAAAAAGTTTGTCACATGTAATAACACAGCCAATCAGTATCCTTGTTTTGGTAAGAAAGTGACTTCAACAACAAATACATGTGCAAGTATAACTCAGTCAACTGGTGTCAGTGTTTTGGATGTGTGTGAAGTTTGTTACTTTTTCACTTTTCACAGTTCATTATTCAGATCTTTTTCAAAGTCAATAGATGAGGTTGTCAACATGTTATATTTGCAATATTTTCTTCAAACTTATCAGCACATATGTGAAACAAGTGGATAAAACTAGAACAGGTCAATTCCAAGGTCACCAAATTTTGTATGAGGGTTGGAGGGTGTCCAAATAAGCTAGCCATAAAATATTTTCCTGGCAAAATGAAGTTACAAGATGGCGCTACATGCAACTTTTAAATTATCGTAGTAAAAAAAACCTTAAATTCCAATATTCAAAGCTAGACAAAACTAGTGCAGGTAAATTCAAAGGTCACCAAATTTTGTATGACTGTTAAGGGGTGTCCAGATATTTGTGACCTTTGAATTGATCTGCACAAGTATTTTTTTAAAAAAATATTATAAGCTAAGTTTGATTAATAAAGATAATTTTAAAATTGTATGTGGCACCATCTTGTAACTATCCATTGTGCTGGGAAAATATTTTGTGGCTAGCGTTTTTGGACACCCCTCAACTATCATGATGCATGCAAAATTTGGCGACCTTTGAATGGACCTGTACTGGTTTTTCTGCTTGTTTCATATACTAGTAATGTGTTGATAATTTTATTCTTTAGGATTTTCATTAATATAGTGCCACAAAATACATCCCAGTGACATTTTGAAAACAATATTGAAAATGTTTACAACCTCATCTATCGATTTTGAAAAAAATCTGAATAATGAACTGTGAAACGTGAATAAGTACCAAGCTTCACAAATATTTGTTTGGGCAGAAAGTAAGTGCACCTGATATGTGTGCGAGCCAATTGGGCGGGCTTTATGAGTGCACATGTGCAAAGACCACCAATTCCCCCCTGTCTGTGGATTATGCAATCGACCTTGCGGAATAGATTGAAACAGTGTCATGCCTATTACATGCAAAAAAAAAAACCCAAAGTGATCTATCGTGTGAATTCCTGTCAGTATGATAAAGATATCAATCAACCAAATATACGGCATATTGTGGTCTTAGTTTGTTCATAGCGCTATAAAATTTCATAATTGATATATTGTATAACATGCTCAAAAACTCTTTGGGATAAGAAACCTGGTTTGTTTGGTTGGAAATGGTGTAGATAATCAGAATATAATTTCCATAAATAACTTAGGACATTTAGTGCATTGCATGCAAATTTCATCCATTTATGGGTTAAATACATCAACGGACCAAGAAAATCAATTTAGCAATTTCTATTTCAATCCAAAACAATTTTCCTGTTCCTGTATGGTAAAGTTGTTGTATTATTATTTTTTTCAGGTGAATGTGGTGAAATTTTACACATGTATCAACCCTACATAGCAGGAGGCATTCTTTTTCTCGGGGTTATCATTGCTATCTGCGTGTGTGTCCGGTTGCGGTGCCACAGACGCCAGCGCCTGCGCACAACAGACCCAGAGCAAGGGACCCACACTTGGGATATGCCCCCTTCATATCAGACAGTAATGGCAAATACTTCCATCTTTCCCGTTCGGAAACTAGAGGAAACAGAACAATTTAAAGATATCGCAGCTACATTGTCTCAATTATGTCCAAAACAAACTTTAAATCATGAAGTTGAAGAATGTCCAGCAAATCTAAAATCTCGCTCATCTATAGTTTCTCTAAAGTCACTTCCCGACTATGAAGAGGCGATAAAAAGTTTGAGAAATTTACAAGAAACCAGACCCATTCAAGCCAATACTTTGCAATCCATGGTACCAGAGGACGTGGAGGGTGAGATTGAAAACGAGGCCCAGGATGTGGAGTACGTGGAGGGTGAGATTGAAAACGAGTCCCGTGATGTGGAGCAGTCACACCATTTAATCTCAGTCCTGGCGGGAAGTTATAACAATAGATAATAATAATCCACACTGACAAAAGACACAATCCCAACACTGGCACACTACTATCTCAATTCTTGACAGTGGACTCTGAGGGGAACCACACCCCTTCTATGTTTACTTGACTTTGTATTACTGTGGCTAACAGATTTTGCCTTATCTAAAACAGATTTAGAGAACGGGTGGTTGTATGTACACAACAAACTAGACTGACGACATATTTGGTAAGAAAGTCAATCTGGAGGTCAAACGCTTCTTTGTGGTGGCCGTGATTACAAACCTTATATTTTAAGTTACTATGGGTAGTGATTTTTATAATTTTCATAATTTAAAGATTTTTTAAAGGTTTTATATGCCAGAATTGAGCCCATTGTCCACGGCCACTCTTTAACGACTCAAAACCCATGCAATCTTTCTCGAGAAGGCCGTTTGATACTGAAGCCAGAAATAATGTTGAAAAGAAAACTTGGAAAGTTGGTGGTGGAAATAAAATTATATGGTCCAACCTTGGAGTAACTACTCCAAGGTCCAACTAACAGGCAAGGTCGATCGGCCCAACTGGGGCCCATGCGCAACAGCCGAAGACCCTCTCACTATATTATACAATCGCCCTCTGGTGAGGAAATGGTGAATTTTTTCAGCCCTACTACAAAATCTGACCTTTTGATGACGTGTTGGAGACAAATTAGCCCGTGTCCATTTCCATCTGATTGTTCATAAATAAATGTTAACTGAGTAGTGCATAATTTTGGCTGCCAAGTTTGAGCACACATGATTGTCACTGGGTAACTGTTCAAACAAGCGATACCTGTGCACAAATGGAGGGCTTCTTTGTGTGAAAAAACATAGGAATCCAATGAGCTCGCCCAAAACAAAGCCAAAAACAAGCCAAAAACATGTACCTTGATATTACGCAAACACAAAAATCAAAAACAAAAAAACACTGTCCTTTTATATTTAATTTTTATATTATAACCTTGGAGTATTTACTCCAAGTTATAACCTAGCTAAATAATAGTGACAAAAACACTTACTATGAACGCAAAGTATTCTATAACGTAGTAACGCTGAACGACGAAAATGTAACTCCAAATAAGTTATCTTATTTAATACCAACAATGTATTCTCTATAGGGTAATCCCGCGTTTCCACAGTGGCATTAAATGTAATTTTTTATTTCACATGATTATAAGTTATTTAAACTGATTTTATTATCAAAGTATGTTATTTTAATCTAACGTGAATGTCGCCATATTCGTGTTATATTTATCTTTGTTTATTTTATAATTTTATTTTACGAAAAACCTCTTCTTGGGTCCAGTAGTTTTGATACATTTATGAAAAGAACCTGAAAATAAATATCTGGAATTGTATTGAGTAAAATGTAGTAATAACCACCTTTGAATAAAATATCTGTGATACCTTTAATATATATTTTGTATCAATAAAACTATGTACTTATAAAACTGAAAAATGTGTGTATATTTTCATAAGAAACCCTCTTCTGACTGGAGTTGAGAACAGGATTTCGAGAAAAAGATAGTGTTTGAGGGAGGAACCTCCATGCCAGAAAAAGACACAGGTTGAAGAAGGGTTACTCCGTAGTAGACTTCGTATTAGATTATTGGGTTGAGGGAGGGTTACTCTGTAGTAGACTGTTGGGTTGAGGGAGGGTTACTCCGTAGTAGACTGTTGGGTTGAGGGAGGGTTACTCTGTAGTAGACTGTTGAGTTGAGGGATGATAATATGATGCTATTATGTTGGAGATGGTATTCTCAAAGTAAATCTTCGAAATCTTAAAATCAATCATTTCTATGTTAAAAGGAATGTTTCATAGGCACAAAAAGAAATGTATTTCAAATAAAATTTCACAAATGAAGATTATTCTTAAAACTTCCAAATATTTATCTCTTATGTTTAGAAATGTAATTTAAATGATTGCCTTTTGAGGAAAAAAATTATATTTTTTATGTGAAATTTGTGTGTAAATATTATTTAACATAGTTTCCTTTTTTTAGAAAAACTTTTTGTGTTTCTCTGAACTAAGGTATTTTTTTGCGCAAATATGTTATATTTTTATATGCACATAATTTATTGACTGATGCTATTTAAATCCTCACTGTCCATATATTATAAATCATACCTATTCCTTCATGTTGAATCTAGTTCATAGCCATAAATGGAAAGATTGAGAACTTGAGTGCCCAAACATAATTATAGGAGTTTGCATATTACAAAACAAAGGTAACCCGACGTGATAGTAATAACCCATTTAAAAAAAAAATTTGACTGTTGGGATACATCAAATAAATCCATTTTTGTTGAAAGCAATTGTGTGCAAACAGGACAATGCTGTCAATGGTTTCATAGTCATGTGGATCTGATTACCCAGGTTCCATACTTTGTACCATCGGTTATATTAGCATTTGTTTATTTATCCTCATTTGTTTGACATCTATGCTGTTCACCAGGTGTTTATTGTGACTGTGGATTCTGCACATGGTTCTTGTTTCATACCGCCACCATCCCATCCTTATTATCAGAACGAAAACATATTTCAGTTGCCAAATCCAAGAGAAGTGAAGACACAGCTGAGACACTGGATATTGACAATAATTTGTAATTACATACCCTAAGTAAAGCTATATTAGCTAAGTTAGCTGGCCGTAATAGCTCAATTGGTAGAGTATTCGCCTTGAGATCCAGGGGTTCTAGGTTCGAATCCTGGCCAGTTACTATCAACCGCTATGAGCAGACATTGTCTGGTATCAGCGGTATATAAATGTCAGCTTTACTTATATGTACTTTTATCATAATGCTTAATAATTAATTACCAAAGGAAATGTATCTAGAAGTTCATATAAACAAAGCTTTAAATCCTGAGGCACATAGGTAAACAATCAGACCTAAGGAACAAGCCACCTTTCATGACCAAACTTTTAAGCACAGCAAATTGTTATCTTAAATGGTGATGTATTATTTGCCATGTAAGAGCTCAGTACACCTGTATCAAAGACAAGAAGCAAACTCAAGATTATGACTGATTATACACATTTATTCACAGTATAATAAACCATTATGCATTCCACTGCAGTGCGTTATGATTAAATACAATATGAATTTCTAAAATATAATGATTCATTTTATATATACGTCAGCATTTTGAAATCTATTTGATTTTTTTTGTCTTCAATTTCCATCCAGCTTCGGTCCAAATAGAGGGTTTCTAAGATAAAAGAGGAGTGGTATTAATACTAAATCTAGTGACTGGTTTTTGTTTAACAACTACAACAAATATATGACTCCAATTATAAGCTTTGACCACTCTTCGACATCTGGTAGTAAGTACTTAAATATAAAATCTATGTAGTCAAATCTTGTATCTTACATTGCAAGGAGAAAACAAACATCTCCTATTACCAAAAACATTCAAAGTTTGATTAGAAAATCCTTTAGACATTTGAAAAGAAGAATGTTATTTTGTATAGATATACTTACAGACAAAAACGTCTCTTGAAAGAAAAACATAGTAGTCATTTTTGTAAGTACGTTGATAGTTGGACAAATAATTGATTTTGATGCATCGTCCTCCACAACTGTACAGTAAGAATTTGCAACTTTCTCCTTGTGACATGCATAACCAAATGCACTGATCAGCGGTTACTCCATACGCCAAATAAGAATGTCCACTACTTATGTAGAGTCCTCTATGAAGAAACCATCCCTCTGGAATCGCAGTTGGACCAGGATATTGACAATTGATTGTGAAGTCAAATCCTGGGTATGAAGGCAGGAAACCTTAAAATGATTTAATCAAACTTATTCATTTAAAAAAAATTAGTATCTTCATTTCATCTATTCAAAATATTTGCAGTATATGATGAATGGGTATTTGAAAATATTAAAAAGATATCGCATTCCTGATATATGAATGTCTACCCAATGTATTAGTGAAGGAATTATTGAACTTTTTTAATATACTACTAAACTACATTTACTTACAATCATCGTTGCAGCAGTAGTGGTCATCAGTGTGGGTGTCTCCTGAACAACAGGATCTCATACAGGAAGCCACGCTACTGGTTTGCTTCTTCACAGCTTTTGAGAGCCTAATGGAATTATAGAGAGTTAGATAATAAGGATATGGATAATAAAGTGTCAAATTTAGAAAAGGCCAGTAGCAGGGAATGAAATATATAATCCCAGTTAGACAAGTCTTATCTTTGAGTATGATGGGTGGAGTTAGGACGTCGTAGATTGTGCACATGATGCCATAGCAACAATGGGATAATTTCCCTTTGAAATAATGTGTGTTGCCGCCAGTAAAGTGAGCTATTTTGAATTTTTCAGATTATGAAAATAAATCTATGATATCATAAAGAATGGGTTTTTGATGTTCTAAAATCGTAATGTTGTAAAAGTGAAATTCAATAGGCAATTCCGTGCAATTAATTTGATTTGTGCAAAAAAGAGTTTCAAAAACTACAGAGTCTATAAAATTTGCATGTGTAGAAATAAATGTCAAAATAGAAATAAAGTATAGACCTGGTGATGAATGCGTCGATAGTATGAACTAAAATTGTGTCTTATTTTAAGGAAATCAGTGCATTTGTATTTTGACACATGTAAGTTTGGCGTTTTGTGTGGAAACGACTGATATGGACATTTCGAAAAGTTACAGGATCAATTATATCGAGAGAAAATGTGTCTGTGTGTAACTATCGTAGGGAATCTGAAAGGCTAAGATAGTGTTGAAATTTTGCGATCAATACAATGTCAATTTTCCCTTCTGTCATATACAACTATAGGGATGAAAGCTGAAAACACAATTTTGGATGAGAACAGTTTTAATCCTTGCATTAAGTTATTAATTTGACTTTTTTGACCTTGAAGTGTGAATATTTTTGATCTGTGCCATCTTATATTCAGTGTTTCAAAACGTCATCTAGCCTAACCTAGATTAATAATACTGCCCAAATCTGAGATCACTCGCATACAAATCCGAAAAGTCTTTTATCCAATTGAGGTAATGTCACACAGACTACTATAATCATGTGCTCAGTAGGGTTTGACATTGCCTTGTACTTCTTTGCAAATATTATGAGCAATTAAACAACAAGGGGTGCAAAATTTGTAAATTTCCTAGAGAATGATGCTATTTACAGGGTGTTCCAACACTCAATCACCAGTTTCTCATTTCTCATGGAACACAATTTTCAACTTCACGAAAGAAATATTTAAAAATGCTTTGCTCCCCTAGCATTGTATGGATCATATCCTTAAATATTTAGGATTAAACTATTTTTAATCATATTTGAAATATAAGATTGACAGAAATGTGATGGAAGAGTTTTCTTGCCCTTAGTTTTTTTGCAGTAAACCTATATATAGCCACATGACTGGGATCAAACCTATTCTTATCATTTGGTTTCCAGACAGCTCTTGCTAATTACTGTCTATGGTAAAACACGATTGTCACAAAGTTGACTAACCGCATAATCCTCACACTTTAGGCATATATGGCGTCATAAGACACACTTTCGGCATGCTTATGCACTGGAAGGCCGTTTGCACAAGTTGCAGAGACTGGCACAATATATAAGACACAATGGTTTGGCGGTAACGCACATTGTGCCTTTGATTTTATTATGTCATAATTCCATTCTATTATACTCCAATCTCTTACCCTTCCAACTGATGAGTGAGAGCGGATATCTGACCAGTGCTTATGCTATGGAAGGCCATTTGCACAAGTTGCAGAGACTGGTCAATGTTGACAAAGTTCTGGTTTAATAACTGGCCACATTGAACATTAATTCTCACATTGCTCTCACATTGAACACCTTCTGCAATATAAATAATAAATTACTTTTATCATAAAATAATAGTGCATTTTATACAATATTTTCAAAACATCATCTATGAATAATGGATTGTAAGTTTCTTTGATATAATTACCACAAGTGAGTATTGTATTTGCAAAGTATTTATCCGGCCAGTCTTCAGACATGGGCGTGGGGCCTGTGTGTCCCTTTGTCACTGTTCTAAATGAATTGCACTGTTGTGTATAACCATTACTTGGAAGTGCAGTAAGGCATCTTCCAATCACCCAATTATTTAGATGGATCTGTCTGAACAAACAGAACAAGCCATCGATCCTTTGATATATAGGCGAACCATTACAACTTTCATTTATCTTTTTATAAATGCCATCATAATTGTATTTCGTGGTAAATGTTGTGTTCAACGATGTTCCATCAAAGTTCTTCAATTTCAGACCATTTGGACACTCTTCTGTTTCCTCTTCCGTTTCTATTAAAATATACAAGCAAACATTTAAGAAGACATTTTAGATTTGAATAGTATATTAATTTTGCATTTGGGTAAAAACAATGAGGCTGACAACCATTTATTGTTGTTTGAAAATAGTTTATCTCTGATCAAACGGACAAATTTACAGTACAAGATATAACAGCGATAGATTTAATTTAAAATACCTGTTTTGATCAACACACGTTTCGTCTGAGCCTCATTTGGAGTTGTAATGCTCTCTGTTAGAAAAAAAGGGATTAACTGTCAGAATGTTCTGACCAAATAACTTGACATAATTTTCGATAGGAAATATGAAAAATATTATCAGGTGCTATATACCCTTTTTAAAATAGACGCTAAACATCACTGTTACTGTTTTATGTGTTTATAAATAATTAGATGATACCCAGAACACTCCTTAAATATTTATTGTTACGTTTCCTTTTTGCTGGGCCCGTTGAATCAAGCAAGCACATATTAGCATTAGCCACATTTTCACACATGATTCTATTCAATTTCAATCCTTTTCAGCCAAAAGAAATGGTTGAAAATGTTTTTTATGCACCAAATAAATTAAGATGAAAAATATATTTTGTTTAATTTGAGATGAACAGTAATCGTATTATTTTAGTATAGAGAAAATATCACCTTATCCCAACTATCCTATTCAATTTTCATTTTGAAGCTTTTTTTCAGTCACACTGACTGAAGACACTTCAAGCATTGGTGAAACCTGACTTTCAGACACATTTTCTTTACATAACATGAATGTTTATACCCTAAACAGTACTTTTATGTAGTATTACCCAAAACATTCCCTGTTAACAACTTTCTGTGGCATTTGAAAGTTGATCAGTTGTCTGCTGAAACCTACAACAGCAATTGAACACTCTGTCAACAAGCTTTGTTTAGCTGGTCTGTGTACTCGTGTAAACACCTAATGAGTTACCAGTTGGGCACCTGTCCAGCTTGGGAAACAGGGTGGAGATGTTTTGTACAAATTTATTGCCAGGAGTATACTTCAGAACAACAAAAGATTATTTTAAAATTATTTGAATCAATGAAATAACTATCATGGTTGTGACAAATATCTTATGGTTGTGAAAGATATAAAATCATTTGTGGGAAAAGTATACTATTTATTTCAAAATATCTTATGCATGTGAAAACCTTTCTGTCAAAAAGGGAAGACATGCCAAAGTTTGGAAAAGTGACATTAAACCCTTTGATCACTGGTTTGGCCTTAAATCACAAGGATTTGAATGGCAAAACTGTGAATGCTGATAATTGGTATCAGTGAAATTTATGATTTGACCCTCTTTGATGAAATTTGGGGTTTTTCACACCACTGAATGGACAGACAGACATCAAAGGCTGCATGAATTCCCCCTTAAAGGCTGAGCTGTATAGAATTTATTTTTTAAAACTTTTTTTTTGCAAACATATATAATATAAAAAATAATGATTTTGTATAGAAAACAAAGCTGAAATCTTCATAATGGGTTCTATTTGAGAGAAATGCACATTTCGGCAAAATCTTCTCGGACGTTTGGACTCATAACTTCAAAAACATTCATCCGTTTTTAATAATTCTACCACCAAAAGAAAGCCAAGACTTCATTCTATTAGCATGTGAAGTGTCATCCTCCAATATTATGATCAAATATTTTTTAAAAAATGGCCGAAAATGTGTTGTTCCGATTTTGTCAATGGGTGTTCTGTCAATGTACAATATGAACACAGAATTGTCAATTTCGGCAAAAACTTCTCGGACGTTTGGACTCATAACTTCAAAAACATTCATCCGTTTTTAATAATTCTACCACCAAAAGAAAGCCAAGACTTCATTCTATTAGCATGTGAAGTGTCATCCTCCAATATTATGATCAAATATTTTTTTAAAAATGGCCGAAAATGTGTTGTTCCGATTTTGTCAATGGGTGTTCTGTCAATGTACAATATGAACACAGAATTGTCAATTTCGGCAAAAACTTCTCGGGCGTTTGGATTCATAACTTCAAAAACATTCATCCGTTTTTAATAATTCTACCACCAAAAGAAAGCCAAGACTTCATTCTATTAGCATGTGAAGTGTCATCCTCCAATATTATGATCAAATATTTTTTAAAAAATGGCCGAAAATGTGTTGTTCCGATTTTGTCAATGTACAATATGAACACAGAATTGTCAATTTCGGCAAAAACTTCTCGGACGTTTGGACTCATAACTTCAAAAATATTCATCCGTTTTTAATAATTCTACCACCAAAAGAAAGCCAAGACTTCATTCTATTAGCATGTGAAGTGTCAACGTTCGATATTATGTTTAAATATTTTTAAAAAATGGCCGAAAATGACTTACGGAGCCCTCTGACAGTTCAAAGGTCAAGGTCACACAACACATTTCCGGTTTAGTACTGGCAGTACCCGGTGGTCACAAGAAATCATAATTCTCAGAGCAGATGTTATTTTGTGGATTTCAGACAGATAGCCTGTATGTATGTCAATTTTAAGATCATATATTGTTTTTAGATACTATAAACTACTGTAAAATTGCCTGCAACTTTCCAGGTTTCACCAATGCTTTCAATGATACTTTGTCTTATTGTTTTGATGATGATCTGCAAACATCAAATGTATCATATCATATAAGTAAAATGTTTTAAATTTATAATGTGTGCTCCCAATTGTGAGCTTCCAGACACAACGCCTGTTCCTATACTATTTGTGTACTGCCTGTTCCTATACTATTTGTGTATTGCCTGTTCCTATACTATTTGTTTACTGCCTGTTCCTATACTATTTGTGTACTGCCTGTTCCTATACTATTTGTGTATTGCCTGTTCCTATACTATTTGTTTACTGCCTGCCCCTATACTATTTGTGTACTGCCTGTTCCTATACTATTTGTGTACTGCCTGTTCCTATACTATTTGTTTACTGCCTGTTCCTATACTATTTGTGTACTTCCTGTTCCTATACTATTTGTGTACTGCCTGTTCCTATACTATTTGTGTACTGCCTGTTCCTATACTATTTGTGTATTGCCTGTTCCTATACTATTTGTGTACTGCCTGTTCCTATACTATTTGTGTACTGCCTGTTCCTATACTATTTGTGTACTGCCTGTTCCTATACTATTTGTGTATTGCCTGTTCCTATACTATTTGTGTATTGCCTGTTCCTATACTATTTGTTTACTGCCTGCCCCTATACTATTTGTGTACTGCCTGTTCCTATACTATTTGTGTATTGCCTGTTCCTATACTATTTGTGTACTGCCTGTTCCTATACTATTTGTGTACTGCCTGTTCCTATACTATTTGTGTACTGCCTGCCCCTATACTATTTGTGTACTGCCTGTTCCTATACTATTTGTGTACTGCCTGCCCCTATACTATTTGTTTACTGCCTGCCCCTATACTATTTGTGTACTGCCTGTTCCTATACTATTTGTGTACTGCCTGTTCCTATACTATTTGTGTACTTCCTGTTCCTATACTATTTGTGTACTGCCTGTTCCTATACTATTTGTTTACTGCCTGCCCCTATACTATTTGTGTACTGCCTGTTCCTATACTATTTGTGTACTGCCTGTTCCTATACTATTTGTGTACTGCCTGTTCCTATACTATTTGTGTACTGCCTGTTCCTATACTATTTGTGTACTGCCTGTTCCTATACTATTTGTGTACTGCCTGCCCCTATACTATTTGTGTACTGCCTGTTCCTATACTATTTGTGTATTGCCTGTTCCTATACTATTTGTGTACTGCCTGTTCCTATACTATTTGTGTATTGCCTGTTCCTATACTATTTGTGTACTGCCTGTTCCTATACTATTTGTGTACTGCCTGTTCCTATACTATTTGTGTATTGCCTGTTCCTATACTATTTGTGTACTGCCTGTTCCTATACTATTTGTGTACTGCCTGTTCCTATACTATTTGTGTACTGCCTGTTCCTATACTATTTGTGTATTGCCTGTTCCTATACTATTTGTTTACTGCCTGCCCCTATACTATTTGTGTACTGCCTGTTCCTATACTATTTGTGTATTGCCTGTTCCTATACTATTTGTGTACTGCCTGTTCCTATACTATTTGTGTACTGCCTGTTCCTATACTATTTGTGTACTGCCTGTTCCTATACTATTTGTGTACTGCCTGTTCCTATACTATTTGTGTACTGCCTGTTCCTATACTATTTGTGTACTGCCTGTTCCTATACTATTTGTTTACTGCCTGTTCCTATACTATTTGTGTACTGCCTGTTCCTATACTATATATACTAATTTATGATAACTAATCATCCAGTGCATTCTTCCATCAAACTCTGCCCATATTGACGTTGGTTACACACGGCTTATTATGCCTAAATATCTAAGGGAGGATAGACGTATTGTGACATAGAGCAGGCCAACATTAGCAAAGTTATGAGAGAATGTATCTATTGCAATGTTTTGGTCTGTTAAATCATAAAGCTCTGTTAAATCATTAATGAATGACATTGTTAGCCTCTTGATACATATAATCGTTGGCACTGCCAGCAGATCTGTGTGATGTCACGCCAATTCTTGTGAGGTCACTTGGATGTAGTGCCCTCTATATTTCAAAAACATGATCTTTCCGTTGCAAACATGTAAATGACCCATTTAGAAGTTTGCACTCCTTCACCTTAGGCAGTATAAATATCCAACTTGTTGAATCTTCCCTAATTATACAGAACTTTCCTTTGGAGGTATTCTGTTCAGTTTCAGCTCTATTTGGATTTTATAAATCGCGTTTAGTAAAGATAACAGCTTTCCCATCTCTTTACCATTTTAACATTTTTTAAATTTCATCTTTATTTGCAAGGACATATCGTTTATGATCTGTAAATCCCATTCTCAAAATAACTAATGCCTCTGATCTCTACTTATATAATTATGTCTTTGAATAATATATATATATATATAAAGAGAATTTCCTACCTCCTTCTGGAGATACTGGTTGAGACCCTGAAATAAAAGAGAATTAATACTCTTTGATTAGTATTTTCATCTAAGCAAATTTCTATACATAAATCATTGTCATATTCCTTATTTATTTTTTTTCTTTATTGTATCTATATTATAAATAGCTATATGATTCCTGATTACCCTTTTTCAATATATCAGTGAGAAAGTGCACATCATAATTTGGCCTGAGCTGTTCCAAATAATTGTAAACTGGCCAAAAACAAAAAAGGAATGGATATTGTGTTTTTGTTGCACCACATATAAATAAGGTCGAAAGATATATAGTGTTGAATCCAAGATAAAACAGTAATTTTGAAATTGAAAATTAAGCACATTTATCTCAATTTTCCTAAGTTCCCGACATGTTAATAGACCCCAGCTCTGTTGTCATTTGCTTAACTAAAATAATAAAAAAAAATGATATTTTTTTATTTAAAATAACATTGTAAATTTGGCTAATTTTCAGTTCAAATTACCACGCTGATATTGGGTTTTGATAATGTGCAAAAAAATAAGCGACATGATAATTTAGTGAGGCAGGGCTATATCTGCTACAAGTAAGTCTCGTCATAAAACAATTGAAATATTGTTGAAGGTTGTGTAAAAATCATGTTAATTTCATATTATTTCAAACAGACTTTTTGGTTTCTCGACGACAAGTCATACCTGCTACACACTCGCACCCGATCAATCTCGCGCCAAAGACAACTGGTACCCATACAATATACTGATAGAACAGCTCATGTCCGTGAAATGTAACGAGTTTTTAGACAATCTTTTTATGTTTGCAATATATTTGATACATTAACACCAACTTGTTTCAATATTTGATACATTTGACGATCGACTTCTAAGGTGAGCTGTCAATCAGATTTGAGGTTCCTTCAAGTTATAACTAATTCAGTGATGTTCTTTGTCTGTTTGTTTCTGGTTTTACACCACTTTCAGTCATTTCGTGACGAGACCTACTTGTATCAGATAAAGTGCTGCCTCACTGAATTGTCATGTCGCAGGTCCATGACATGACAACCCACCCAGTCATCGACTTACAAGGACAATGGGTTAACCCTTTAGGCAAGGGCCTCAGCTCATATGGGAAATTGTATCATGATTTCAATCTCAGCATTGCTGGGGATCGAACCCATGACCTTTTGATCACCACAGAGGAAATGGTGTTAATAAGTTGGCGCTCTAAACAACTGCACCATGGCCTGTGGCCTTCAAGTATGTTCTATTTTAAATCCAATTCACTATATTTAATTAAACAATATTGAAATGTTTCATACTTTTGATAGAAAGATTCATTTGTAGTATGACATGTTCAGATGTCCCTATTTTGATGGTACACTCACGAGTTACGAATAACAACTATTCACTTATCATATGTTGAAAAGACAGCTTTAAAAGACAAATAATATGATTCATTATGAAATGTGTACGTGTTTTGAAAAAGCTGTGTTGAATTACAGCAATGTTAATCAGTGTGAGATCACAAGACTGAATCTAAATAAACCTTTGGTGCGACTCGTTTAAAATATGAGTTGTCTTGGTTGTGAGTGTGTAGTAGGTACAAAATGGCCTGACAGCACTTGTAATCATCAAAAATATTTTCCATCCATAGAAACCAAGGCCCCATGCAATTTTAACGAATTAAATCAATACATACCTGTAGTGGTTAGGAGTGTCGTACTTTCTTTGAAGACAAAAGGGGATGCAAATTAGTCATCATATTTAATAGTATATATTTTCCTATTTGACATCTACTGGTGTTCGTGTGAATATATGAGATAATGTTGAAAGGAATGTTAATCACATGTTAAGTTCATGTTGTCTTGCTCTAATTATTTCAAACATATGTTTTTTTATGTAATCATCAAACATATTTTCTCTCCATACAAAACATTAGTTGTTTATATGGCCCTATGCAATTTTATCAATTTGAAATTAGATTGATACATACCTGTAGTGGTTGGGCGTGTTTTGGTTTCTTTGAAGACAAATAGGAATAAAATTAATGATGAAATAAGATAATAGAATATTCTTTTTATTTTGCATCTTCTAATATTTGTGTGATTATATGAAATAATGTTGAAAGTGGTGTAAAAATCGTGTAAATTTCATGTTGTTTTGCTTTTATTATTTCAAACAAGTTTCTTTTTAATTGGTGTTTATATATATATATATATGGTACCTGTAGCAGGTACAAGATGACCTAACAGCACTTTGTAATCATCAAACATATTTTCTTTCCATACAAACCAAGGCCCCATGCAATTTTAACAAATTAAATCAATACATACCTGTAGCGGTTGGGAGTGTTTTACCTTCTTTGAAGACAAATAGAAATACAAATTAGTAATCAAATAAAATAGAATATATTTCTTATTTTACATCTACTTGTGTTCATGTGATCATATGAAATAAGTGGGGTAAAATCTTGTACATTTCATGTATTTTTGCTTTTATTATTTCAAACAAATTTGTTTTTAATTGGTGTTTATATACATATGGTACCTGTAGCAGGTACAAGATGACCTAACAGCACTTTGTTATCATCAAACATATTTTCTTTCCATACAAACCAAGGCCCCATGCAATTTTAACAAATTAAATCAATACATACCTGTAGTGGTTGGGAGTGTTTTTAATTCTTTTAAGACAAATAGGATACAAATTAGTAATCAAATAAAATAGAATATCCTTCTTATTTTGCATCTACTAGTGTTCTTGTGATCATATGAAAATAATGTTGAAAGTAGAGCAAAAAATCTTTAACTATGCTCCAACTATTTCAAACAGAGTTTTTTGAAGTGGTATTAAACATTTATGTAATCATCAAAACTATTTTCTCTCCATACAACACATTAATTGTTTATATGGTCCTATTCAATTTTAATAAATGAAATCAATACATACCTATGGTTGGGCGCGTTGTGCTTTCTTTGAAGACAAATACAAATGCAAATTAGTAAATAAATAAAATAGAATATCCTTCTTATTTTACATCTACCAGTGTTTGTGTGATCATATGAAATAATGTTGAAAAAAGGCGAACATGTCATCATCCAAAGTAATTTCTCTCCATACAAAACATTACTTGTTCAAATGGCTCTATGCAATTTTAATAGATAAAATCAATAATACATAACTATAGTCGTTAATTTTCATGTAGTCTTGCTATAATTATTTCAAACAGATTTTAAGAATATTATTATCAAAAATATTTATCCCCCATACAATCATATCAATACTTGCCTTCAATGATTAGGAATGGTGTAGTGTCTTTGAAAGCAAATAGGAATAAAAATTAGGAATTAAATAAAACAGAATATTTTTCACTCATTAATATAATTATGTGGTTTGAGCAATCGCAGATAAATAAAATGCTGTAATAGTAACATGTTGGATGACTTGAAGGTAAATGTTATGAGCCAACCATCAGTGTTGTGAAGGATGACCTAACTTTCAAAGGTTTGACTGATATCTTTTTTGGTGACAAATTCACTCAACAAACCCCATTATTGAAATTCAAAATAAGGTTGCCGGAAAATGAAGTCACCGATAACTATCCTGGTGCAAGATTTGGGTATATACTGGTGTATATAGTCTCATTAAATTTGTTTGAAAGTTTTACCTAAGATTCTAGAGTACAAATCTATGTAATGAAATAAATAAACAATGTATAAGTGCTGTAAGAACAAATACCTACCTTGTGCATTAGGTGTATTGCAAATAATGCAATATATAAGACATATTAACTGTATCTTTGAATCCATCCTGCCCTCTCACCATCAGCTATGTGATGATGCACCATAGGTGTGGATCACTTAAAACCATATTGATTCAAAAAGGAAGTATAATTGGTTAAAATATTTGCTTGAAGCAATATTCATAATAATATTTAAAACGATGCAATGTATATATACAAGTATATATATATATATATATTTGGCAAAAATCTACCTTTGTATATTTTTGCCCCTGGATGTGATTGGCATAACACCTTTATATCAGATCATCCTTCTAATGTTTATATGGATTTCAAAATTAAAACAATGGGGATGATCTCGTATATCATTTAGTTATATTTGGATATCATTCAAGATTGCCTGAAATGTTTGGCAGTGCATTATTTGGTAATGTTTGGCAAAAAATGATAATGAGATAAATTTCTTTTTCCAACTCTCCATGCCCGTTATGTGAATATGTTTTTTATTATGGTATACACCTGATAATGTGAAGCTTTGTTATTTAATGCCCCATATATAAATAAATATAAAAACTATAATTAGATTATTGCGGTAATTATCTATCCTGTGTGTACATAGTTCAGAGCGATCCATCTTTAATAAGTTTCTCTGAAACTTGTCAGATCAAGATCAGATTATCAGATTAACCTAATCGCTTCCTTATATAAGGCTCTCCTTACTTGAATGACAATATAAACATGTGTTTGTGGAACTAACTAGTAAGCAAGTAAGCAAGTAAGCAATTGCTTGTAGAACTAACTAGTTTAGAATGCTACCTTGCACAACCAATGTTGTCCAGTGCTGTCCTTATATGTTGTTACAAATAATTCAAACTATCCATTATTGTCAAGTCACGTGCTGCCATGGCCGAACTAGGCAGTAGAATGTACAACTTCTATGTCTTTTTGAAAGTCATGATTTCAAATGTACTTATTAGTTTGATATACTCAATTACACGTTTGGGGCATTATTAGTTTGAGAATTATTAGAAGTGCAATATCAAGCTCCCTATAATAGTGATAGGTCATGCCAGAGAATGCTTTAAATAATTCTAAACTGACTCATGGCATCCACTTGATATTCTAATCTGACTCATGACATCCACATGTTATTCTTAACTGATTTATGATATCCACATGAAATAGTCGAAATATCCACATGAAATAGTATTCTAAATTGACTTATGATATCCACATGATATTCTAAACTGACTTATGACATCTACATGGTATTCTTAACTGATTTATGACATCCACATGTTATTCTTAACTGATTTATGATATCCACATGAAATAGTCGAAATATCCACATGAAATAGTATTCTAAATTGACTTATGATATCCACATGATATTCTAAACTGACTTATGACATCTACATGGTATTCTTAACTGATTTATGACATCTACATGGTATTCTAAACTGACTTATGATATCCACATGGTATTCTAAACTGACTTATGGTATCCACATGATATTCTAAACTGACTTATGATATCCACATGGTATTCTAAACTGACTTATGATATCCACATGGTATTCTAACTAACTTATGATATCCACATGGATATCCTTATGATATCCACATTTATTCTAAATTGATTTATGATATCCACATGAAAAAGTCGAAATATCCACATAAAATAGTATTCTAAATTGACTTATGATATCCACATGGTATTCTAAACTGACTTATGGTATCCACATGGTATTCTAAACTGACTTATGACATCTACATGGTATTCTAAACTGACTTATGATATCCACATGGTATTCTTAACTGACTTATGACATCCACATGGTATTCTAAACTGACTTATAATATCCACATGGTATTCTAACTAACTTATAATATCCACATGGTATTCTAACTAACTTATGATATCCACATGGTATTCTAAACTGACTTATGATATCCACATGGTATTCTAAACTGATTTATGATATCCACATGGTATTCTAAACTGACTTATGACATCTACATGGTATTCTAAACTGACTTATGATATCCACATGGTATTCTTAACTTACTTATGACATCTACATGGTATTCTTAACTGATTTATGATATCCACATGGTATTCTAAACTGACTTATGATATCCACATGGTATTCTAACTAACTTATGATATCTACATGGTATTCTAAACTGACTTATGATATCCACATGGTATTCTAAACTGACTTATGATATCCACATGGTATTCTAAACTGATTTATGATATCCACATGGTATTCTAAACTGACTTATGATATCTACATGGTATTCTAAACTGACTTATGGTATCCACATGGTATTCTAAACTGATTTATGATATCAACATGGTATTCTAACTAACTTATGATATCCACATGGTATTCTAAATTGACTTATGATATCCACATGAAATAGTCGAAATATCCACATGAAATAGTATTCTAAATTGACTTATGATATCCACATGGTATTCTAAACTGACTTATGACATCTACATGGTATTCTTAACTGATTTATGATATCCACATGGTATTCTAAACTGACTTATGATATCCACATGGTATTCTAAACTGACTTATGGTATCCACACGGTATTCTAAACTGACTTATGGTATCCACATGGTATTCTAAACTGACTTATGATATCCACATGATACTCTAAATTGACTTATGATATCCACATGGTATTCTAAACTGACTTATGATATCCACATGGTATTCTAAACTGACTTATGATATCCACATTGTATTCTAAACTGACTTATGATATCCACATTGTATTCTAACTAACTTATGATATCCATATGGTATTCTAAACTGACTTATGATATCCACATGGTATTCTAAACTGACTTATGATATCCACATGGGATTCTAACTGACTTATGATATCCACATGGTATTCTAACTGACTTATGATATTCACATGGTATTCTAAATTGACTTATGATATCCACATGATATTCTAAACTGACTTATGATATCCACATGGTATTCTAAACTGACTTATGATATCCACATGGGATTCTAACTGACTTATGATATCCACATGGTATTCTAACTAACTTATGATATCCACATGATATTCTGAACTGACTTATGATATCCACATGGTATTCTAAATTGACTTATGATATCCACATGATATTCTAAACTGACTTATGATATCCACATGGTATTCTAAACTGACTTATGATATCCACATGGGATTCTAACTGATTTGTGATATCCACATGGTATTCTAAACTGACTTATGATATCCACATGAAATAGTCGAAATATCCACATGAAATAGTATTCTAAATTGACTTATGATATCCACATGGTATTCTAAACTGACTTATGATATCCACATGGTATTCTAACTAACTTATGATATCCACATGATATTCTAAATTGACTTATGATATCCACATGGTATTCTAACTAACTTATGATATCCACATGATATTCTAAATTGACTTATGATATCCACATGGTATTCTAACTAACTTATGATATCCACATGATATTCTAAACTGATTTATGATATCCACATGATATTCTAAACTGACTTATGATATCCACATGGTATTCTAAACTGACTCATGATATCCACATGGTATTTTAAACTGACTTATGATATCCATATGGTATTCTAAACTGACTTATGACATCCACATGATATTCTTAACTGATTTATGACATCTACATGGTATTCTAAACTGACTTATGATATCCACATGGTACTCTAAACTGACTTATGATATCCACATGGTATTCTAAACTGACTTATGACATCCACATGATATTCTAAACTAACTCATGACATCTACGTGATACACCCACATGCTATATATCGAGAAATAGTAATGGAAACCAACCATCATTTTACATATGAGCTTAATAATAATTAAAGCTTAAAACAAACAAACATTCTGCTGACCATTTTAGAGCTCTGTAAATTGTATAAATGCAACACAGTCAAGCATTAAAAATCAGTTTAACATGTCTCATTCCACATGAGCCCATTATTTGCATCCAAATGTGATTAAAAGGTAGGTGTTGGATGAAGGGATGAAGTTGGAAATGGGACGTTTTTGGGTTATTTCCCAGCAAATAGTCGATAGTATAGTTGAAGTTGGAAAAAATCTGTATTTGAGAAGGATGTTGTGCCAGAAAATATCACACGATCCGAATTTTAAACATCATGTATGAATCTGAATTAATCTTATAAAGATACAGATTTAAGGGATTTTACATATCTTATATCAATGCTGATCCCCATAACGCTATGGGTTGTTTTCTCTCCAATATTGACTAAAAACAAAGATTCATGGAAAAATAATTTCAGTGCATAACCTCATCTTTGCTTTAAGATAAGATAGTACGTATTACCGCCTCTTGTCGGATTGAATGTATCACTGCATAAGTTCATGTAAAGTCACATTGGTTGAGTTACAAGGCTATCTTTACAAAGACATCATGGGCCATACCACTGCCAACGTGAAAAACCATCGCAATACGTTTTACTACAAGTGTCATGTTGTATGTTTCCAGTCTCTAATGATGTGACAATGCCTTTGGTGGTCTAATACTTTATGGAAAGTCAAATGCTTTCGGAGGCTACCTTCAAGTGTTAAATAATACAAGTGTAAAATAATTCAAGTGTAAAATAATACAGCCATTAACTCTATCGTTTCTTTTATGTGTTTTCATACATTTCATTAGTGTAAAGGCACCTCATTTGATGGTTTCTTCAAGATGTTAACACCAACATCAAGTGACCAGTGGATTTCACATTGTTGGGATATGCTGCTATTCTCAAGAAAAGAATTTATTAAAAGTGTAACCATAAATATAGTTTTGGCGATATCGCACCGATTAAACAAAAACGGAAATATGAATGTCAATACTAGTCTTATAAATATCTCTAATTGAGTTTAATTATGTGTGGCCAAAAATTAGCAAATACTAAACAACATAGCGTTTTGATGTTTGATTTATAGTTGTCAGGATTTAGAATCTGGCTCCGGATTATAAAAGGTTGGCAAGCAATAAAACTTCCTGTTAGTCAATAGAAGCATTTTGAATTCAACTGCAATTTTGTGATATATACATCACCATAATTGATAAATTACTATTATTATGACTTTTATTGTTAATGCATAAAACTCAATCTATTTTCGCCAGAAATTCAGAACTTATTAAAAAAATATGAAAAATAAAATACTAGCCCCACTCATCACACTACTGATACTAGCCCCATTCATCATACTACTGATACCAGCCCCACTCATCATACTACTGATACCAGCCCCACTCATCACGCTACTGATACCAGCCCCACTCATCACACTAGTGATACCAGCCCCACTCATCATACTACTGATACCAGCCCCACTCATCACACTACTGATACCAGCCCCACTCATCATACTACTGATACCAGCCCCACTCATCACACTACTGATACCAGCCCCACTCATCTTACTACTGATACCAGCCCCACTCATCATACTACTGATACCAGCCCCACTCATCACACTACTGATACCAGCCCCACTCATCACACTACTGATACCAGCCCCACTCATCATACTACTGATACCAGCCCCTCTCATCATACTACTGATACCAGCCCCACTCATCACACTACTGATACCAGCCCCACTCATCACACTACTGATACCAGCCCCACCCCTACTACTGATACCAGCCCCACTCATCACACTACTGATACCAGCCCCACTCATCATACTACTGATACCAGCCCCACTCATCATACTACTGATACCAGCCCCACTCATCACCCATTTGATACCAACCCCTCTCATCATACTACTGATACCAGCCCCACCCCTACTACTGATACTAGCCCCACTCATCATACTACTGATACCAGCCCCACTCATCATACTACTGATACCAGCCCCACTCATCATACTACTGATACCAGCCCCACTCATCATACTACTGATACCAGCCCCACTCATCTTACTACTGGTACAATCCCCACTCATCACATTACTGATACCAGCCCCACTCATCATACTACTGATACCAACCCCACTCTTCACACTACTGATATCAACCCCACTCATCATACTACTGGTACCATCCCCATTCATCATACTACTGATACCAGCCCCACTCATCTTACTACTGGTACAATCCCCACTCATCACACTACTGATACCAGCCCCACTCTTCACACTACTGATACCAGCCCCACTCATCACACTACTGATACCAGCCCCACTCATCATACTCCTGATACCAGCCCCACTCATCACACTACTGATACCAGCCCCACTCATCATACTACTGATACCAGCCCCACTCATCACACTACTGATACCAGCCCCACTCATCATACTACTGATACCAGCTCCACTCATCATACTACTGATACCAGCCACACTCATCACACTACTGATACCAGCTCCACTCATCATACTACTGATACCAGCCCCACTCATCACACTACTGATACCAGCCCCACTCATCATACTACTGATACCAGCTCCACTCATCATACTACTGATACCAGCCCCACTCATCACACTACTGATACCAGCCCCACTCATCATACTACTGATACCAGCCCCACTCATCATACTCCTGATACCAGCCCCACTCATCACACTACTGATACCAGCCCCACTCATCATACTACTGATACCAGCCCCACTCATCACACTACTGATATCAACCCCACTCATCATACTACTGATACCAGCCCCACTCATCACACTACTGATACCAGCCCCACTCATCATACTACTGATACCAGCCCCACTCATCATACTACTGATACCAGCTCCACTCATCATACTACTGATACCAGCCCCACTCATCATACTACTGATACCAGCCCCACTCATCTTACTACTGGTACAATTCCCACTCATCACACTACTGATACCAGCCCCACTCATCATACTACTGATACCAACCCCACTCTTCACACTACTGATATCAACCCCACTCATCATACTACTGGTACCATCCCCACTAATCATACTACTGATACCAGCTCCACTCATCATACTACTGATACCAGCCCCACTCTTCACACTACTGATACCAGCCCCACCCCCACTACTGATACTAGCCACACTCATCATACTACTGATACCAGCTACACTCATCACACTACTGATACCAGCCCCACTCATCATACTACTGATACCAGCCCCACTCATCATACTACTGATACCAGCCCCACTCATCATACTACTGATACCAGCCCCACTCATCATACTACTGATACCAGCCCCACTCATCATACTACTGATACCAGCCCCACTCATCATACTACTGATACCAGCCCCACTCATCATACTACTGATACTAGCCCCACTCATCATACTACTGATACCAGCTACACTCATCATACTACTGATACCAGCCCCACTCATTACACTACTGATACCAGCCCCACTCATCATACTACTGATACCAGCCCCACTCATCACACTACTGATACCAGCCCCACTCATTACACTACTGATACCAGCCCCACTTATCATACTACTGATACCAGCCCCACTCATCATACTACTGATACCAGCTCCACTCATCATACTACTGATACCAGCCACACTCATCATACTACTGATACCAGCTCCACTCATCATACTACTGATACCAGCCCCACTCATCACACTACTGATATCAACCCCACTCATCATACTACTGATACCAGCCCCACTCATCATACTCCTGATACCAGCCCCACTCATCACACTACTGATACCAGCTCCACTCATCATACTACTGATACCAGCCCCACTCATCACACTACTGATATCAACCCCACTCATCATACTACTGATACCAGCCCCACTCATCTTACTACTGATACCAGCCCCACTCATCATACTACTGATACCAGCCCCACTCATCACACTACTGATACCAGCCCCACTCATCACACTACTGATACCAGCCCCACTCATCATACTACTGATACCAGCCCCTCTCATCATACTACTGATACCAGCCCCACTCATCACACTACTGATACCAGCCCCACTCATCACACTACTGATACCAGCCCCACCCCTACTACTGATACCAGCCCCACTCATCACACTACTGATACCAGCCCCACTCATCATACTACTGATACCAGCCCCACTCATCATACTACTGATACCAGCCCCTTTCATCATACTACTGATACCAGCCCCACCCCTACTACTGATACCAGCCCCACTCATCAAACTACTGATACCAGCCCCACTCATCACACTACTGATACCAGCCCCACTCATCACCCATTTGATACCAACCCCTCTCATCATACTACTGATACCAGCCCCACCCCTACTACTGATACTAGCCCCACTCATCATACTACTGATACCAGCCCCACTCATCATACTACTGATACCAGCCCCACTCATCATACTACTGATACCAGCCCCACTCATCATACTACTGATACCAGCCCCACTCATCTTACTACTGGTACAATCCCCACTCATCACATTACTGATACCAGCCCCACTCATCATACTACTGATACCAACCCCACTCTTCACACTACTGATATCAACCCCACTCATCATACTACTGGTACCATCCCCACTCATCATACTACTGATACCAGCCCCACTCATCTTACTACTGGTACAATCCCCACTCATCACACTACTGATACCAGCCCCACTCTTCACACTACTGATACCAGCCCCACTCATCACACTACTGATACCAGCCCCACTCATCATACTCCTGATACCAGCCCCACTCATCACACTACTGATACCAGCCCCACTCATCATACTACTGATACCAGCCCCACTCATCACACTACTGATACCAGCCCCACTCATCATACTACTGATACCAGCTCCACTCATCATACTACTGATACCAGCCACACTCATCACACTACTGATACCAGCTCCACTCATCATACTACTGATACCAGCCCCACTCATCACACTACTGATACTAGCCCCATTCATCATACTACTGATACCAGCCCCACTCATCATACTACTGATACCAGCCCCACTCATCACGCTACTGATACCAGCCCCACTCATCACACTAGTGATACCAGCCCCACTCATCATACTACTGATACCAGCCCCACTCATCACACTACTGATACCAGCCCCACTCATCATACTACTGATACCAGCCCCACTCATCACACTACTGATACCAGCCCCACTCATCTTACTACTGATACCAGCCCCACTCATCATACTACTGATACCAGCCCCACTCATCACACTACTGATACCAGCCCCACTCATCACACTACTGATACCAGCCCCACTCATCATACTACTGATACCAGCCCCTCTCATCATACTACTGATACCAGCCCCACTCATCACACTACTGATACCAGCCCCACTCATCACACTACTGATACCAGCCCCACCCCTACTACTGATACCAGCCCCACTCATCACACTACTGATACCAGCCCCACTCATCATACTACTGATACCAGCCCCACTCATCATACTACTGATACCAGCCCCACTCATCACCCATTTGATACCAACCCCTCTCATCATACTACTGATACCAGCCCCACCCCTACTACTGATACTAGCCCCACTCATCATACTACTGATACCAGCCCCACTCATCATACTACTGATACCAGCCCCACTCATCATACTACTGATACCAGCCCCACTCATCATACTACTGATACCAGCCCCACTCATCTTACTACTGGTACAATCCCCACTCATCACATTACTGATACCAGCCCCACTCATCATACTACTGATACCAACCCCACTCTTCACACTACTGATATCAACCCCACTCATCATACTACTGGTACCATCCCCATTCATCATACTACTGATACCAGCCCCACTCATCTTACTACTGGTACAATCCCCACTCATCACACTACTGATACCAGCCCCACTCTTCACACTACTGATACCAGCCCCACTCATCACACTACTGATACCAGCCCCACTCATCATACTACTGATACCAGCCCCACTCATCATACTACTGATACCAGCCCCACTCATCATACTACTGATACCAGCCCCACTCATCATACTACTGATACCAGCCCCACTCATCATACTACTGATACTAGCCCCACTCATCATACTACTGATACCAGCTACACTCATCATACTACTGATACCAGCCCCACTCATTACACTACTGATACCAGCCCCACTCATCATACTACTGATACCAGCCCCACTCATCACACTACTGATACCAGCCCCACTCATTACACTACTGATACCAGCCCCACTTATCATACTACTGATACCAGCCCCACTCATCATACTACTGATACCAGCTCCACTCATCATACTACTGATACCAGCCACACTCATCATACTACTGATACCAGCTCCACTCATCATACTACTGATACCAGCCCCACTCATCACACTACTGATATCAACCCCACTCATCATACTACTGATACCAGCCCCACTCATCATACTCCTGATACCAGCCCCACTCATCACACTACTGATACCAGCTCCACTCATCATACTACTGATACCAGCCCAACTCATCACACTACTGATATCAACCCCACTCATCATACTACTGATACCAGCCCCACTCATCTTACTACTGATACCAGCCCCACTCATCATACTACTGATACCAGCCCCACTCATCACACTACTGATACCAGCCCCACTCATCACACTACTGATACCAGCCCCACTCATCATACTACTGATACCAGCCCCTCTCATCATACTACTGATACCAGCCCCACTCATCACACTACTGATACCAGCCCCACTCATCACACTACTGATACCAGCCCCACCCCTACTACTGATACCAGCCCCACTCATCACACTACTGATACCAGCCCCACTCATCATACTACTGATACCAGCCCCACTCATCATACTACTGATACCAGCCCCTTTCATCATACTACTGATACCAGCCCCACCCCTACTACTGATACCAGCCCCACTCATCAAACTACTGATACCAGCCCCACTCATCACACTACTGATACCAGCCCCACTCATCACCCATTTGATACCAACCCCTCTCATCATACTACTGATACCAGCCCCACCCCTACTACTGATACTAGCCCCACTCATCATACTACTGATACCAGCCCCACTCATCATACTACTGATACCAGCCCCACTCATCATACTACTGATACCAGCCCCACTCATCATACTACTGATACCAGCCCCACTCATCTTACTACTGGTACAATCCCCACTCATCACATTACTGATACCAGCCCCACTCATCATACTACTGATACCAACCCCACTCTTCACACTACTGATATCAACCCCACTCATCATACTACTGGTACCATCCCCACTCATCATACTACTGATACCAGCCCCACTCATCTTACTACTGGTACAATCCCCACTCATCACACTACTGATACCAGCCCCACTCTTCACACTACTGATACCAGCCCCACTCATCACACTACTGATACCAGCCCCACTCATCATACTCCTGATACCAGCCCCACTCATCACACTACTGATACCAGCCCCACTCATCATACTACTGATACCAGCCCCACTCATCACACTACTGATACCAGCCCCACTCATCATACTACTGATACCAGCTCCACTCATCATACTACTGATACCAGCCACACTCATCACACTACTGATACCAGCTCCACTCATCATACTACTGATACCAGCCCCACTCATCACACTACTGATACTAGCCCCATTCATCATACTACTGATACCAGCCCCACTCATCATACTACTGATACCAGCCCCACTCATCACGCTACTGATACCAGCCCCACTCATCACACTAGTGATACCAGCCCCACTCATCATACTACTGATACCAGCCCCACTCATCACACTACTGATACCAGCCCCACTCATCATACTACTGATACCAGCCCCACTCATCACACTACTGATACCAGCCCCACTCATCTTACTACTGATACCAGCCCCACTCATCATACTACTGATACCAGCCCCACTCATCACACTACTGATACCAGCCCCACTCATCACACTACTGATACCAGCCCCACTCATCATACTACTGATACCAGCCCCTCTCATCATACTACTGATACCAGCCCCACTCATCACACTACTGATACCAGCCCCACTCATCACACTACTGATACCAGCCCCACCCCTACTACTGATACCAGCCCCACTCATCACACTACTGATACCAGCCCCACTCATCATACTACTGATACCAGCCCCACTCATCATACTACTGATACCAGCCCCACTCATCACCCATTTGATACCAACCCCTCTCATCATACTACTGATACCAGCCCCACCCCTACTACTGATACTAGCCCCACTCATCATACTACTGATACCAGCCCCACTCATCATACTACTGATACCAGCCCCACTCATCATACTACTGATACCAGCCCCACTCATCATACTACTGATACCAGCCCCACTCATCTTACTACTGGTACAATCCCCACTCATCACATTACTGATACCAGCCCCACTCATCATACTACTGATACCAACCCCACTCTTCACACTACTGATATCAACCCCACTCATCATACTACTGGTACCATCCCCATTCATCATACTACTGATACCAGCCCCACTCATCTTACTACTGGTACAATCCCCACTCATCACACTACTGATACCAGCCCCACTCTTCACACTACTGATACCAGCCCCACTCATCACACTACTGATACCAGCCCCACTCATCATACTCCTGATACCAGCCCCACTCATCACACTACTGATACCAGCCCCACTCATCATACTACTGATACCAGCCCCACTCATCACACTACTGATACCAGCCCCACTCATCATACTACTGATACCAGCTCCACTCATCATACTACTGATACCAGCCACACTCATCACACTACTGATACCAGCCCCACTCATCACACTACTGATACCAGCCCCACTCATCATACTACTGATACCAGCTCCACTCATCATACTACTGATACCAGCCCCACTCATCACACTACTGATACCAGCCCCACTCATCATACTACTGATACCAGCCCCACTCATCATACTCCTGATACCAGCCCCACTCATCACACTACTGATACCAGCCCCACTCATCATACTACTGATACCAGCCCCACTCATCACACTACTGATATCAACCCCACTCATCATACTACTGATACCAGCCCCACTCATCACACTACTGATACCAGCCCCACTCATCATACTACTGATACCAGCTCCACTCATCATACTACTGATACCAGCTCCACTCATCATACTACTGATACCAGCCCCACTCATCATACTACTGATACCAGCCCCACTCATCTTACTACTGGTACAATCCCCACTCATCACACTACTGATACCAGCCCCACTCATCACACTACTGATACCAGCCCCACTCATCACACTACTGATACCAGCCCCACCCCTACTACTGATACCAGCCCCACTCATCACACTACTGATACCAGCCCCACTCATCATACTACTGATACCAGCCCCACTCATCATACTACTGATACCAGCCCCTTTCATCATACTACTGATACCAGCCCCACCCCTACTACTGATACCAGCCCCACTCATCAAACTACTGATACCAGCCCCACTCATCACACTACTGATACCAGCCCCACTCATCACCCATTTGATACCAACCCCTCTCATCATACTACTGATACCAGCCCCACCCCTACTACTGATACTAGCCCCACTCATCATACTACTGATACCAGCCCCACTCATCATACTACTGATACCAGCCCCACTCATCATACTACTGATACCAGCCCCACTCATCATACTACTGATACCAGCCCCACTCATCTTACTACTGGTACAATCCCCACTCATCACATTACTGATACCAGCCCCACTCATCATACTACTGATACCAACCCCACTCTTCACACTACTGATATCAACCCCACTCATCATACTACTGGTACCATCCCCATTCATCATACTACTGATACCAGCCCCACTCATCTTACTACTGGTACAATCCCCACTCATCACACTACTGATACCAGCCCCACTCTTCACACTACTGATACCAGCCCCACTCATCACACTACTGATACCAGCCCCACTCATCATACTCCTGATACCAGCCCCACTCATCACACTACTGATACCAGCCCCACTCATCATACTACTGATACCAGCCCCACTCATCACACTACTGATACCAGCCCCACTCATCATACTACTGATACCAGCTCCACTCATCATACTACTGATACCAGCCACACTCATCACACTACTGATACCAGCTCCACTCATCATACTACTGATACCAGCCCCACTCATCACACTACTGATACCAGCCCCACTCATCATACTACTGATACCAGCTCCACTCATCATACTACTGATACCAGCCCCACTCATCACACTACTGATACCAGCCCCACTCATCATACTACTGATACCAGCCCCACTCATCATACTCCTGATACCAGCCCCACTCATCACACTACTGATACCAGCCCCACTCATCATACTACTGATACCAGCCCCACTCATCACACTACTGATATCAACCCCACTCATCATACTACTGATACCAGCCCCACTCATCACACTACTGATACCAGCCCCACTCATCATACTACTGATACCAGCCCCACTCATCATACTACTGATACCAGCTCCACTCATCATACTACTGATACCAGCCCCACTCATCATACTACTGATACCAGCCCCACTCATCTTACTACTGGTACAATTCCCACTCATCACACTACTGATACCAGCCCCACTCATCATACTACTGATACCAACCCCACTCTTCACACTACTGATATCAACCCCACTCATCATACTACTGGTACCATCCCCACTAATCATACTACTGATACCAGCTCCACTCATCATACTACTGATACCAGCCCCACTCTTCACACTACTGATACCAGCCCCACCCCCACTACTGATACTAGCCACACTCATCATACTACTGATACCAGCTACACTCATCACACTACTGATACCAGCCCCACTCATCATACTACTGATACCAGCCCCACTCATCATACTACTGATACCAGCCCCACTCATCATACTACTGATACCAGCCCCACTCATCATACTACTGATACCAGCCCCACTCATCATACTACTGATACCAGCCCCACTCATCATACTACTGATACCAGCCCCACTCATCATACTACTGATACTAGCCCCACTCATCATACTACTGATACCAGCTACACTCATCATACTACTGATACCAGCCCCACTCATTACACTACTGATACCAGCCCCACTCATCATACTACTGATACCAGCCCCACTCATCACACTACTGATACCAGCCCCACTCATTACACTACTGATACCAGCCCCACTTATCATACTACTGATACCAGCCCCACTCATCATACTACTGATACCAGCTCCACTCATCATACTACTGATACCAGCCACACTCATCATACTACTGATACCAGCTCCACTCATCATACTACTGATACCAGCCCCACTCATCACACTACTGATATCAACCCCACTCATCATACTACTGATACCAGCCCCACTCATCATACTCCTGATACCAGCCCCACTCATCACACTACTGATACCAGCTCCACTCATCATACTACTGATACCAGCCCCACTCATCACACTACTGATATCAACCCCACTCATCATACTACTGATACCAGCCCCACTCATCTTACTACTGATACCAGCCCCACTCATCATACTACTGATACCAGCCCCACTCATCACACTACTGATACCAGCCCCACTCATCACACTACTGATACCAGCCCCACTCATCATACTACTGATACCAGCCCCTCTCATCATACTACTGATACCAGCCCCACTCATCACACTACTGATACCAGCCCCACTCATCACACTACTGATACCAGCCCCACCCCTACTACTGATACCAGCCCCACTCATCACACTACTGATACCAGCCCCACTCATCATACTACTGATACCAGCCCCACTCATCATACTACTGATACCAGCCCCTTTCATCATACTACTGATACCAGCCCCACCCCTACTACTGATACCAGCCCCACTCATCAAACTACTGATACCAGCCCCACTCATCACACTACTGATACCAGCCCCACTCATCACCCATTTGATACCAACCCCTCTCATCATACTACTGATACCAGCCCCACCCCTACTACTGATACTAGCCCCACTCATCATACTACTGATACCAGCCCCACTCATCATACTACTGATACCAGCCCCACTCATCATACTACTGATACCAGCCCCACTCATCATACTACTGATACCAGCCCCACTCATCTTACTACTGGTACAATCCCCACTCATCACATTACTGATACCAGCCCCACTCATCATACTACTGATACCAACCCCACTCTTCACACTACTGATATCAACCCCACTCATCATACTACTGGTACCATCCCCACTCATCATACTACTGATACCAGCCCCACTCATCTTACTACTGGTACAATCCCCACTCATCACACTACTGATACCAGCCCCACTCTTCACACTACTGATACCAGCCCCACTCATCACACTACTGATACCAGCCCCACTCATCATACTCCTGATACCAGCCCCACTCATCACACTACTGATACCAGCCCCACTCATCATACTACTGATACCAGCCCCACTCATCACACTACTGATACCAGCCCCACTCATCATACTACTGATACCAGCTCCACTCATCATACTACTGATACCAGCCACACTCATCACACTACTGATACCAGCTCCACTCATCATACTACTGATACCAGCCCCACTCATCACACTACTGATACTAGCCCCATTCATCATACTACTGATACCAGCCCCACTCATCATACTACTGATACCAGCCCCACTCATCACGCTACTGATACCAGCCCCACTCATCACACTAGTGATACCAGCCCCACTCATCATACTACTGATACCAGCCCCACTCATCACACTACTGATACCAGCCCCACTCATCATACTACTGATACCAGCCCCACTCATCACACTACTGATACCAGCCCCACTCATCTTACTACTGATACCAGCCCCACTCATCATACTACTGATACCAGCCCCACTCATCACACTACTGATACCAGCCCCACTCATCACACTACTGATACCAGCCCCACTCATCATACTACTGATACCAGCCCCTCTCATCATACTACTGATACCAGCCCCACTCATCACACTACTGATACCAGCCCCACTCATCACACTACTGATACCAGCCCCACCCCTACTACTGATACCAGCCCCACTCATCACACTACTGATACCAGCCCCACTCATCATACTACTGATACCAGCCCCACTCATCATACTACTGATACCAGCCCCACTCATCACCCATTTGATACCAACCCCTCTCATCATACTACTGATACCAGCCCCACCCCTACTACTGATACTAGCCCCACTCATCATACTACTGATACCAGCCCCACTCATCATACTACTGATACCAGCCCCACTCATCATACTACTGATACCAGCCCCACTCATCATACTACTGATACCAGCCCCACTCATCTTACTACTGGTACAATCCCCACTCATCACATTACTGATACCAGCCCCACTCATCATACTACTGATACCAACCCCACTCTTCACACTACTGATATCAACCCCACTCATCATACTACTGGTACCATCCCCATTCATCATACTACTGATACCAGCCCCACTCATCTTACTACTGGTACAATCCCCACTCATCACACTACTGATACCAGCCCCACTCATCATACTACTGATACCAGCTCCACTCATCATACTACTGATACCAGCTCCACTCATCATACTACTGATACCAGCCCCACTCATCATACTACTGATACCAGCCCCACTCATCTTACTACTGGTACAATCCCCACTCATCACACTACTGATACCAGCCCCACTCATCACACTACTGATACCAGCCCCACTCATCACACTACTGATACCAGCCCCACCCCTACTACTGATACCAGCCCCACTCATCACACTACTGATACCAGCCCCACTCATCATACTACTGATACCAGCCCCACTCATCATACTACTGATACCAGCCCCTTTCATCATACTACTGATACCAGCCCCACCCCTACTACTGATACCAGCCCCACTCATCAAACTACTGATACCAGCCCCACTCATCACACTACTGATACCAGCCCCACTCATCACCCATTTGATACCAACCCCTCTCATCATACTACTGATACCAGCCCCACTCATCTTACTACTGGTACAATCCCCACTCATCACACTACTGATACCAGCCCCACTCTTCACACTACTGATACCAGCCCCACTCATCACACTACTGATACCAGCCCCACTCATCATACTCCTGATACCAGCCCCACTCATCACACTACTGATACCAGCCCCACTCATCATACTACTGATACCAGCCCCACTCATCACACTACTGATACCAGCCCCACTCATCATACTACTGATACCAGCTCCACTCATCATACTACTGATACCAGCCACACTCATCACACTACTGATACCAGCTCCACTCATCATACTACTGATACCAGCCCCACTCATCACACTACTGATACCAGCCCCACTCATCATACTACTGATACCAGCTCCACTCATCATACTACTGATACCAGCCCCACTCATCACACTACTGATACCAGCCCCACTCATCATACTACTGATACCAGCCCCACTCATCATACTCCTGATACCAGCCCCACTCATCACACTACTGATACCAGCCCCACTCATCATACTACTGATACCAGCCCCACTCATCACACTACTGATATCAACCCCACTCATCATACTACTGATACCAGCCCCACTCATCACACTACTGATACCAGCCCCACTCATCATACTACTGATACCAGCCCCACTCATCATACTACTGATACCAGCTCCACTCATCATACTACTGATACCAGCCCCACTCATCATACTACTGATACCAGCCCCACTCATCTTACTACTGGTACAATTCCCACTCATCACACTACTGATACCAGCCCCACTCATCATACTACTGATACCAACCCCACTCTTCACACTACTGATATCAACCCCACTCATCATACTACTGGTACCATCCCCACTAATCATACTACTGATACCAGCTCCACTCATCATACTACTGATACCAGCCCCACTCTTCACACTACTGATACCAGCCCCACCCCCACTACTGATACTAGCCACACTCATCATACTACTGATACCAGCTACACTCATCACACTACTGATACCAGCCCCACTCATCATACTACTGATACCAGCCCCACTCATCATACTACTGATACCAGCCCCACTCATCATACTACTGATACCAGCCCCACTCATCATACTACTGATACCAGCCCCACTCATCATACTACTGATACCAGCCCCACTCATCATACTACTGATACCAGCCCCACTCATCATACTACTGATACTAGCCCCACTCATCATACTACTGATACCAGCTACACTCATCATACTACTGATACCAGCCCCACTCATTACACTACTGATACCAGCCCCACTCATCATACTACTGATACCAGCCCCACTCATCACACTACTGATACCAGCCCCACTCATTACACTACTGATACCAGCCCCACTTATCATACTACTGATACCAGCCCCACTCATCATACTACTGATACCAGCTCCACTCATCATACTACTGATACCAGCCACACTCATCATACTACTGATACCAGCTCCACTCATCATACTACTGATACCAGCCCCACTCATCACACTACTGATATCAACCCCACTCATCATACTACTGATACCAGCCCCACTCATCATACTCCTGATACCAGCCCCACTCATCACACTACTGATACCAGCTCCACTCATCATACTACTGATACCAGCCCCACTCATCACACTACTGATATCAACCCCACTCATCATACTACTGATACCAGCCCCACTCATCTTACTACTGATACCAGCCCCACTCATCATACTACTGATACCAGCCCCACTCATCACACTACTGATACCAGCCCCACTCATCACACTACTGATACCAGCCCCACTCATCATACTACTGATACCAGCCCCTCTCATCATACTACTGATACCAGCCCCACTCATCACACTACTGATACCAGCCCCACTCATCACACTACTGATACCAGCCCCACCCCTACTACTGATACCAGCCCCACTCATCACACTACTGATACCAGCCCCACTCATCATACTACTGATACCAGCCCCACTCATCATACTACTGATACCAGCCCCTTTCATCATACTACTGATACCAGCCCCACCCCTACTACTGATACCAGCCCCACTCATCAAACTACTGATACCAGCCCCACTCATCACACTACTGATACCAGCCCCACTCATCACCCATTTGATACCAACCCCTCTCATCATACTACTGATACCAGCCCCACCCCTACTACTGATACTAGCCCCACTCATCATACTACTGATACCAGCCCCACTCATCATACTACTGATACCAGCCCCACTCATCATACTACTGATACCAGCCCCACTCATCATACTACTGATACCAGCCCCACTCATCTTACTACTGGTACAATCCCCACTCATCACATTACTGATACCAGCCCCACTCATCATACTACTGATACCAACCCCACTCTTCACACTACTGATATCAACCCCACTCATCATACTACTGGTACCATCCCCACTCATCATACTACTGATACCAGCCCCACTCATCTTACTACTGGTACAATCCCCACTCATCACACTACTGATACCAGCCCCACTCTTCACACTACTGATACCAGCCCCACTCATCACACTACTGATACCAGCCCCACTCATCATACTCCTGATACCAGCCCCACTCATCACACTACTGATACCAGCCCCACTCATCATACTACTGATACCAGCCCCACTCATCACACTACTGATACCAGCCCCACTCATCATACTACTGATACCAGCTCCACTCATCATACTACTGATACCAGCCACACTCATCACACTACTGATACCAGCTCCACTCATCATACTACTGATACCAGCCCCACTCATCACACTACTGATACTAGCCCCATTCATCATACTACTGATACCAGCCCCACTCATCATACTACTGATTCCAGCCCCACTCATCACGCTACTGATACCAGCCCCACTCATCACACTAGTGATACCAGCCCCACTCATCATACTACTGATACCAGCCCCACTCATCACACTACTGATACCAGCCCCACTCATCATACTACTGATACCAGCCCCACTCATCACACTACTGATACCAGCCCCACTCATCTTACTACTGATACCAGCCCCACTCATCATACTACTGATACCAGCCCCACTCATCACACTACTGATACCAGCCCCACTCATCACACTACTGATACCAGCCCCACTCATCATACTACTGATACCAGCCCCTCTCATCATACTACTGATACCAGCCCCACTCATCACACTACTGATACCAGCCCCACTCATCACACTACTGATACCAGCCCCACCCCTACTACTGATACCAGCCCCACTCATCACACTACTGATACCAGCCCCACTCATCATACTACTGATACCAGCCCCACTCATCATACTACTGATACCAGCCCCACTCATCACCCATTTGATACCAACCCCTCTCATCATACTACTGATACCAGCCCCACCCCTACTACTGATACTAGCCCCACTCATCATACTACTGATACCAGCCCCACTCATCATACTACTGATACCAGCCCCACTCATCATACTACTGATACCAGCCCCACTCATCATACTACTGATACCAGCCCCACTCATCTTACTACTGGTACAATCCCCACTCATCACATTACTGATACCAGCCCCACTCATCATACTACTGATACCAACCCCACTCTTCACACTACTGATATCAACCCCACTCATCATACTACTGGTACCATCCCCATTCATCATACTACTGATACCAGCCCCACTCATCTTACTACTGGTACAATCCCCACTCATCACACTACTGATACCAGCCCCACTCTTCACACTACTGATACCAGCCCCACTCATCACACTACTGATACCAGCCCCACTCATCATACTACTGATACCAGCCCCACTCATCATACTACTGATACCAGCCCCACTCATCATACTACTGATACCAGCCCCACTCATCATACTACTGATACCAGCCCCACTCATCATACTACTGATACTAGCCCCACTCATCATACTACTGATACCAGCTACACTCATCATACTACTGATACCAGCCCCACTCATTACACTACTGATACCAGCCCCACTCATCATACTACTGATACCAGCCCCACTCATCACACTACTGATACCAGCCCCACTCATTACACTACTGATACCAGCCCCACTTATCATACTACTGATACCAGCCCCACTCATCATACTACTGATACCAGCTCCACTCATCATACTACTGATACCAGCCACACTCATCATACTACTGATACCAGCTCCACTCATCATACTACTGATACCAGCCCCACTCATCACACTACTGATATCAACCCCACTCATCATACTACTGATACCAGCCCCACTCATCATACTCCTGATACCAGCCCCACTCATCACACTACTGATACCAGCTCCACTCATCATACTACTGATACCAGCCCAACTCATCACACTACTGATATCAACCCCACTCATCATACTACTGATACCAGCCCCACTCATCTTACTACTGATACCAGCCCCACTCATCATACTACTGATACCAGCCCCACTCATCACACTACTGATACCAGCCCCACTCATCACACTACTGATACCAGCCCCACTCATCATACTACTGATACCAGCCCCTCTCATCATACTACTGATACCAGCCCCACTCATCACACTACTGATACCAGCCCCACTCATCACACTACTGATACCAGCCCCACCCCTACTACTGATACCAGCCCCACTCATCACACTACTGATACCAGCCCCACTCATCATACTACTGATACCAGCCCCACTCATCATACTACTGATACCAGCCCCTTTCATCATACTACTGATACCAGCCCCACCCCTACTACTGATACCAGCCCCACTCATCAAACTACTGATACCAGCCCCACTCATCACACTACTGATACCAGCCCCACTCATCACCCATTTGATACCAACCCCTCTCATCATACTACTGATACCAGCCCCACCCCTACTACTGATACTAGCCCCACTCATCATACTACTGATACCAGCCCCACTCATCATACTACTGATACCAGCCCCACTCATCATACTACTGATACCAGCCCCACTCATCATACTACTGATACCAGCCCCACTCATCTTACTACTGGTACAATCCCCACTCATCACATTACTGATACCAGCCCCACTCATCATACTACTGATACCAACCCCACTCTTCACACTACTGATATCAACCCCACTCATCATACTACTGGTACCATCCCCACTCATCATACTACTGATACCAGCCCCACTCATCTTACTACTGGTACAATCCCCACTCATCACACTACTGATACCAGCCCCACTCTTCACACTACTGATACCAGCCCCACTCATCACACTACTGATACCAGCCCCACTCATCATACTCCTGATACCAGCCCCACTCATCACACTACTGATACCAGCCCCACTCATCATACTACTGATACCAGCCCCACTCATCACACTACTGATACCAGCCCCACTCATCATACTACTGATACCAGCTCCACTCATCATACTACTGATACCAGCCACACTCATCACACTACTGATACCAGCTCCACTCATCATACTACTGATACCAGCCCCACTCATCACACTACTGATACTAGCCCCATTCATCATACTACTGATACCAGCCCCACTCATCATACTACTGATACCAGCCCCACTCATCACGCTACTGATACCAGCCCCACTCATCACACTAGTGATACCAGCCCCACTCATCATACTACTGATACCAGCCCCACTCATCACACTACTGATACCAGCCCCACTCATCATACTACTGATACCAGCCCCACTCATCACACTACTGATACCAGCCCCACTCATCTTACTACTGATACCAGCCCCACTCATCATACTACTGATACCAGCCCCACTCATCACACTACTGATACCAGCCCCACTCATCACACTACTGATACCAGCCCCACTCATCATACTACTGATACCAGCCCCTCTCATCATACTACTGATACCAGCCCCACTCATCACACTACTGATACCAGCCCCACTCATCACACTACTGATACCAGCCCCACCCCTACTACTGATACCAGCCCCACTCATCACACTACTGATACCAGCCCCACTCATCATACTACTGATACCAGCCCCACTCATCATACTACTGATACCAGCCCCACTCATCACCCATTTGATACCAACCCCTCTCATCATACTACTGATACCAGCCCCACCCCTACTACTGATACTAGCCCCACTCATCATACTACTGATACCAGCCCCACTCATCATACTACTGATACCAGCCCCACTCATCATACTACTGATACCAGCCCCACTCATCATACTACTGATACCAGCCCCACTCATCTTACTACTGGTACAATCCCCACTCATCACATTACTGATACCAGCCCCACTCATCATACTACTGATACCAACCCCACTCTTCACACTACTGATATCAACCCCACTCATCATACTACTGGTACCATCCCCATTCATCATACTACTGATACCAGCCCCACTCATCTTACTACTGGTACAATCCCCACTCATCACACTACTGATACCAGCCCCACTCTTCACACTACTGATACCAGCCCCACTCATCACACTACTGATACCAGCCCCACTCATCATACTCCTGATACCAGCCCCACTCATCACACTACTGATACCAGCCCCACTCATCATACTACTGATACCAGCCCCACTCATCACACTACTGATACCAGCCCCACTCATCATACTACTGATACCAGCTCCACTCATCATACTACTGATACCAGCCACACTCATCACACTACTGATACCAGCTCCACTCATCATACTACTGATACCAGCCCCACTCATCACACTACTGATACCAGCCCCACTCATCATACTACTGATACCAGCTCCACTCATCATACTACTGATACCAGCCCCACTCATCACACTACTGATACCAGCCCCACTCATCATACTACTGATACCAGCCCCACTCATCATACTCCTGATACCAGCCCCACTCATCACACTACTGATACCAGCCCCACTCATCATACTACTGATACCAGCCCCACTCATCACACTACTGATATCAACCCCACTCATCATACTACTGATACCAGCCCCACTCATCACACTACTGATACCAGCCCCACTCATCATACTACTGATACCAGCTCCACTCATCATACTACTGATACCAGCTCCACTCATCATACTACTGATACCAGCCCCACTCATCATACTACTGATACCAGCCCCACTCATCTTACTACTGGTACAATCCCCACTCATCACACTACTGATACCAGCCCCACTCATCACACTACTGATACCAGCCCCACTCATCACACTACTGATACCAGCCCCACCCCTACTACTGATACCAGCCCCACTCATCACACTACTGATACCAGCCCCACTCATCATACTACTGATACCAGCCCCACTCATCATACTACTGATACCAGCCCCTTTCATCATACTACTGATACCAGCCCCACCCCTACTACTGATACCAGCCCCACTCATCAAACTACTGATACCAGCCCCACTCATCACACTACTGATACCAGCCCCACTCATCACCCATTTGATACCAACCCCTCTCATCATACTACTGATACCAGCCCCACCCCTACTACTGATACTAGCCCCACTCATCATACTACTGATACCAGCCCCACTCATCATACTACTGATACCAGCCCCACTCATCATACTACTGATACCAGCCCCACTCATCATACTACTGATACCAGCCCCACTCATCTTACTACTGGTACAATCCCCACTCATCACATTACTGATACCAGCCCCACTCATCATACTACTGATACCAACCCCACTCTTCACACTACTGATATCAACCCCACTCATCATACTACTGGTACCATCCCCACTCATCATACTACTGATACCAGCCCCACTCATCTTACTACTGGTACAATCCCCACTCATCACACTACTGATACCAGCCCCACTCTTCACACTACTGATACCAGCCCCACTCATCACACTACTGATACCAGCCCCACTCATCATACTCCTGATACCAGCCCCACTCATCACACTACTGATACCAGCCCCACTCATCATACTACTGATACCAGCCCCACTCATCACACTACTGATACCAGCCCCACTCATCACACTACTGATAACAGCTCCACTCATCATACTACTGATACCAGCCCCACTCATCACACTACTGATACTAGCCCCATTCATCATACTACTGATACCAGCCCCACTCATCATACTACTGATACCAGCCCCACTCATCACGCTACTGATACCAGCCCCACTCATCACACTAGTGATACCAGCCCCACTCATCTTACTACTGGTACAATCCCCACTCATCACACTACTGATACCAGCCCCACTCTTCACACTACTGATACCAGCCCCACTCATCACACTACTGATACCAGCCCCACTCATCATACTCCTGATACCAGCCCCACTCATCACACTACTGATACCAGCCCCACTCATCATACTACTGATACCAGCCCCACTCATCACACTACTGATACCAGCCCCACTCATCATACTACTGATACCAGCTCCACTCATCATACTACTGATACCAGCCACACTCATCACACTACTGATACCAGCTCCACTCATCATACTACTGATACCAGCCCCACTCATCACACTACTGATACCAGCCCCACTCATCATACTACTGATACCAGCTCCACTCATCATACTACTGATACCAGCCCCACTCATCACACTACTGATACCAGCCCCACTCATCATACTACTGATACCAGCCCCACTCATCATACTCCTGATACCAGCCCCACTCATCACACTACTGATACCAGCCCCACTCATCATACTACTGATACCAGCCCCACTCATCACACTACTGATATCAACCCCACTCATCATACTACTGATACCAGCCCCACTCATCACACTACTGATACCAGCGCCACTCATCATACTACTGATACCAGCCCCACTCATCATACTACTGATACCAGCTCCACTCATCATACTACTGATACCAGCCCCACTCATCATACTACTGATACCAGCCCCACTCATCTTACTACTGGTACAATCCCCACTCATCACACTACTGATACCAGCCCCACTCATCATACTACTGATACCAACCCCACTCTTCACACTACTGATATCAACCCCACTCATCATACTACTGGTACCATCCCCACTAATCATACTACTGATACCAGCTCCACTCATCATACTACTGATACCAGCCCCACTCTTCACACTACTGATACCAGCCCCACCCCTACTACTGATACTAGCCACACTCATCATACTACTGATACCAGCTACACTCATCACACTACTGATACCAGCCCCACTCATCATACTACTGATACCAGCCCCACTCATCATACTACTGATACCAGCCCCACTCATCATACTACTGATACCAGCCCCACTCATCATACTACTGATACCAGCCCCACTCATCATACTACTGATACCAGCCCCACTCATCATACTACTGATACTAGCCCCACTCATCATACTACTGATACCAGCTACACTCATCATACTACTGATACCAGCCCCACTCATTACACTACTGATACCAGCCCCACTCATCATACTACTGATACCAGCCCCACTCATCACACTACTGATACCAGCTCCACTCATTACACTACTGATACCAGCCCCACTTATCATACTACTGATACCAGCCCCACTCATCATACTACTGATACCAGCTCCACTCATCATACTACTGATACCAGCCACACTCATCATACTACTGATACCAGCTCCACTCATCATACTACTGATACCAGCCCCACTCATCACACTACTGATATCAACCCCACTCATCATACTACTGATACCAGCCCCACTCATCATACTCCTGATACCAGCCCCACTCATCACACTACTGATACCAGCTCCACTCATCATACTACTGATACCAGCCCCACTCATCACACTACTGATATCAACCCCACTCATCATACTACTGATACCAGCCCCACTCATCTTACTACTGATACCAGCCCCACTCATCATACTACTGATACCAGCCCCACTCATCACACTACTGATACCAGCCCCACTCATCACACTACTGATACCAGCCCCACTCATCATACTACTGATACCAGCCCCTCTCATCATACTACTGATACCAGCCCCACTCATCACACTACTGATACCAGCCCCACTCATCACACTACTGATACCAGCCCCACCCCTACTACTGATACCAGCCCCACTCATCACACTACTGATACCAGCCCCACTCATCATACTACTGATACCAGCCCCACTCATCATACTACTGATACCAGCCCCTTTCATCATACTACTGATACAAGCCCCACCCCTACTACTGATACCAGCCCCACTCATCAAACTACTGATACCAGCCCCACTCATCACACTACTGATACCAGCCCCACTCATCATACTACTGATACCAGCCCCACTCATCATACTACTGATACCAGCCCCACTCATCATACTACTGATACCAGCCCCACTCATCATACTACTGATACCAGCCCCACTCATCTTACTACTGATACCAGCCCGACTCATCATACTACTGATACTAGCCACACTCATCATACTACTGATACCAGCTACACTCATCATACTACTGATACCAGCCCCACTCATTACACTACTGATACCAGCCCCACTCATCATACTACTGATACCAGCCCCACTCATCACACTACTGATACCAGCCCCACTCATTACACTACTGATACCAGCCCCACTTATCATACTACTGATACCAGCCCCACTCATCATACTACTGATACCAGCTCCACTCATCATACTACTGATACCAGCCACACTCATCATACTACTGATACCAGCTCCACTCATCATACTACTGATACCAGCCCCACTCATCACACTACTGATATCAACCCCACTCATCATACTACTGATACCAGCCCCACTCATCATACTCCTGATACCAGCCCCACTCATCACACTACTGATACCAGCCCCACTCATCATACTACTGATACCAGCCCCACTCATCACACTACTGATATCAACCCCACTCATCATACTACTGATACCAGCCCCACTCATCACACTACTGATACCAGCCCCACTCATCATACTACTGATACCAGCTCCACTCATCATACTACTGATACCAGCCCCACTCATCACACTACTGATATCAACCCCACTCTTCACACTACTGATACCAGCAACACTCATCATACTACTGATACCAGCCCAACTCATCACACTACTGATATCAACCCCACTCATCATACTACTGATACCAGCACCACTCATCCTACTCCTGATACCAGCCCCACTCATCACACTACTGATACCAGCCCCACTCATCATACTACTGATATCAACCCCACTCATCACACTAAAAAAAAAAAAGTAAAAGTAAAGCTGACATTTATATACCGCTGATACCAGACAATGTCTGCTCATAGCGGTCGATTGTAACTGGCCAGGATTCGAACCTAGAACCCCTGGATCTCAAGGCAAATACTCTACCATTTGAGCTATTTCGGCCTAGTTACTGATACCAGCCCCACTACTGATACCAGCCCCACTCATCATACTACTGATACCAGCCCCACTCATCAAACTACTGATACCAGCTCCACTCATCATACTACTGATACCAGCCCCACTCATCATACTACTGATACCAGCCCCACTCATCAAACTACTGATACCAGCCCCACTCATCACACTACTGATATCAACCCCACTCATCACACTACTGATACCAGCTACACTCATCACACTACTGATACCAGCCCCACTCATCATACTACTGATACCAGCCCCACTCATCACACTACTGATATCAACCCCACTCATCATACTACTGATACCAGCCCCACTCATCACACTACTGATACCAGCCCCACTCATCATACTACTGATACCAGCCCCACTCATCATACTACTGATACCAGCTCCACTCATCATACTACTGATACCAGCCCCACTCATCATACTACTGATACCAGCCCCACTCATCATACTACTGATACCAGCCCCTCTCATCATACTACTGATACCAGCCCCACCCCTACTACTGATACCAGCCCCACTCATCAAACTACTGATACCAGCCCCACTCATCACACTACTGATACCAGCCCCACTCATCACCCATCTGATACCAACCCCTCTCATCATACTACTGATACCAGCCCCACCCCTACTACTGATACTAGCCCCACTCATCATACTACTGATACCAGCCCCACTCATCATACTACTGATACCAGCCCCACTCATCATACTACTGATACCAGCCCCACTCATCATACTACTGATACCAGCCCCACTCATCTTACTACTGGTACAATCCCCACTCATCACATTACTGATACCAGCCCCACTCATCATACTACTGATACCAACCCCACTCTTCACACTACTGATATCAACCCCACTCATCATACTACTGGTACCATCCCCACTCATCATACTACTGATACCAGCCCCACTCATCTTACTACTGATACAATCCCCACTCATCACACTACTGATACCAGACCCACTCTTCACACTACTGTTACCAGCCCCACTCATCACACTACTGATACCAGCCCCACTCATCATACTCCTGATACCAGCCCCACTCATCACACTACTGATACCATCCCCACTCATCATACTACTGATACCAGCCCCACTCATCATACTCCTGATACCAGCCCCACTCATCACACTACTGATACCAGCTCCACTCATCATACTACTGATACCAGCCCCACTCATCACACTACTGATATCAACCCCACTCATCATACTACTGATACCAGCCCCACTCATCTTACTACTGATACCAGCCCCACTCATCATACTACTGATACCAGCCCCACTCATCACACTACTGATACCAGCCCCACTCATCACACTACTGATACCAGCCCCACTCATCATACTACTGATACCAGCCCCTCTCATCATACTACTGATACCAGCCCCACTCATCACACTACTGATACCAGCCCCACTCATCACACTACTGATACCAGCCCCACCCCTACTACTGATACCAGCCCCACTCATCACACTACTGATACCAGCCCCACTCATCATACTACTGATACCAGCCCCACTCATCATACTACTGATACCAGCCCCTTTCATCATACTACTGATACAAGCCCCACCCCTACTACTGATACCAGCCCCACTCATCAAACTACTGATACCAGCCCCACTCATCACACTACTGATACCAGCCCCACTCATCATACTACTGATACCAGCCCCACTCATCATACTACTGATACCAGCCCCACTCATCATACTACTGATACCAGCCCCACTCATCATACTACTGATACCAGCCCCACTCATCTTACTACTGATACCAGCCCGACTCATCATACTACTGATACTAGCCACACTCATCATACTACTGATACCAGCTACACTCATCATACTACTGATACCAGCCCCACTCATTACACTACTGATACCAGCCCCACTCATCATACTACTGATACCAGCCCCACTCATCACACTACTGATACCAGCCCCACTCATTACACTACTGATACCAGCCCCACTTATCATACTACTGATACCAGCCCCACTCATCATACTACTGATACCAGCTCCACTCATCATACTACTGATACCAGCCACACTCATCATACTACTGATACCAGCTCCACTCATCATACTACTGATACCAGCCCCACTCATCACACTACTGATATCAACCCCACTCATCATACTACTGATACCAGCCCCACTCATCATACTCCTGATACCAGCCCCACTCATCACACTACTGATACCAGCCCCACTCATCATACTACTGATACCAGCCCCACTCATCACACTACTGATATCAACCCCACTCATCATACTACTGATACCAGCCCCACTCATCACACTACTGATACCAGCCCCACTCATCATACTACTGATACCAGCTCCACTCATCATACTACTGATACCAGCCCCACTCATCACACTACTGATATCAACCCCACTCTTCACACTACTGATACCAGCAACACTCATCATACTACTGATACCAGCCCAACTCATCACACTACTGATATCAACCCCACTCATCATACTACTGATACCAGCACCACTCATCCTACTCCTGATACCAGCCCCACTCATCACACTACTGATACCAGCCCCACTCATCATACTACTGATATCAACCCCACTCATCACACTAAAAAAAAAAAAGTAAAAGTAAAGCTGACATTTATATACCGCTGATACCAGACAATGTCTGCTCATAGCGGTCGATTGTAACTGGCCAGGATTCGAACCTAGAACCCCTGGATCTCAAGGCAAATACTCTACCATTTGAGCTATTTCGGCCTAGTTACTGATACCAGCCCCACTACTGATACCAGCCCCACTCATCATACTACTGATACCAGCCCCACTCATCAAACTACTGATACCAGCTCCACTCATCATACTACTGATACCAGCCCCACTCATCATACTACTGATACCAGCCCCACTCATCAAACTACTGATACCAGCCCCACTCATCACACTACTGATATCAACCCCACTCATCACACTACTGATACCAGCTACACTCATCACACTACTGATACCAGCCCCACTCATCATACTACTGATACCAGCCCCACTCATCACACTACTGATATCAACCCCACTCATCATACTACTGATACCAGCCCCACTCATCACACTACTGATACCAGCCCCACTCATCATACTACTGATACCAGCCCCACTCATCATACTACTGATACCAGCTCCACTCATCATACTACTGATACCAGCCCCACTCATCATACTACTGATACCAGCCCCACTCATCATACTACTGATACCAGCCCCTCTCATCATACTACTGATACCAGCCCCACCCCTACTACTGATACCAGCCCCACTCATCAAACTACTGATACCAGCCCCACTCATCACACTACTGATACCAGCCCCACTCATCACCCATCTGATACCAACCCCTCTCATCATACTACTGATACCAGCCCCACCCCTACTACTGATACTAGCCCCACTCATCATACTACTGATACCAGCCCCACTCATCATACTACTGATACCAGCCCCACTCATCATACTACTGATACCAGCCCCACTCATCATACTACTGATACCAGCCCCACTCATCTTACTACTGGTACAATCCCCACTCATCACATTACTGATACCAGCCCCACTCATCATACTACTGATACCAACCCCACTCTTCACACTACTGATATCAACCCCACTCATCATACTACTGGTACCATCCCCACTCATCATACTACTGATACCAGCCCCACTCATCTTACTACTGATACAATCCCCACTCATCACACTACTGATACCAGACCCACTCTTCACACTACTGTTACCAGCCCCACTCATCACACTACTGATACCAGCCCCACTCATCATACTCCTGATACCAGCCCCACTCATCACACTACTGATACCATCCCCACTCATCATACTACTGATACCAGCCCCACTCATCACACTACTGATACCAGCCCCACTCATCATACTACTGATACCAGCTCCACTCATCATACTACTGATACCAGCCCCACTCATCACACTACTGATATCAACCCCACTCATCATACTACTGATACCAGCCCCACTCATCATACTCCTGATACCAGCCCCACTCATCACACTACTGATACCAGCCCCACTCATCATACTACTGATACCAGCCCCACTCATCACACTACTGATATCAACCCCACTCATCATACTACTGATACCAGCCCCACTCATCATACTACTGATACCAGCCCCACTCATCTTACTACTGGTACAATCCCCACTCATCACATTACTGATGCCAGCCCCACTCATCATACTACTGATACCAACCCCACTCTTCACACTACTGATATCAACCCCACTCATCATACTACTGGTACCATCCCCACTCATCATACTACTGATACCAGCCCCACTCATCTTACTACTGGTACAATCCCCACTCATCACACTACTGATACCAGCCCCACTCTTCACACTACTGATACCAGCCCCACTCATCACACTACTGATACCAGCCCCACTCATCATACTCCTGATACCAGCCCCACTCATCACACTACTGATACCAGCCCCACTCATCATACTACTGATACCAGCCCTACTCATCACACTACTGATACCAGCCCCACTCATCATACTACTGATACCAGCTCCACTCATCATACTACTGATACCAGCCACACTCATCACACTACTGATACCAGCTCCACTCATCATACTACTGATACCAGCCCCACTCATCACACTACTGATACCAGCCCCACTCATCATACTACTGATACCAGCTCCACTCATCATACTACTGATACCAGCCCCACTCATCACACTACTGATATCAACCCCACTCATCATACTACTGATACCAGCCCCACTCATCATACTCCTGATACCAGCCCCACTCATCACACTACTGATACCAGCCCCACTCATCATACTACTGATACCAGCCCCACTCATCACACTACTGATATCAACCCCACTCATCATACTACTGATACCAGCCCCACTCATCACACTACTGATACCAGCCCCACTCATCATACTACTGATACCAGCCCCACTCATCACACTACTGATATCAACCCCACTCATCATACTACTGATACCAGCCCCACTCATCACACTACTGATACCAGCCCCACTCATCATACTACTGATACCAGCCCCACTCATCATACTTCTGATACCAGCTCCACTCATCATACTACTGATACCAGCCCCACTCATCTTACTTCTGGTATAATCCCCACTCATCACACTACTGATACCAGCCCCACTCATCATACTACTGATACCAACCCCACTCTTCACACTACTGATATCAACCCCACTCATCATACTACTGGTACCATCCCCACTAATCATACTACTGATACCAGCTCCACTCATCATACTACTGATACCAGCCCCACTCATCACACTACTGATATCAACCCCACTTATCACACTACTGATACCAGCTACACTCATCACACTACTGATACCAGCCCCACTCATCATACTACTGATACCAGCCCCACTCATCACACTACTGATATCAACCCCACTCATCATACTACTGATACCAGCCCCACTCATCACACTACTGATACCAGCCCCACTCATCATACTACTGATACCAGCCCCACTCATCATACTACTGATACCAGCTCCACTCATCATACTACTGATACCAGCCCCACTCATCATACTACTGATACCAGCCCCACTCATCATACTACTGATACCAGCCCCAGTCATCATACTACTGATACCAGCCCCACCCCTACTACTGATACCAGCCCCACTCATCAAACTACTGATACCAGCCCCACTCATCACACTACTGATACCAGCCCCACTCATCACCCATCTGATACCAACCCCTCTCATCATACTACTGATACCAGCCCCACCCCTACTACTGATACTAGCCCCACTCATCATACTACTGATACCAGCCCCACTCATCATACTACTGATACCAGCCCCACTCATCATACTACTGATACCAGCCCCACTCATCATACTACTGATACCAGCCCCACTCATCTTACTACTGGTACAATCCCCACTCATCACATTACTGATACCAGCCCCACTCATCATACTACTGATACCAACCCCACTCTTCACACTACTGATATCAACCCCACTCATCATACTACTGGTACCATCCCCACTCATCATACTACTGATACCAGCCCCACTCATCTTACTACTGGTACAATCCCCACTCATCACACTACTGATACCAGCCCCACTCTTCACACTACTGATACCAGCCCCACTCATCACACTACTGATACCAGCCCCACTCATCATACTCCTGATACCAGCCCCACTCATCACACTACTGATACCAGCCCCACTCATCATACTACTGATACCAGCCCCACTCATCACACTACTGATACCAGCCCCACTCATCATACTACTGATACCAGCTCCACTCATCATACTACTGATACCAGCCCCACTCATCACACTACTGATATCAACCCCACTCATCATACTACTGATACCAGCCCCACTCATCATACTCCTGATACCAGCCCCACTCATCACACTACTGATACCAGCCCCACTCATCATACTACTGATACCAGCCCCACTCATCATACTACTGATACCAGATCCACTCATCATACTACTGATACCAGCCCCACTCATCACACTACTGATATCAACCCCACTCATCATACTACTGATACCAGCCCCACTCATCATACTCCTGATACCAGCTCCACTCATCACACTACTGATACCAGCCCCACTCATCATACTACTGATACCAGCCCCACTCATCACACTACTGATATCAACCCCACTCATCATACTACTGATACCAGCCCCACTCATCATACTACTGATACCAGCCCCACTCATCTTACTACTGGTACAATCCCCACTCATCACATTACTGATACCAGCCCCACTCATCATACTACTGATACCAACCCCACTCTTCACACTACTGATATCAACCCCACTCATCATACTACTGGTACCATCCCCACTCATCATACTACTGATACCAGCCCCACTCATCTTACTACTGGTACAATCCCCACTCATCACACTACTGATACCAGCCCCACTCTTCACACTACTGATACCAGCCCCACTCATCACACTACTGATACCAGCCCCACTCATCATACTCCTGATACCAGCCCCACTCATCACACTACTGATACCAGCCCCACTCATCATACTACTGATACCAGCCCCACTCATCACACTACTGATACCAGCCCCACTCATCATACTACTGATACCAGCTCCACTCATCATACTACTGATACCAGCCACACTCATCACACTACTGATACCAGCTCCACTCATCATACTACTGATACCAGCCCCACTCATCACACTACTGATACCAGCCCCACTCATCATACTACTGATACCAGCTCCACTCATCATACTACTGATACCAGCCCCACTCATCACACTACTGATATCAACCCCACTCATCATACTACTGATACCAGCCCCACTCATCATACTCCTGATACCAGCCCCACTCATCACACTACTGATACCAGCCCCACTCATCATACTACTGATACCAGCCCCACTCATCATACTACTGATATCAACCCCACTCATCATACTACTGATACCAGCCCCACTCATCACACTACTGATACCAGCCCCACTCATCATACTACTGATACCAGCCCCACTCATCATACTACTGATACCAGCTCCACTCATCATACTACTGATACCAGCCCCACTCATCATACTACTGATACCAGCCCCACTCATCTTACTACTGGTACAATCCCCACTCTTCACACTACTGATACCAGCCCCACTCATCATACTACTGATACCAACCCCACTCTTCACACTACTGATATCAACCCCACTCATCATACTACTGGTATCATCCCCACTAATCATACTAATGATACCAGCTCCACTCATCATACTACTGATACCAGCCCCACTCTTCACACTACTGATACCAGCCCCACCCCTACTACTGATACTAGCCACACTCATCATACTACTGATACCAGCTACACTCATCACACTACTGATACCAGCCCCATTCATCATACTACTGATACCAGCCCCACTCATCATACTACTGATACCAGCCCCACTCATCATACTACTGATACCAGCCCCACTCATCATACTACTGATACCAGCCCCACTCATCATACTACTGATACCAGCCCCACTCATCATACTACTGATACTAGCCACACTCATCATACTACTGATACCAGCTACACTCATCATACTACTGATACCAGCCCCACTCATTACACTACTGATACCAGCCCCACTCATCATACTACTGATACCAGCCCCACTCATCACACTACTGATACCAGCCCCACTCATTACACTACTGATACCAGCCCCACTTATCATACTACTGATACCAGCCCCACTCATCATACTACTGATACCAGCTCCACTCATCATACTACTGATACCAGCCACACTCATCATACTACTGATACCAGCTCCACTCATCATACTACTGATACCAGCCCCACTCATCACACTATTGATATCAACCCCACTCATCATACTACTGATACCAGCCCCACTCATCATACTCCTGATACCAGCTCCACTCATCACACTACTGATACCAGCCCCACTCATCATACTACTGATACCAGCCCCACTCATCACACTACTGATATCAACCCCACTCATCATACTACTGATACCAGCCCCACTCATCACACTACTGATACCAGCCCCACTCATCATACTACTGATACCAGCTCCACTCATCATACTACTGATACCAGCCCCACTCATCACACTACTGATATCAACCCCACTCTTCACACTACTGATACCAGCTACACTCATCATACTACTGATACCAGCCCAACTCATCACACTACTGATATCAACCCCACTCATCATACTACTGATACCAGCACCACTCATCCTACTCCTGATACCAGCCCCACTCATCACACTACTGATACCAGCCCCACTCATCATACTACTGATACCAGCCCCACTCATCACACTACTGATATCAACCCCACTCATCACACTACTGATACCAGCCCCACTCATCATACTACTGATACCAGCCCCACTCATCATACTACTGATACCAGCTCCACTCATCATACTACTGATACCAGCCCCACTCATCACACTACTGATATCAACCCCACTCATCACACTACTGATACCAGCTACACTCATCACACTACTGATACCAGCCCCACTCATCACACTACTGATACCAGCCCCACTCATCATACTACTGATACCAGCTCCACTCATCATACTACTGATACCAGCCCCACTCATCACACTACTGATATCAACCCCACTCTTCACACTACTGATACCAGCTACACTCATCATACTACTGATACCAGCCCAACTCATCACACTACTGATATCAACCCCACTCATCATACTACTGATACCAGCACCACTCATCCTACTCCTGATACCAGCCCCACTCATCACACTACTGATACCAGCCCCACTCATCATACTACTGATACCAGCCCCACTCATCACACTACTGATATCAACCCCACTCATCACACTACTGATACCAGCCCCACTCATCATACTACTGATACCAGCCCCACTCATCATACTACTGATACCAGCTCCACTCATCATACTACTGATACCAGCCCCACTCATCACACTACTGATATCAACCCCACTCATCACACTACTGATACCAGCTACACTCATCACACTACTGATACCAGCCCCACTCATCATACTACTGATACCAGCCCCACTCATCACACTACTGATATCAACCACACTCATCATACTACTGATACCAGCCCCACTCATCACACTACTGATACCAGCCCCACTCATCATACTACTGATACCAGCCCCACTCATCATACTACTGATACCAGCTCCACTCATCATACTACTGATACCAGCCCCACTCATCATACTACTGATACCAGCCCCACTCATCATACTACTGATACCAGCCCCACTCATCATACTACTGATACTAGGCACACTCATCATACTACTGTACCAGCTACACTCATCATACTACTGATACCAGCCCCACTCATTACACTACTGATACCAGCCCCACTCATCATACTACTGATACCAGCCCCACTCATCACACTACTGATACCAGCCCCACTCATTACACTACTGATACCAGCCCCACTTATCATACTACTGATACCAGCCCCACTCATCATACTACTGATACCAGCTCCACTCATCATACTACTGATACCAGCCACACTCATCATACTACTGATACCAGCTCCACTCATCATACTACTGATACCAGCCCCACTCATCACACTACCGATATCAACCCCACTCATCATACTACTGATACCAGCCCCACTCATCACACTACTGATACCAGCCCCACTCATCATACTACTGATACCAGCCCCACCCATCATACTACTGATACCAGCCCCACTCATCACACTACTGATATCAACCCCACTCTTCACACTACTGATACCAGCTACACTCATCATACTACTGATACCAGCCCCACTCGTCACACTACTGATATCAACCCCACTCATCATACTACTGATACCAGCACCACTCATCATACTCCTGATACCAGCCCCACTCATCACACTACTGATACCAGCCCCACTCATCATACTACTGATACCAGCCCCACTCATCACACTACTGATATCAACCCCACTCATCACACTACTGATACCAGCCCCACTCATCATACTACTGATACCAGCCCCACTCATCACACTACTGATACCAGCCCCACTCATCATACTACTGATACCAGCCCCGCTCATTACACAACTGATACCAGCCCCACTCATCTTACTACTGGTACAATCCCCACTCATCACACTACTGATACCAGCCCCACTCTTCACACTACTGATACCAGCCCCACTCATCACACTACTGATACCAGCCCCACTCATCATACTCCTGATACCAGCCCCACTCATCACACTACTGATACCAGCCCCACTCATCATACTACTGATACCAGCCCCACTCATCACACTACTGATACCAGCCCCACTCATCATACTACTGATACCAGCTCCACTCATCATACTACTGATACCAGCCACACTCATCACACTACTGATACCAGCTCCACTCATCATACTACTGATACCAGCCCCACTCATCACACTACTGATACCAGCCCCACTCATCATACTACTGATACCAGCTCCACTCATCATACTACTGATACCAGCCCCACTCATCACACTACTGATATCAACCCCACTCATCATACTACTGATACCAGCCCCACTCATCATACTCCTGATACCAGCCCCACTCATCACACTACTGATACCAGCCCCACTCATCATACTACTGATACCAGCCCCACTCATCATACTACTGATATCAACCCCACTCATCATACTACTGATACCAGCCCCACTCATCACACTACTGATACCAGCCCCACTCATCATACTACTGATACCAGCCCCACTCATCATACTACTGATACCAGCTCCACTCATCATACTACTGATACCAGCCCCACTCATCATACTACTGATACCAGCCCCACTCATCTTACTACTGGTACAATCCCCACTCTTCACACTACTGATACCAGCCCCACTCATCATACTACTGATACCAACCCCACTCTTCACACTACTGATATCAACCCCACTCATCATACTACTGGTATCATCCCCACTAATCATACTAATGATACCAGCTCCACTCATCATACTACTGATACCAGCCCCACTCTTCACACTACTGATACCAGCCCCACCCCTACTACTGATACTAGCCACACTCATCATACTACTGATACCAGCTACACTCATCACACTACTGATACCAGCCCCATTCATCATACTACTGATACCAGCCCCACTCATCATACTACTGATACCAGCCCCACTCATCATACTACTGATACCAGCCCCACTCATCATACTACTGATACCAGCCCCACTCATCATACTACTGATACCAGCCCCACTCATCATACTACTGATACTAGCCACACTCATCATACTACTGATACCAGCTACACTCATCATACTACTGATACCAGCCCCACTCATTACACTACTGATACCAGCCCCACTCATCATACTACTGATACCAGCCCCACTCATCACACTACTGATACCAGCCCCACTCATTACACTACTGATACCAGCCCCACTTATCATACTACTGATACCAGCCCCACTCATCATACTACTGATACCAGCTCCACTCATCATACTACTGATACCAGCCACACTCATCATACTACTGATACCAGCTCCACTCATCATACTACTGATACCAGCCCCACTCATCACACTACTGATATCAACCCCACTCATCATACTACTGATACCAGCCCCACTCATCATACTCCTGATACCAGCCCCACTCATCACACTACTGATACCAGCCCCACTCATCATACTACTGATACCAGCCCCACTCATCACACTACTGATATCAACCCCACTCATCATACTACTGATACCAGCCCCATTCATCACACTACTGATACCAGCCCCACTCATCATACTACTGATACCAGCTCCACTCATCATACTACTGATACCAGCCCCACTCATCACACTACTGATATCAACCCCACTCTTCACACTACTGATACCAGCTACACTCATCATACTACTGATACCAGCCCAACTCATCACACTACTGATATCAACCCCACTCATAATACTACTGATACCAGCACCACTCATCCTACTCCTGATACCAGCCCCACTCATCACACTACTGATACCAGCCCCACTCATCATACTACTGATACCAGCCCCACTCATCACACTACTGATATCAACCCCACTCATCACACTACTGATACCAGCCCCACTCATCATACTACTGATACCAGCCCCACTCATCATACTACTGATACCAGCTCCACTCATCATACTACTGATACCAGCCCCACTCATCACACTACTGATATCAACCCCACTCATCACACTACTGATACCAGCTACACTCATCACACTACTGATACCAGCCCCACTCATCATACTACTGATACCAGCCCCACTCATCACACTACTGATATCAACCACACTCATCATACTACTGATACCAGCCCCACTCATCACACTACTGATACCAGCCCCACTCATCATACTACTGATACCAGCCCCACTCATCATACTACTGATACCAGCTCCACTCATCATACTACTGATACCAGCCCCACTCATCATACTACTGATACCAGCCCCACTCATCATACTACTGATACCAGCCCCACTCATCATACTACTGATACTAGGCACACTCATCATACTACTGTACCAGCTACACTCATCATACTACTGATACCAGCCCCACTCATTACACTACTGATACCAGCCCCACTCATCATACTACTGATACCAGCCCCACTCATCACACTACTGATACCAGCCCCACTCATTACACTACTGATACCAGCCCCACTTATCATACTACTGATACCAGCCCCACTCATCATACTACTGATACCAGCTCCACTCATCATACTACTGATACCAGCCACACTCATCATACTACTGATACCAGCTCCACTCATCATACTACTGATACCAGCCCCACTCATCACACTACCGATATCAACCCCACTCATCATACTACTGATACCAGCCCCACTCATCACACTACTGATACCAGCCCCACTCATCATACTACTGATACCAGCCCCACCCATCATACTACTGATACCAGCCCCACTCATCACACTACTGATATCAACCCCACTCTTCACACTACTGATACCAGCTACACTCATCATACTACTGATACCAGCCCCACTCGTCACACTACTGATATCAACCCCACTCATCATACTACTGATACCAGCACCACTCATCATACTCCTGATACCAGCCCCACTCATCACACTACTGATACCAGCCCCACTCATCATACTACTGATACCAGCCCCACTCATCACACTACTGATATCAACCCCACTCATCACACTACTGATACCAGCCCCACTCATCATACTACTGATACCAGCCCCACTCATCACACTACTGATACCAGCCCCACTCATCATACTACTGATACCAGCCCCGCTCATTACACAACTGATACCAGCCCCACTCATCATACTACTGATACCAGCCCCACTCATTACACTACTGATACCAGCCCCACTTATCACACTACTGGTACAATCCCCACTCATCACACTACTGATACCAGCCCCACTCTTCACACTACTGATACCAGCCCCACTCATCACACTACTGATACCAGCCCCACTCATCATACTCCTGATACCAGCCCCACTCATCACACTACTGATACCAGCCCCACTCATCATACTACTGATACCAGCCCCACTCATCATACTCCTGATACCAGCTCCACTCATCATACTACTGATACCAGCCCCACTCATCACACTACTGATGCCAGCCCCACTCATCATACTACTGATACCAGCTCCACTCATCATACTACTGATACCAGCCACACTCATCATACTACTGATACCAGCTCCACTCATCATACTACTGATACCAGCCCCACTCATCACACTACTGATATCAACCCCACTCATCATACTACTGATACCAGCCCCACTCATCATACTCCTGATACCAGCCCCACTCATCACACTACTGATACCAGCCCCACTCATCATACTACTGATACCAGCCCCACTCATCACACTACTGATATCAACCCCACTCATCATACTACTGATACCAGCCCCACTCATCACACTACTGATACCAGCCCCACTCATCATACTACTGATACCAGCCCCACTCATCATACTACTGATACCAGCTCCACTGATCATACTACTGATACCAGCCCCACTCATCACACTACTGATATCAACCCCACTCATCACACTACTGATACCAGCTACACTCATCATACTACTGATACCAGCCCCACTCATCACACTACTGATATCAACCCCACTCATCATACTACTGATACCAGCCCCACTCATCCTACTCCTGATACCAGCCCCACTCATCACACTACTGATATCAACCCCACTCATCATACTACTGATACCAGCCCCACTCATCATACTACTGATACCAGCCCCACTCATCACACTACTGATACCAGCCCCACTCATCATACTACTGATACCAGCACCACTCATCCTACTCCTGATACCAGCCCCACTCATCACACTACTGATACCAGCCCCACTCATCATACTACTGATACCAGCCCCACTCATCACACTACTGATATCAACCCCACTCTTCACACTACTGATACCAGCACCACTCATCCTACTCCTGATACCAGCCCCACTCATCACACTACTGATACCAGCCCCACTCATCATACTACTGATACCAGCCCCACTCATCACACTACTGATATCAACCCCACTCATCACACTACTGATACCAGCCCCACTCATCATACTACTGATACCAGCCCCGTTCATTACACAACTGATACCAGCCCCACTCATCATACTACTGATACCAGCCCCACTCATTACACTACTGATACCAGCCCCACTTATCACACTACTGGTACAATCCCCACTCATCACACTACTGATACCAGCCCCACTCTTCACACTACTGATACCAGCCCCACTCATCACACTACTGATACCAGCCCCACTCATCATACTCCTGATACCAGCCCCACTCATCACACTACTGATACCAGCCCCACTCATCATACTACTGATACCAGCCCCACTCATCATACTCCTGATACCAGCTCCACTCATCATACTACTGATACCAGCCCCACTCATCACACTACTGATGCCAGCCCCACTCATCATACTACTGATACCAGCCCCACTCATCACACTACTGATACCAGCCCCACTTATCACACTACTGATACCAGCCCCACTTATCACACTACTGATACCAGCCCTACTCATCATACTACTGATACCAGCCCCACTCATTACACTACTGATACCAGCCCCACTTATCACACTACTGATACCAGCCCCACTTATCACACTACTGATACCAGCCCCACTCATCATACTACTGATACCAGCCCCACTCATTACACTACTGATACCAGCCCCACTCATCTTACTACTGATACCAGACCCACCCCTACTACTGATACCAGACCCACCCCTACTACTGATACCAGCCCCACTCATCATATTACTGATACCAGCTCCACTCATCATACTACTGATACCAGCCCCACTCATCACACTACTGATACCAGCCCCACTCATCATACTACTGATACCAGCCCCACTCATCATACTACTGATACCAGCCCCACTCTTCACACTACTGATACCAGCCCCACTCATCACACTACTGATACCAGCCCCACTCATCACACTACTGATATCAACCCCACTCATCATACTACTGATACCAGCCCCACTCATCCTACTCCTGATACCAGCCCCACTCATCACACTACTGATATCAACCCCACTCATCATACTACTGATACCAGCCCCACATACATACTACTGATACCAGCCCCACTCATCACACTACTGATACCAGCCCCACTCATCATATTACTGATACCAGCTCCACTCATCATACTACTGATACCAGCCCCACTCATCACACTACTGATACCAGCCCCACTTATCATACTACTGATACCAGCTCCACTCATCATACTACTGATTCCAGCCCCACTCATTACACTACTGATACCAGCCCCACTCATCATACTACTGATACCAGCCCCACTCATCATACTACTGATACCAGCCCCACTCATCACACTACTGATACCAGCCCCACTCATCATACTACTGATACCAGCTCCACTCATCATACTACTGATACCAGCCCCACTCATCACACTACTGATACCAGCCCCACTCATCATACTACTGATACCAGCCCCACTCATCATACTACTGATACCAGCCCCACTCATCACACTACTGATACCAGCTCCACTCATCATACTACTGATACCAGCCCCACTCTTCACACTACTGATATCAACCCCACTCATCATACTACTGATACCAGCCCCACTCATCATACTACTGATACCAGCCCCACTCATCACACTACTGATACCAGCCCCACTCATCATACTACTGGTACAATCCCCACTCATCACACTACTGATACCAGCCCCACTCATCACACTACTGATACCAGCCCCACTCATCACACTACTGATACCAGCCCCACTCATCATACTACTGATACCAGCTCCACTCATCACACTGCTGATACCAGCTCCACTCATCACACTACTGATACCAGCCCCACTCATCATACTACTGATACCAGCTCCACTCATCACACTACTGATACCAGCTCCACTCATCATACTACTGATACCAGCCCCACTCATCACACTACTGATACCAGCCCCACTCATCACACTACTGATACCAGCCCCACTCATCATACTACTGATACCAGCTCCACTGATCATACTACTGATACCAGCCCCACTCTTCACACTACTGATACCAGCCCCACCCCTACTACTGATACTAGCCACACTCATCATACTACTGATACCAGCTACACTCATTACACTACTGATACCAGCCCCACTCATCATACTACTGATACCAGCCCCACTCATCATACTACTGATACCAGCCCCACTCATCATACTACTGATACCAGCCCCACTCATCATACTACTGATACCAGCTCCACTCATCATACTACTGATACCAGCCCTACTCATCACACTACTGATACCAGCCCCACTCATCACACTACTGATACCAGCCCCACTTATCACACTACTGATACCAGCCCCACTTATCACACTACTGATACCAGCCCTACTCATCATACTACTGATACCAGCCCCACTCATTACACTACTGATACCAGCCCCACTTATCACACTACTGATACCAGCCCCACTTATCACACTACTGATACCAGCCCCACTCATCATACTACTGATACCAGCCCCACTCATTACACTACTGATACCAGCCCCACTCATCTTACTACTGATACCAGACCCACCCCTACTACTGATACCAGACCCACCCCTACTACTGATACCAGCCCCACTCATCATATTACTGATACCAGCTCCACTCATCATACTACTGATACCAGCCCCACTCATCACACTACTGATACCAGCCCCACTCATCATACTACTGATACCAGCCCCACTCATCATACTACTGATACCAGCCCCACTCTTCACACTACTGATACCAGCCCCACTCATCACACTACTGATACCAGCCCCACTCATCACACTACTGATACCAGCCCCACTTATCACACTACTGATACCAGCCCTACTCATCATACTACTGATACCAGCCCCACTCATTACACTACTGATACCAGCCCCACTCATCATACTACTGATACCAGCCCCACTCATCATACTACAGATACCAGCCCCACTCATCATACTACTGATACCAGCCCCACTCATCACACTACTGATACCAGCCCCACTCATCATATTACTGATACCAGCCCCACTCATCATACTACTGATACCAGCCCCACTCATCACACTACTGATACCAGCCCCACTCATCTTACTACTGATACCAGCCCCACTCATCATACTACTGATACCAGCCCCACTCATCACACTACTGATACCAGCCCCACTCATCATACTACTGATACCAGCCCCACTCATCACACTAATGATACCAGCCCCACTCATCATCCTACTTATACCAGCCCCACTCATCATACTACTGATACCAGCCCCACCCCTACTACTGATACCAGCCCCACCCCTACTACTGATACCAGCCCCACTCATCATATTACTGATACCAGCCCCACTCATCATACTACTGATACCAGCCCCACTCATCACACTACTGATACCAGCCCCACTCATCATACTACTGATACCAGCCCCACTCATCATACTCCTGATACCAGCCCCACCCCTACTACTGATACCAGCCCCACCCCTACTACTGATACCAGCCCCACTCATCATATTACTGATACCAGCCCCACTCATCATACTACTGATACCAGCCCCACTCATCACACTACTGATACCAGCCCCACTCATCATACTACTGATACCAGCCCCACTCATCACACTACTGATACCAGCCCCACTCATCATACTACTGATACCAGCCCCACTCATCATACAACTGTTACCAGCCTATCTCTTTGTTTTTCTTCTTATTTTATTGCATCATATTGCTCACGACGTTGTGCCAAGCCTTTCAAATATTCTCGATCTGGTCTTGACTTGTTTATGTTGTGAAGCAAGGAGCTGTCATATCAAGATGAGTTGAAGTGATATATTTATTACTGTGACATGAAATGATATCTTGTGTGGAATATATCTATATCTGATGTTTGGATGTGAAATGTTATTGACATTTTAAATGAAGATTTTTGACCTGGAAATATCTTACATTTTTATTCAAATGCTAAATGCCATTGCTACAAGTTACTTGCGATGAAATGCAGTTTCTCCGATAATACAATTTAAATCTCATCTTTAAAGTTAGAAAAACTTTAATTGTGTAATATCTGTTTACACAATGTACTGGGTATTATACCACATAGCAGAGGGGCAATCATTACAAAAGATGTTTCATGCCGATATAATGTTCAAATAGAATTTCAACATATATTGATATGACTGTTAAGCTTCACAACGTATACAAGTTATGAAGATACAAGGCTTGTTTCACAGTATGTTTTGCAATGTGTCTAACTATATTTTTGACGTCAATTTATTTACATTCTATTCTATTACTCCTTTAACTACATGGAATAGTGCACCTTTGTAGTATACCAAAGTAACACATTTCTGTCCAGAGTGGATCAATGTTGATATATACACATGAAACATCATTTAGTGATCTTTTATGACTAATCCATTATGAATTCTGCGTTCCACCTCATCACTGCCCAGTGATACAAAATAAGAAGTAAACAAATTTCATATTTCACAAAATTTCCCACACCATTTATGACAAAATTGACAAAGTTTTGCAAATTTAGTTACCCTAATTTAAGAACAGGTTTACTCCAAATGTTATTCTATTTAGTTTAAATAAAAGAATCTTTGAGAAATGGTCTATATTTTGAGATACCTGACTTTCTTGCTTGAGATCTAAGCACAAACTTGTGATGTAAGTAAAATATTTTTTTATTGAAATTGTTCTTAAAAACGGATTTGACTTGAAATTTAAGCACACATTTTAAATCTAAGCAAAAAGCCCTGGTTTGAACCCAATATCGGCGTTGAACACTGATTGTGACCCCGAAATATTGGTGTAGTATAATGGGCTCAAAATCGTGAACCCAAAATGGTGTTTGAACACTATCTTGGTGTTGAACTTGTTCATAAAATACTCTTAGTTCAAATTTGGTATTGGCCAACGATTTTGAACCCAAAATATTGGGTTCATAATTTTGAACCTGTTGATAAAATACAATTTGGGGGGGCGGGGGGGATATACCCATCATAAGCACAGTAAAGCAATTTCGAAATACTCATTAGCAATAGTAGAGAAGATATAACTCCTAGCAAAAATGGCACAAGAAAATATGAGTTTCTCCACAGGGGAAAGTAGTAAGTTAATAGATACCTCGTTTAGCATTGAGATTCTCGAGAACAGTGGTATTGAAAAATGAACACAATTTACACAGTTTATTTATCATTGATGGGTTGGCATTACAAACGATGAGCAATAATGACTTGATAATATTTATTCATATAAATGGTTACAATATGATTAACAGTAAATGGTTTGTATTCAAACATAAATGATTAGATTCAACAAATTGGGTACATTATACACTTTTATAATTGAGTATGGTGGAATAATAATCCATGATACAAGACATAAACACGAAACATGAACAAACATCATCAAATATCCAATTTCCATCAGAATGCAAAATAATAGCTTATATCAAGATTAGATGAATAAGAAATTTCAAAGAAGTTGTACATTTTACTCTTTTTCATAGGTAGTATTTAAGTAGTATTGTAAGTTGTATTTGATATCATTCGAAATTTAGAATTCCCCAAGTAGTAAATATTCGTCTTGCTCACCGAAATACCATCCAATCTGAATGGATCTACATCACGTTATAACTTGGCGTGAGATGTCTGACCCAGAAAGTGACCAATCAGCACAGCTTCCGGTACAAAGCAGAATCTGTATGATGAGTCATTTTTTCTGTCACAATTCACTTCTCAACCAGACCTGTATGATCAGTCATAATCTGCCGATCCTATTGTTATCTTTGGAGACAGTGACTGATGATATAGAAGTCCTGTTATGAAGGGTAGTACATTTCATGCATTGAAGGCAGTTATTATGAACGTGTCCACTACTTAAACTGAAAGCCACGACGTGTTTTAATTTTATGGGAGAATATACCTGACTTTGGAGGTGAAACACCAGAGCAAATGCATTCGCAACTATTGTTCTGCGGTAAACATCATGATAGCTCTAACCAAGCGGTGAAAGTAATAAAAACTTGGTGGATTTAATCTGAAAACGAGGCCAGTAAGTTATCTTCTTAATTTTTGGATGACGAGAAAGCAATTGTCAAAATTCCCCATGTTAAAATGTTATCCATTTTTTTCAATGTTGCTATCATGGGTTTAAGGGTTTTTAAAAAGATATCAAACACCACACGAGAGCTCTTAAAATTGCTCTGAATTTATAGAGAAACCAAGGCCGTAGATATCTAATGACAAATTCTTAATGTATTTTTCTATGATAAATGTTATTGCCATATATAATAGTTCTAGCATTTTATTTACCATCACATGAGAATTTGACAACATTGTTCAATTTTAATGTAATAAATTCGATAGTTTCAAAAAGATATAAACAATCATTTCTATAATGTAAAATTGTTCTACAAATATGTATTAGGCAATAATACTTTTTTACATTTGACAAAAGGTGTGTAACTGGCCATGGAGGATGATTTCCTACACTGTTTGGTGATAGGTCTAGTCCTGGCAAATGTGTGATTCCTGATATAAAAAGGCATTTTAAAATGTTTATTATGTTGGATATTTATATCATAGATAAACACAAAAAGATATGGGTTCCACAGGCAACCACCAGTTGCTATTTAACTTGTTAACCCCATGGAAAACTACATACCCTTAATATTAACCAAAATCGGAACAGGAAATACATACGTCAATCCCAATAAACGGAACAGCAACCGGCAAACAGCTTAAGCAACTAACAATTTGGATTTAAACATAATAGCCCAAACAAACAAAAAGAAAATCCATTCTTTACACAGTAAATTGAATATTTCCCTTAATAAGATGTTGGACTTGTAATAAAATATAACAAATTTAAAGCATATTATCTTATCTTGACCCTGACGTATCATGCTGAAGGGGATGTGTGTTTTTTTACCTAACCTTGTTTATATTGGTACGTCATTTCCTTTATAATACATCTGGTCAATTTTGTTATTTGATGATTTCTGATGACGATATATGAAATCAAATGTTATCTCAATATTTTCTTGCAATATCTGAAGTGGGTATTTATAGCATTTTAAATGGGCCCATGTTACTACAGTCTTTATAAGCATGGGGCATAAGACACACAAGGATCAACATATATTAATTAGCAAATTCTGAAATGTGAGGGCAACTAGCAGTGGTAAATATTCCGTACAAAACACATTAGTACAAAATATTACATCAATCAAAGGTATTTGATCATTTCAGAAGACGTAATTGTGGAATTGGATGCAGGAATGACTCGCCAGATGGCGACACGGTACCATTAGTCCACCATTCAACATCTTGAACAATGTCCCAACTGCCAGCCCCTTTGTGTTTATGGTATCATGTCTCTTCGGAAATCATTTACAGGTCCATAGCTGTGTGCATTATGGAAAATTCTGAAAAAATAAGAAGGGATTTTCTGTCAGATTTAGATTCAGAAGATTATTTTGTTGTGATTATTTTCATTCAAAGCAATTCATGATCATTAATATATGTCCTAATCATTTAAAAGTTGCAAATATTATTTCAATATAGTTCACAAAGAAATAGAACACAACTATCGTCATCAATAAAAATGGATTTCACCATGTAACTATACTTATTTAATCTAGAGCGTTACCATTGAAGTCGATATATCCGTCGCCATCTTTGTCAAAGCACATGAGGTCGCACATCGTCTCCTCGTCGAGTTCCTCTCCAACCATCTCCTCAACAGCAGTCTGCAAAAACCACATCATTGAGGTAGATGCCAATAGGTGGGGCAGATCTAGATCATTGAGGTAGATGCAAATAGGTGGGGTAGATCTAGATCATTGAGGTAGATGCCGAAAGTAGGGGTAGGTCTAGACCATAGAGTTAGATGCAGGTGGGTGGGGTAGATATAGATCAATGAGGTAGATGCTGATAGGTGGGGTAGATCTAGATCATTGAGGTAGATTACGATAGGTGGGTCAGATCTAGATCATTGAGGTAGATGACGATAGGTGGGGTAGATCTAGATCATTGGGGTAGATACAGATAGGTAGGGTAGACACAGATCAATGAGGTAGATGCCGATAGGTGTGGTAGATCTAGATCATTGAGGTAGATACAGATAGGTGGGGTAGATCTAGAGCATTGAGGTAGATGCCGATAGGTGTGGTAGATCTAGATCATTGAGGTAGATACAGATAGGTGGGGTAGATCTAGAGCATTGAGGTAGATACAGATAGGTGGGGTAGATCTATGCCGATAGGTGAGGTAGATTATTTTTCTACTCCAATTATTGACGAAAATGTGATCATTTGTATGTATGATATTCAGTGGAAAGAAATATGCATCTCATAGCCTCACGCAACTGATATGTGTATCCCTTTTACCCTGACAATCTTACACATATGCCTCTTTGTCTATGGTCACTATTTCACTTTGTCAATATATGGTCACTATTTCTCTGTCAATATATGGTCACTATTTCACTTTGTCAATTACAATATATGGTCACTATTTGACTATGATGTTTCATTTCATATTATTGTCGGCTCACTTGTAATAATAATAATAATTATAATAATAATAATAATAATAATAATAATGATAATAATAATAATAATAATAATAATAATACTAATAATAATAATAATAATAATAATTATAATAATAATAATAATAATAATAATAATAATAATAATAATAATAATAATAATAATAATAATAATAATAATAATTTTTTTAACGATAAGCATTCCAGTTTTTTTCATAGAGGTAAATGCCAATAGGTGGGGTAGATCTAGATCAATGAGGTAAATGCCGCTAGGTAGGGTAGGTCTAGATCATTGAGGTAGATGCTGATAGGTGGGGTAGGTCTAGATCATTGAGGTAGATGATGATAGGTGACGTAAATGCCATTTCTGGGACTAAATATCTGCCATGATTCTATCAACGTACCATTTCTGGTAACATTGACCAAAATATAAAAAAATGACTAAATAAATAAATGAATAAATGACTAAATAAATAAATAAATAAATAAATAAATAAATAAATAAATAAATAAATAAATAAATAAATAAATAAATAAATAAATAAATAAATAAATAAATAAATAAATAAATAAAAAAAAAAAAAAAAAAAAAATAAATAAATAAATAAATAAATAAATAAATAAATAAATAAATAAATAAATAAATAAATAAATAAATAAATAAATAAATAAATAAATATATAAATAAATAAATAAATAAATAAATGAATGAATGAATGAATGAATGAATGAATGAATGAATGAATGAATGAATGAAATGCAATGAAATGCAATGAAATGCAATGAAATGCAATGAAATGAAATGAAATTGGAAATCTAAATGGCTAGTTTTTTGTCATAGCGATGCTCACCTTAAGTTCGTCTCTGGATATTTTCTTATCTCCATCCGTATCGATGCCTTCAAACATTGTTCTTATTTTCTCGGCTCTTCCTTGTGCCGCCCTCTTTGCTGCATCATGCACAATGTCGCTCATAAACTGACAGAATTCTTCATACGTCACCCCACCATCACCTTAAACCAAAGATTTAATTCCATATTTTTTACCATTTCGATACTTCAGTCACATGGTGCATGTTTTAAATCTCCATTTCATATTGATGGACAAATCTACTTCTCTGGTGCAATATGACTTTATCAAGATACCATTTCTGGTATCTATTCAATAACATTGACCAAAGCTATTTTGGGTTCTGAGTCGTATAAATAAGTGCATTTGCAGCAGACACGGTGGTATAAAGACGCCACAACTGCATATAGGTCATTTAATGGAAATTATGAACCGGAACCGGAAGTTGGATGATTCAACCAAATACGTTTGGCTATAATCTGCTTACCATTCTCGTCCATCTTATCCATTAGTTTCTGGAGATCTTCTTCTTCGTACGTAACATTGCAGTTTTTGAAAACATTGGCAACCTCGTCTTTGCTTAATGTCCCATCTCCATTTTCATCAAATATGTCAAATGCGATCTTCAAGTCTGAAAATGGTAATTTTAAATTAAAGATAACATATGATAGAAACAACTATCTTTATCAATAAGAAATATAATATGAATTGCACTGATCAACAAAAGATCTGAGATGAATGATCTTTATATTTTCCCATTTTGGCTTCTGAGTCATGTAAATAAGCAGTTTCCCATTATTGCGGTATTATGTTCTTTATATCCTGGGATTGGATCAGAAATGATTGTTATTTAAACCATAAAGTGGACTTTATATTCGTAGAGGTCTACTTACTGTGTGCTCTCTCCTTTCGTTCTTGGGCCTAGAAACACACAAGACATATATGACAGCGTTAGAACTTAATTCATGTAAATTCTGATCCAATGAAATGAGTTGGAGACTTCGTCTGCCATTCTGTGAAGTTACTGGTTACATTTAGACAATTATTGATAATGTTAACAATTCAGCAGGATGTGGAAGGACAAAATAAGTTTGTTTTAATGGAATTACCTAAATGTGAATTTCAGAATATTGACAAATACAGAGTGAAATCATTGAAACAATAGACTTATGTATTAATAGACATGCGATAAAAAAACCTAATTGCCAATTATATTTCAGGTTGCCCACAGTTTACACATTCCGCTAAATCGTGACTGTAATTATACACTATATATATATATGGCGAAGCTCATTTAATTTCAATTTAGAAGATTCTAAAACTGAACAAAGCAACAATAATGAATGATTAATATTGTCACTGGGTTAAAAGATTGTAATATTAAAGAATTCCAGTTACATATCACAAAAAAGAACGCATATTGACATAATATGGATGTGTGGTATTATCACTTTGTGCTGCACGAAGCATTATGGGATCGGTTTGACTCACGGGGAACTTGATACATAAAGATATACCTTTGCATTTAACCGGATGTAATTGGTTACTTTGCTACCATGGAGATGACAGACGCCGATCACGTGACCGGCATTGTACTTTTAGTGGCAGTGTATCCGTCTTCATTTTAAAAGAGCATTGGATCAATCTAAGAATAACACAGATTGTCAATATTGATTGGGTGCCAAATATAAATGAGCCTGGTGAATTTCTGTGGTGTTTATGGCACATTAAACGTCTTATATTTGAAGGCATTCAATGTAATTAATGTGGGACCAGTGGGGTGTGTAGACTCCAGGGCAAGTTGTATTTCACACATAGACCTCAGGGTTTATGTGGATCAATAGCGTGTTAAAGCATACCAAAACCTAAAATAGCACTATTGTTAAGAACCTTGACTGTGCTTCGATCAATCACAGTATTGCATTATTTTATGAACGCATTACCCATATATATATATATATATATATATATATATATATATATATATATATATATATATATATATATATATATATATATATATATATATATATATATATATATATATATATATATATATATATATATATATATATTGAATCCCGACATGACTCTCATCTTTCCCATATTCAGACCCTTTCAATCTAATCTGTAAACTATTTAAAAACAAACATCTATATATGTCTGAAGTAAATTTTGTCCAAAACGTTTCCATATAAAAACGATATTTTAGTGTTTAAAAAAATCCAAGCACCAACCAGGGATAGTTTATTTGAAAAAGCTTAATTTTTGTGTGTGCACCTCATCGATTGTTACCAATAGAACATCACAAAGATTCCATTTTTGATAACCTTTTGGAATAACCTTGGAGTAATTATTTTCTGATAATATTTCTTTTCACTGAATAATGTGATATCGTTTTCTAAGCTGCCAATATATGCGCCAATAATTAAAAATAAACTGGAAAGACAAAAATAACAATAAAGTACGTGATTTCCTGATAATGTGAGAGTAAACCGGAAATTTTAACTCATTTTCAAAAATATGATATGAATTTGCAAATCTCTTCATAAAATTGTCCAAACTGGGAGCAGAGAAATTAAATTTATATCCCCATAATCTGTATAAAATAAATAAAACCATTTCATTCGAGATAGGTTTTGCTCTTAATCGTGGTTTTGCTGATTTTAAAACAGTTCTGAAAAAATAACGTCCCAACTTTCATATCTTGCACCTGTATGGTGTCATCGTAACAATGCCCATGGCGGCTGCTGTGATGTCCCTTTTGATCTTGCGACGTTGCGCCTCCATTTATAACGCCAAAGAATAACGAATGATAACAATTAATGTCATGATTGCTGTGAATATTCTAATTATTATGGATATTGTACTCTCAGCGTGCTATGGTTAGTTTTGTAATTCTCATTGGAACAAGAAATACATTTCTAATTGTCTCTACTCAAACTATCTCTCTATCGTTTCTTAATCCTTGTAGTACTTCAAATAAAAACCAGGACAGAACAGTGACCTTTTGTTATATTTTTCTTGCAATTTCACAATCAACATGTGCTGTAAACGCTGCCGTGGTTTTTGTTATAAGGCAGAAGGATGATTTCTGTTCCCAAAACACAGTGATGGGCACTAATTCTCAGTGGCAGGTCATTAATACAAACATTTTACAGGTAAGCTATTAATAGAAGCTATTAATAGAAAGTTCGTAAATGACACGATCATGAGATATACTAAGCAATCTAAATCCTTGGTTACATATAAGGTACCAGTCTTGTGACGTCACGCTCGAGCACGACACAAGGGACTGGGTGTCAGGGCTAGAGCAAGGAAACACTCTTGACAACCATACATTTTCCATAGCAACCACTCTCGCAAAAGAACCAAATTAACAATGGATTACTCCGAAGCAGTAACAATAATCGTCCCAGTACACGATGTCTAGCACAAACGAAGGTGTTGCCTTACAAAATCCCAGAAAGATTTCTCTCAAGATTGTCAATGTATATCTTCTTGAGCCATGTATGGTGATAAGTTAAATGTATCATGTGTAATATAACATCGTCATACCACACATATTGATAAGTATTCTTCCATATAATGAAATAAAGGATAGAATTTTACATCATCAATTAGAATAAAGTGAACAATTTCATAGAAATTTTTATTTTATTGGATGGGGTTGTTTTGATGTTTGTCAACGCAGACATTTATATGGATATTCATATAACTTCAGGCCCAAATGCTATTTTCACTGCAGACATTATTGATATGAGCATAAATAACGATGCTCAGGTGTGAAACATTTACATCACTGAGCTTAATTACCACAGGAGGACCTTCTCTATGTTTCAGACAGTTTTGCTGTGACATAACCTTTATTGTGACTAATATTTATACTGATATTTATCGTGTCATGGGACATATGCTGAATAAAAAACGTAGGACCTTCTTTTCAATTATATGTTTCAGACAACGTTGCTGTGACATAACCTTTACTCTAACTTATATATTTATACTGATATTTATCATATCATGGGACATATACTGAATAGAAAACGTATGCAGGTTTATAATGCCATATGCTATGATCTATTTTTATACCACAAAAAAGAAATCTGTGAATAGATACAATAATAAAAAACAAATATATATATATATATATATATAATGATTATTGCTATATATAAAAAAATGTATATATATATATATATATATATATATATATACATTTTTTTATATATAGCAATAATCATTATGGAGTATGCTATCTCTATTTGATTTTGCTGCGGTTTGTTGCCTATCTGGGCTGAGATAAACAGTGTCTCTGTCTATCCTTAGGCTAGATAGGTTCCGTTGGTATGGGAACTACTTCATGATTTCATGGATAAAGTAATGATATCATGAATGACTTCATATTGCCTGCCTTATGCACGAAACAAACTTTGAACAAACGCTTTGAGTTCATAGCCAAATAAAAATAATACTGGGCAAGTAATGTTCCTTCGTACATTTTGATCTATTATCAGTTTTAATAAGATTATATTGCTGGATTGCTGGAAAATACTTTAAGAATATTAAAACAGCATAAACATATTGGATTTCCGAATCTGAAACTTCGACTGCTTCTGGTTTCCTTCAAGTCTTTATATCAAATGTCTCCTACAAAAAATGCATCCTGTAGATCCACACACAAAAAGGCACTTAATTAAAAAAAATGAATGAAGCTTGACAGAGTTTATTTTTTTAAAACAGCTCTATCACATAAGAAAATATTGCAAGTCGTTTACTGGATCTCCTTAAGGCGCCCCAATTAAAAATGAAATTATAGATCCGACCTGGCATCACAAGAAGAGTAACCCTGGGCGTTGTTAATGAATTGGAGCCACAGACATCGATCACAGGGAATTCATATCAGTTTGGTCTGGTATGAGGTGGCCAGTGCGTGACACTGAGCAGCACAAACAGAGGCCGCTATGGGTTCCATTGGGACACCATGACATATATAGGCGAGGGAGTACAAAGTGTCAATTTGTCACGCTTCATGCCATTCCTCATTAATATATATAACAAGTTATGGATTTGATGAACAGATCATAGAAAGGATCACTAATGTGCTCACTTGTTATCAATCATTTAATGTCTTTCATTGAATGTCATACTTTGTGAACCGAGTCTGGTTTAAAAAGTAATGATTTTACGATGAAATCGTTAACTATCACCAATCTGGTTTCTGCGCAACTATAACGATGTTAACGTGATGCTTGAGTGAGAACGACTGAGAAATAAATATGATTCGCATACTAAATTTAAGGAGATATAACAAAGGCTAGATTATTATATGCTCCCATCTGTACAAAAGAGCCGACAAAGATGTTACTGAGTCGTGAAACATAGCCCCTGTCTGTGTAATACAACCTACTGAGAAGTTATCAAGTTCGGGAAACACAGCCCCTGTCTGTGTATTAGATACACCTCAGTCCGCGTTTTGAAACAATCTCAAGCAAAAACAAAATGTGCTTCCATTTCAAGTCTGTGCTCAAATCCGATTTTGATCTCTTTCAAGGAAGAATTTTTTGCTTACATTTTAAGTTTTTGCCTACTTCCCAAGCAAGGTCCATAGCTTGCTTTGATACAAGCGCTTTCTTGTCTTTTCAAATGCATAACAATGCATCAATATTGCATCATAAAGTCACGAGGTCACCTGAAATACGGCTAAATGACGTTATAAAGAAAACCCCATCAAACCCCCCACAGTAACGAGTTCATAAAGGGTCAAATATCGGATCCGATATTAATCAACAAAACAGAACTCATGCGGTTCACGATTTGAAGTGCTATTTTAGGCTTACTCAGAATTGTGTTCTAAGAATTGGATGATCTCCGATTTGAAGATCACACTTAGGCAAACAAATAATAGATTCCAAGTTCATACTTACATTTTGATTGATGAGTTGTGATTGTTTTAAAAAGCAGGTCCTGAGATATTTTTACGTTTCAGTTCCGAAGCCCTGCATAACACACTTGAGATCTTATTAAGTTTGAGATGCAAAGCCCCTGTCAAAATAATACACCTGAGATGTTTTTACATTTGAGATACAGAGCACCTGTCTTTAAAACAATGTAGATGCTATTGCATTTGAGACAGCCTAAATAAGGTCAAAGAGAAGCCTGTCACCGGAACACAATGCACTCTCCGTTATTGGATCGAGGTCTTTCTTCTTCAGCATGCCCTTGATTAGGCATTACATCAAAAACATAGTCCACATTGAAAAAAAATCCACACCAGGGTTGCAAATGAAGTGTAAATGTAACACATGCTGCCACTATACAACAGTTTAGAGAGCAGCTGAAGTGACAGAATATTCAATATATACATGGAGATAAAGCTTTTTGTTGAAACACCTGTTTCAGTTTTTCGTCATTTTCATATGATGTATTCTAATTGATCTTTTTTGAAATCAATCTCATCTGAAATTATAAATATTATAAATTCATGAAAACGTTAATTGTCTTCACAGTATCATTAAAAAAAACAACTAATATTTCTCCGTTGAAATGGAAGTAAAATGACGATGAGCGTGGATATTGGAATATTCTTTCACTACATAAGTTCACAAAGGGAAAATTCAAGTGACAACATGGAGAAAAATGACACGAGTTGAGCTATATTTAAATCACATACTATATATGATTGATTTGATGATGTATAGCCCTAATCATGTCATTAAAGGTAAACTCAATTGTTAGGCTGCCGGCAGTAGCTGCACAATATTGCTATAATTGAGTGAATTACCTGACTGTTTGTGGACACTAATATTTGTCAGGTAATCAACCTGGTGCTCAGGCCTCATCTTTGCCAAGATATTACACTAGACAACTGAATGAATGAGTCAGTGTTTGATTCTCATTTTCCTATCGTGTCATACGTGCTCATTTCTCTTTTATCCCGAAATGATATTACTTTAGCATGTATGGACCCTATTTGCTCTAAAAGCAACAGAGATCAGCCGAAATCAAGATATTATAATATTGGCCAAACACAACTTCATGGGTTGGAGCTTTAAAAGGTGCCAAATGAAAGATATATTTTTCGATTGTCCCTCTTGAAAATGACAGTCTACGTTGAGATTTAGAAGGCTCATCTCTATTCTTAAAATATATTTAATCTACATGATATTATGCATACGGTATTTCAAAGAATTCCCAGTCATCTCCTCCACTGAAACTACTGTGAGCAGATGGATTCTATCATTATTTCCATACACGAGGCTCAAATTGAACATTAAAGGTACAAGGTAAAACTGAATTATTTTACCCATCCATAGAAACCTGGAACATTCAGTGCCTTGGTCTCCACTAGTTTGTGATTTCTGGAGAAAGGCAATGTGGGGCTGATGGAGTCATCCGCCACATGTACTGTTCCCGATCTGGAAAGCTAGTTGAATAACGGTTTTAAAGGCACTTTGCAAACATTTCCAGGAAATATTATACAAACATCACAAACACGCATCTGTCTGCTTAGCTTTCAGGCCTTTATCCTATGTATTTAACTTGTATGTCCTAATTGCACACACGCACACACACACACACACACGCACATACACACATAACCAGGTTATAATAATCATATGTTTAACTCTGAATCTGTTCAATACGCAGTAGGTCTCATCACGAAATGACTGAAATAATGTTGAAAATTATGTAAATCCTCAAACAACCAAATAAATACACAGCTATTAACAAACCTAGAACCTGAACCTAAAATGAATTTCAAAGAAAGTAAGACATTCACATCAGTAAAGCTCTAATTCTTAATACTCCTTGAGTGGCTCCCTTGCTTTTCACTATTGCTGAATACATTAAGTGTCAGGCCTTAAAGAGGTTTTATGGCATATTTTGACCAACTTACACCAGCCCTGTGTTAAGTGCTTGCTACAAATGAACACAATGCATCTGAGTTCCTTTGCTGCTATACTCCATTCCATTTTTTGTATACAGCTCTTAGAGCAGTAAGAAATATATGTTATGATATAGAGTCTTTTGTCACAGTACTGTATACATGTCATTCAGTGATGTCCTGCAATTAAACTGAACCATAATCGTAGGGATTATTAGGAAACCAGATAGGCATTTATGTTACAATGTTCTTTGTCATATGAACATGTAAAAAGACTTCAGTTAGAAGTAGAATCAATTGTGTAGACCTTTCATTTACTTCTCAGGGCTTGGGGGTCATTACAATCTTTGCCAGGTGAATGCACAAATTGTTGTTTCATATCCCAGTGTCCTTGCCGACTTCCAAAGTAAAGCCTGCAAACCACTTGCATTCTGCTGCTGTATTTGTGCCAACCTGTAGCCTGTTTGTTTTACTCAGAATTGACAGATTTGATAAAGATGTGGAAACAACTCATAAATATATGAAGAACAAGAAGGATAACTTTTTCATCAAAATGTATTTGTTTCTGGTCCTTGCTTAACATTGTGAAAGTGAACAACAGCTGGGACATGAGAAAATCTCCACATGACTATTTGAGTACAAACATTGCCCTACGAAGAATTAAAATTGATTCATATATATTTAATGCACCACAACCAAACTCATAACAGTTGTTCTAAATACATATTTGAATATGAACTGAAAGTTTGGATAAGATTGCATGTGTGCCACAAATTTGTGGCAGTGTTAAATTCTGAGGGTGCAGATCCAGGGTTAACGTGTGGGAATTAGGTCACATATTTGTCTCGACCTCCACACTCTCTAGTCAGGAATCATGTGATATTCACCCCCTGTAATGTTGTGATGTGACCTAAATGGAACTTTATAAGATATCTTAGTCATCATGGCTTCCGGCGCATCACTCATGCTGTGAAAACAAATAAACACTCTTTACGTTTTGAAAGACAGTGGAATTAAAAGATAACGTGTGAGACACAACATTCAACTCAATTGCAATTAGTGGTGGGTACTATATAACACAGAATTTTGTACGGACATGTACTTCTGATGGGCCTGCGGATCATGGACCTGGCTGTCAGTGTCACAGACCGGCAGGCCCCTCAACTGCATAAATAAACATAGAATTGAAATATTTTTTTTGCAAACGCAGAATATATGAAAATTGATAACTTTATACACAAAGAAAGGTATGCTACTGGATGTTTGACTGTGTTGAAAATGTCATGTCCGAGTTTCAACCGCTGGTTTCGGAGAGCTGCCGGTCACTGTAGTCTACATTTACGGCAACTCCAAAATGATGAGAAAATATATAAATTATTTTCAAAAAGGAAACTGTATACAAATTCTTTTTTTAAAAAAGACTTTCTTGTTGGTTCCATATAAAAAATGCGTATTCTCTCTAAAGGGAATAACACGTCATAAAAACTCTTATTGCTAACTCTCCACAAACAAAACCCCAGCTTTGACATTTTCTCTGCTATCGTTGGGTTCAACATAAAATAGCTATAGTCGTTCCTGACATAACTGTGCTCTTGCAGAGATGCTGCATGAGAGCGATACATACTTAAAGATTTTCTGGCAACCTACTCACAGGGCTGACTCTATGAAGGGATGAATACTTTGTCTTAGTGTCATTCAATGTCTACATGACATTCAGCGTCTATGAGAGCTGAGGCCCATGCCAAAAGGGTTAACCCGTTGTCCTTGTAAATCTATGACCGGGTGGGTTGTCATGTCAAGGACCTGCGACATTACAATTCAGTGAGGCAGCACTATATCTGCTACAAGTAGGTCTCATCATGAAATGACTGAAATAATGTTGAAAGTGATGTAAAACCCCAAACAAACAAACAAAATCAGCATCTATGATATCCCATGGTATTCTGACCCCAAGGACCAGCGCTCATAATCTCGCATTCATCATGGTTTGGTGTTATATACTTATCATATATAAAATATGTGATTTTGGATTTGGATCACAACATTTATGATAATAATAAAATATATTGTGTCATGACAACATAGACTCTCATAGTGTATTACATGTGTGCTGCTCGTTGTTTTTTTTATATTTAAGTCTGGAAAGCAACATTTACTGCTGTTTATACCTCAGTGATGCGCGTATTGACGAGATTTCCAATGAATACGAGCATGCCGATTATTTCGTAACATATTGATTAGTTGGAACTATTTTGCGTCGGCCATCTTTAGACTGGTCCCCCATCGACTATCAAGAACATCGTGTATAAACACAGATGGCGGCAACCAGTCTATGGCTGTACGCGCCATTTTCGGGTCACGTGACGGGGTCAAATGAGGTGCGCTTTGTTTACAAATGTTTTTAACGATAAATATCTTGTTTCATGTATCATTTAAAAAAAAATACAGTAGTTGTCTGAGGTATAAAAACAAAACATGCCTCGTCGGGTCAGCTGTGTGAGCGGATTCAGTGAGTTGGTGATGGCGGACGGATACCCTTCGCCTTCGGCTCAGGGTATCCTTCCGCAATCACCAACTCACTGAATCCGCTCAACAAGCTTCCCCGACTCGGTATGTTTTGTTATAGTATTTACTTCTTGGACTTCAGTCTAGCTATGTAAGTCTGATTTTATGTATCATTTTTCCAGGAAAAAAGCAGGTGTCCAGCTGCAGTGACATTTACTGATGTTGACAGCAGGACCCATGTGTGTTAGAGGATTTCGCTTGCCAATCCACTATGTATCATATCTACAGTTCAAAGATAATAAGTCTATCACAAGGCAAGTGACAAAGAATGTAAAGAACAAAAAGTGTTCAAAGCTTGGTCATGGACAATATATTTATATATATATATATATATATATATATATATTGATATATATATGTACAGCAACTCATTTCATCAACTACACTTTGCTCCCAGGTGCCAGGTTTCTCTGGGGGATATTCTAATGGGAACACCTGTTTATTAGCTCAATGAATGTTTCATGTCAATAATCCAACTAGAGTCAATGGTTGGGTCCGGTTAAGCCCCGTCCCAGGACAAGTACGCATGGTGGCTTCCTGGGTTTAGGGTCAATCCATGGGCTTCCAGTGTCTCATGTAACAACCAAAACAGTTCAAATGAAGCATGTAGCATCTAGTCCGGGCAATCTTTACGGCCATCTTGATATTGATTGGGTGAATTTCTATTTCATTGGGGAAACACTGAGTACATTGAGTTGTGCTTTTGTCTTTTTTATACATTTTGATGAAGGCATTGTATCTGTGAACACACAAACAAAATCAATGTTTTCACGATTATTATTTGACGGGGCTGTGCAAAATTCAAGGAATTAAGTTTTTTCTAGCACCTTGAACATTTGATGGCATCTTAACCACGTGGCTTGGTGTGACGTATTTCCTCCCTCCACTGCCTGACTGCTTGATAAAAAACAATTTAGCTATTTAAAGCATAATACCCTGGGTCATTAATCTAAAGCTACTTTGGGATGGAGCACTTTGGCAAATCGATAGAAAGGCCAAGAGATATGTTAAACTTGGAAAGATATTTAAGACCACTTCTAGTTTGATAGTGTTCAGGGTATATAAAGTGAAAATGTTAGTCACATACAGAAATAAAAGAAACACAATTATCATAAACACACACCACACTTATGGCACAATTCGAACATACATGGTGTGAATTTATTTATGTTACCAAATTGCTATCTAATCAAATTGTAAAATTGAGCTAAGCGATAGATATAGTGTGTTTTTCAAGCACTTTTTCCTGGCATAATATAAATCTCTATACACTGCACTTTGTGATCAAATGTCAAAACCCATCATATTACCCCACTTTAGATTTCCACGGAATTTGAAAATAGACTGAGTCTTCTGCTAAAATCAAAATCATCCTTTGAACATTTTGTCAAAAAACATTGCTCAGCTGAGCAGTAGTCCAGTGCAAAGACCAACTACCTATTACAGGCTTGCAAACAACAGAACGCCTTCAGACTGGACACTGGAGTGATTTTGGCTTTTCCTTTATTGTTTGTCTATTGATACAGGCCTAACAACCCTTATAATCATGGACCACAGCTTTGGTGCCACGAGTACATCAGCATAATGCTTGGCACTTTCAGCAAATCACAATATTCCTGAGAGATGTAGTTTGGTTAATTCAAAGAGATAATTTGAATGAATCACAGCATCATGACCAAATATCATTTAAATATGTAGCAAATCTCTGTGACTTCGGTGATTTCATAAAATCTTTTAATATCTGTAATAAGGTTTAATCCATCACAGCATCAATTTGAGGTAAACGTTTTATCACATGCACGTCAATGATGTGATAATATAGTTGACATATACAGGAGTGTTATGTCTACATATGTTGTATAACATGTCGATTATTAGATGTGCTGGTAATGTGATATTACTAGGTAGTATGAATATCCACAATACAAATAGGATCCGCGTAACTACATCAGCATTGCCATGATATTATATCGGAGGTGTTATAGGTCTTCTCTCGTTACATAGCATCTCGTATGATTAAACACGGTGACGTGGATGCAAGTGTAGATACCTTCATGTGATAAGGTATCTCAGAATAGACAAGAACAACTCTGCATCCATTATGAACGGTTTAGTGGGTCTTCACAATATCTTTCCCTCAAATGCATGTATATATATATATATATATATATATATATATATATATATATATATATATATATATATATATATATATATATAAATATATATATATATATATATATATATATATATATATATATATATATATATATATATATATATATATATATATATATAAATATATATATATATATATATATATATATATATATATATATATATATATAAATATATGTGTGTGTGTGTGTGTGTGTGTGTGTGCCTGTGTGTGTGTGTGTTTGCCTGTGTGTGTGTGTTTGCCTGTGTGTGTATGTGGCATATACAAGATTTATATAATGGTTGTGATCCTTTTGTGGGTCCCTCTTACAGAAATAAAACAAAAACATTGGTGTGAATTGACTGAGTTGAACCCCCTCTTGACGGACCCTCGCAGCATAAGAAATGTTCACAAGGTATGACAACAGTCAATGGTGCGAAAGAATGTCTTAATTGTGGTATATCCACACCCTTTACAGCATTGACTGAAGGCTTGGCAGGTAAATTTCCTATCACGAGACATTTCGCCGCGAAAAACGACATAACCACTTCTTGGTTAGATATGTCACGATCTGGCTCATGGCGAATTAATTTTAAATTTGTTAACATTCACTAAGCTTTTAAGCCGGCATATTAATTACACATAGGAATAATTACTCTCTGCGATGAATTTAATCCAAACATATGTCAACCACCCACTGATTCAGAAATCCAACGGCAAAACGTCAGCTCAATATGTATATTTTGGGCTTTAAAGGCGATTCTTAGCAAAACTATGGTATTTATGCTCTCGTTGAAAGTATCAAAATTATTACTCATTCGGTAATTATCAGAATTATAATTTGTATGAATATGTTCTAATTTCTATCATCATTGAACATAAAAATCTTTTTTGTAATATGTTGTATTTTCTTTTTAAATAGTTTTTTTTGAAAAGCCTTATTTCCATATCGCATGACAAGCTGGCAGGTTATTTTAAACGGCGAAAAATGAGACTTACACAAACTTTGGACGTTTCACACAGCAAGTGTGCCAAGATTGAAGCATACAATGACAATATAACTACGCCGTTTATATCTCGATATTTCATAAATAGGTTATCAAGATGGCACATCATAAAAACCCTCATCCTCATGCAGTGTTAATGGAATCGTACTACAACTACCTCAAGGCAAAACATATGCCAATGGAACAATCTGAATAATGTCAGCGAACAACGCCCCGCTGAAATGCCTCAGCCATTATATCCATATAAATGCTCTACTCCAAATGACAATCAAATCTCCCATGAGGCCCTATCATCGAGATTATGATGCCAGAAAACCTGTAGTGTTGTAGAATCAGAGCTCTATTAATCTCTTTATATTTCATCAGTGAATTTACGCTTCTAAATTACTCTCTTCTAGTTTATTGTATCTATTTATTTTCATCATTTACACTCATTTACACTCTGACATCTGCAATCTATTCATTCTTTCTATCAAATTTACATGGCTGGCATCTTATATCAACAACAATGAATAGACTTGATAGCTGCATATCAGCCAGCTTATATTTCTTACCATCAATTAATACATCTGATCTAATTAGGACATCAGAATATTTACTGCGAATGTATTCATTATATATATATATATATATATATATATATATACATATATATATATATATATATATATACATATATATATATATATATATATATATATATATATATATATATATATATATATATATATATATATATATATATATATATATATATATATATATATATATATATATATATATATATATATATCATAAGAAAAAATATGCAGTATTTGCTGTGCGAATTAATCAAAGAAGCGTTACAAGTGACACAGCGAGAAGAGCAAAGGACTGACATTTAGCATCAGTCTGTCGAATCTAGGTCAGACGCCAGGCTGCGCACGCAGGCTGCGCAGTATTGGGAAAATTGAGTTCTCTTTCATTGTTTCTGAACTCACGACATACGGGACAATGTATCATCTCATATATTATCAGCGCCGTATATTACATACGTGCTTCCCATCTGTTGAACATTCTCATGTCGTGTACGTGTCTCAAATTATTTGCGCCATATACTGTTCACGTGCCTTCGATCTTTAGAATTATATCCATAAAGTACATCTTTAAAGTGTATATTATATACCATCTCAATCTGTGTATTAATTATGTGCTTTCTTTCTGAATAAACCTCACAAAAACTGGAGTGATTTGGTTTATAGAGGACATCTTATTGCGCGTACACTTAACATATGTTGGTTCATTAATTGTGTGCATACCCTTAATATGTATATCCATATTGTAGGACCTTATATTGTGTGTATACGTTTATCTGTAGTTCCTTCTGTTGAGTGTAAAATTTCCATGTGTAAGACTTTATATTTTGAACACACTTTTCATATGTAGGACCAAATTTGGTTTCCACATTTTTTTCTGAATAAACATATGTAGCCTTGTAAAAAATTGAGATATTGAAATAACAGAGGCATGTTTGACATGTAATGAAAATATTACTAGTTAAGTGTGTGCATGTTTGAATATATAAAAAGGAATAGTGACGGATTCAACTCAAATGTGCTGTATTTTGCACAAAGACAAACCTATTGCTCCGTTTTCAAAGGAATATTTGCATAAACCAGATATTCTGATGTTTCTCTATGTATGTTCATCTTGCTGACCTGACACTTTCTTCTATATTTGTGATGTTTCAGATAATTATCATTGTTATATGTGTTTGGTGTTGTGACAATGGGTTGACTGTCAGACATGACTGAAATATTCAGTTTAATTCACTCTCATAGTATCTCACCTCATTATCGCTTTGTTATCTGGGTCAGTCAACAGCTGCTCAAAACATAAATCATGAAATGAGATGTTTGAGTTCATGTAAAATAATGCAGGCAGAAAATCATTAATTTAATCCAATCTCCCATGTGCTTTCCACACATTTCGATATGAGACAATGGGCATTTCATTTGATGGTTCTTCAACTTCGTCAAGCCAATCACTGTCGACTCTGTTCTTCTCTCCACTTTAAGTTTTCTATCCTTCATTATGACCACCATAGAGTGAGTATAAAAACAACTCCTACCATTACACATATTGATGTGACCCATTCTGTGCCAAATACCAGCCCTGCAAAACTTTTTGTCGCCGAGATTTGAATCCGGGGAAGAAACAACCTTGACCTTGATGTGAACTCGAGAACCCCAATCATTTGCATCGGCATTTCCATTGGCAGCTGACCATTTCAAGATTTACTCACGGCCGGGATATTAAATTAAGAGTCAGTTGGCTCTGAGGCCAACACTGAGCAATTAATATTAAGTAGGTTTATTCAGTTCATTAGAATATTTGGCATTAGAATTATTTCAGCATTGCTCTGTCTTCATCTTTTGGTTAAAACATTATGGCTTCAAATCCAAACCAATTGTAGTGGTGAAAAAATTACGTAATTTTCACGAATCCCTATAATCATTTGGTAGAATACAAAAATTTAAATCCATATTAATTGGAATCATTACTTCTCTGAGATTATGACCTGTTCTTTATTTGAGCCACTGCACGAACTTGGTAAACGCATGAATGTTCCTAATTTTCAACACAGAAATCACCGGAATTGCTTTCAAAATATGCTTGCACTATTGGAGCTATTCTTCTCAATGTTTGAGTGGGAGTGTGATGATGGCGATGATAATGATGATAAAACAGAAGGTTTATCTTAACTCTTTTACAAGCCAAATCTGATACCATATTTGCGTCATTTCACTTTAATCTTAGAAAATCCTTTCTCTAGTGATGTCTTATAGTTTAACTCACACAAACTTTAAAAAGACAAATAAATGGCAGTCAAAGGGTCTCTCTTGTAGGTGACACCTCATAAGTATGTATGACATCATATTATGCTCTGAGGCGTAAGAATACAAAACTGCTGTTAATGCCAATCGGCTGATTTCACATCATAGGTGTGCTTATTGGAACTTCCTAGTTAATTAATTTGTTTGTGTTGATTCCATAATCCCATGCCGTAACAGAAGGCGCTCAACAATAGCATCATAAGTGGATATGCTACAGATACTTTCCAAATGCGGGTCTTTATTGTACTATGTTCACTACTCAATATCTTACCAATTCGGGTCTTAATTGCACAAAGGTCACCATTGCACACTCTTCAGATTCAAGTCAGTTTTGTACAATGTTCACCTACTCTACAGATTGAAATCACTTTTGGTCCGAATCTCCTGTCTATGATAACACCACACTTTTCAACATCACATCTTTGAAAAACAATTGCGATATGATTTCACCAAATTGAGTCAAAAACTCATAATTTCTTTCATAGTTCCCGTCGTACAGTATTGTCCTCAAGCCATAATTTAAGCGGGGAAAACTTTCTTCCCTTGTTAAATAACATGAAGTATTTTACATAAAAGTAACAGTCAAACTGAGAGAGACCTGAGAGACACTTAATCATTCGAACTATTGATTAATATTTCCACTATATTCTAATGATAAATGTGCCTCTATGGCTGAATGGAAGATTAAAATATAAATGATTTCTCCTTATGAAATATCAAGTAACGACATAATTATGGTATTAATACCTTAAGCATGGGTGCGGCATACTTCAATGGTGAAGCTGATATTAACCGAACTGCCTTCTTTAAATGCTGTAAATCATTACATGCTGAACCATTGCTAAACGATATTTGTAAAATATATTTATGATTAGAAAAAGCCAATCTTACCATGGTGATTGTGTGTGTTGAAGACAGGCAAGTGGTTTGTGCAAGTAGTTAATGATTAGGTGAATGATCAAGTGTGTGATGGTTGTGGCAACTGAAGTGATATGCCGTGTACTCACGCTCAGCAGTGATGGCTCAAACGGCGGCGTGTTGCTGCGGCAGGCACAAGGCCAGCTCGACCATTCTATACTTTGGGGGAGTAAAATGCAGCACGCCCACTCTAGACTTTGGGGAGTTTGATACAACACGCCCATTCTAAACAGCCAACAGTTCATGCCAATCTCAATCAGAAAGAATGCATTTTATTTAGAGAAAGTTATCATTTTGGCAAAACATATAAAAACATATAATTTTTTTTAAACTAGATAATGTGATGTATGACTATGTCTTCACGAACACTAACTTAAAAATACATATTAATACAGACATACTAGTAATTTCTAACGTGTCTTTTTTTCTTTTAAAGCTTTCGAACATACTCCTAATTACTTCAAACAAATTAGCTTATTTATAAAAAAAAGAGATTCACTTCATGCACGGATTGAAAAAAATCTGTAATTTATACTATGATGAAATGAGTTTTGGCTTACTGATATACTCGACTTTAAGCTTGGCTTTCAAAATCAAACCAGATATGACCTATGACCTATGACCTAAAGTGCTTTGTTGAGAGGTAGTCACATATTAGGAAATGTGTAATATTTAGGATTTGAATTACATTGTGTATTTCAAAGTAGCTGTATATTAGTAATCATAAAATGAGGTACTTCTGAGGTGTGCAAGCGAATTGCGTTTCTGAATAAAAAGTCTTCGAGATTTCGGATTAAATATGACATTTTATGATGGCCTTTTCTTAAGTTTTGTAACCTTAATCAGTTACTGTAAAGAAGGATAATGAGGAATAATCTGCTCATCCCCCTCTTAATCCCACATTTAATCCCACTCTTAATCCATAACAGTCAACGTATCTCGCATAGAATGGTTAAAGAAGTGATTTTTTTTATTCTTGCTAAAAGAATTTATGGGAATATGACATAAAAACACATCTCCATACACATATGTGGATATATATATATATATGATGATATATATATTTGATGATATATTGACCCGCAATTGTGAATCGCTCTACATTTAAGGTGAGTAACACGAAGCCATACACTTAATAATAATAATAATAATAACGATTTATATAGCGCTATATCAGACAAAGTCTGCTCGAAGCGCTTAAGTAGCATAAGTCTTTGTCGGTACTTGGATATAAAAACACAGCACATTCGTAAACAGGACTATCATGTACATTCCCATATACAAAAGGCAAGCGAGGTCAGATCTCTATTTTACTACTCCATCCCTCTGATATATAAAATGTTAGAGCTTTTCATCTAGAAGCACCTGCTGGCTGGCTGTTGTCAATCCATATTAAAATACTCTTTATTACAGCAGTGAATATGGGATATGCTATCCCCGCTCAGTAAAGTCACGACACAATGTGACCTGTGTTGTTTAATGTATTGAATTCTCTATCTAGTGTGTGCGGAGTAGCTCAGTACTATATGCGCTGAGTAGCTCAATATATGCGAACAGTATTTAACTTCGTTTGTTAATTTAGTGAGAGTTTGCATTCGCATATGCGAATATTTGAATATAAATAATTCATTGCAATCTTTAATAGGTACCATACTTATAAATATATATTTATATACACAGTCGATGATTGATCAACATAATACATTTAAATCTTCAATGGAATTTAACGTGTACTGTAAATAAAGAAATAGCTCATGCATATTGCCCAAGCATTTATTCAATGGTATAAGCGTAAAATTCAACAAATGTATTAGCTAATTTGCTAAGGTACAACTAAATCTCCCTGGCCATGTGTATGAATACCTGACCAATGGTCAGATAAAAATCCAAACATATCGGCGTTGGTAGGACAGGCATGAAATGATTATATTGAATTTCTAAAGTTCCATGTTTTCCATTTCATACTTCATGAGCTTAACAATGATTTCCGACAAATATTAATTATTATTCCGGACAGACAATATGCGTTTGCTTAAACTATATTATTTGTAAATCCTGTCTTTTTTTTCGTCATGGCCTTCGAATGCTTTCATTCACCATATTTTGCAATATGAAAACTGATATTCAGCTTCCATGTGAAATCTGATCTCTCGAAGCTCTCGCGAAGTTTCTATCAACAAAATGAGATTTCATGATATCCGAGACTGCCGCAAAATAAATGTCTGAATTGTTATTCTTTTCCATAACAATGTACATGAACTTGTAGTCAATATAAAGGGAATTATTCGTGGTAATAGATATATACTGCACAAATATTTTTGAGTAGATATTTTCTAATTTCAAAGACTAACAGAAACTGTTTTTATGTTCCAAAAGGTTTATATTAATTATTGATATATTTATTTCCAGTGCCCGTTGGGCAAACAAATCATACCGATCTTCAGCCCATTAAAAAAATATTGAAATTTGACGGAGGGTACAAGGGTATAAAAACAACATCACTTTTAAAATAAGCAAGACCAAGAGCAACAGTGCTATTTACCGATCTATTTGTGTGTCGGGAAAACTGAGAGAAAACTGTCTGTACCCTTGCTTGCTTGCGACACTGTAATTGACCTAATTGTAGCTTGTTCCTCACATTCGTGAACATAGATAACGCCAGATTCAATGCATTTTTTTACAACCAATGACTAATATTTTTCATGTTAAACATAGTCACCCTGGTGATATTCTTTTTAACATTACAGTGAGCGTTACAGGATTGCCAAACTTTGAATAATATGCCTCAAGTCTTGTGCATTTGCAGTAATTCTCTGCTCTCGAGTTGTCTAAAATGTTGACAGGGTGATGCATGTTATAAGACACATTCCGGATAAATGATACTCTGCATTACATAGGTAGGATTCAATTATTACCTCTGCAGTCTTTGCCCTATATTTGATACCATTCTAGATTTGGAGTTCCCCAAGTTCTAAATACGTGCCTTGCTCACAAAAATATCATCAAATCTGAATTGACCAACATCAGGTCATAAACTGTAATCAGGTGCCTGGCACATAAACTAACCAAACAGTAATAAAACTGCTGGTACAAAACAAATCTATTTATATTCTTTCACCAATCCGTTAACAGCCAGATTTTTCTCATTACTGATGACTTGTGTTCGATTCAGTGCGCACATTTATAGCTTTGGTGACAGGGACTGATATGATAGAGAAGTCCTGCTATGGAGGGTCGATAAATGATGACGACGAGAAAAATATTCTGGTTGCTATAGAATCAAACATATTGGAAAGGTTAGCCTAAAAAGACACTCCTTTCCCTTCTACCTTTTGTTGTTGGGGTTTTACATCACTTTCAACATTATCAGTTATTTCATGATGAGACCTACGTGCAGCAGACATGAGAAAGAATAAAGAAATGTGACCAAAAACTTCCAGTATAAACTCTGGAACATCCACAGTATTTATTTTGGAGGTCAAAGCTGGTGGTTTTAATGGTCATAATCAAGAAAAGATTCGTATAATTACAAACATCGCTTCGTTTTTATCGGCTAGCTGGGGCTAAATTTTATGTAATATTATTGATAAAATAGAAATTGATGTACAACATGAATGTAAGCCATTCAGGAGGAAGGTATGTCTGCCTGTTGTATCTCACAGTTTGCTGTATGCCTGCTGTATCTCACAGTTTTCCTTGATGAGGATGCCTGCTGTATCTCACAGTTTGCTGTATGCCTGCTGGATCTCACAGTTTGCTGTATGCCTGCTGTATCTCACAGTTTGCTGTATGCCTGCTGTATCTCACAGTTTGCTGTATGCCTGCTGTATCTCACAGATTGCTGTATCGCACAGTCTGCCTGCTGTATCTCACAGTTTTCCTTGATGAGGATGCCTGCTGTATCTCACAGTTTGCTGTATCTCACAGTCTGCCTGCTGTATCTAACAGTTTGCTGTATCTCACAGTCTGCCTGCTGTATCTCACAGTCTGCCTGCTGTATCTCACAGTCTGCCTGCTGTATCTCACAGTTTGCTGTATGCCTGCTGTATCTCACAGTTTGCTGTATCTCACAGTCTGCCTGCTGTATCTCACAGTTTGCTGTATGCCTGCTCTATCTCACAGTTTGCTGTATCTCACAGTCTGCCTGCTGTGTCTCACAGTTTTCCTTGATGAGGATGCCCTGTCTGACCTGTACTTTGGTCCTATTGTCGCAAGACCAACGGAACCAAATCAATTGACCTACATGCGTATTAAGAGTTAAGAACTTAAGAACTTATAAGTTGCTTAATTTAATAATGAAAGTAGAGGAGTTTATAATCGTACTTTCTCAAGGAAGAAGGTTGGGCAATTATATCATACTCTGAAAATTCCAGCATGAGAATTACATGTAATATTGATGCTGGAAGAAAATGTCACAGCATGAAATATCTAATATGACAATTGCCTATAATTTTGATGCTGGACGAATATATCAAGGTTTTTACTATCTTTATTCTATATGCACAACATAACATATATCAGTTAGATAAATAATCAAATTTTACTACAGAAATATGTGATAAGATGGTGGGTTGAGGGGGAAGCAGGCTGAGCAGGCCGAGCAGACCATGATCGCTGGGTGCGAGGGCCCTGTGGAATATATGTTTAAGTAAAATAACAGGTCATGTTGGCCAAATGGCATGTGTAAACCCTCTGTAAATAAAGTTTATTATTATTATTAACTAAAACACGCATCACACATCTTGATCTCAGTCTAATGTTATTCCATTTATCTCCATTTATTCCATGATACTATGTCATAAGAATGGGATGTCACTAAATATTCAAACAACAAGAGTTTATAGGAATTATCACAGAGATAATTCCATTTTTACAAGTGCAGGGCAGGAAAGCTGGCACTCAGATAACCCTCTGGAGGGGGATAAGATAGGCGTTGATTTCAATTGTTGTCAGTGAAAACCAGTAAAATGTGCAAATCTATTTATTCTCTGTTTCATAACTGTTAAATGAAATTACATCATTTATTGCAATGATTGAAGCCAAACAGATGGAGTGAGGAAAATAAAATCATCAACATTATGTCATACTGCCATTTTCATCTGTTGAACTGACCACGCTGCACATACTAATTGTGTACATTATTGCTCTGTTTTGATTCTACCTACTGTGGCTACAAACTGAACAATTACTGCACTATTAAGATGATTTTCATCCCAATGAGAATTATTCTCTTGTTGTAAGTTTCCATTTTAAATAATCTAGTGAAGAGAATATACCCGACTTATGAGGTAAAACGCTGGTGATAGGAACAGTCGTAGGGGATTAAACAATTAAACAGGGCGTGACCGCGAATGCATTCACACGTATTGTGTTAGCAGGAAATATATAATTAAACTAATACTTATAGCACTGATATATATTTGTCTCCATGCTTACATGCAGTACACACGTTTCACATGCAGGGGGCGCACAAGTGCCTCGCAGGTCACACCGGCTGCTTCGTGATTATTTTCACAAGTAGGGTTCACATATTTTAAAACAAGGCAGATTTGAAACATGGTTTGAAAAATGTGTTTGTTTTAACAATATTTGAGTGAAATTAGGTAAAGTAATATTAAATGGTTTATCAGTGGTGGGAAAACTAGAAATTGCAGTTGTGGCTGTGATCAAACGGCACCAAAGGATCTTTGTATTTCATGATGTGAAAACAATAAATTCCAAGGACAAATTACACTGATTTCAAATATTAGCATTCATAATATTGCCCTCAAAGCCTTGAAATGGTGTTTTTACGACCCTTTCAGCAACTATGGCCATATCAGGTCGACTTTCGAGCCTTTTACCCAGTGTGAAAGTAACACTGCCGGCAGTGGGAGTTGAACCCACCACCTCCCGTCCTCCACTTATTTTAACCAACAAAGGCACAGCTCCTACACTCTACCAACTGTGCTAGTGGGGTCGGTCTCTCAAAGCCTTGAGGTATATATGAGGCTTAATTTAACGATAGTTGATAAATAGACCTTTTCTGTCAAGGCGTTTCTTTTCAATTTTTTCAAGGTAGGTTTTAACGGTGGATCCTTTGCAGTCATGTCTTACCATTTAATAGTAACATTTCATGAAATCTTCAATATTAAGATCAACAAAATGGGATGGAGCTTTTTATATAGTTGAGCGGATCGGAAATGGCCTTTTCAAAGCTATGTATGCTACCATTTTCGTTTATGACTATATAATCACAATTTTCAACATCTCTTTCATAGGAAATGTGTCATAAGCAAATGCTGCAAGCGAATCGCAGTAATTGAATCTCATCAGTTGTGACATTACCAATTTGTGAAATTTTATCTAACATCTAGTGTTTGTCTCAAATAGTCCTTGAGAAACGTTACTATTACAGATCATTTCAGTGTCACCCTAAAACAGAGAAAATCACATTTTATGAACACATGCGAAATCCACAAAAGGTAAAGTACAGGGAAGTTGGTATTTAATGCTTTTCTTTTTAGTACATCTGTGTGCTTTAATGTGGCATGCATATACACAGCTACGAGTTATGGATGACTCATTGTATAAGGCCAATCTAAACTATTTCTAATATATGATTGACTGTGTATTGCAAAATAAAAGATTCTATGGAATTGAAACTAAAGAAGCACATTTGTGGATGCATAAAATGGGTTAAAATCAACAATACTAACTTATCCCTTTAGCTTACATAACATAGGTCAACGTATTTAAATAACACATGTCAACTAGCTGTGTGTTATATATATATGAAAATGACATGATGTGTACTTCCCTTAAGGAAATCAAGCACATTCTCAACCAGCATTCGGCCATCTTGATTTCTGTTATGAGTGAACTCACTGAGCACATATCAACATATTAGCTCCATACCGGTCTACTTTCCATCTGGCTTCTCCAGAAAATTGTACACAATTCTGGTCACTGGCTTTCTTTGTTTTATTACAATTTTCTGTTTTATGAGTTCAAGTTAAATATACAAATTGTGTCTGGACATTGCCTCCCACACTAAAAGTCTCAGGTTCAATTCCCAATTGGGAAAAGAATTATTTTTTTCATGCTGAAGATGCAATCTTCATTTTGAAGTTTTATTTAGCAATATGCACATCAGAACAAATAGAATTGAAGTACTTTTAAAATTCTATAAAAAAAATGATGACTTTATACAAAAAACAAAGGTGCAATCGTCATGTCGGGATATTATTTGAGCGATATGAAAGTCAGGACAAATAATTAAAAAAATACTTTTTTTGCAAATGGAGAAAATACAGAAAAAAATAAAATGAAATGACTTAATACAGAAAACAAAGATGGAATCAACATATTTGAGTTTATTTTGAGCAATGAGACATTAATAAAGAAACTGTCCCTGTGCTTACTGAGCTTACTTCAATTTTTATACAATGCTGTGACCCCAAAGTTTGTACAAAGCTTCCATGGGTTGATACGTGGTTTGTTTGTTTGTTTGGGGTTTTTACATCACTTTCAACATTATTTCAGTCACTTCGTGATGAGACCTACTTGTAGCAGATATAGTGCTGCCTCACTGAATTGTCATGTCGCAGGTCCTTGACATGACAACCTACCCGGTCACAGATTTACAAGGACAACGGATTAACTGATACGTGGTTCAGTGGTTAAGATGTCAATCTTCAATGCTAAAGGTCCAGGGTTTGAATCCCATTTGGGAAAAGTATTATTTTCATGGTGAAAGTGAAATCTTCATATTGGGATTTTGTTTGAGTGATGTGCACTTCAGAAAACACAAATTGAATATAAAACGACAAAATAACACATATACTGAAAAAAGATCATATCTTTATATTGGGGTACTAATAAAAAATTATTTTGTGCAAACATATTGAGTTAATATTTGATCAATATGCATGTCATTGAATACGTTTATTTTTTTGCCAACATAGAAAATAGATATGAAATCTTCACAACAGACGCGTTTTCAAAGAAACTATTCATAATGGAAATCAACAGGTCACGTGTCACCTGTATGTGTATTCTAGTGAGATCAGCCAAACATGCATGTGCTCACATGTGCAAAGATCACCTCTTGGAAATGGTGCCTCCAAAATAGTTCTTCGATTTCACAGTTGTTTAAACACTATTAACAATATAAAACTAGACGTTCTACATTAAAAAGAAATTATCAAATATTGCAATCATTATTTTATTTGTCAAATAAAATCACAATTTAAATAAAGAATTGTGTGGAGTAATAATGCTCAGATGTGTGTTCAGTGATTTGCCCACTATTTTAGGCATGTGAAAGTGACCACACACCCCATAAGTCTGAGTACTGATCTCAGGAAGCAAGCATTCTCAGCATGATACCAGCTCACATTTGTAATCTCTACTGCTGGTACCCTGCTCTGAGACTTTCCTCTTTTTATCAAGTATTTTGACATAAAAGGAAAACACTTAATGAGATGTACCAGATGGACACCTCTTGTCATGTCCATCATAGTGTGTTATTTCCTGAGGGGAAATTGACCATTGGTCACAATCATTCACGTATTGGAGCCTCATTAGAATATAAATTGGAAATGTCAATTATTGAACGTGATGAGATGTTTCCTAGTCAGGTGGGTGCTCCTATTTCAAAAGCCCGTCATCAGTGTTCATCTCTGGCAAATATGTTTTTCTACGGTCCTGCTATACAGTGTACATGTGATTAATAAGATCGAGATTTGTTTCTATCAAAAATAACGTTCAATAAACAATAGAAAAGGTGTTATCATACCATGATAGTATTGTAGGTGAAGTATTCAGAAATACACCACGCATTGACGTGGGGGGTCCAAAAGTTCGGTCGCTCTTCTGTGCAGGAGATCATGAAAAGCGGGTCAAATTTGTCACTTCCGGAAGAAAGCTTTACTGTGTTGCTGTGTTGGAAAGAACTGATCAATCTGCTAATTTACCACTAATGCCGAGATTAAAAAGGTGAGTAATCATCAAATAATATACGTGGACTTGTGTTGTGCCATTTGGCAGTTGTTTACTTCATGTCAATGCCCAATGCCAATTGGTTTTGCCGAGTAAAGGTATAGATGTAGATGTATATGCATATATTTTCTCCAAAACGCTTTTACGGAACAATAACAAAGTTTTTCGGCAAAGTTTTCACTCAGTTTCCTTATACTCAGAAATCTGATACTTGGTGATCAGATAGAGGATTTTCTTGGCTTTCTCCTCGTCTTTAAATTATTAAAAAGCGATAATTATTAAGAAAGTTATGAAGGTTTTCCTGAGTTGAAAAAATCTCTTGCATTTCTTTTCTCCAAAACGCTTTTACGGAACAATAACAAAGTTTTTCGGCAAAGTTTTCATTAGGTTCCCTTATACTCAGAAATCTGAAACCTGGGTACCAGATAGAGAATTTTCTTGGCTTTCTCCTCGTCTTTAAATTATTAAAAAGCGATAATTATTAAGAAAGTTATGAAGGTTTTCCTGAGGTGAAAAAAATCCCTTGCAGGTCTTTTCTCCAAAACGCTTTTACGGGACAATAACAAAGTTTTTCGGCAAAGTTTTCATTAGGTTCCCTTATACTCAGAAATCTGAAACCTGGGTAACAGATAGAGAATTTTCTTGGCTTTCTCCTCGTCTTTAAATTATTAAAAAGCGATAATTATTAAGAAAGTTATGAAGGTTTTCCTGAGGTGAAAAAAATCTCTTGCATTTCTTTTCTCCAAAACGCTTTTACGGAACAATAACAAAGTTTTTCGGCAAAGTTTTCATTAGGTTCCCTTATACTCAGAAATCTGAAACCTGGGTACCAGATAGAGAATTTTCTTGGCTTTCTTCTCGTCTTTAAATTATTAAAAAGCGATAATTATTAAGAAAGTTATGAAGGTTTTCCTGAGTTGAAAAAATAGCCTGCATGTCTTTTCTCCAAAACGCTTTTACGGAACAATAACAAAGTTTTTCGGCAAAGTTTTCACTCAGTTCCCTTCTAGCTAGAAATCGGAAACCTACTGACCAGATAGAGAATTTTCTTGGCTTTCTCCTCGTCTTTAAATTATTAAAAAGCGATAATTATTAAGAAAGTTATGAAGGTTTTCCTGAGTTGAAAAAATAGCCTGCATATCTTTTCTCCAAAACGTTTTTATGGAACAATAACAAAGTTTTTCGGCAAAGTTTTCATTCAGTTCCCTTATAGCTTGAAATCTGAAACCTACTGACCAGATAGAGGATTTTCTTGGCTTTCTCCTCGTCTTTAAATTATTAAAAAGTGATAATTATTAAGAAATTACTGTGAGAAAACTGATATCTTGGATGCCTTGCAGATTTCTAACAATGTCACTGCTTTGGACAGAAATGCAAGATGAACAGTTTCTTGCCTCAAATCATGATAATTATTAAATATTTCTGACCAAAAGGAACAAATACGATTAATATTACATGCCGTTATCATTCATTCTTGCTAACTATCATTTATGATTGCATTATGTTTGAAAAAAACTGACATTTTGGGTGCTCTGTAGATTTCATATATTGTCACTGTATTGCATAGAAATCTGACATGAACAATTTCTTGCCCCAAATCATGAAAACTATTAAATATTTCTGACTGAAACCAACAAATGTGATTAATATTACATGCCGTTATCATTCATTCTTGCTAATTATCATATATGATTGCATTATCTTTGAAAAAACTGACATTTTGGATGCCCTGCAGGTTTTCTTCATTCTTACTGTTTTGTATTGAAATCTGACATGAACAGATTCTTGCCCTAAATCATGAAAATTATTAAATATTTCTGACTGAAAGCAACAAATATGATTAATATTACATGCCGTTATCATTCATTCTTGCTAACTATCATTTATGATTGCATTATCTTTGAAAAAACTGACATTTTGGGTGCTCTGTAGATTTCATATATTGTCACTGTTGTCTGACATGAACAGATTTTGTAAAATAGAAGTTCCTATTAAGGGTTTTATTTTAATTTACCACACTATTTTGAATTAATTTCCAGATCTAATTCTTTAATGCTTTTTTTGCAGCGAACTGTGTCCACAAGAAATAAATATGGCCAGATAGCAAGTCAGATAGCAAGTCATCATCAAAACAACACTGAAAATTCAAGTAAGTCTGATATCTTGCAATTATGAGGGTCATGTTTGGGATATGATTCTGTTTTTGGAAACTATAATGAAAATATGTAATTACTACAGATAAAGAAAGTAGCACATTTTGAAAAAAATACATTTTGTTGATCACGATTTAAAAAACATGTCATAACTTTGTCATTATTGTGACAGTATTAATATTTCTTTTCAGGCTGTGTGTGCTCCACAATGCTAGGTTTGCTTAATGATCACAGCTATGCTCCACAGCCCAAGAGGCAGAAAGTGGATGATCATTCAACTGACACATCTAACATCATTCAAAGAAATTTACTGAACAAGGTAAGAGCATTTCCAATTTACAAAAAGAAGCTTGTCCAATATGCTTGATGTAGATGATAAAAACACATTACTATAAGCCTGTAATTAATACAATTGGGTGCATCTGATTGCCTTGTCACCTGATTGGTGACTGGTACAAATTGGGATAATGCATGTATTTTTTTTTTTTTATAAAAATAAATTTGAGTATATCTCTTGTTAAAATGCAAATTATTAAGTTTCTTGTGAGGATTGTTTTTATGTATTTATCAGATTTACCAGATTATTTTGAACTTTCCCATTCTAATTCTGAATTATTTTTTGCAGCAAACTGTATCCACAAGAAATGGATATGTGCAGATTGCAAGCCAATGTCAGCTAAACAACACTGAACGATTCAACTTGTCAAAGACACAGCATTATGACAGGATGTCAAACACAGTGGATGTGTTGAAGGCAGTACATTGTAAAGCTGGGATGGATAAAACCGAAGAACAAAAGTCAATTAAAGATGGCATGTGGGTGACATTAATCAACAAATGCACAGTGCAGGAGATTGAGCAATACACTCGAGGCTCAAAGAAGATGTGTGAAGTCATCGCCAAGCATAAGCCTACATCAGCTATCTATGAGGAGAGGCTCTTGCGTAGTTTGAATGTTTTGTATACAGGTGGACTTATGGGGTGCAAAAAATATCAGCAACTGAGGAACTTCGACAAAGTCCACAAATGTGACATTCCATTATTGCCATATCGCAACGTTCAACAAAAGATAGTTCAAAAGCATATGGCTGAACTCACAGTCAGGCCCCTTACAGACATTAATGGATGTGGGCGGAAACTAGAAGATACTCTCCTGTCAATGGCCAATATCTACCTGAAAGAGGAAAAAATAACATGGTTCGGTGATACTGGTGTATTCTCTGTGTGTGTAGGGGCTGACGGAGCACCCATGGCTGCCTGTGGTGGGGAGGAAACAGCTTCTTCATTTTTGATTTCGTTTCTCAACATTAAGCATATGGTGGCTAGCCCAAAGCACAATTTTATTCTTTTTGGGGGCCACTGTAAGGAGAACAACAGTGCTTTTTTGCAGAAGGTTACAGAGTTCACTCACTCAATGGCTATCATAGAACAAAAGGAGTTTGAAGTACAAGGGGTCAAAATCAAATTCCAACTTGACCTCCTCAGCTCAGATCAGAAATGGATTGCAATTGCAGGAGGGGAGGTGTCAAATGCTGCCACCTATCCATCAAGTTTTGCAGATGTCCACAAAGATGAGGTTGGTAAAATGGATGGTTCCATTGGTGTTGGAGAAGAATATGTATGGCACCCATGGGATTATGCTAAGAGATTAGCAGATCTTTCAAGCTTAAGAGTAATCTTGCAGGGAGCAAATCATATGACGCGATCTAAGCATACAAAAGCAATCGCTTCACTTAAGTCCAGGCAAGATGTCACACCACCTCTTGGAAAGTACATCGACAAAGCCAGGGTGGAACCACTTCATTGTATGAACCTGGCATGGCAGCATCTTTATGCCAGGCTTCTCACAATAGTGCTAAACCACACACGACCAGATATATTAAAAGCATTTAAAAATGAAGCCCAGCTAAACATGTGCCCCCTGAAAGTGCACTTGACTTTGTTGGGCAAGTTCAGACTTGGAAAGGTCAAAACAACAGTAATGAGAGCTCTTGTTGCAAATAACCTTGCCCCAGATATCTCAAACATCAGACTGACAGGTGATGACTCAAAAAAGCTGTGTCACCATTCTTATTCTCTTATTGCACCCCTCCTATCGGGCGATGAAGAAAGTGATCTCATACCTGTAGTTCTAGCCTTTGTAGCTAAACAGTTAGCAAAAATCTCATCTCTCATGTTGAGGATAGACATCAAGGAGAGTGATCTTTCTACCATGGAGAATGCATGCAGGTTGTATCATAGAGCGAATGTACTTTTTCTGAAGCCAAGCCTGATAACATGGACAATTGGTTATGTAGTCCCTTACCATGTCAGGGATCTGTTTGCCAAGTTTGGTGTAGGATTGGGTATAAATACAATGCAAGGACGTGAGAGTAAGCACAAAACCATAAAGCATTATTTGGAGCACACCCCTGCCAAGAGTCCAAGTGCTAAATGGGGTGTGGTACTGCGACATGAATATGCAGAGCAAATTCTCCTTCCACAATTAGGTGGAGACGACACATACAGAAGGGCAAAGGCAGGATTCTCCCTTCCCCAACGTGAACATGTCAGGGGGCCAGAAGAAATTTTGCTCAGTGGCCAGCTTAACATGATGGAATCAATCACCAAATCCTGTGAGATGGCCAAAATTGATAATAAGTTAAAGCCATTTGTGCTAAAAAATTAAGTTTCTAGTCATATGTCACAGGCCACAATGTTAGCAATGGGCAGCTTCAAAAAAGACATTAAGAAGACTTTAATTCCCATGTATATTTCAATATTCAAATATTAATGTCTTATTTGCTGTGATATGATTATTTTCATACTTTGCTGTAATATCACGATTACTTTTTATATTTTGCTGTGATATCATGATTATTTTTAATATTTTGAAGATGTGTTAGATGATTTTATTTTGCTTGTGATATTTTTTTTATGTAAACTGCATTAACTTAACATTTATATTATGGATACCTTTCTTATTAGCTGTCCAAAAACAAAAATGCAATGATCAGGTATCAGGTATTGGCTTATTTTTTATTATATATTTTAATATAATAATTGTAAATATGTTGAAAAAAAATTTGTTGTACAAATGTTACATTAAAAATACAAAAAATGTTGAAAATAATATACACTTTTAAAAATGAATATTTTGTAGTTTTCACTTCTTTCGTTTGTTGTGAAAAAATAGAATCAAAGCATTGATCAGTAATTTGTCTCAATCATGACCTGCCATTTATGACAAAATTCATTATGAAATATTGACCTTTTATTTGTGACAAATGAATTATGGAATATTACCGGTTATCTCTACTTGTCCTTTTACCCTTTTTAATTTTTCCAGGAGAAGTCACTAAAAATTATAGAATCTAATCCATGTGGGAAAACCTTTTATTTTTTTAGATATTCAGTTTTGACAAATTCCAAATTTGTTAAACCACTTATATTTGAATGAAACAAAGAGTCTCTCTTTCCGTTTTGAATATGAGACACAAAAGGGAAAGTCTTCAGAAATGGTTACAAAGGCAGTCTCTCCACTTTCAGCCTTGGTCTCCAAGAAGTCCAAACTGGAAGCTTGTCTCATCAGTGACCTGAGCTTGGCATCAGATGTGATGGTAATGTGTACCATCGCAGCCGTCTCCTTAGTGGTATATCCCATACTTGATAAACCAAGCAGCTCTCTAATGCCCTCAAAAATCTAAAATTCAACATTGAAACATTAAATCATAAAAACCAATTAGTAACCAATCAGATTCACACATTTTGGTCTTTGTCAATCAAAACTGACATTTTGGGTGCCCTGCAGGTTTCATATATTGTCACTGTTTTGTATAGAAATAAAAGATGCATAGTTTCCTGCCCCAAATCTTGATCATTTTTTAATATTTTTGCACAAAACCAACAAATGTGAATGATATAACATTCCGTCGTCATTCACTCTTGCTAATTATCAGTTTTGATTGCATTATCTTTGAGAAAACTGACATCTTGGATGCCTTGTAGATTTCATATATTGTCACTGTTTTGCATAGAAATAGAAGATGCACAGTTTCCTGCCCCAAATCTTTAATATTTTCAAATATTTTTGCACAAAACCAACAAATGTGAATGATATAACATTCCGTCATCATTCTTTCTTGCTAATTATCAGTTTTTATTGCATTATCTTTGAGAAAACTGACGTTTTGGGTGCCTTGTAGATTTGATATATTGTCACTGTTTTGTATAGAAATATAAGATGCACAGTTTCCTGCCCCAAATCTTTAATATTATCAAATATTTTTGCACAAAACCAACAAATGTGAATGATATAACATTCCGTCGTCATTCATTCTTGCTAATTATCAGTTTTGATTGCATTATCTTTGAGAAAACCGACATCTTGGATGCCTTGTAGATTTCATATATTGTCACTGTTTTGCATAGAAATAGAAGATGCACACTTTCCTGTCCCATATCTTTAATATTTTTAAATATTTTTACACAAAACCAACAAATGTGAATGATATAACATTCCGTCATCATTCATTCTTGCTAATTATCAGTTTTTATTGCATTATCTTTGAGAAAACTGACATTTTGGGTGCCCTGCAGGTTTCATATATTGTCACTGTTTTGTATAGAAATAAAAGATGCACAGTTTCCTGCCCCAAATCTTTAATATTATCAAATATTTTTGCACAAAACCAACAAATGTGAATGATATAACATTCCGTCATCATTCATTCTTGCTAATTATCAGTTTTTATTGCATTATCTTTGAGAAAACTGACATCTTGGATGCCTTGTAGATTTCATATATTGTCACTGTTTTGCATAGAAATGTAAGATGCACAGTTTCCTGCCCCAAATCTTTAATATTATCAAATATTTTTGCACAAAACCAACAAATGTGAATGATATAACATTCCGTCGTCATTCATTCTTGCTAATTATCAGTTTTGATTGCATTATCTTTGAGAAAACCGACATCTTGGATGCCTTGTAGATTTCATATATTGTCACTGTTTTGCATAGAAATAGAAGATGCACACTTTCCTGTCCCATATCTTTAATATTTTTAAATATTTTTACACAAAACCAACAAATGTGAATGATATAACATTCCGTCATCATTCATTCTTGCTAATTATCAGTTTTTATTGCATTATCTTTGAGAAAACTGACATTTTGGGTGCCCTGCAGGTTTCATATATTGTCACTGTTTTGTATAGAAATAAAAGATGCACAGTTTCCTGCCCCAAATCTTTAATATTATCAAATATTTTTGCACAAAACCAACAAATGTGAATGATATAACATTCCGTCATCATTCATTCTTGCTAATTATCAGTTTTTATTGCATTATCTTTGAGAAAACTGACATCTTGGATGCCTTGTAGATTTCATATATTGTCACTGTTTTGCATAGAAATGTAAGATGCACAGTTTCCTGCCCCAAATCTTTAATATTATCAAATATTTTTGCACAAAACCAACAAATGTGAATGATATAACATTCCGTCGTCATTCATTCTTGCTAATTATCAGTTTTGATTGCATTATCTTTGAGAAAACCGACATCTTGGATGCCTTGTAGATTTCATATATTGTCACTGTTTTGCATAGAAATAGAAGATGCACACTTTCCTGTCCCATATCTTTAATATTTTTAAATATTTTTACACAAAACCAACAAATGTGAATGATATAACATTCCGTCATCATTCATTCTTGCTAATTATCAGTTTTTATTGCATTATCTTTGAGAAAACTGACATTTTGGGTGCCCTGCAGGTTTCATATATTGTCACTGTTTTGTATAGAAATAAAAGATGCACAGTTTCCTGCCCCAAATCTTTAATATTATCAAATATTTTTGCACAAAACCAACAAATGTGAATGATATAACATTCCGTCATCATTCATTCTTGCTAATTATCAGTTTTTATTGCATTATCTTTGAGAAAACTGACATCTTGGATGCCTTGTAGATTTCATATATTGTCACTGTTTTGCATAGAAATGTAAGATGCACAGTTTCCTGCCCAAAATCTTTAATATTTTCAAATATTTTTGCACAAAACCAACAAATGTGAATGATATAACATTCCATCGTCATTCACCCTTGTTAATTATTAGTTCTGGTCAAAAGAGAATTTCATATTTCTTCAATCAACATACCTCAACAGGTACATCCCTACTGAACTGCTTCAATGTAGACCCAATGCTACACTTCAAGAAACCTTTGATCACCATTCCCCATCTCAGTAGCTCTCTCTGCACCATTGGTGATTGCTTAAACAAAATTTATAAAATTTGTAAACCTCTTGATGTCCCTAATAAACCCCCTTGATATCCCCCACACTGCCACCTGTAGAGAAAATATGTTAATATTCCTGAAACATCCAGTATCTCCTTCTATTATTATATGACTGCCATAGTGAGAATTTGTCAACACAGCTCTTTCTCAAACACTCAGTGTTCATTAGTTGTGGATGTCTAGTAGAGCCTTGATATGTAGGTCACAAGTCCAAGTGTCAGGATTTAAAAGTAAACAACATCGAGCATGAGGAGAAGTTTGCTGACACTGTATATCACTTGTGGACATTATGACATCGTTATTATCAATTTATCAACAAGGGTTATACTGAGAATAAAAGGAAATGCCCAAATTACAGGTATGAGAGCATGTTGTAGCCTGATTGAAGGCCTGACACTCGGGTCATTCTTCAGGGTCAGTTCTGATGCAGCGTGACGAAAATCATTTCCCAGTCCCTGGATATGGATGGCAAGGGGAGATTCTGCACTGAAGTACTCTTGTAGTTCATTTTCCATCGCATTTAAATGCTTTTCTACCACTTCTCCCACATAAACCCCATCCCAACCCCAGAACTCTGCATTGGCTTGAAACACTGACTTGACAGTTGCCATTTTTTCAAGAATTTGAAAAAAACGGAAATAGTACTTATTAACCTTATACACAGAAGAGCGGCGGAATTATGACGTCATTTGGTCACAGTGTGCACAAGATGAGTTTACAGATTCACAGAAAACAAAAACAATAATTTGTTCATTATTTTCTTCCTTCTAGGACAGTAAACATATAAATCTTGACTATTTTACTTTAATAGTCTAAGTCTATTGAGGGTTTTATCATGCTTAATGTCAATGATGGATCTGGCAGAGACTTGCTCGTAAATATATGTAAGGGGAGTCATAAATACCCTGTGTGAATGCAATGGTCTGGATGGAGTCCACAAGGAACATAAACAAAATAATATCTCACTTTGACATTCATAGATTTGCACCCTACTAAAAGAGAGTTGTGTGAAAATTTTATCTGGAGATGGAGATCTTTATCACAAACGATGAAAAAAATTAGAATAGAGATTTAAATATATTAGAGTGTATTAGATTATAATAGATTAGAATAAACAAGATAAGATTGGAATAGATTTTATTATATTAGATAAGAAAAGAAAGATTATATTCCAATGTCAAATCTTCACTGTTTGGTCGTTAAAAGCAGACTCACAATAATACATTCAATATTGAAGCTCTTGTTGTTTGGTTGTGCTATAATGCATAAAAAGACGAAGTTCATGTCCTGTAATTGTTTACTAAACAATCAAAATATATAATTGGCATGCTTAATGCCAGTTGATAATAAACAAATAAATATTTACTGTTTGTTATTCATTAATTACATTAGAAAATTTCAGAGCCATAACTATATAAAATTTCTTTCCATTCCTGAAACTTCTTATTACAATACGGTGCAGAGAATGTATGGAGGAATGGATTAACAGCTGAGCTAATCGGTAGGATGATGGCAACCAACCAGCAGATCACTTTATGTGGTAAGGCAAAGTCATATACTTGTAGAATTATGAATACAGAAACGGGCAACAGGGAACATGTGCTTGTCAGTATAACCAAGCACAACCGAAGATTCATGACCTTCTCTGACTGCTTCTCAACCCTGCCACTCTGTTTTCTAGTTTTCTGTACAATTGTTCCCAGTATGATAGAAGTGGCCATGATTGAGATAAACAAAACAATGTTCAAAATACAAATAAAATATAGCGTATAATTAGTGTACATGATATTAAGTGTACTGACACTGAGAAAGAGACAGAGGCTGTTTTGTGATTCGTTCACTGCAACTAGATGTACACACACCATTGCCATTGAAATCCAAAGGAAGACAATTAAATGAAGCCTCTTACCTGAGCTTCTGGAAGGTGAATATGGTTTTATCACTAGAGTCATTCTATCAACTGAAATAATTAGAAATATAAATGAAGAGATCTCTATGGAGAGTAAGAAACCAACTGCGGAAGCTTTACACAAAATGCTTCTCTTCCATATTTCAGCATATGACCCAAGCATGGAGGTATATTTCACGTCCTGTATGCTAATAATCAGAAGATAGACGCCCATCAGAAGATCTGCTAGAGACATATTAAGAAACAAGACACCGTGGTGACACCCCATGGAGTGCGTCACGTGCCAGACACAGGCGACAAGATTCCATAAGATTATCAACATTGAAAAGGTCCAAACAAAGAATTTTAAGACACTTCCGGGAAGAAGATCAGTGCAAGTGTCTGTAATGTCACGGATATAAGGGGTACACGTCTGGACCCGATTGACAGAGCAACAAGTACCCGGATGACTGGAGAGAATGTATTCAAGCGATGCCATTTTATGGAATGTCAACTTGTCAAAAATCAGCAGTTCATTTATACGTATGTCTAAAACCTGGAGATTATTAAGTCCTTCAAAGGTTGCTTGGGTGAGTTGGTTGATAGAATTATTACTAAGAGATATCTCTTTAAATGTATTACGAGTACAAAAGGTACAGTCAGCGATGGATCTTATACCAAGCGAACTGAGGTTTAACACTTGTACATTTTGAAGACCATCAAAGGCAAATGACTCAAGACGATGAATTGGGTTGTTATGCAGAAATATAGACACGAGACTTCTGAGCCCAACAAACATATGAGAATATATAACCTTAAGGTTATTAAATGATAAATCCAGTTCTATCAAGTAATGAAGTGAAATGAATGACCCAGTTGGTATATGTTGTATTCCATTTCGGGATAGAAATAACCTTGTGAGTCTTTTATAGACCTTGAATGTGGATGTATCAATGTGAATAGGGCCCTGCCTGTATATGATGGCTTTCACGTGCGAGCCATAGTTGAGGAAGCCCTCAGCATGTTGGCAACTCACAGCATATCCCAGGCACTGGCAGTGTGGAGGACACAGTGCTGCCACCTGGCATAGGTCCTCATCATCAAAGGATTGTGGACAATCTATCTTCCCATCACATACCCGGGAAGGGTGCACACATATATTATCTGTATGGCACTTCAGCATTCCTTGGCAGATTAGTTGTTGTTCACACCCTTCCTCATCTTCTCCGTGAGGACAGTGCAGGATGCCATCACATACAGTATGGTAGGGCACACAGTAGGAGGCGCCACACTTAAACTCACCTGGACATTGGTGGTGCTCACAGAAGAACATGTAGTACTTTAAGTGATTACATAGAAAGGGAGAACCATCTGATACACCACTAAAACACTGTTCATATTCCATTGGACAGTGCACACCATCTTCGTCCTCATCAACATCACCATCAATATCTCTGTGATCCATAACCAGAGCTCTCTTATCATTAACATTTTCAAGCAAAGCGGTTGGACAGAAATCCTCGTCTGAGCCATCTAGACAATGATTCTTGCCATCGCATGTTCTGGAATAAGGAATACGTTCACTACTTTGACACCGGAAGTACAGTGCGTCACAAGGAGAGTAATCACTTCCTGTTCGTTGCTGACTGGAGGGTGAACAAGTAAGATTATATTTACAGTGAATTTCATCTGATTGGTCCCAGCAATCTGACACTCCATCACACACATAGAACTTAAGAATCAACGTGCCATCTGAACATGGGAAATATCCACCCCTCCCACCTATTGAAACGTGTCTGGGTTTTGCATGATATAACACACCAATGGCGCTATCATTATTAGGTTCACATTTAGCAGACCTTATTGTCCAATGCGGTAGTTCATCATGTGTACTTCTTGGGCAGGCAGAGGATTTAGGAGTGAGGAATGTACATGAGATGTCATCTTCATCAGATTCTGAAATGCCTACAATGATGAAGGGATTACTCTTAATGAAATCATCAGAGAGTCCACGATTCTGATACCTCTCCCGGTGCTTTAGGTTTCTTGTGAGAAACATATCCAATTTTATAGAGGACAGTAGATTAGAAAAAGATAATATGTCTGTTAAATTGTAAAAAATATGTTTGGAATAGTTGTTTATATGTTGCCCATCCAACCAGACAAGTTTGAAGCAATTATCGTTCATATAAACCCAACCATAAGAACATATAAAGTTACTTGATGATGTCAGGTTCTTTGGAAGAATCGTTCTTTGTTTATCATATGAACCATTATTCGATGGATACAAAGACAAAGAAGGTACAGAAGAAACACCATCTTCTTTGAATGGATACAATGAAGGAACTGAATTGACATCTCGTAATGGAATCACAGAAGATGAAGGAACTGAATTGACATCTCGTAGCGGATACACAGAAGATGAAGGAACTGAATTGACATCTCGTGACGGAAACACAGAAGGTGAAGGAACTGAATTGACATCTCGTGACGGATACGCGGAAGATGAAGGAACTGAATTGACATCTCGTGACGGATACGCGGAAGATGAAGGAACTGAATTGACATCTCGTGACGGGAACACAGAAGGTGAAGGAATATCTTGTGCAAGATAAAGAGAAGATAGTGTATATTCACATATATATGGTTGTGCCTTATTTGGCTTCATGTCACATGGAATATTAACCCAACTCCAGGACTCCAAATGAGAGGAGAGAGGAATAATTGCAAAACATTTATACTTAAATGAGTGCTTTTGACTGAGGTGTCCATTTATGACCAGATAGAAGTCCATACCCAGCTGTCGAAGTAAGTATTTCCGAGATGGGAAATTATTCACTGATTTAATAAGCTGTATAAAAGAGGTGGGAGTGCCATCAACCCACTGTACGGTGCGATAAATGTCTCCCTACAAAATAAATTGAACAAATGTACTTACTTTCATTGTCACTTGTTACATAACAACACCAAGTTAAAAACCAATTTTGCGAGAATTTAAATGTAAAGTTGTAAATAAAAGAGACCTGAAATAATGGAAATATCTGAAATTAACTGAAGAAGTCCAATACTCGTATGATCAATAATCGTATGATTTAATCTTAAGGCTTTCACGAATTCACGGAGGTCACAGGCAATTTTACAGTGGTGGGGTAAATTTAAAAATATGTAGTCACGAAATTGTGATACAAACAAGCTATCTCCCATAATCATTATTTTTTTTGAAAGTGCCAAGTAAATAAAGCATATGTTTGATTTGATTCAACAGAATTTGATATTCTCACTGTTCGATTTATGGTCCACCAGGTGACTCTTGTGTAATGAACATTGCAATCTGGGGTAGATTTGTCGACATGGTTGTGAATATGATCACTACCATTTTGTATGCTGTGAAGGGAATAAATGCAATTACAGGAAGAAAACCCCGAATCCGTTTGGGAATATTGAAAATAATAGAGAAAGACTGTTATATGTGTAATAAACTGATTGAAATTAAATAAAATGTTGATCAAAATATTTTACTTTGTGTCACGCATGTCCCGGATGCGTGAGAGATTTTAACACCAGGTGGCAACACCCGCTCGAGCATTGAGAATTGTATTTACTACGTCATTACCCATTAATATCGCATTATTGACCTACCTGGTGTCCCTCTGATATGCTTTGCAATCCAATGTACAGCAGAGCTGCACTCAGCATATCTACTTTATTCTTTAGAATAATATTTCTGATGAAAATATATTCCTCGTGACTAGAAATACTCAACAAATGGCCTCCACCTTTCTGACAAATACTCTCCGCTTCTTCCCAGCTTAGTTCGTTGAGGTTACCCACAAAACTATAACAGGACGTCTGGCAGAAAGTATTAACATTTGCTTCAGAGGTTACAATATGTTTCTTCAACAATGCTTCCTTCTGGAGGTTTCTTTCTGCCTTTGTATAATATTTGTTCTGGCAATAGGTGATTGCTGGAGTGCAAGAGGAATTAGCAAACCGGAAATACCTGACAGGTGTCGTGACTTTGATGTGATGCCTGTCAAGATAACCTCTCCAATAGATATGTGCTTTGACATTAGAAAAGACAATAGTGGACTGATCTCTGTAATTCTCCACACCAAACCAGACATTTATTCCACGATTCAGCTGCTTATCGCATTGCAGATCTACCCAAAGCGATAAGTAGATTCCATCCATTTTCTTCTTGCCTATTGTCAACGATTTGAAACTGTTTTCACTATTAAGAGGAAGTGTGAACGATGCTGATTCAAACTCAATCACTCTGTTGTAGTTGTTCTTAATATTCAACGGTGATGAGGGAAAATCAGCAGGATGGCTAGTCAGTATATCTGCCTTGAATATAATATTATTATGTAACCAAGAGCAGTTGGTGTTTAGAGATAAAGAGCTATGGGTATTAATAAATGAATGATGGAAACTTGTATTAGTGTTCAATAGCCATTTGATGGTGGCAGCAGAGGTCCTCAAAGTCAAGCTTCCCCTGCAGTCTGCAGCATAGTATTGTGTATTGAGGGGATCATATGAGATGTGGAACCGGGTGAGTTTAGGTTTGGTCTCAATCATAAGGCTTTCTGTGGCAGAGTGAGTTCTTGCCGCCAGACCTACACTCAGCTGACATGTATGTGTCACGTCCTCATCTAAAAAGGGAGACCACTTTACCCTCATACACACCTCATAGTTGCTGTGACGAAATCGCAAAATGACATTTTGGGTGTAATACTGGTTTATATCAATAGAAAAATCCTGAGAGAGCTTCCTATCAAGCTCATAGTAACATGGCAGTCTTTTACAATAACTACATGGATTCACCAGTCCTAAACAATAACTCCTTGATATCAGTATGTGTCCTCTCAATTGAAACAATGACACATATCCATAGACTGTCATCAACACTTCTTGCCCAAGAAAAAGTAATTTATCAGGAATTCCATATTCTCTATCATATGTTTGTCCACAGAATGGTCCATATGTTATGGTGTATTTATCAGTAAGTATGAGACCCCCATATTCACAATCATAACCTGAGTAACCTATGAAAGAGATATTCTCAACCTTGATCTCAGAGAATACTGAACGTGTATACTGGAAGGCATTGATTACCA